>CM076581.1:924941854-925541854 GCA_034641835.2 Pinus albicaulis | reverse complement strand
TAAGGGTCTAATGCACATTGTTAAAGATATTAAGCCTTAATACAGTGTTTAAGGGGCAAAGGTACTAGTTCGAAGACCCCGTGGATCGCTCAGAATGTCCAATGCACAGAAAACCATATTAGCAGGGTTTTGACATTAGTGGAACATTCTTCCATAAAAAGACACAGCATCCATACTTCTTTCATTCTATGCCGTGTTCCTGAGAAAATTTCCGCCCTGACAGCAGTCCTACGCTATCAGAAGCATTTGTTACATGGTATGGCAGACCTGAGTCATTGATTTGTTTTCGTTTAGAGTGTTGCAGCAAGTACACCAAAGACATACCTCGAGTAAATTGCGGCCTGACGAAGACCACTCTTTCATCCAAAGAGTGCAGAAGTTCAATGCTTAGACATTTAAAACAAAATGAGGCCTCGGCCCTCCTGCTGCTTCAGATTTTAATCCTGCATTTAAGTTTACATCTACTCCTGTTATTCTTTTCTCCTATAAGAATCCTGAAGAACGTATTGTAAGAGGTTGATGTTCGGTTGTTGTTGTTTTAGTTAGAGGGATTCAGTTTAGACTGTTAGAACAGTTTGGGAGAGAGTAGCAGAGTAGTTTGTATGTAGTAGGCTGGGAGGAGAAATTTTGGACTGTAATCAGCCATTGAGTTCAGTGTATGTGACTGGTTTTGCATCAATTAATCAAGCACATTTCTTTGGATCCTGGTCTATTACTACGGGTGATGTTTCTCTCTTTGTATCTTTTATTTACATTTTCATGCTATTCATTGCTGCTGGCTTGCATCAAAAATATGGCATAGGATTTACCCTTGTTAGGTACCCTATGTCTCTGCTCTCCTCGCCTTCAATGTTTTCTGCTAAATGTGTTATTCTAAAGGTTGATTTCAGTTAATTTAACCAGTGTAGTGGATGTCATTGCCTGTTAGCTGATGTATGAATTAATGGAATCTGTCTTTAGTTGTTCCTGTTGGGTTGAAGATGGAAGATTTGGGAAACTGGGGATTAGAGTTAGCCCTGTCCACTAGGGTCCTTGTGCGACCAGCTGGCCTTTCTAAGATCTCTTACTGGTGTCAAAGCATTGAAGGTTCAAAGTCCTTCTCTGATCTATAGACCTTGGCTCTGTTAAACTTATCTATGTTTTCCCCTGGATCATGCTGAAGCTGACTTGGAGTTAAATGACCTCTGGTCCGATATATAAGCTGCCCCTTTGTCCCTCCATTGAAGGTTGCATTTGAGTATGTCAAAGCAGGTCTAGAGTTAAATGACCTCTGACTTGATCTATAGACACAAAATGGGTTGCTTTCCTTCTTTCACTTTCAATCCTTAATGTTCCATTCCACCATCTATCTAAAAATATCCTTTAGAATAGATGACTTGCCCTTTGAAAGCCTTGGCTAGTTGTGTGAGAGTAATTCCCTTTCATGACTCCATAGCCCAATGGATGGCACTTTCTTGACCTATCCTCTTTACCAAAACATCCTACTGCTTTGCTCCTTTCCTCCATTACTTTCTCAGTCTGTGATCTCATGACCAACCCAACAACCAACCAACCAAATCATTCAAAACCCCCCTTTGTGCTTCATAACTATCCTAATACCTCATATTGAGCTTTCAAAGGTATATCACTCTTTGTATCTATGGAGAGATCCCTCTCCGGGTCCAGGAGGGCTAGATCCTAGGGCCCCAAAGTGGTTATGATGTTGTCTCATATTTTGGTCTTGCCAATCTAGCCAAAACATGGGAACCCCAACATAATGGTGACTTCGCTAAGGAATGAGTGCATTTCACCTTAAACATCCTTAGGCACTCAAAAGAGCCAAAATCTCTAGTTAGATTGGCTTCAATTGTTGATGGTGGACAACATCCTACTTAAAAAATTCATATACATCCACCTGGCGACTCCACACTCCATAACTCCCAAAGACCAAATGAATCCACTAGTAGAAGACTCTGAACTGGTTGAGAAGATGCAGTGACCATCTTTGCAGAAACATGGATCCAGACATGGACAGGGATACAAAGCGAGATGCTTTGTATGATCAATTATATGAATTAACAGAAACATTTGGTAAAGTGCTGGAGATGTATATGGCTAATATGGATGCAAATGATGATTATTTAGAACAACCCATGCCTCTTCCAAAGAAAGTACAAACTCAAGACCTAGATAATGAGCAAGACATGTATGATTCTCAACAATCTATGGAAGATGAGGAGGAAAGTGATCAGGAACTGCATGATTGCTTACCTATGCCTTGCGTTACGCTGACCAAAGAATATCAGGACCTAATAGCAAAAGAAAATAGGGAATGTTGCTTTGAGGAAACAAGATACCACATAGAAGATGCAGAATGTGATGTGGAAGAAGAAACCACTCATGAGCCTTGTAGTCTAACTGAGTTTCATCAGGTTCATGAGGACTGGTCTGAATCAGAGAGAGATCAAGAAACATCAGAAGATCCTCAAGATTTCCCTGCAAGCACAACTGAAGATATTCTAGAAGAGGTTCAAGAAGTCATCTTGCCTCCAAATCAGCTAGTACAAGAAATAGAGAGTTGCTGCACTTCTGCACAAAGGAACACAAAAAAATATTCTCCTTTGACAGAAGAAGAGATTGATCAGATATTAAATCAGTAGTCCACCTCAGAAATATTTTATGGAACACACGCTCTTGCCTATTCATTTTATGAGTTTTATTGTACAGATCCAGAAAGCTCCTCTGCAGATCAAAGTGAAGAAGAACCTGCTAATAATCCAGTATGCTTGGTTGGCAGTATTACTTATATTCATGATTTTCTTATTTCTGATCTATCTGATGATGATGTTTTCCAAACAGAAGATAATCTTGCAGGGTCATCATTAGTAGATTTATGGGAGGAAAATCATTTCCCTTTACTTCCAGAGAGTAATAAGCCAATGCAGGCTATTTATGATACTTATGGGGAGAGATACAATAGTATAATAGAAGATGAAGATTCCTTGAATCTTCATTCTGCTTTACCACAGATCATCAGTGAAACTAGAAACCAGCAACCTTCCTTTTCAGAAGATGAGGAGGTAAGCAAAGAAGAAATTCCTGAGCAGATTGAAATTAAGGGTCCTTCCTTTGAAAAGGAGGAAGAAATGGAACATGCCCCTGCTCAAGAATACATAGATATGTTCACAGAGCTCAGCACATCAGAGCAGAATATATCAGAGCTCCAAGAGGACAGCACTGCCATATATGATGAGTCTTTCGGTTCAAAAAATGAAGAAGTTGAGGGAGATTCTTTTTCTCAAGAGAGTCTTATTCTTGATTCAGTGGAAGAAGAAGAAATCCTGGTTGAAATCAGCCTGCCAAATCTTTATAACCATGTATCATTTCATGATCCTTATGTTCATTTCCTGCACACATTTGAAGAAGGATCAAGGGTCTTTTTGAGCAGCATGTTGCAAATATAAAGAAAAATTTTCAAAGCTGCTATTTATGGAACAAAAAGGGTGGGAGCTGCCCTGCCTATCCAACCTTCTCAAGGAGTTGAGCAAGAAAGACCAGTTATGGGATCACTTGATGGACTGGTTGCATTGGAAGACGATGTTTGTGAGCTAGACTTGTAAATATTTGAAGTAGAGTAGGGTAGGTAGGAAAAGCTCAATAAATCTTGGTTTGTGAGCATGTAGTTAGTTGTTTTTAATTTCTACAAATTCCAGCAAGACAGACAGTCTAATCCTGGCTTGGCTATTTTCAATTTCTGTCTTATAATGTAGAGAAGAAATCTGCTAGACAGTGTAATCCTAGCAGATGTAGTTTAGGTAGAGAAACATATGAGACCAATAGTTTAATATGGTCTCATGGAGTAATAAGGGTAGAAATAGAATAGGTTTATTTTATGTTTATAAAAATAAATGATGTAAAGGGTCTGCTAGTCCAAATGCACCCTGGAAGAAAAATGCTAGGATTGTAGGATGGGTAGGTAGATTGTCTGAGAATTTTTCTGCTGATTCGATGTCTGCATGGTTTGTGGCAGCTGATCTAAGAAAGAAAGGAATGAGTCAAGTACCAGGCATCTGGCCTACACCAAATATCATTTCTGAATTCTTGACTCCTTCAAGAAGAAGCCATCCCCATGTGGAGCCACTGTTAGCCCCCAATAAATTTTTGACAAGCGAACAAGGGGCTAAAATTTTTTTGAGCCTTCAAGGAATGCATTTCCTCTGTAAACGCATCATACTTGAAGCCTCCTTGTGCCTTTTTCTTTTGATAAAATCCCCTCTGCTGATTCCCATTGTAAAGCCTCCCCGATTACAAAAAATTGTGCTCCAAAAGGCCTTCATTTTCCCCTTGTACCCCTGTAGAATTCTTCATTTCATCCCCTTTCCCCTTTTTCAAAGCCTCCTTTGCACCCCAAAAACCCCTCCCTTAGTCCTCCTGACTATCCAAAAATCCTCCTCTAAATCCCACATACACCCCTGATGTGGTCAAAATTCCCCTTCTTTCCCCTATCGTTACCCTTTATTGGCCTTGAAATGCACTAAAATGGGCCAAATAACCATATTTTTAATTTCTATGGGTTTAACACCTTTTGGCTAGCCCCCTTAACCTTCTCCACCACGTGACTCGGGCGCTGAAACCACTCACTAGCCCGAAAAAGCACTTAGTGCAAATATGTATCGGGCGCATTTTGAACCGTCGATCTGTATAGATCGGACGGTCATCGCATTCCCCATAGCGCTCATCACCCACCTCCTTTCACCGCCCGATCGCATCATCCACCATTCATTTACCCACTGATTTGACGGCCCGGAGTTTACCCGCCCGGTGGTCCCCACACCAGCGTGCCTTGTTCAAAAACTGGCTGGTTTCTATCGCACCACCTTTTGAGGGCTGGTGGTATTTTTTATTTCGCAGCGATTCCACTCACCGCCTGACGCGTGGAACCGACACTGTTTGAAAACCGCCCCCCCATCGTGTGTTATCGTTCGGAAGAAAACTCGGCGCGATATGCACGTGGACCGTCCGATCCAGAGCTGCCCATCCAACGGTGATCGCTCTGCGTAGATGCACGAGATTTAAACCAAGGCAACCGTACCCCTGGCCCACTGTCCATCGCCCCCCGACGCATTTTCAGCCATCGATCTCCTCTTGAGATCGGACGGTCCGAATTCATTCGCACGCCTGCCGTTGACCGTCTCCCACCACGTCACCCATTCCACATGTTTCATCATATTTCTCGCCCGTCCATGTATATATATGCATTCAAGGTCAGATTTTAATGTTTTACGTTAAAATTTCATTCTCGCCACCTTCGACTGCATTCCGCCAACTTTCTCCGTGACCATTTTACACCGTAATCTTGCACTTCTCCGCCATTTTACCAGTCTGCATGGCCATTCTCATCGTCCCCGCTGTATTCACCCTCCCCGTGCATGATTCCTTGACGAGTTTTTGTGTTTTGCAGGGTTTCGGGCGGCAATAAACCACCATAATTCACAGTCTCTGTCACAGTAACAGAGAACATAGGAAAAGACCATGTGCAGAGACCAAATTAATGAAAAAATGCCTGGGAAAGTGTTTTGACATGACTATCATCAAAGAGATAGGGTTAAAACTCTGTAAAACTTCTCCAGAGCTATTAAAATGCAGATTTCGTAGTCAGAGGCAAACGTGGAAGTGGCAAAGAGTATCAGTGAGGCATTTAAGGGTCTAATGCACATTATTAAAGATCTTAAGCCTTAATCCAGTGTTTAATGGGCAAAGGTACCAGTTCGAAGACCCCATGGATCGCTCAGAAGGTCCAATGCATAGAAAACCATATTAGTAGGGTTTTTACATTAGTGGAACGTTCTTCCATAAAAGGACACAACATCCATACTGATTTCATTCTATGTTGTGTTCCTAAGAATATTTCTGCCCTGACAGCAGTCCTATGCCATCAGAAGCATTTTTTACACGGTATGGAAGACCTCAGTCATTGATTTGTTTTCGTTCAAAGTGTTGCAGCAAGTACACCAAAGACATACCTGGAGTAAATTGCAGCCTGGCGAAGACCACTTTTTCATCCAAAGAGTGCAGAAGTTCAATGCTTAGACATTTAAAATAGAATGAGGCCTCGACCCTCCTACTGCTTCAGAGTTTAATGCTGCATTTAAGTTTACATCTACTCCTGTTATTCTTTTCTCCTATAAGAATCCTGAAGAACGTATTGTAAAAGGTTGTTGTGCGGTTGTTGCTGTTGTAGTTAGAGGGATTTAGTTTTGACTATTAGAACAGTTTGGGAGAGAGTAGCAGAGTAGTTTGTATGTAGTAGGCCGGGAGGAGAAAGTTTGGACTGTAATCAGCCATTGAGTTCAGTGTATGTGACTGGTTTTGCATCAATTAATCAAGCACATTTCTTTGGATCCTGGTCTATTACTACGGGTGATGTTTCTCTCTTTGTATCTTTTATTTACATTTTTATGCTGTTCATTGCTGTTGGCTTGCATCAAAAATATGGCATAGGATTTACCCTTGTTAGGTACCCTATGTCTCTGCTCTCCTCGCCTTCAATGTTTTCTGCTAAATGTGTTATTCTAAAGGTTGATTTCAGTTAATTTAACCAGTGTAGTGGATGTCATTGCCTGCTAGCTGATGTATGAATTAATGGAATCTGTCTTTAGTTGTTCTTGTTGGGTTGAAGCTGGAAGATTTGGGAAACTAGGGATTAGAGTTAGCCCTGTCCACTAGGGTCCTTGTGTGACCAGCTGGCCTTTCTAAGATCTCTTACTGGTGTCAAAGCATTGAAGGTTCAAAGTCCTTCTCTGATCTATAGACCCTGGCTCTGTTAAACTTATCTCTGTTTTCCCCTGGAACATGCTGAAGCTGATCTGGAGTTAAATGACCTCTGGTCTGATCTATAAGATGCCCCTTTGTCCCTCCATTGAAGGTTTCCTTTGAGTATGTCCAAGTAGGTCTGGAGTTAAATGACCTCTGACCTGATCTATAGACAGAAAATGGGTTGCTTTCCTTCTTTCAATTTCAATTCTTAATGTTCCATTCCACCATCTATCTACAAAGATCCTTTAGAATAGATGACTTGCCCTCTGAAAGACTTGGCTAGTTATGTGAAATTAATTCCCTTTCATGACTCCATAGCCCAATGGATGGCACTTTCTTGACCTATCATCTTTACCAAAACATCCTATTGCTTTTCTCTTTTCCTCCATTACTTTCTCAGTCTGTGATCTCATGACCAACCCCGCAACCAACCAACCAAATCATTCAAAACCCCCCTTTATGCTTCATAACTAGCCTAATACCTCATCTTGAGCTTTCAAAGATATATCACTCTTTGTATCTATGGAGAGATCCCTCTCTGGGTCCAGGAGGGCTAGATCCTAGGGCCCCAAAGTGGTTATGATGTTGTCTCATCTTTTGGTCTTGCCAATCTAGCCAAAACATGGGAACCCCAACAAATCCTTCTCCACCAATGCTTTAAACTCACAGAAGTTTGAGAATGCTTCACTCTTCTTCTGCATGAAGAAGATCCAGCATCTACGAGAATAGTCATTAACAAATATAACATAATACCTGTGTTTTTCTATTGAAGCAACCAAGAAAGGTCCACACACGTTTGTGTGAATTCTCTCTAGGATCACCGAAGCACGGTTCTCCTTCTCATGAAAGGTGGTCTTCCCAAACTTACCCATATTACATCCCTTGAATTTATCTAACTGTGCAAGAGTACCCTTGGGAAATAAAGTAGAAATCTACTGCAAAATCTTCAAGGCGCCATGGTGAAGATGACCCAATCTCCTGTGCCATATTTCGCCCTAATCCCGGCTCACCACTTTTTCTGCTTTGTGCATCATTGCAGCGCAAGCATCTACCTCCAGCTTGTAGATATTCTTAACTCAAATCCCTATCCTCTTTGTTTGACCCGTTGTTTTATGTGGCAGGAAATATTTTCCCTCGCTGAAAACAACGTCATAACCTCTGTCCTCCAACATTGCAACTGAGACCAAGTTCTTCTTCAGACGTGGAACATGCATAACATCTTTCAAAATAAATGGTTTACCTGACTCCCTCTCAAAGGTAATGGTTCCAATTTTGGTCACACTGTATCTACCATCGTCGCCCATCTCTATATGCATTTGGAGATCCTTCTCCTGCAAGTCACTAAACAACTCCTTGTCTCCCGTCATATGGAAGGAAGCACCACTATCAATATACCACAGCGATCCCATTGTGCTTGAAACCAAGCATGCGGTCAAAGAGAAATCAAGTTCAAATTGTGAGGCTAAGGCCTCACCCAATGTAGCTCCAACAACCTTCTTGTTCTTCTTTTTCTGTGGGCAGTTAGTGGCAAGATGCCCATGTTCGTGACAGTGAAAACACTTCACCTTGGACAAGTACAGCTTCTTGCCTTTAGCCTCTAATTTTGGATGGGATTTCTTCCCCTTCCCTTTCCTTGCTTTTGCAGCAAAAGCACAGTTCTCTTTATCATCATTCTTCGATGAAGAGCCATCCCTGTTATTCTGCTTTATCTCCTCCTGCACAATATCCGACCAAAGTCGCTCCCAATCCGGCAGTTTCTCCCGTCAATTGATAGAGTCTTCGTAGCTGTGCCAAATATTTGGAAGCCCAAGGAGAGCCAAGCTCACTAAGTCATCATCCGCAACTATAATTCCCACACTCCCTAGCTCATCCCTACATTGGAAAAACTTCGTGAGATATTTTGGAATATTGTCACCCTTCTCCATTTTGATTTTTCTGAGCTTAGCTTTCAGCGCTAACTTCCTATGGTCGCTGATGCTTTGGAAAATATTTGTCAAAGCTTCCAAATTTAAAATGGAGTGGATTTCCCATGAAGGCTTGACACAATATGGTATTTCACACCTTCTAACAGAATTCTTCTTTTCTTCGCTACATTCTTTTGCCATGCGTCAAGTAATGCAACATCACTTGAAGTAGGCTTAGGAACATCGCTATCGATGAACTCCTTCAGTCCATTGTCTTCAAGCACCACCTCCATCCTTTCCTTCCAGGCTATGTAGTTCAAGCTACCCTCAAGGGCATACTCCAAATGCAACCCATTGAAAGCCATTTCAATGAATACTCAACTGTCGCACCAAGAAATTTCTGCAGCAAATTCGAATTGTCCGCCAGCACAAAACTCAACACCGCTTCACTATTGCAATATCTAGTGATTAACATTTCTCTGATACCATGTAGAAATTTATTAATACTGATATTATTACTGGATTCTCCTGATCTAACAAATTAATCTTATGTTAAATACATAATCCTTCCACTTAATTCTTTGCTGAAATTAAATCGCCAATTGCAAAAAACATATGAAGCAAAATCAATCACACATAAACACAATTGTTTAATGGGAAAGCTTAAAGCTAAAAACCCCAACTATCATATATTATGTATATCAATGGATCATGTAATAATCTCATACAAAGCTTAGTACATCAAGCTCTCAATACAATCAACAATCATTACACACTGTCATGCAGAAATTTTGCATATCTATGCACCAATTTCTTGCCTCCTGACAGCCTGTCTCCACTGCGCAATCCATGCTGAAGAAGACCTTTTAATGAATTATAATTGGCCTTTCCTTGACTGTGAAATCCTCATTGGCATCTCCAATGTGTGTTAGATGCATTGTATGCATCACTATAGTCACAACAGATAGTCCATCTCACCCTTTCACCTATCTCTCCACTGGGTCTCCACTGGAACTGACATGCAAGTAGTTAACTGTTGTATTTTTTCAGTTGCAAATGAGTCTTTAGTTATGAATTAATTAAATAATTAATTCACTAAATGCTCACTAGTGTATCTTCAGTTAGAACTAGATACAACTAGAACAACTGAGTTTAACTCACTTAACTGAGTTAAACTGAATAACAACTCCCATAAATACTCTTCCAACTCTGTCACAACTTTTCCACTTTAGTTCTAACTGAGTCCTCCATGCATGAGTCACCAACCACCCTAGGAATTGCGTAATTCCTTCAGCCCATTTTTTTTCCAAATCTGTTCACTGAAATAAAGTACTCCAAGAGAATAAGTTGATATTTATTGTCGAATTATTATTAAGGGCTAATAATAATCGACATGCATCTATTTTTAGATTAAAAATCTATAAATAGACTTCGCTCAATATTCTAAAAATGGAATCTCATCTATTTTTCACATTTTACCAACCATCTACAAATAACATCCTACAACTTATAGAATATGCTCACCATGTATAAAAATAGACATACACCTAAAAATATCTTGCGGGCCCCACTTAGTGAAGGTGCTTAATTTTCACTAAGCTCATCATCTTTTTGATTCTCAACATATGCAAGAAACAATTACAAAAAGAAGCACTTAAGGCCAAGAATATAATTAAGTATTTGAATGAAAAATCTTCAAGAAAATTAAGGGCGAGAGCCAAAATCTTTTAAACCAGGCGCACTAGTGACGGCATACTTTAACATGTGAAGGATTAGAAAATCAGGTGAAGGTCAGGACCATGCGATGGTAGTTTCACCAAAGTATTCATCCTTGCATAATAATCTTTGTTAAAGCGAAAGAAAGTGGTCGGACGGATCGCTAACTCAAATTTTTGTTGCAAAAGGGAGCATGTGAGTTGTGAAATTAAACTATGGAATTCCAAGGCGGTTAACGCCATTGAGGCTAATAAGGAGGTAATAAGATAAAATAAGATGAGATTGGCTTAGGTGAGATAGGTAGCACATGTGAACAATTGTATCAAGTTGATCCGAATGAAGATTGTAAACCAAGTTTATGCACACTTAGAGTGATTCAGGTTAAAAAACCATAATGGCAGAGTCAAGGTCACAAGAAACCGTGATGGAGTGATAAGTGTGAAATGATATAAATTACCACCGAAGGGATGATTGAGGAATGAAAGAATTTTTGAATGGAAGTATTTGAGTAATATAGGATTAAAGGAGATGAGGGTAGTTTAAGTTTGAACCAGGAGAAGAAGCGCAAGAGTGGCACCAAACTAAAGGAGTCTGAGGGAGATAAATGAGATTTAAAAGAGGGAGTAAATTATGAGAGAAGGGGCCTTAGGGAGTGGCCATCGTAAGCTGACATGGTTATGGAAGAAGAGACTACGTAAGTAGAGCCAGAAGTAACAGATACAGAAAAGAATATTTATTCCATGGGAGGTGGTTAATATGCGATGGGTGGCGAGGACCAAGGAGGGCCTCATTCACTCATAAATATGGTTCTCACATCATTCTTATGTCTCACTAGTAAGTCTAGCCTGACACCCCTTGAAGGAAGGCTGTGCAAGTCCATATGGCAGAATAATGTCGGGAAAATTCCCACTATGGGAGCTATAACAGTAGGCAAATATTTCGCCCCCTTGCTTAATGGCAAGAGATGGGTACCTTACCCTAACTATTACTTGAAAATGGGTAGAATCCTTGTTCTGGAGGGTAGAAGGAGCTATAATCACTTTGAGGAAACATGATGGCTGGTTGACTTTTTTTAGCCAGTCCACCCCAATAGCCCTCAAATTGTCTTGAAGAAGGAAGGAAGACAAAATCCTTGCCACTAATCACCAAAGGAAGCAACAGGTACAATAGGGAGAAGAGAGAAATGGTCAGGGATAGATATGGGACATCGACTTGGAGAAATAATGGTGGTCATGTTTCTCTTTCTGAGAGAACTATTTTAGGGAGGGGGGATGTGGATAACCCCTCCTAGTCTGTTCAAATATCTCTAAGGCAATCAGGTTACCTTTTTACCCCTGTTACTACTGTATGAGGATAAGGAAGACAACTTCAGTAAGGACAGAGGTTCCAGATCCATGTGGATAGAAGAAGGATTGAGTGGCTCAAAGATGAGCCACATATTTGTGTTGTGGTGTAAAAAAAACCTAATGGGCCTCAATATTATGGTGTAACAATGCCCTAATGGGCTTCAGTCCTTGGGTATGACAACAACCTCTTTGTGCCTTCTCATTTGTGATATGAGAAAATACTATGACAAAGATATGAAGGAGATATGCTGAGCCCTATTGCAAGGATATCATGACATACCTATGACTATCCCGCTGCATTTTTATTTCTAATTTTCTCTCTACATAATTGCTTATGATGATATGGGGTTTATGCAATGTGAAAATGTTTTAAAATGTAATTATTTACAATAGAGACTTCAATACCTAAGAAAATTAACTCTATTAATACTCTACTAGTTAATGGTTAATGACAAATATGCTTGAGAAAATGTTGAAGCATGCAATAAATTATATGGTTGTCAAATATAGTCCATAAAATTAAACATCTATGTGGGGAGAGAGGCAAAATGATAGGGAAATTGTGGATGGTAATGAACCTATTTTCCCCGTTGAAAATATGGATAGGTTTTTAATTTTAGTTTTTTGTTTCTATTTGGATTCTAAAGTGATTTTTGAGTTTATTGGTCTTTTGAAATACCCAAAAAGGATTTTGTTTTCTTTTTTCATGTGTGGTGGTAGTATTAATTCTAGCAATACTTGGAGTCTTGAATTTTGGAAATTCCTAGGTATAATCATGCCATGGCTAGCTATCCTCCTCCTAGAGGGTGTTAAAGGTGAAAATATGCATGAGATAAAGAAGGAGATGAGACACCTAGATAGTCAATTGGAAGGTTTGCATAATTCCATGGTATACTATAGTACCCAATGTAGAAATTATACAAACATGTGTATAACAATGGATTCAATCCGATAAACAATGTACTAAAGCTAGATACTGAATCCTTCTACAAATCAATTGCAGAAATTAAACACAATCACCAACCACATGAAGGAAATAAAGAATCAAATCAAACCACAAAACAGATAATTTTCTAGGGAAATATTGCTGCTAAAAACCCCTCTATCTTCTATTGTATATTAACCATGGAATCATGAAACAATTACAATGAAATCTTCTCACAAGTGTCTCCTGCACTCTCACAACTATCTCATATTGTTCTGGACAAAAATGAACAACACTTAGCCAATTCTCAGCCTCTAAATAGCCTACCTTGATGCACAATTCCTGATGAATGCAATCCATATTCTTTAGGAATTTTGGCCTTCCTAAAATGCACAAGGATCATGGGAAACCCAATGGGTGTCTGATTGCATGTGGTCAACCTACTAATCACACAAATGATAATTAACATCCCTTTAACCTTTGTCTCAACTGGGTCTCCACTGGAATTGACATGCATGCAATTATTAATAGTAAATCATCAATTGCATGGAAGATCACTAATTATGAATTAAATAATATTGAATTCACTTGATCTCTCACTAGTGCAACAAACAGTTACAACTAGTTCAACTGACTCTAACTCATCTAACTAAGTTAACTGATTACTCATGCATTAAAATAATGCACCAACTGCAATTCGAACTCCATAACTAATAAAATTACTCTGCATGCCTCACCAACCACCCTCAACTCGAAGTACATGAGCTAACTGAGTTTATCACAGTTAATTAACTGTTACAAGTGATCATGAGATAACATTACATTTTATTGTCCAATTTAATTAAGGGAAAATTAAATTAGACACTCCACCAAATTAATTAATTAATTTGGCCTTCACACTAATGTATCACTAGGACCTATTGGTGCCACACTAGTGTGTGTGCCACAATTTCTTCTTGGAATTCAACACTCCCTCTCAACAAGAAAGGGATTATCTGCCACCCCAATCCTGCCTCTATGGTATTCAAATTTTCTCCTAGTGAGTGCCTTCATCAGAATATCTGCATCCTGACCTTCCGTGGGAATGCTCTGAAGTAACATAATGCACCTCTAAACACAATCTATGAGATGGTGGTACGAGATGTCTATGTTCTTGGACCTATCATGGAATGCCAGATTAAACGAGAGTTTAATGAAACTCTAGTTATCACAATGTATCATGGTCGGATCCATCTAAGAACCAAACAAGCCAACCAGGATATTTCTCATCCAGATGGCCTCACATGTAGCTTGACTTGTTGCCATGTACTCTTGCTCGGCGGAACTGAGTGCCACGGATCGCTTCTTCCTGCTGTACCAAGAAACTGTTGTTGATCCTATGCTGAAGATCCCTCCTGATGTGATCTTTCTTTCTGATGGATTGTCTGCCCAATTTTCATCCGTGAAGCCTTGAATATTCACTCCCTCTATCCATCTATACCATAATCCATACTCTGTAGTACCCCTGAGCTATCTCAAGACATGCTTCACTTCCTTCCAGAATATCTTGGTCGGCTTAACCATAGCTTGACTCAGCTGGTTAACTGCATAGAAAATGTCTGGTCTGGCTTTCACCAAGCACATCAGTGAACCCACTTGCTGCCTGTATACAGTAGCGTCCACTACGTCTCTTGAAGTAGCATCCTCTTTCCTCCAATTTCCTGGAAGAGGAGTGTCCATGGGTTTACAAATCTCCATGTGAAACTTACCCAGTATCACTTTGACATACTTGCCTTGAGAAAAAAAAAGTTCACCATCCCGCTACCATATTTCCAAACCAAGGAAATAGTGTAGGAGTCCCATTTCCTTCATTTCGAACTCCCTTGCAAGATCCTCCTTGCATGAGTTTATCAGCTGCTCATCACCTGTCAAAATTAGATCATTAACATAAAGAAAGATAATCAAGAGCTTACCATCAACCACAATTTGGTACAGGTTTTCATCCACTTCAGTTTTGGTGAAGCCCAACACGATGAAATAGTTGTAAATCTGAGTGTACAAAGCACAAGGTGCTTGCTTCAGCCCACAATGCTCTCTTGAGTGAACACACATGCGACTCACTGTCAAATATCTCGAAACCTTCTAGCTGCTCTATGTACACTTATTCCCTAATAAATCCATTAAGAAACATAGTTTTCACATCCATCTGATGAATGCACCACCCCATCTGTGTTGAGAGCGCAAAGATAGATCTAATAGAGGAGTACCTCGCGACTGGTGCAAATGTATCCGCATAATCGATCCCCTCAACTTGTGAGAATCTCCGGGCCAAAAATCTAGCCTTGCACTTCTCTACACTCCCATTAACAGCTTGCTTCACCTTATAGACCCATCTAGATCCAACCACTTATTTTACGACCGGTCTTGGGAAAATATCCCATGCATTGTTCTTGACGATGGAGTCATACTCCTACTATAGCATCAACCCAAATTGGCTACTGCATTGCTTCCTCGAATGAAGATGGTTTTGTCACAATACAATTTCTCATAAGATCCATGTATCCAGTAAAACTGTCTAGAGACTATCTCTGTTTGCGTAGTGAAGTAGGGGATCCTACATTCTATGTTGCATAAAGTCTCAATCTATCATCTTCTGTGGTGCGCCTTCTACAATTTCTGGTGGATGGCTCTACAAGAGTGTTTTCTGCCACTCCATGATCCTCTACATGTGTTCATTCTTTGGAACCAAGAGTTCCTCCTCTGCATGCAAATCTAGCTCCCTCTCAAGGTACAATCACATGGCTTTCTCCTCATAAAATTTTATATCTCATCGCACAACAGTCATTCTGATATTTGGAAAATACACCCGATAGTTGTTGGGAGTTTCATTGTACCCCACAAACATCCCAATATCAACTGTTGGTTCCAGCTTCTTCCTGGCATCTTTGGTCACATGCACATAAACAGATGAGCCAAAAATCTTAAAATGTAAAACATTAGTGTTCTTACTAGTAAAAGCCTCTTCTGGTGTACTCATGCTAAGTATTTGATGAGGAAAACAGTTTTTCACAAATACCGCTGGGTTGCATGCCTCCACCCGCAGATGCAGCGATAGGCCTTGATCATGCAACATCATTCGTGCTACACCCACTATTTTTCTATTGTTTCTTTCTTTGACCCGATTCTATTGTGGATTATGAGGCACAATCAGCTCTATCCGAATTCCTTCTTTGCAACAGAAGTTCTTGAATTCATTGGAGATGTACTCACCACCATTTTCGATCCTAAGAGCCTTCACATGCTTCCCTGTGTCTTTCTCCACCAGTGCTTTGAACTCAAGAAATTTTGAGAACGTCTAATCTTTCTTCTGCATGAAATAGATCCAACACTTTCTAGAAAAGTCATCAAAAAATATCTCATAGTACTTATGCTTTCTAGTCGAAGCAGTAGATAATGGTCCACACACGTCTGAGTGAACTCTCTCAAGGATCTCTAAGGCTCGGTTCTCCTTCTCGTGAAAAGTGTCCTTTGCATACTTCCCCATAGTACATCCCTTGCATGTGTCTGACTGCGCAAGAGTACCCTTGGGAAGACCCGTAGAAATCTGTTGCATGACCTTCAAGGCTTCATGGTGTAGATGGCCCAATATCTTGTGCCATAACTCACACTCATCCCAACTCACCACTTTATCCGCCTTCCCCATCAATGCTTCTCAATCATCTACATCAAGTTTATAGAGATTATTCACACAAATCCCAATCTTCTTTGCTAGTCCTATTGTTTTGTGTCACGGGAAAGATTTTCCCTCACTGAAAACAACATCGTAGCTTCTATCCTCCAACCTTGCGACTGAGACTAAATTTTTCTTCAAGCCTGGTACACGCATTACATATTTTAATTGAAAGGTTTTACCTAACTATATCTGGAAGGGAACTGTACCAATCTCGATAACACTTTACTGCCCATCATCACCCATTTCAATATGCATCTGGAGGTCCTTCTCCTCCAAGCTACTGAAAAGTTCTTTGTATCTCGTCACGTGAAAGGATGCATCACTATCCAAGTACCACACCGATCCCATTACACTTGAAATCATGCATGCAATAAGTGAGAAGTCTAGCTCAAATTGTGAGGCCAAAGCCTCAGCAGCTGCAGATCCTGAAGCCTTCTTGTTCTTCTTCTTTTGTGGAAAATTAGTGGCATAATGTCCATGCTTGTGACAGTGAAAACACTTCCTTCTGGACATGTCACGCTTCTTGCCATCTTTACCAGACTCAGATTTGGAATGAAATTTCTTTCCTTTCCCCTTCTTCACCTTGGAAGCCAAAGCATAATATTCTTCATCATCATTCTTAGATGAAGGTCCATCCTTGGTATTCCACTTGAATTTTTCTTGTACCAAATCTGACCAAAGACGTTCCAAATTTGACAGCTTTTTCCTTCCATTAACAGAGTCTTGATAACTTTTCCAACTCTTGGGAAGTCCTAGAAGATCTAGGCTCACCAAGTCATCATTTGTGACAGTAATGCTGATGCTCCTAAGCTCATCCCAACATTGGACAAACTTTGTTAAATATTTCGGCATGGTGTCACCTTTCTCCATTTTGATTTCCTGAGCTTTTCCTTTAGTGCCAATTTTTTATGATCACTGCTGCTCTAAAATAGATTTGTCAAATCTTTCCACATTGCATATGGTGTTGCTTTTCCATGGAGACTTGAGACAATTTATTCTCGTACTCCCTCCAATAAGATACTCCTCGCCTTTGCAACCTTCTTTTGCCAAGAATCAAGATTTGTAGCATCTGCTACAGTAGGTTTGGGAACATCATTGTCAATGAATTATTTCAACCCATTTTCCTCCAGTACTGCCTGCATCTTGTCTTTCTAAGAAATATAGTTAGAACTACCCTCGATTTCATAATCCAATATCATGCCATTGAAATCATTTCGATCCTGAATCGCCTGTCGCACAAAGAATGTCTTTTGCAAATTCAGATTCTATTCAGTCACAAACTCAGCTTCTCCTCCACTATAGTGATTTCCTATGCTCTGATACCATGTATAAATTATACAAACATGTGTATATCAATGTATTCAATCCAATCTAACAATTTACTAAAGCTAGATACTGAATCCTTCTACAAATCAATCTGAAATTAAACACAATCTCCAATCACATGAAGCAAAGAAAGAATAAAATCAAACCACAACACAGATAGTTTCCCTGGGAAAAATTGCTGCTCAAAACCCTTCTATATTCTATTGTATATTAACCATGGAATCGTGAAAATATTACAATGCACTCTTCTCACAAGAGTCTCCTACACTCTCACAACTGTCTCACACTGTCCTGGACAAAACTGACCAACACTTAGCCAATTCTCAGCCTCTAAGCAGCCTGCCTTTCTTGCAAAATTCCTGATGAGTGCAATTCCTATTCTTTATGAATTTTGGCATTCCTAAACTGCTTAAGGATCATGGGAAATCCAATGGGTGTCTGGTTTCATGTGGTCAACCTACTAATGACACAACTGATAGTTAACATCCCTTTAACTTTTGTCTCAACTGGGTCTCCACTGTAACTGACATGCATGCAGCTATTAATAGTAAATCATCATTTGCATGGAAGATCATTGATTATGAATTAAATAATATTTAATTCACTTGATCTCTCACTAGTGTAACAAACAGTTACAACTAGTTCAACTGAATCTAACTCACCTTACTGAGCTAACTGATTACTCATGCATTAAACTAATGCACCTACTACAATCCGAACTCCATAACTTATAGAATTACTCTACATGCCTAACCAACCACCCTCAACTCGAAATACATGAGCTAAATGGGTTTATCACACTTAGTTAACTGTTACAAGTGACCATGAGATAATATTACATTTTATTGTCCAATTTAATAAAAGGGAAAATTAAATTAGATACTGCACCAAATTAATTAATTAATTTGGCCTTCACACTAATGTATCGCTAGGACCTATTGGTCCCACACTAGTATGTGTGCTACAATTTCTTGTTGGACTTCAACACCCAGATGGAATCCCAAATGATGAAGAATTGAGAGATGGAATTAGGGCAAAGAAGTCAAGGACACTAGTTATTTAATGCAAGGTATGGTGTGAAACATTACATCGATATGGTGGGAAACATTCCACCCATATATTACCCTTGGAGGATGCCATTTATCCTATCATGTTATAACCATATTCCACTGAATTTTATAATTATAATGTACAACATTTTTCATTGGATAAATATGGAAAACAAGGGTATGTTTCCTCTACTCTGTGTTGCAAAATAAAAATATGATAACATCACCAATGTGTTATTTTTTAAAAATTACAAGTCTCTTCCTATTTATACATGACCTTTGAGACCTTTGAAATGTGTGGGAAACATGCTTTCTCACCTAGCTTGAAGTACATCCTCATTAAATTTGGGTGGAAAATAACTCATCCTCATTAAATTTCTACTGTGCATGAATACTCCAAATTGGATTGATTTTAAAGGGTAAAAGGCAAGGATTATGTGCCTCAAATAAATACACACTAAGACCAGTAATCACTAATTTAATTGTATACAATTTGAATTAATCATATTGACCAAGAAATGAAACATAGGCATGTATTTTAGTGAAGCAAGGAATTTTTTTCTTGCTTCACAAAAATGCACGCCCAACCTTCATTTCAAGGAAAAATTGAATGATTCAAATTGGAGAGTATTTTTTTACTCACAAGTAACATTTATACAATTAAATATTTTTAATTTTTCACATATATATTTTTGTTGTTAAAAAATCTTCCAAATTGCATGGATTTCATTGGGTGAAAGGCAGGGTTTGTGTCCCTCAAATAAATGCACACCAGAACCTGTAATTAATTGGCAGCGATGTAATGATCATTCCATCCTATGGATATGCATAATTGTACCTCATTCTTGTGGTGTAACAACGCCCTAATAGGGTTCAATAATTTGGTGTAATGAAGCCCTAATGGGCCTAAGTTGTTGGGTATGACAACGACCTCTTTGGGCCTTCTTATTTGTGATATGAGGAAATACTATGACAGAGATATCAAGGAGATATGTTGATCCCTATGATAGATATATCATGAGAAAATTATGCCAAAGATATCATTATATGACTGTTCTTTTTCATTGTTAATGCTAATGTTCTCTCTACATAATTGCTTATGATGATATGGGGTGAATGCAATGTGAAAATGTTTGAAAATGCAATTAAGAAAATTAATATTGTTATTAATCTATTGGTCAGTAAAGATATAACAATTTAAAAGTGCGTAAAAGAATAAAATAAACAATCTACAATTTGAATCAATCAGATTTTCCAAGAAATGAAGGATGGGTGTGAATTTTAGTGAATAAAGGCAATTTTGGACTGCTTCACAAAAATGCGTCCCTAACATTCATTTCAAGGCCAAATTGAATGATTCAACTTGGACAATACTTTTTTACTCATATGTAACATTAACACAATTAGATATTTTTAATTTTATACATATATATTTCCATAGTTCAATAATACTCCAAATTGAATGGCATTCATATGGTAAAAGGAAAGGTTTGTGTGCCTAAAATAAATGCACACCAAGACCTATAACTAATTGGAAATGATATAATGATTATTGCATCCTATGGGTTTGTGAAATTATACCTTAGTGTTGTGGTGTAACAACACCCTAATGGGCCTCAGTTCTTGGGTATGACAATGACCTCTTTGGGCCTTATTATCCATGATATGAGAAAATGTTTTGATAGAGATACGAAGGAGATATGCTAAGCCCAATGACAAAGATACCATGACAGACCTATGACAAATATATCATGAAAGGCCTGAACTATTCCATTACATTGTTATTTCTAATTTTCTCTCTACATATTTTCTTATGATGATATGGGGTGAATGAAATGTGAAAATGTTGAAAATGTTTTAAAATACAATTATCTACAACAGAGAATTCAATATCTAAGAAAATTAATAGTGTTACTACTCTACTAGTTATTAAATATATAACAATGCAAAAGTGTGTAAAATAAAAAAATAAACAATCTACAATTTGAATCAATCATATTGCCCAATAAATGAAGATCGGGCACACATTTTATTGAAGCAAGGAAATTTTGGTTTGCTTCAAAAAAATGCACGCCCAACCTTCATTTCAAGGCAAAATTGAATGATTAGACTATGAGAGTATTTTTTTAGTCGTAAGTAACAATAATACAATTAAATATTTTTAATTATTCACATATATATTTATGTTGTTCAAGAATACTCCATTGCATGGATTTAATAGGGTAAAAGGCAGGGATTGTGTGCCTCAAATAAATGCACACCATGACATGTAATTAGTTGGTAGTGATATAATTATCATTACATGATATGGGTCTACGAAATTGTATCTCAGTGTTATGGTGTAACAACTCCCTAATGAGCCTCAACTTTGTGGTGTAATACACCCTAATGGGCCTCAATATTGTGGTGTAACAACGCCCTAATGAGCCTTAGTTATTTGGTATGACAATGACCTCATTGGGCCATATTATTTGTGATAAAATCACAACGACCTGATGGGTCACATTCTTGTGGTGTAAAATTCCCTAACGAGCCTCAGTATTGTGGTGTAACAATGCCCTAATGACCCTCAATTCTTGGGTATGACAATGACGACCTCCTTGGGCCTTCTTATTTATGATATGAGAAAAAAATATGATAGAGATATGGAGGAGATATACTGTACCCTATGATAGAGATATCATGATAGACTTATGATTGTTCTGCTGCATTGTTATTGCTAATTTTCTCTCTACATAGTTTCTTATGATGATATTGGGTGAATGCAATGTAAAAATGTTGAAAATATTTTAAAATGCAATTATCTACAACATACACTTCTAGCCCTATGAAAATTCACACTGTTAGTACTCTATTGGTTAATGGTTAATGATGAATATGCTTGTTTAAATGTTTCAAAGTGCAATAAATTATATTCTTTTCAAATCTGGTCCATAAAATCAAATATTTATGTGGGGAGAGAGGAAAAATTATAGGTAACTTATGGATGATAATGAACCTATTTTCCCTGTTGAAAGTATGGATACATTTGTAATTTTAGTTTTTTTGTTTCTGTTTGGATTTTAAAGTGATTGTTGAGTTGTTTGGCCTTGTCAAATACTCAAAAAGGCTTTGTCCCTCCAATCCTCTTGTTGTTTTCTCTTTCCCATGTGGTGGTAGTATTAATTCTGGAAATAATTGGAGTCTTGTATTTTTGGAAATTCCTAGATACATTCATGCCATGACTAGCTATCCTCCTCCTATAGGGTGTTAATGTGACAAAATGCATGAGATAAGGAAGGAGATGAGACACCTAGTCAGTCAACTGGAATCCCTTCGTAAGTCCATGTTCTATAGTAGTATCCAAATGGAATCCAAAATGAAGAAAAATGAAGAGTTGGAAGGGTAAATAATTCAAGGACCCTAGTTATTTAATGCAAGGTGTCTTTTTAATTTTCCATAAACACACACACACACACACACACATTTGGATGTAGGGACAAGGAATTTTTATTTTATTTATAAAAATCCCTTTTCAAAATTTGTATTTATATTTTGTATACAAACCTAACCTTTCAGGATGAAACGAACAACCTTAAACTATATAAAAGTGGGTTCGAAACTTTTATAAATTGGAAATTAAAGCATGTTCATGTTTGGGGTTGGATCATCTGTCATTGGAATCAACCCGAGGAATCAAAGGATTTCCAACATGTTAAATCAATCAAAATTTATTGTATGAGGACCTGTCAAAAAGTAGAATGGATAAATAACCCATGTCCAAATAAACGTCCATGATTCATTTTGAGAGATCCCCTCCACTTTTCACAAAACACTATGGATACCCCTCAGAAGTGGTTAAGGGTTTTTTCTGAAAACCAGACATCGAGAGTTGGTGGCATCTCATCTACCCATCAGGAAATTCAAGAAAACAAGAATTCCCTTACACATAATCAATCTACCTCATCCCTCCACATCATCTATTGTACTTCCATGTCACACTTTCGTACCCCTTACTCCATCAATATTTTTTGTTTTTCCAAATCAATACAAAAAGATAAAAGGTCGTCCCGCCTATTATTTTCATTGTCCCCTAGTTGCAGAGTTAGAGTGACCAACATCTAATGTGTATATTATCAATTCTACATAGTTATTCAACTCTTCATCGTCTCTGGTTACTAGGTAACTGATAATTTCACATTTATTCCTTATCCTTTCTTTCAAATTTTAAACATGGAGAAAACCACGAAATCAACTAAAAAAACTGAAATCCCTATAAAATTTATTCATACACCCCTTATGGAAAAATAAGCCAAAGTATACAATTCCCGTTGCTCCTTAGACATTTTAGAGATTCGACAGGACATTCTTGACCATTCCAGTGACTCAGATAATCGTTTTTGATTCATCGAGTCCAAACTTTATCATGTAATTGACCCACATACCTACAATTTCCTCCAATTTATCAGTTGGTTAGTGTCTTCCCTTGCCCCACGGGAATTTTTTTATGTCTTCTTTAGGGGAGAATATTTTTAAGGTCACTTTAGGCTAATACATAAATATTTTAATTTTTCTACAGTTAAGAATCCCAAGAAATTTTCAGATGAGTACTTCATTAGAGAAATTTTGACGTCTAAAATAGGATTCCTGAGGAATATTATAAAATAATAGTGGAAATAATAAAATAATAATAGATTACTTCATCAAAATTTTGAGGGAAAAAAGAGAAAAACTACTTTTTCAAGTTATCTCCCTAGGATTTTCTCAAATTTCGAGCGAGAGCACTTGTTGGATCCAAATTTAATTCCTCTTCCAAGGAGTACCCATGTTGCATACTTTTGATGGACCCTACTACAAGAAAAATGAGAAATACATTAAAAAACATGATTGCAATCACATTTTTCATGTATTACTCATTTCTCATGTAGTAGGGTCCATTGAAAGTATGCAACACATGTACTCCTTGGATGATGAATTAAATTCTTCTTCCAATGAGTGCTCTCACTCTGAATTTGAGTAAAAACGTTGTGAGCGTTATCACTCTAGTAATTCCCAAGTTGTGAGATTTTGATTTAAAGTTTAAGAACACTAGAGGTAACCACAAACCTAATTTTAAACTCTAGGATCTGGCCTTCCTAGGGTTCAGAGAGGGCTCTCTCTATAAGATTTAAATTTTTTTTAATGTTTGATTTTAGGCTAGTTATGGTTGTGCAAATTGGTTTTGATTTGGTTTGGTTTGGTGGGAAAAAATCACTTAATGAGATGGATAGTGGGAAATCTGATTGTCCATTGGGCTAAGGAGTCAAAAGTCAAGTAGACAGAACTAGGATCAAGGTCAAAAAGTCAAATGTTTTCAGTGCAAGATAGATAAGTCTTTGAAGATCTTGGAAGGTTGTTTTGGTGAAGTGGTTTGATCGAGATAAAGAGCAACGAAGGGTTCTTTGATCCGGAAAAAGGAAGGAGTATACAAAGGTCAAATGAAAGAGGGAGAAATTAAGGGTTCCCTGCTCTGGAAATCAATAGAAAACATAGAAATGATAAACAATAAAGACAGGGTGCTTTTAAAAAATCCTGAAAAATTACTCCTGTTTATTCATTCAAATTCAGAACACATAATGGATGCATGAAAACATGAGAATATAAACAATGAAAAGTAGAAAGTACTTCACTTCAGTGGCTCATCACATGAATCCTAAAATATGATGCTAGATGATCTAATCCAGTCTGCTACTTGAAATTTACAACAAAAAGCCTTCAAGTCCAACAAAAATTACTATAGAAATCTTCAACAATTTATTCTACACTAATACTTCTAAAGATGAAGTATTTATACAATATTGTTTACAAAATATCCTAGAATACTTCTAGGAATTATCTAAGGAAAATAGAAATATCTTTACAACAAAATAGAGACAGCTGCTTAACAAATCATAAATCTGTCCTATTTATCCAAATAAAATATAAACTAATTGCAGATTAGACACATTTGGTTGCCTTGGTGTCCTCTTTGCTGGCTCAGATATTTCAAATCTATTTTGAAATCTGATTTTCTTTATCTTATACTCTTTTACTCTGATTCTCTTTATGTGATACTCTTTAACTCTGTAAAAACTGTTTTAGTGCTGTAATAAATTCTGAAAAATCAGCAAACTGTTTTTGTCTTTCTCTCTGCAATTTTAACTTTCACAGTAAATCAGTAAGTGATTGCCAAGTTTCCTCATTAGGAATTTGTATCTTTTTCAGCCTCCTAAAATTTTCATCTACTTCAGTATATCTGGAAAAAGTTGGTTTTATGAAAAACAAATGTCTTATCTCATGCTGCAGATAAAATAAATCTTCAAAGCTTCTGAGTAAGACCTTCCCTGTTGGAATGCCTTGTCCACTTGTCTTTTCAACCTGCTCTTTTGCATATTCTCTGATTTTCCTATTGCAATCCTCCTGAGGCATAAGCTTGTCATGAATGACCAAAATATTAGGCAAAATTCTTTGCCTCAAGTTTTCAAATTTAACCATAAAATTGGTTATGGCTATGTTCATATTCTCACATTTCTCTTCAAGATATTTTATTAGATTCTTCTTTGAGATGACTTTCCTTACTTCAAGGATTGTCTCTGTCCTATCAGTGTTTTGTATTTCTTCCAACTCCTGCCTGTTTTTTTTTTTGAGAAAGATCAATTATATGGCTTGCTCAGGTTTATTACCTAGCTCATCTTTGGTTTTCTGAATTTATGCTAGTGCTGCTTTTAGTAAATCTCTCTGTTCAAATATTACCTGAATTGAGAGCCACACATAATTGATGGCTTCAATGATTTTGTTCCATAACTGGTTTTTCACATATGAAATTGGATCCTTTAAGGTCAAGTCCTTTTGTAGTTTTTTCAATTATTCAATTAACCTATTAGCTCTTTTCTCATGAGTTTTAGCATTTATTTTAGATAACTTCTTTGTATCCTCAAGGTTATCAATAATCTTTTTCATTCTGTTAATCTCACTTGTTTGTAGTGTCATTTCTTCCATGGATTTTACTAGTTTACTAACTTCATCTGTTTGTTGTGCTGATGTAGTAGATGACTCTGTGGCTAAAGTTTTAGATGATGTCACTGGCACTACAGTAGCCAATGGTTCTTTGAGTGCCAACTCTTCTGCTAGAGTTGAAGGCACAACAGTAGTAACCATGGGAATTACTGAAGGGACTTCCTGTTATTTTGTAGTTTCCCTTTCATGGAAAAGCTTGTCCATCTCAATTTCCATTTCTTTGATCTGTCCAGTTAGTTGAAAGATTAAATTCATCATATCATCCTTCTCGGTCCGTCCTTGTATGATTTATTTGGCTTGAGGATGTTCAGTTGATGGCAGTTTAAGCTGTTTCCTCGATGCTGCAATGTCTTCATTCTTTTTCTTTACTAGTTGTTCTGCTTCTTTAACATTTGCAGGATCATATCCTACTTGGAGAACTAACTCTTATAAAGACTTAATCCTTAGGTCTTTAGCATATAATGAGGCTTTGTCAACCTTCATCTGATCTTTCATGTTTATGATTGTGTTTTGAAGTTTTTGAACACTCATAGCCTTGGTTGTAATGGTAGAATACAACATCTTTGAACTCTGTTTATGTAATTCTATTTGATCTAGTGCATGAATTTTTTCTGTTTGTACTTCTAGATCAACCTTTTTGTAGTCTGCAACTGCCTTTGGAGTCTTCACTGTAGGCTGTAACATTGACATGATCAAATTTTTCTTTGAGTAATCAAAGGCAGATAAAAGTCTGTTTTGTACACTTGGTGTTTGCTTTAAATATTGAGAGTAAATCTCATTTTTTATCTCTTCATTCTTTGTCTTGATCTGCTTGTATTTTTCTCTTACATCAAGATCATTTTCTTCTGATGTCTGTGAGGATGATGCTTCTAAATTCTTCTATTTCTCTATCATGTGTGCATTCGAATTATTTGGATTTCACTCATTCAAATTCTCTGTAACTTTCTAATTTGTGATGATTGTAGCAAAATCTGTGTTTGTTACTAGGACATCTGTGTCTTCAACCTCAATAGTCACTTTTCCTTTATCAACTAAGTATATCTTAGGGTTTTTATTGTATCTTAATTTGAACCTATTCTCAGTAGTGGTATTTGCAATGTAAGTTCCTTCTTCTCTGACCCTTTTGGTGGCTTTCTCTGTTTGATTTGCAGTTTGTAAAGTGTGACTAGTATAACCTTGCTTTACTGCATCTATCAAAGTGTTTTCTACCCACTCAGTCTAATTGACATACTTCTCAATCTCTAGTTTTTTCTCATGAATGTAGGGTGTTAGTTTACACTTAACCCTCATTTTACTCAGTATTCCTTGTGGTTCATAGTTCTAGGAGAAACTCTCTTCAAATATGTACTCTAGTAACTGTTTGGCTGCTTCTGTCTCTGCATCTCTGTGATTACAAATAAATGGCCCCACCTGATTCTTTAGCTTGAATTGTGTTTTCTTTTTAGCTGCTAGGAAATTGATGGAATCAGAATTTAATATTTGCCTAATATATTCCAAGGAAAAAACCCTCATTGGTACAAATTTGGGTAGTTTGTAGGGAAACAGATTAGACCCAAAAAATCTGATTTCTATGTGTTTTTCATACAAATACCAATCTCCAGTTCTTGTCTGTTCAGATCACTGTAGAATTTTCTTCATTTCATCATTGATCCTTGGCTGTTTAGTGTTGGTCAACATATTGATCAATGGATGGACAAAATTGTTTGTGAACTCTGCAAAAGTGAATTTTGAGGACTCTTTTATGATCAATGAAGTCTAGAAAATGACTAAAAGTGTTTTTTCTTCCATATCAATATTTTGGAGAGTTATAGGGAATTTATCTGCTTCAAAATACAAGATCACATGGAAGAGAAAAGATGTGTATTTAAACACTCCTTTAGTTGGCAACTTGATCAGTTGATCATGGATATTGTCAGCAATGTACTCAACATAATTGAAAATTATAGAGAAAGGTTGTCTTAGTGCAAAAGTAGACAGGAACCCTAAGATGGACTCATCAGTATGCTCATCGGTAAAGTATCTTAGGATAAATAACAACATGGAAATGACATGCCTAGACCCCTCTAGAAATTTTGAAGTAGAATATGGAGGATTGATTTGTGGAATTTCCATATGTAAGGTCATGAATACTTGAAAGATCTAAAATATTTTGGGAAAATCAAGGCCAATGTATAATTTGGTAAGTGCCTCTACTGAAAAAGGAACTGCTTTAGGATCTGGTTTGAGTTGTAACATCTGGTTTATGGATGTAGCATTAATTGTAAACAATACCTCTTTGTTTGCATTCATCGTTGCCCTATTTTTAGATGAATAATAACTCTAACACAACCTAATAACTTCTAGACATTGATAAGTGACTGGAACAACATATTTGGGACGGTTTGATTCCCAAATTTGGACTTCTTCAACCTGATCTAAGGACTTTTCATAGCTACAACAATGGAGGTCTAATAAATTGAATTCAACAATGGGATCTACTATTTTATAGTTAACATCTGCTAAAGGGATGTGCTCAATGTCTAAAATAGGAGGTTGTAGAGGATTCACAATGATAACAGTCTTGGAGGACTCAGCTGGAGTAGATTTAGGCATTTTTAGGCTTTCAGGATTACTAAAACTATGTTTTTTAGGATTTCTGGTTTCTTCTGTAAGGTTAAATCGTTTACAAAAATATTTTTGGCTTTGACAGAGGTTCTTGGATAACTTGGGTACAATTTGTTGCTTCTTTGGATTTATATTTCAATTTCAATATTGAAAATGTATTTCAGCTGTATTACAGACTCTCACTAGTTATGAAAATAAGAAACATGGGTTTCTTAGGATTTTTAGTAGAAAATATGGCTAAAAATCCTTTGAAATCAAGCACAAGGGGTTATGTTACCTTCAGATTATTTTTGGGCTTTTTTTGGAGTTTTATATAGTTTGGAAAAACTAAATAAACTCAATATTTTCCTTAAAAACGAAGTGCAGTCTAAAACAGGGTTTTGTCAAAATTTGACAGGGTTTTACCTCTTTTTGGACCTTTTTTAACAGGCTTTCTTGGATAAATTTAAGCTCTTACTGTATTTATTTCTTTATCAATGTTCTTTCAAATTGATAACAGGTTCAATTTTCTCGAAAAATACCTGTTTTACGCAGGTATGTGTCTTTGAAATAGACCCTGAGGAGTTTAACAGGTCTGCGGTATCTTTTGGAAGCGATTCAGGACTTCCAGCAATATTCAATCAGCAATAGGTTGGCTTTTCATTGGTTCTGGGCTTGAAAACATAGCACAAGCTTGGTTTTCTTTAATCAGGAGGAGAAATACAGTCAGGAAATGCAAAAAAGGGATCAATGGAGTGATTTTGGAATTTATTAGGAATTTTAGGTTTAATCTGGCCTGTAATTAATGGACGTCACATGGGGCGATGACCGGTTTTCAGGATTCAAAGCCTAGAAACCACGAGTGGTTATCGCGTTCGTTTAACTGGTAAGCAGTTTCAATTGAATCAGATGTAATCCAATCAAAATGGGCCATGTGGAGGAGAGAGAAAAGGCTAAAACAACCTATTTCGCATGGAAAGGAATGGGTTATAATCGCGCAACTAAAAATGCGATATGGTTTTTCAATCTTCGGATTTGGGAGCTCGAGTGCGAACGACAGAGATTTGATATGGAGATGCTCAGCGTTCGGAGGTGGGTCCGAGGTTTTAATAATATGGCGATATGGTTTTGAACCTTCATAAATATACATTTATAAAGTTAAAACTTCATATTATATAATTGGTGGAGGGGTAAAGTCATATGTGTTTCAATTAAAACATTACCAAATGTTTCAATCACGGGTGCGGGTATATATTATATGATAATTAAACCTTTTGAATAGTGTTTTAATACCATAGGGGCGGGGAATTTTTATATTCGATATGTTTAAACCTATGGGAACAAAGGGTGGGGATATGGGATATAAAACATAGGTTTAAACTTTAAATAAATGGGTTTTCGGGGTTATTTACTTATAAAGAATTTAATAATATACAGGAAGAGTATAATTTAGGGATTTAATAATATAAGTTAGAAATTAATATGAAATGAAGGTGTAATGTATGGAACGAATTAAAATACATAATTTAAGACTAGGTAAAGTGTAAAAATAGGCCTTTAAGCATAGTTTGTCCCATTTTGATTTTTTACACATAGAATTAGGATAAAAATGCAGTTTATGGGGTTTTGAGTGTTTTTGAATGAAAATGAAATTATTTAATTAGGGTTTTTACTTTTACTAAGAAAAAATGTTTTTTTCTTAGGAAAATGGATCATCTTTTTGGAAATGGGTGAATATGATGATGAAAGGGGTTTTATGTAGGGAGTCCATATATTTTTAACCAATCAGTTATTGAGCCTTGGGTCCAGTCCCAACAAAAGTCAGAGAAATGCTCTAAGCCTCTTTAAATAAAGGCTTATAATACTGGATGATTGTGGGGAAGGGGAATTAGTAACTTCTGCCCGATGATGCTTTATTACATGTCTTGCACAACTGCTTTCTACCTACCCATAATTATTTCTAACATTTTTTACTTCATTTTCATGGGTGCATTTAAGCTTGCAACTCTAAAGTAATTTTTCTTTCAAAGCAAATATCTAAGTCTAACCTTATTTCATCCGAGGGCTCATATTAAACTATTGTGCTCCTCATTTATTCTCTAACTATCTATTGATTTGTCAAGTTTAAACTGTTTGACATATATTTATTCTCTATCTAAAACATGAAATTCAAAGCATGAAAAGTTAAGATTAAACTGTTTAACTGATCATGGATTATGGCATTTATTGACAATCTGCACATAATCATTATTCTTGCAGTAAAAGTAAATAGTAGTGGCATTTTGTCTTTCTCACTTTCATATCTTATTTTTATCTCTTTTTTCTCTTGGGGTTTATTCTTTTTCTAAGTCCTTTGATCTTTCTTTTAGGACTTTTACCCTCTTTTTGTATTTTTTTTATTTTGAAAATATGGGAAAACAACTTGCAGAAAGGAAGGTATGTACATATTTACAATACTATCAAAGTCAATTCAAAAATTATGAACCCTATTATTATAGGGCCCTAACAGTGGTTTCACATGGGGATGGCATTTCCTGGTGAAATGTTAAGAACTTTTAAGACTAGTAGCCTTTGAATTTTGACTCTAATGACCCTATAAGTATCTTATGATCTCTGCAATTATTCATACTGTATGATATTTTACCTCTCAAAGCTTAGGGCCTTCTCTTCAGGCTTCAAATTGGTTTTGAAAAAATCCAATCAAATCTAAAATCTTTAATGTATATGTACAATGGTCAAATTAAATGAAACTAACTATTTTTTATCTCAGAGGAGTAGTAGTGCTTCAACATTCTGCCATTTACTATTCCATCTAACATATTTGATCCATCCATTTCTTTCAGATAGAAAGCATTGTCACCTCTGTAACCATAAATCACATAAGTTCCTTTCCATAGAAAATCAACTTTTCCATGTTTACCTTTGTCTTCTCTTCTTGAATCCCATTTTAACACTTTGTCTCCAATGTAGAAATCATCTTCTTTAGTCTTTTTGTCAAAAAATTTCTTTACGTTATCCTGGATAACTTGAGACTTAATGTAAAACTCTTCCTTTGTTTGTTGCAAGTGAATGGTTTGATTTATCCTTCTTTGAATGTTATTTGGTTCAACTTGTAACTCTTGGATAATCTTCATTACTGGTATTCCTAAGGAAAATGGAAAAACATCATCCATTCCATAGACAAGCTGGTAAGGAGAGTTACCAATAGATGTTTTGGTTGTAAGTCTATCTGCCTATAAGGCATTGACTAAATTATTGTTCCAAGTCTTTTTGTTATCTTCAAGTAATTTTTTGATGATATTTACAAGGCTTTTATTTGAAGATTCAGCTAGACCATTACCTTGTGGGTAATATGTAGTAGAATAGCCTAGGGTGATGTGATATTTATGGCAAAAGTCAATCATCTTTTTAGATTTGAATGCTGCTACATTATCAGTAATTATATTTTGGGGACATCCAAATATTGAAAGTATGTTGCTTTCTAAAAAGGAGATAATGACAGTATCTGTGGCTTGCCTAGAGGATATGGCTTCAATCCACTTGGTAAAATCATTAGTGGCTGTCAGAATCCACTTGTGTTGGGCTGATGATGGGGGATGAATTTCTCGAATGAAGTCAAGACCCCATTGTTTAAATGGAATTTCTGTTGATATAGGTTTTAAAGGCAGGGGTAACAGATTTTTCTTACCCTCAAATATTTGACACTTGTGACAGGAGGTCACATAAATTTTAACATTTGAAAACAAAGTAGGCCAGTAAAAACTAGCTCTCAGTATTTTGTCTGTAGTAGTATTCTAGTATAGATGTCCTCCACAGTCACCTGCATGAAATTCTTGTAATAATTTGTCAGCTTATTCTTTTAACAAACAATTTAATAATTTCCCACTATGATATTTCCAAAAAAGTACATTGTCTAATATAAAAAATCTTAGTGCCTTAAGCTTTAAAAATCTAGCTTTTGTTCTTGATAATCCAGGAGGAGCTTGTAAGTTTAGTAATACAAATATAATATTTGCATACCATGGTGAGTCTGAAAAGGGTTCACTGATCTTTAGAGTCGCCATCTCTTCCTGATCATCTACTTGGGAAATAAAATCTATGTCTAGGGCATGTCAATTTGTTTCAACCATAAGTTTAGCTAAAACTTGACCTTTTATTAGTTTTGTGGGTTTTATCTCTATGTCAAATTCTAAAATTGTGGCAATCCACTTACCTCTTCTACCATCAGGACCATCCTGAGTTAGAATGTCTTTTACTACTGCATTTGGGACATAGGCAATGATGTGAGAATAGAGAATGTATTCTCTAAAATATTTAATGGCCTTTACCAAAGCTAGGGCCTATTTCTCCATGATATTGTATTTGAAAATTGCATCTCTAAGTGTTTTGCTAAAAAAAGCTATGGGATGTTCATAACCCTGGTCATTTTTTCTGCAGTAAAACTGCAGCAATGGTGTGTTCTGAAGCAAATGAAAAATGATGAAATCCTTTTTGAAATCAAGACTTACAAGGATTGGAGTTTTGGTTAAGGCATGTTTGATGGATTCAAAAGATTGTTTGCCTCAATAATCCATTTAAGAATTGAATTTTTTTTTAGCATGTTGTTTAATTCTCTAATTATCTCAACTAAATTAGAAATGAATCTTCTTAAAAAGTTAATTTTTCCTAGAAAGGCTTGTAACTCTTTTATGTTTCTTGGAGGATTGATGTTAAGAATTGCTTCTATTCTTGCAGGATCTATTCTAATTCCTTCCTTAAAAATTATGTGTCCTAGTAACTTGCCTTCTTCTAATCCAAATAAGGTTTTCTTAGGGTTTAAAGAGATGCCAAAATTTCTGCATTCTATAAAGACTCGTCTAAGATGACCCAAATGTTCATAATCAGTCTTAGAAAATACAGTTATGTCATCTAAGTAAATCATTAAAAACTCATGAATTTCCTTTGTAAAGGCTAGATCCATAGCTCTTTGAAAGGTAGCCCTTGCATTAATTAAACCAAAAGGCATTTTTACATACATATAAGTACCCCAAGGTGTAGTAAAAGTCGTTTTGGCTTGATCCTCTGGTGGGACTAAAATCTGGTTGTATCCTGAAAATCCATCTAAAAGTGAAATCCTAGAATAACCAACTACTCTTTGTAATATGTGATCCATTTTTGGTAAAGGATAATTTGTTTAGATTCCTAAAATTAACACATAATCTAATCTCTCTTGTCTTTTTCCTGGTTGGAACTACGTTAGAAACCCAATCAGAATATCTGATTGGTGCAATTATACGTGCATCGTACATTCTTTTTACTTCTTTTTCTATTAAGGGCATTAAAATAGGGTTGATCCTCCTTAAATTTTGTCTAAAGGGCTTTTGATCTTATTTTACAGGAATTTTATGTTGAATTATGTTGGTGTCATATGATTGTAAGTCCTCATAACTCCAAGAAGAAGCATCTTGGAATTCCTTAAAAAGAGCAATATATTTTTCTTTTCCTTGTTGAGGTAAGGCTTTGGAAAGTTTGATCATCTTGGGTTTTAACTCTCTGCCTATGTTGCATTCCTGAATGTCAGATCTAAGTGGCTCCATTTTGGGTTTTCTAGCAACATCATTTAAGTCAAATAAATCTTCTAAAGGAGTTAAACCTTTTGGTAAGAAATTATCTTTGAGATTTAATATTTCAGATTCATCATCAATTATCTCATCAATTTCTACTCTCTCTAAGTTATCTATATCTGATTTACTAAACTTAGTTAGCCTAGCAAACTTTACTTTATTTACATCTATATTATTCAAATATATTTCACTATCCAAATCCTGATCTATGGTACAATCAGTGTCTATTTTACAGTTATGAAATTCACCTTCATTATTCATAAAATGGTAAATTTGTTGGTCTTGTGAGAAAATCTGCCAATATTTGAGGTTATCTGGAATTATTGGTCTGTGTTTTACTTCTGCAGTATATTATGATTGGGCTGAAATGATAAATTACAAGTACTAGCACAAGTTGCTAAGGAGTGTGCTTGTAAATTTTTCTTTCTAGGTATTGCAGAGAAATTACATTCCAACAAATCATCAATCAAATCTAATACAGTCTCTCTATTTTGTCTAGTCTATGATTTTAAACATAATATTCACCTTTAATTTGTTTTACAATCAACTCTGAGTCTCCCATTATTGCTATTCTTTTGCCTCCTAGTTATCCAATGATAGTTATCCAATGATAGTTATTCAATGATAGTTATCCAAAATCCTGCTCCTAACTTGTTTATTGAGCCATCAAAATCTAAATGCCATAAAGATTCATGAAAGATATTATCATTGTTTTGTGTTTTCTTTTTGTCTTTTAGTTCAGTTTTGATTTCATTATCAGTTTCAAAGTTACATAACATGAAAGAGTCTAGATCAGTAGGTGTAACATAAATTGGGTAATTTATTGATCTTGCTGCACTACTTACCATATATTTCATCAATGTTTCCATATAAAGCTTCTTTGGTTGACCAAAGACTGATATAGTAGCATAAGACATGTCCAATTGTAGAGATCCTTGTAATTTTACTCCCCAAGAGCGAGATAGTAACATTCCATATTTGGGAGGGATATCAGCTACTACAATGTCCATTAGTATACTCTTACCAGGATATTGAACAAATTTTACACACAAATCTTTAATTAAACCTAGGAATTTAACTTAGTTTGAATCAAATGAAAATAAATCTTTGTAAGGCCTTGTAATGTCTAAATTCAGAGTTTCCATTATTGCTTTGGGCATTAGATTGTGTGAAGCCCCTGAATCTAACATTGCATTGTGTAAAATTTGGTTATGTACAATTAAACTGATGTAAAATGGAAAAATTGCTCCATGTTGATGCTTTCCATTCACATCAGGGCCAAAAATCAACTCTGGTTGATCATTATTCAAGTTTACAGAGTCTTCTCCATCATTCATGTTTAATGTTTCAGTGATTTTTGTTTTATACAAATAATGTTTTACCAATTATGTTAAAGGAATTGGTATTTTTAACTTTGCAATTTCAGTTTGTATAATGAATGAAGATTGTGATTTACTTATTTGAATTAACTCTTCCTTAGAAACTGTAGTTTGAGTGGGTTATCTTGTTTTTCTACAGTTATGTTTTCATTTTCTGTTTGAGTTTCTTGTGTTTTACTGCTCCTATTTTTCTTTTCAGGAGTGGTTTAAGAAGCAGTAGATGTTTTTTCACATTTTGAGTTGTCAGAAGCTGTTTTTTCAGTGGCAGCTTTTGGATCTGCTGATTTTGAATCAGCAGTAGATGTTTTAGAATCTAAGTTTGTTGTTTTAGCAGAATTAGGTGCTTTTGCAGCAATAGATTTTTGTGAATCTTTTGTAGCTTAAGCAACTTCATCTGTTATGTCAACAATATTTGGACTTAGTGAAATTTTGGGGCTGGAAACTTTGTGGGAAGAATTAGAGTTTTGCTTATTTTCCCTAGGGAGAATTTGTAGAACTTTTGTTGTTGGGGTTTCTACAGTTTTCTTATTTTCAGTTTGAGGACATTTTTAGTAGAAGTTTCAGTATTTTTCTTACTCCTAAGGTTATATTGCTTTTGTACTTCGTTTATAGCAAAATCATAACCTTGCTTGTAGTCAAATGATTCACCTGAATCTAATTTAAGTTGTTGCATTTCAAATAACTCTTGGTCTTACTGAGTGATAAAGATAGTGTTATCATCATCAATTCCCATTAGATTTATGGTATCCTCATCATCTACATTTTTTTGAGAACTTTCAACATAGATCTCCTGAAATGGGGGTCTTATTGTCTGATCTAGGGCTCATTCTTTTGATTTTTCTGAATTTGTATTTTTCCTAAAATTTGGATTTCTCATTTGCTGTTGATTATCCCATTTAGGTCTCCTTTCTATATTGTCTAATATATCCATCATTCTCTCTAAATTCTTAGCTAACTGATCTATTTTTTCCATCTGAACTAGAGGCTTCTACTTTCATGGCTACTCTCCTCTCATTCCTCAATCTTTCTTTTCTAGCTAAAATGTATACTTCTACACCTATAACATCTGTTTTCATTCTTTCTAAAGTTTCTGCATTTCTTTCTCTTAACTGATATGCCATGTCTGTGTGAAATCCATCTGGGAATTTAAGTAAGATAGAGTCAAGAGTGGGTTTGAGATTTGCAGGAATTGAATTGTAAACATTGTTATATCTAGTGTAGTAGTCTTGTACTGATTCATTAGGAGCTCTTTTCATTGCATCAAATTTAGAAAGTATTTGGAGTGGATTTTTCTTCTTTTCCCATTTATTTAAAAATAATCTATGAAAAATTGCTAAGTCAGTGATACTAATAGCATTAAGGCATTTAAACCATTTTTTGACTTCCCCTGTTAATGTTTGTGCAAAAAATCTCATTTGTACATCAGAATCATCTATTTCATGGAGTTCAAAGTAATATGTCATTTTATTTATGTGTTGCTGTGAAGTGTATTGTGTAGTAGCATCAAATTATGGTATCTTACTTTGGTAATCCTGAGGCATGTCATGTAGTTGTGCTGGAAGAACAAGGGGAGCATACTTGGCAGCCATAGCTTGAATTCTAGCTTGGCTAGGAGGTAGATTGGAAGTGCTTGGGGCTGAACTAGAAGCAGTAGCTCATATAGTAACAGAAGTAACTGATGAAACTAGAATACAAGATGATGAACTAGAAAACGTAGTAGATGAACTAAAGGATGAAGTGGAGGTACTAGGAAATGAAACTGAAATTTGTAAGGAACTAGAGGAAATGAGAATGATGTGTTTGAGATAGTAGAAGGTAAAATAGAGGTAAAATAGTGGATGATGGAAATAATATTCTAGGTTGTAAGGGCTGTCTAGGGATAAATGGATCTGTTTACTGAGTGGTAGATGAAACTATAGATGATGTTGTGGTATCTAGATGAGGAATAGAAGGTTTAGATGTGTAAGCTAACAATTGGGCTAATTCAATAGCTTCATCAATTTCTTTAAGAATAGTAGAATTTATCTCTTCAAGCTTATCCTGATTTTTAACTTTCTTTAATTCAGAATCTACTGTAATACTTTCCTGTTTTGCCTCAAGAAATGAAATGAAAACAGGGTCTATAACAAAATTATTTAAATCAGATTCTGATTTACTTTTGAACAAAGAATTTTCAAATTTCATATCAAACTGTATATCTTGTAAACTTACTAACTCTTGTGGTAATGAATTAGCTCTAATTAATGAAACTTTAGCATCTAAATCTTCTATCTGTTTTTTCTTTTTCCCAATTATGTCTATATTTTCGACTATAACAACAGGTTTAGGATCCGGGTTAGACCTGGTATAGTAAATTTTTCTAGAAGACAGAATTACATTTTTTTATAAAATGATACTCACAAATAATAAAATAGTCTTAAAGGCAAAAATATAATGAAAAAGATTTCTTTAAGACCTATTTTAAAACTGAGGATTGGTTAGTTTCCCCAGTATGGTCACCAGTATGTTATCACTCTAGTAATTCCCAAGTTGTGATATTTTGATTTAAATTTTAAGAACACTAGAGGTAACCACAAACCTACTTTTAAAATCTAGGATCTAGCCTTCCTAGGGTTCAAAGAGGGCTCTCTCTATAAGATTTAACTTTGTTTTAATGTTTTATTTTAGGCTAGTTATGATTGTGAAAATTGGTTTTGATTTGGTTTGGTTTGGTGGGAAAAAATCACTTAATGAGATGGATAGTGGGAAATCTGATTGTCCATTGGGCTAAGGAGTCAAAATTCAAGTAGACAAAACTAGGATCAAGGTTAAAAAGTCAAATGTTTTCAGGGCAAGATAGATAATTCTTTGAAGATCTTGGAAGACTGTTTTGGTCAAGTGGTTTGACCGGGATAAAGAGCAATGAAGAGTTCTTTGATCCGGAAAAAGGAAGGAGTAGACAGAGGTCAAATGAAAGAGGGAGAAATTAAGGGTTCCATACTCTAAAAATCAACAAAAAACATAGAAATGATAAACAATAAGGCATGGTGCTTTTAACAAATCCTGAAATAATACTCCTTTTTATTCGTTCAAATTTAGAACACATAATGGATGCATGAAAACATGAGAAGATAAACAATGACAAGTAGAAAGTACTTCACTTCAATGGCTCATCACATGAATCCTGAAATATGATGCTAGCATTAGGGGAATTTTGAGGTCTAAAATGGGCCTCCTAAGTAAATTATAAAATAATAATGGAAATAATAAAATAAAATTTGATTACATCATCAAATTTTAGAAGAAACAAAGGAAAACTATTTTTTCAACTCGTATTTCAACTTATCTCCCTATGGGTTTACTCAAATTTTGAGTGGAAACACTCGTTGGATGCATAATTTGATTTACCATCCAAGAAGTACCCATGTTGCATAATTTTGATGGACATTACTACATGAAAAATCAGAAATACATGAAAAATGTGGCCCTTAAACGAGGGTCTAGATCATTTACAATCCAACTCATGTGGCAATATCCCAATATGTAACAGCAAACCTAACATTGAAATGCGGGGGGGTGATCATGTTCTTTCAATTAGAGCATTATTTAATGTTAATTATTATAGATATCACATTTAATGATAGCACGATGGCAGAGGAACACAAATACTGGGGATTATAAGGTGAGAAACCTCAAGACAAAAATGCTAATGTTTTTCTAATAATTCTTTAATATTCAACTCCAATTGAAAATAAAGCTCCAACTTCCTAGAATCTAGAAAAGCATTCTACTCCAGCTCCCACTGGATGGATGCTCCAATGCCCATATTCTTCAGTAGTCAACTAAATAGATGCCCCAACACCCAATGAGCTACAACTCACCCTAGCACCACCCTACCACCCTGTAGAAGAATAAAAGAAGAATGGACTCCCGTACTAGGGAAAATGGTCCACTTTACAATGATGTAGAATGATGTAGAAGAAGAAGACACACTAGAACATAGCCCCAACTATGACACAACCACCTAATGATGATCCAATACCACCCGACACTACCTCTCCAACTCTTGGTAGGTAGACACTAGTATAATTTGTACAATAATGTATTTACAATGACTTAGTACAATGATACGTTTATAATGATTGTATGCAGTGATGCCCACTTGAAGACTTAATGTGATGAAATTCTTGCTGCTGTTATGCAACTTGGTTGCTACCCTTGTCATGCTACCCTCTGCTACACCTTAATTTTCTTTGATTCCCTAGAAAGTCTGGTCCTTTGCAGCCCTTGACAACACATGATATAGCTTTTTCTTTGCCTTCTAAGAGCTCGATATTTAATCTAGTGTATCTCTGTTACTTCAGATCCCTAATATCTAATTTTCGGTCCTGTAGTAGTCCTCTAAGTTTTCTTTCCAATGCCATATGTCTGACCCAATTTGGATTCTTCAAGGGAGAGTTATATCCAATTTCTCACAATTCCCTAATTATGAATTGTTTCAGCAGAGCGAACTTGTACAACGTGCCACGTGTCTCTGTTTCTTCATTCGGCTCTGAAATTGATAGGGAAAAAACTATAGTCTGTGAAATATTTGTCACCTTTTATGGAATTCCAATCCGATACTCAGAGAGAGAGTTATGACGATTTTCCCAAGGTCACTTCTTTGAGATGAATTTCAGGAGCCTGCAAAAACACCGACTTCTACAAATCATATCTCTGAAAATATTGTGCACCTTGATCTGAAATTTTCACAGCAACTTCCTCAGGAATTCGGCTTCACCTCATAAAAATTTCCGCTTCTGAACCTTTGTAGAAAAACATTTAGAGAGAAAATGCCACGATGACCTATTTTAGATGGCGAAATCCCTTACATAAGGAGGAAATGAGGATCGCAATTTATATAAAGGGGCTTCAACAAGTGAACTAAGGAGGGGATTTAGGAGCTTAAAAAATAGTAATTATGACTTTTCAATGACCCATGCCACAACCCTATGGGGTTTTAGCACACAAACTGGGGGTATAAAATTCAAACATGAATATCTCTCAAACCATGAAGAATTACGTGGCGTGCCATATATCAACGGAAACATATCGACAAGTAGAAACCATCAAAATAATTATTGAACTAGAATATAGTAATTTGGTATGTCAAAATTCCCATGCAATATTGGGTTAGCCCCTGGTGCTGCTTGGGCTGACATTAATGACAACCGCTGATCAACAATCTCCCCCTTTGGCATTGATGCAAACACAAGTACTCCCCCTACGATCATGAAACCTCTTCCTACAACATCCATTCCCCCTTTGACATCAATGGAAAAGGGTAACTCCCCCTGAAACACAACCATCTTACAGACCTGTACACACTTCCATTCCCCCTGACACAAAACCATCCTGCAGACCTGTAATCTAATGAGAACTTGGGAGAATCCCAAGCTTTTGATGAAGATATTCAAATGCTTCACGAGGTAAAGGTTTAGTGAAGATATCAACAATTTGTTGTTTTGTACAAACATACTCAAGTTTTATATTCTTTTTAGTGACTTGTTCTCTAAAAAAATGATATTTGATTGGAATGTGTTTTATTTTTGAATGCATTACAGGATTCTTGGAGATGCTAATGGCACTAGTGTTTTCACAGAATATGGGAATAGGCTCACTGAATTGTACTTGAAGATCTTGCAAAGTTTTTTTCATCCAAAGGACTTGAGTACAACATGATGCTGCTGCAATGTATTATGCTTCCGCTGTAGATAATGAGATTGAGGTTTTCTTTTTTCTCAACCATGATACGAGACAACCACCTAGATAGAATGCTGCTCCACTAGTACTCTTATGATCATCAACGCTTCCTGCCCAATCTGCATCTGTAAAGGCTTGAATAATGAGATTGTTACCCTTGGGATACCACAAGCCATATTCTTTTGTGCCCTTTAGATATCGAAGAATTCTTTTGACGACAATAATATGTGATTCTTTTGGTGCTTCTTGGAATCTTTCTACTTGTCCAACTACTTGCGTAACATCTGGCCGAGAGGCTGTTACTTATAGAAGACTACCAATCATAGATATGTACAACCTCTGATCCACATCCTTAGATGAGTCGTCTATGCTCAATTTTCAACCAGTTACCATCGGAGTAAGGACGGGTTTGCAATCTTCCATTTCGAATTTCTTGAGCATTTCCTTGATGTACTTGGCTTGAAATATAAATATTCCTTTCTCCAGCTGAGATATTTGAAGCCCTAAGAAGTATGTCAGCTCACCAAGTAAAGACATCTTGAACTCACTTTGCATATTTGTAGAAAATTTCTTACTTAGTCGATCATCATTGCTACCAAATATTATATCATCCACATATACCTCAACGATTGTTAAATTATCTTTATCTATTTGTACATAAAGATTGCTATCAATAATACCTTTCTTGAACCCTTGTTGACGTAGATATCCATCAAGACGAGCATATCATGCTCTGGGAGCCTGCTTGAGACCATATAGAGCCTTCTTTAACCTGCAAACATAGTCTTCTTTTTCTGATAGTAGAAAACCTTCAGGTTGTTCGATGTAAACTTCTTCTTCTAATTCTCCATTCAGAAATGCTGACTTAATATCCATTTGGTAGAACTTGATTTTTCTTGAACATGCATAGGTGAGAAACATTCAGATGGCTTCCATTTTGGCAACTGGTGCAAATGTTTCGTCGAAATCAATTTCTTCCACTTGTGCATAGCCTTTGCAAACCAATCTTGCTTTGATTCTGGTAACCTGCCCATCTTCATTCAATTTGTTCCTGAACACCCATTTAGTCCCAATGACATTTTAATCTTTTGGTCATGGAACTAATTCCCAGGTGTTATTATTCTTGATTTGATCCAATTCTTCATTCATAGCTACTACCCAATGTTCATTCTAACTGGCTTCCTCAAAACTACTAGGCTCAAAGGTTGCTAGAAAATCAATGTGAGCTTGTTGTGATGAACGAAGCTGTCGACCTTCATTTATGTCACCAATGATTTGATTTGATGGATAGTTCTTTTGAATCCATTCTCTTGTTCTCCTTGGAGGAGGTTCTTGTTGTTGTTCTGGTATATTTTTATGATCATTATTTACTTCTTCATCGTTGATAGTTGCTTCTTGTTCTACAATTTTATCTGTGTCTTTTTCAGCCTCTGTCTCAAGTTTCAAAGGTTCTAAATCCTCATCATTATTCTTGGTATAGTCATCTATCGTTAACATGAAATATAATTCTCCATCTAAGCCTTTTGTTCTCACAGGACCACATAGATCAGTATGTATCAATTCCAATGGATGTGATGCAAAATGTTTTTTTGTTTTAAATTGGACTTTTGTCTGCTTGCCATGCCGACAGGCCTCACATAGTGTGTTGGAAGGTTTTGAGATTTTCGGCATTTCTCGTACTGATTCCTTTTTTCTTATCTTGACAATATTGTCAAAGTTTATGTGACCCATTATTTTGTGCCATAACCAGCTTTCATCTTCTTTAGCTAGTAGACATGTTTTAGTTGCTTCATCCAGAACATATATGTCATTTGGAGCTCGACTTGCTGTAGCCACAATTTTACCATACCTGCCTTGCTCGATTTCACATTTTATGGATTTGAATAGCATTCTGTGTCCTTGATCACACATTTTTCCAACACTGAGCAGATTGTGATTCATGTTTTCAACCAATAGAACATTATTGGCTATAACATCTTTGCTTCCGAGAGTGATGGTACTTGATCCTATAACATTTTAAGATCCATCATTTCCAAAGGATATGGTTCCATCCTTCTTCTCTTTTAGAGATACAAATTTCCTTCTATCTCCAGCCATATGCGTTGAGAAATCACTGTCAACATACCACACATCTTTGTTGTTTTGAGACTTAAGAGCGAGAGCACAATTATCAGTCTTCTTATTCTTCCATGTTCGTTCATTCTGTGGCTTAGAAGGTTCTTCTGGAGGATTTTCAAGTCTGCAGTCTCTGGCTATGTGTCTAAAGTTCTGACATTTGTAATATTCCATATTATTTCTTAAATGTTCAAATCTATTGATGTTTCGTTGAGCCCTTGGAGGTTCATATTTGAAGGATCTCTTGCAATTGTATTGGTTCCTAGGGTACGTGCGATATTCTATAGATTTATGACCAAATTTTCCACATGAATAACAATAGCCATGAAAAATATGTTGGTACCTGGATGGAAATATTCATCGAGGAATCGTCTTCCAAGGATGTTCTTGCGAATCTTGTCCAATGAAATCTACATGTATTTCAGATCTCATAGTTTCATCGTATTTGGTTGTAGAAGGTCCTGCTTCTTCTTCTTTGTAACTGAGGCCAGTTCCGTCATTGTAAGATCGTTGATTGTTGATGATTTCTTCCAATGCCCTTGAGCTATTGGCATAGTTTTGGACAGTGTTTCCCTTCTTCAATTCCTTACGCAGCGAGACTAATTCGGCTTCTAATGCTTCCCTTTCTTGGTTGCTTTCTTCCAACTTCTTTTGAAGTGACTCTTTAATACATTTGTGTTCTTCAAATTCAATTTTGAGACCTTGAACTTGTTCTTCAAGAGTATTGGAATGGATCTTCTTATCATTTAACTCTTTTATAAGCCTGATTGCCTCCTCACAAAATTCTTCTATCGTCAACCCTTCTTCTTCACTGTTTGATACCTCTTGTTTATTGTGCTTGGCCATAAACAATACTTTCTCATTGGCTTCTTCTTTGCTGTCACTTTCTTCATCGGATGATGAGCTATCTTCTTTAGACATAAAGTTCCTTTTGGATCCTTTCTTTTTGCCTTGCTTGTTGGATTTCTGAAAGCCTTTCTTTCCTTTTGAGTTGCCACCACTTTTGTTCAGACATTTTGCTGCGAAATTCTCAACCTCACCACAATCGAAACATATCAATGGAAGTTTACCTTTGAATTTTCCCTTACCAATTTTTATTTTTCTCATAAAGTAAGCATATTATTCATCTAAAAGACCTTCTCCATTATCTCCCTTTTCTTCACACTTGCAGGTGCATGTCATTTCAATTGAAGGTTGTTTTTCCTTATTGGTTTGCTTAGATGCAACGAACGCAGTTTCTAGATTTGAAGTACCCTTTTCTTCATCAAGTCTCATTTCATATACTATGAGAACTCCATGTAATTCTTCCTTGCTGAGTTTGTCCAGATTTTCACTGTATTCTAAGACCAATACCTTTGGGTTGAATCTCCCTGGTAACGTTCTAAGAATCTTCCCGTATGTGGTCTTCTCATCTGCTTGAAAATATCCCAATATTTCAGTATTAGTTGTTTCATCGACATATTGAGTATACAACAGTATTTTTAATCTTCTTTACATTCTAAATTGCTCAAATTTTGCTCTATAGATTGAAGCTTTAGCTTCTTCACGACATTTGAGTCACCTACATATATTCTCAACAACCATACACATTTTTGGCGGTTTTACAACCCAACACCTTATGATAAGTAGATTCAATAAGTCCACTGATAATAATATTCTTTACTTTTGCATCATTTACCAAATTCTTCTTACCTTGTTCATCTGCGGTTGATGTAAATCCATTTTGAACAGTCTCCCATACTTCGTAACCTTGCACCAAGAGATAGACCTCCATTCTTCCTTTCCAGAGTGCATAATTATTTTCATTGAATAGAGGTACACCATTCTTGGTATGCTCCATGACCTCCTTCTAGCTGTTAAACTGCTATTGAAGGAACCAAGCTCTGATACCAATTGTTGGAAATACTGAGAGGGGGGGGTGAATCAGTATTCCTTTCAATTAGAACATTAGTTAATCTTCAATTATTATCAGTGTTTGTACAATGATAGCAGTAAACAAGAGGAACACAAATGCACACATTTTTTAAGGTGGAAACCCACTCCGGGACAAAAACCACCTAATGCTTTTCTAAATTTACTAATATTCAACTCAATTGAAGCAAGCTCTAACCTAGAATATGAAAGCATTGTTACCAACTCCCATTGGATGGAGCGCACCAATGCTGAATATTGATGATCAATTTAGATGATGCCCCAACACCCAATGAGCTGCAACTCACCCTAGCACCACCCTACCACCCTGTAGAAGAATAAAATAAGAATGGACTCCCGTACCAGGGAAAATGGTCCACTTTACAATGATATAGAATGATGTAGAAGAAGAAGACACACTAGAACATAACCCCAACTATGACACAACCACCTAATGATGATCCAATACCACCCGAAACTACCTCTTCAACTCTTGGCAGATAGACACTAGTACAATTTGTACACTAATGTATTTACAATGACTTAGTACAATGATACCTTCACAATGATTGTATGCAGTACTGCCCACTTGATGACTTCGTGTGATGAACTTCTTGCTATTGTTATGCACCTTGGTTGCTGCTCTTGTCATGCTACCCTCTGTTTCACCTTGCTTTGCTTTGCTTCCCTAGAAAGTCTAGTCCTTTGCAGCCCTTGACAACACATGATCCAGCTTTTTCTTTGCCTTCTAGGAGCTCGATATTGAATCTGGTGTATCTTTGTTATTTTAGATCCAAAATATCTGATTTTTGGTCCAGTAGTAGTCCTCTGAGTTTTCTTTCCAATGCCACAGGTCTGACCCAATTTGGATTCTTCAAGTGAGAGTTATATCCAATTTCTCACAATGCCCTAATTATGGACTGTTTCAGCAGAGCAAACTTGTACGACGTGCCACGTGTCACTGTTTCTTCATTCAACTCTGAAATTTATAGAGAGAAAACTACAATCTGTGAACTATATGTCACTTTTTACGGAATTCCAATACGGTACTCAGAGAGAGATTTATGACGATTTTTCCAAGGTCACTTCTTTGAGATGAATTTCAAGAGCCTAAAAATACATTGAATTCCACATATCATATCTTTGAAAATATTGCGCACCTTGATCTGAAATTTTCATAGCCCCTTCCTTAGGATTTCGGCTTCGCCTCATAAAAATTTCATCTTCTGAACCTTCGTAGAAAAAAATTTAGAGCAAAACTGCCACGGTGACTTGTTTCAGATGGCGAAATCCCTTGCATAAGGAGGAAATGAGGATCACAATTTATATAAATGCCTAGGTTGAGAGGGGATTCAACAAGTGAATGTGGGAGGGATTTTAGGAGCTTAAAAAATATTAATTATGAATTTTTAATGACCCATGCCACATCCCTATGGGGTTTTAGCCCACTAACTAGGGGTATAAACTTCAAACATGAATATCTCTCAAACCGTGAAGAATTACGTGGCGTGCCATATATCAATGGAAACATATCAACAAGTAGAAACCATCAAAAGCATTCTTGAACCAGAATATAGTAATTTGGTAGGTCAAAATTCCCATGCAATATTGGGTTATCCCTTGGTGCTTCTTAGGTTGACATCAATGACAATCGCTGATCAACAGGTACTCCTTGGATTAGGAATTAAATTTTACATCCAACGAGTACTCCCGCTTGAAATTTGAGTAAAACATTAGATAGATAAGTTGAAAATACAAGTTGAAAAGGTAGTTTTATTATTTTATTATTTTTTAATATTTTTACATTTTTACTCCAAAAATGGTGAATCATCTCCCATGGTTGACATCATCATCTTGAATCCTATTGGTTCTTATAAATATTTCTTAGGAGGCCCATTTTAGACCTCAAATCTCCCGTAATGATGATCTGATGCAGTCTAATACTCGAAATTTGCAACAAAAAGCCTTCAAGTCCAACAAAAATGACTATAGAAATCTTCATCAATTTATTCCACACTAATCCTTCTAAAGATGAAGTATTTATACAATATTGTTTATAAAATATCCTAGAATACTTCTAGGAATTATCTAAGGAAAACATAAATATCTTTACAACAAAATAGAGATAGCTACTTAACAAATCAGCAAACTGTCCTATTTATCCAAATAAAATAGAAACTAATTGTGGATTAGGTGCAGTTGGCTGCCTTGGTGTCCTCTTTGCTAGCTCAGATATTTCAAATCTGATCTTCTTTATATTATACTCTTTTACTCTGATTCTCTTTACCTGATACTCTTTAACTATGTAAAAATTGTTTTATTGCTGTAATAAATTCTGAAAAATCAGCAAACTGTTTTTGTCTTTCTCTCTGTAATTTTAATTTTCACAGTAAATCAGTAAGTGATTGCCAAGTTTCCTCATTAGGAATTTGTATCTTTTTCAGCCTCCTAAAATTTTCATCTACCTTAGTATATCTGGAAAATGTTGGTTTTATGACAAACAAATGTCTTATCTCATGTTGCAGATAAAATAAATCTTCAAAGCTTCTGAGTAAGACCTTCCCTGTTGGAATTCCTTGTCCACTTGTCTTTTCAACCTGCGCTTTTGCATATTCTCTGATTTTATTATTTTAATCCTTGTGAGGCATAAGCTTGTCATTAATGAACAAAATATTAGGCAAACTTCTTTGCCTCAAGTTTTCAAATTTAACCATAAACTTGGTTATGGCTATGTTCATATTCTCACATTTCTCTTCAAGTTGTTTCATAAGATTCTTCTTTGAGATGACTTTCCTTACTTCAAGGATTGTCTCTTTCCTATCAGTGATTTGTATTTCTTCCAACTCTTGCCTGATTTTATTGTTGAGAAACTTGATCAATTCTATGGCTTTCTCAGGTTTATTACCTAGCTCATCTTTGGTTTTCTGAATTTCTGCTAGTGTTGCTTTTAGTAAATCTCTCTTTTCAAAGATTACCTGAATTGAGGGCCACATATCATTGATGGATTCAATGATTTTGTTCCATAACTGGTTTTTCACATATGATATTGGATCCTTTAAGGTCAAATCCTTTTGAAGTTTTTCAATTCTTCAATTAACCTATCAGCTCTTTGCTCATGAGTTTTAGCATTTATTTGAGCTAACTTCTTTGTATCCTCAAGGTTATCAATCATTTTTTCAATCTGTTAATCTCAATTGTTTGTAGTGTCATTTCTTCCATGGATTTTACTAGTTTACTAGCTTCATCTGTTTGTTGTGCTGATGTAGTAGATGACTCTGTGGATGAAGTTGTAGATAATGTCACTGACACTGCAGTAGCCAGTGGTTCTTCGAGTGCCAAATATTCTACCAGAGTTGAAGACACAACAATAGTAACCATGGGAATTACTGAAGGGACTTCCTGTTCTTTTGTAGTTTCCCTTTCATAGACAAGCTTGTCCATCTGAATTTCCATTTCTTTGATCTGTCCTATTAGTTGAAAGATTAAGTTCATCATTTCATGATATTATCCTTCTAAGTTTGTTCTTGTATGATTTCTTTGGCTTGAGGATGTTCAGTTGATGGAAGTTTAAGTTGTTTCCTCAATGCTGCAATGTCTTCATTCATTTTCTTTACTAGCTGTTTTGCTGCTTTAACATTTGCAGGATCATATCCTACTTGGAGAACTAACTCTTCTAAAGACTTAATCCTTAGGTCTTTAGCATATAATGAGGCTTTTTCAACCTTCATCTGATCTTTGATGTTTATGGTTATGTTCTGAATTTTTTGAACACTCATAACCTTCACTGTAATGGTAGAATACAACATCTCTGAACTCTATTTATGAAATTCTATTTGATCTAGTGCATGAATTTTTTCTGTTTGTACTTCTAGATCAACCTTTTTGTAGTCTGCAACTATCTTTGGAGTCTTCATTGTATGCTGTAACACTGCCTTGATAAAATTTTTATTTGAGTAATCAAAGGTAGATAAAAGTCTATTTTGTACACTTGGTGTTTGATTCAAATATTGAGAGTAAATCTCATTTTTTATCTCTTCATTCTTTGTCTTGATCTGCTTGTATTTTTCTCTTATATCAAGATCCTTTTTTTCTTCTTTCTGTGAGGATGATGCTTCTAAATTCTGTTGTTTCTCTATCATCTGTGCATTTGAATTATCTAGATTTCCCTCATTCAAATTCTCTGTAACTTTGTCATTTGTGATGACTGTAGCAACATCTGTGTTTGCTACTGGGACATCTGTGTCTTCAACCTCAATAGTCACTTTTACTTTATCAGCTGAGTCTATCTTAGGCTTTTTATTGTATGTTTCTTTACTGCATCTATCAAAGTGTTTTCTACCCACTCAGTCTGATTGACATAACTCTCAATCTCTGGTTTTTTCTCATGAATGTAGGGTGTTAGTTTACACTTAACCCTCATTTTAATCAGTATTCCTTGTGGATCATAGTTCTAGGAGAAACTCTCTTCAAATCTGTACTCTAGTAACTATTTGGCTGATTCTGTCTCTACATCTCTTTTATTATAAATAAATGGCCCCACCTGATTCTTTAGCTTGAATTGTGTTTTATTTTTAGCTGCTAGGAAATTGATGGAATCAGAATTTAAGATTTGGCTGATATATTCCAAGGCAAAAACCTTCATTGGTACAAATTTGGGTAGTTTGTAGGGCAACAGATTAGACCCAAAAACTCTGGTTTCTGTGTGTTTTTCATACAAATACCAATCTCCAGATCTTGTTTGTTCAGATAGCTATAGATTTTTCTTCATTTCATCATTGATCCTTGGTTGCTCAGTGTTGGTCAACATATAGATCAATGGATGGACAAAATTATCTGTGAACTCTGCAAAAGTGAATTCTAAGGACTCTTTTTTGATCAATGAAGTCCAGAAGATGACTAAAAGTGGTTTTTCTTCTATATCAAGCTTCTAGAGAGTTATAGGGAATTTATCTTCTTGAAAATACAAGAACATATGGAAGAGAAAATATGTGTATCTAAACAATCCTTCAGTTGGAAACTTGATCAGTTGATCATGGATATTGTCAGAAATGTACTTAGCATAATTGAAAATTACAGAGGGAGGCTGTCCTAGTGCAAAAGTAGATAGGAACCCTAAGATGGACTCCGCAGTATGCTGATATGTAAAGTATCCAAGGATGAATGACAACATGGAAATGACATGCCTAGACACCTCTGGAAATTTTGAAGTAGAATATGGAGGATTGATTTGTGGAATTTCCACATGTAAGGGCATGAATACTTGAATGATTTGAAATATTTTGGGAAAATAAAGGCCAATGTATAATTTGGTAAGTGCTTCTATTGACAAAGGAACTGCTTTAGGATCTGTTTTGAGTTATAACATCTAGTTTATGGATGCAGCAGTAATTGTAAACAATACCTCTTTGTTTGCATTCATCATTACCCTATTTTTAGGTGAATGGTAACTCTGACACAACCTAATAACTTCTGGACATTGATAAGTGACTGCAACAGCATATTTGCGAAGGTTTGATTCCCAAATTTGGACTTCTTCAACCTGATCTAAGGACTTTTCATAGCTCCAGCAGTGGAGGTCTAATAAATTGAATTCAACAACGGGATCTACTATTTTATAGTCAACATCTGCTTAAGGGATGTGATCAATGTCTACAACAGGAGGTTGTAGAGGATTCACAATGATAGCAGTCTTGGAGGACTCAGCTAGAGTAGATTTAGGCATTTTTAAGCTTTCAGGATTACTAAAACTCTATTTTTTAGGATTTATGGTTTCTTCTGTAAGGTTAAATGGTTTACAGAAGTATTTTTGGTTTTGACAGAGGTTCTTGGATAACATGGGTACAATTTGTTTCTTCTTTGTATTTATCTTTCAATTTCAATCTTGAAAATGTATTTCAGCTGCATTACAAACTCTCACTAGTTATGAAAATAAGAAACAGTGGTTTCTTAGGATTTTTAGTAGATAATAGGGCTAAATATCGTTTGAAATCAAGCACAGAGGGTCAGGTTACCTTTAGAGGATTTCTGTTCTTTTTTTGGAGTTGTATATAGTCTCAAAAAACTAAATAAACTCAATATTTTCCTTAAAAATAGAGCGCAATGTAAAACAGGGTTTTGTCAAAATTTGACAGGGTTTTTCCTCTTTTTGGACCTTTTTTAATAGGCTTTCTTGGATAAATTTAAGCTCTTACTGTATTTATTTCTTTATCAATGTTCTTTCAAATTGATAACATGCTCAATTTTCTCGAAAAATACCTATTTTACGTAGGCATGAGTCTTTGAAATAGACTCTGAAGAGTTTAACAGGTCTGCAGTATCTTCTGGAAGCAATTCAAGACTTCCAGAAATCTTCAATTAGCAATAGGCAGGCTTTTCACTGGTTCTGGGCTTGAAAATGAAGCACAAGCTTGGTTTTCTTTAATCGGGAGGATAAATACAGTCGGAAAACGCAGAAAAGGGATCAATGGAGTGATTTTGGAATTTATCAGGAATTTTAGTTTTAATCTAGCCTGCAATTAATGGAGGTCACATTAGGCGATGGGCAGTTTTCGGGATTCAAAGCCTAGAAACCACGAGTGGTTATCGCGTTCGTTTAAGTGTTAAGCCGTTTCAATTGAATCAGATGTGATCCAATCAAAATGGGCCATGTGGAGGAGAGAGAAAAGGCTAAAACAACCTATTTCACATGGAAAGGAATGGGTTATAATCGCGCAACTAAAAATGTGATATGATTTTTCAATCGTCATATTTGGGAGCTCGAGTGCGAACAACAAATATTTGATATGGAGATGCTCGGTGTTCAGAGGTGGGTCCAGGGTTTTAGTAATATGGCGGGATGGTTTTGAACCTTTATAAATATACATTTATAAAGTTAAAACTTCATATTATATGATTTGCGGAGCGGTAAAGTAATATGTGTTTCAATTAAAACATTACCAAATGTTTCAATCATTGGCGCGGGTATATATTATATGATAATTAAACCTTTTGGCAAGTGTTTTAATACCATAGGGGCAGGGTATTTTAATATTCGACATGTTTAAACCTATGGGAATAAAGGGAGGGGATATGGGATATATAACATAGGTTTAAACTTTAAATAAATGGGTTTTTCGGGTTATTTACTTATAAAGGATTTAATATTATACGGGAAGGGTATAATTTAGGGATTTAATAATATAAGTTAGAAATTAATATGAAATGAAGGTGTAATGTATGAAACGAATTAAAATACATAATTTAAGATTAAGTAAAGTTTAAAAATAGGCCTTTAATCATAGTTTGTCCCATTTTGATTTTTTACACATAGACTTAGGATAAAAATGCATTTCATGGGTTTTTGAGTGTTTTTGAATGAAAATGAAATTAATTAAGTAGGGATTTTACTTTTACCAAGAAAAATGTGTTTTTTTTAGGAAAAGGGATCATATTTTTGGAAATGGGTGAATATGATGATGAAAGGGGTTTTATGTAGGGAGTCCATATATTTTTAACCAATCAGTTATTGAGCCTTGGGTCTGGTCCCAACAAAAGTTAGAGAAATGCTTTGAGCCTCTTTAACTAAAGGTTTAGAATATTGGATGATTGTGGGGAAGGGAAATTAGTAACTTCTGCCCGATGATGCTTCATTACATGTCTTGCACAACTGCTTTCTACCTACCCATCATTATTTCTAATATTTTTTACTTCATTTTCATGGGTGCATTTAAGCTTGCAACCCTAAATTCATTTTTCTTTCAAAGCATAAAAACTATCTAAGTCTAACCTTATTTCATCCGAGGGCTCAGATTAAACTATTGAGCTCCTCATTTATTCTCTAACTATCTATTGATTTTTCAAGTTTAAACTGTATGACATATCTTTATTCTCTATCTAAAACATGAAATTCAAAGCATGAAAAGTTAAGATTAAACTGTTTAACTGATCATGGATTATGGAATTTATTGACAATGTGCACATAGTCATTATTCTTGCAGTAAAAGTAAATAGTAGTGGCATTTTGACTTGCTCACTTTCATGTCGTATTTTTATCTCTTTTTTCTCTTGAGGTTTATTTTTTTTCTAAGTCCTTTGATCTTTATTTAAGGACTTTTACCCTCTTTTTGTATTTTTATTATTTTGAAAATATGGGAAAACAACTTGTAGAAAGCAAGGTATGTACATATTTACAATACTATCAAAGTCAATTAAAAAATTATGAACCTTATTATTATAGGACCCTAACAGCGAGATAAATTGAAAATATAAGTTTAAAAAGTAGTTTTTTTTTACTCCAAAAAATGGTGAATCATCCCCCATGGTTGACATCATAATATTGAATCCTACTGGTTCTTATAAAGTTGATTTTGGTTGTACATTTTTGTTTTGGGTCCCATTTTAGACCTCAAAATTTCTCTAATGACTCCTCACTTATAAACATCTTTCTAAAGAGAATAATGAAGGTCTCTTTAAACTCATTATGCCACCAAATTCCCAAATTCCTCCACCTGCAGTGAATTATCCAACAACCTTATTTTCTAGAAGCTACACATCATGTCTTAGTTATAATTTTGTCTCTTTTGGGAAAATATGACACTGGTATAGTAAGTGAACAAGCCCTAGGGTTTTTGAGTTTGATGTTGCAACCAAATATTGTTTTAGATATCAATTCTTACCTAGCCAAGTCTATCATTTTTTTATTTCAGAACTATCATATTTATGATAATTTTAGATATCCCTCTGTCTTGGTTTGTGTGTTCTTATATGTACATGCTGATATGTTTGGTCATATAGGTCTAAATATTTGGGATTCAAAGAACCAGATGAAATGTGTGATTGAATGGAATAGTGTTGTTATGAAGAAGGAAAATAATGAGGGCCTTTATTATTACTTGTCATCATTCATGGCCACTGTATATACTATTTTTAAAAATCAACAACCTCTAAGGATTTTTCTTGAAGCAAAAGAGTTTTTGCATCTCAACAAGGAAACCAAAGAGGGGTATTGGTATATTTTTGAAGATTACACTCAGATAAGATTGTATGGGGATAAAGTACCACCATATCATTTTCCAATATGTTTTCCTACGAGGATATTTTATCTTGAATTTATAAGGAATAGTCTAAATGTTGACCAAGTTCATTTTATTCCTACACGCAAAGGGTATATTTTTAAGTTAGAAAGAATTGTTGGGAAATTCATCATGAATAAAAGTCAAAACCTCTTGCAACTTGAAGAAATTATGAAGGTGTTTGGCTTTGATCAAGGAGAGAAGTGGAAATATGTCCCTCATCATATAATTTCAATTAAAAGAGAGGAAATTAGTACTGCACCTTATATTCATGAAAGTAAGCCAAAACTTGAGAAAATGGAAAATCAAGAAACATGGAAAAGAAACAAAATGCAACAAATAATAGATGTTTAAACCCCTATAGTGAGGGAGAAGATATTGAATATAAATATACCTCAAAAAATTTATGTTGAGATAGAAGACTCACAATTGCAAAAGAGAGCGAAGGTTCAAAGAGAAGAAGAAGCAAAGGTACAAGTTAAATTAACGGACAAACCCTCAAATAAACCAAATTTTCAAATGCAGTTGGGAAACATAGAGTGCTATGCCTCCTCCTACATTTCCACTGATTTGGTAGCATTCTCAATTGAATAAAACCCATCCACCACATAAGTGTTACAAAATAATTATCAACAGATTGAAGAAATAAATCATAAGGTGAGAAGCAACATGGAAACTCAATTAGCAACATAAGAAACTCCAACTTATGAAACACAACTATTCTCTGGTAGGGATTTATAAAGGAAATAAGTAAAATTGTCCCTCTTGCATCCAACTGTTTTGTCTCTTCCTTTAGGACATGATTTTAAAACATTAGATCTACCCATAAATATTGTAGCTGCCATCCCATTGCCTCATAAGAATAATTTTCATCGACAACCAGGGGAAATTATCTATAATGAACTAAGAAAAATATCATTGATAGTAATTAAAGAAAAAAACATTTTGGGGAAATTATCAAATCAACTCAAGCAAGAAAAGGAAAATTCTAGAGAATTGCATATTCAAAATGAGGACTGTAAGAAGCTAGTTGTGAAATTGGGAATAGATCAAAAAAACAGGGAAGCTATTAAAACCTTGTTTCAAAACACATAATATGAGATGTAGTCATTAAGAAAGAAGTGGAAAATTCTTTTCATTGATCACGCTCGAACAAATGAACTAGTTCAGGTTGAGAAAGTGGAGGAGCTGCTGATGAGAGAGTCGATGGAAAAAAAAAAAGAAATTTTCATTTTGTAGAAACAAGTGCAAGGTTTAAAAAAATCAATCAAAATCCATATTTGCACTATTGTGGTCCCAAGTGAGTCAAATGATCCCTCAGATAAGCTTAAAAAAGTTATGGTAGAGCTCAAAATTTCAGAGGTTTAACTAATGGAAATTTAAGACAACCTAACTCAAGTAAGGTAACAACTTGATATCAAGGAGGGGAAACTAAATACATCAAAATAAAACAATGGTCAATTGACAACCAACAACAAGGAAACACTATATGAGATCAAGGAGTTATAAACCATATTGAAGGGAAATATATCTCTAATTGAAGCTAGATGAACTGTTTGGGATGACATCATCGAGAAGGTCCATTCTAAAAGGAAGTATATTCATATAATTTTTCAATAGAAGATTATGATGAATGTGTCTGAATTAAACATTGATGCATGCAAGAAAAATGTACAGGAAAAAGAAGTGAATGCTAAACAGACAATAAAATACTTAAATGGAAAATATTCAACTAAAATAATGGCATTAGATATCATAGACATAGCTAGAGTAATTATGGAAATCAATATAGTGATTGGGAAAAAACTACTTCATATTTAGGTTGAGAACATATTAAAGGAGGCTCATAAGTCAATATCTTTGTTTGATTCCAAATTTGACGAGAGGACTAGATATGATCTACCTAGTTTTTGGGACTAGCAAATAAATATGCTTTATTGGGAACTATATTAAAAGGAACTAGTGGATGTTAAAGTCAAAGAAGATACAACACATGAAAATAATGCAATTCTAAATGGAATTGCTAGAGAGAATTATTTGTAGAGGGACTTCCAACTTCTTTGGTTGATGAAGACACTATTTTTTGCAAACCATGATTATACAAAGCTTTCAAATTTGAAATTTGCATTCCAGAAATTGATATAGTGTAAGCTCCCAGATGAAGCACTTTGGAAAAATTGTGAAAGGTTGATTAATCCTATTGAAGGATAAGTTCAAATGGTGGAACCAGGTGTTATCACTAAAAAAAATGAAACATCATTTTACAAAGTCTTAGAGGTTCATGTGTCAAAGGTAGGGTCATAGAATTCATTTTTCACTACTTGGTTAAGGAAAATTTTAAATTTTTCTTATTATCTTATCCTAAAGTCCAAAAATCACCCTCATTCAAATCTTTTCATGCCACATCAGTCATTATTTTCTGAAATTTTTCATTTCCCAAGTTTATAACACCTCAAAATTCATTTTAGCCAAGAATCCCTACTTTTGTAGCGAAATACACAGAGAAAACACACTTTTCGTTACGAAACTGCTAATACTTTCGTAGCGAAACTCCCCAGAAATACACTAGGTACACTATGAAAGTAAGGATTCCTGTCTTTATTGTGAAAACAACTACTTGGTGTCAGTAAATGATTGAAAGGGATAGGGTAGATGCCATTTGAGTCAGTTAGGGTTATGATCAAGGTACAATGGTCATTGCTAAAGTCATTATCACCATTTTAAGCATTTATGAGTCATCAATATGCCATGAGTTGTCATCGAACTTCAAAATCTTTCCAAATTAAGTCATTTCTCATTCTCCATTCCCTATTTGCGTGTTATTAAGCTCTGGAGAGATATTTCACTGAGCCCAAGCTGTGGCTGATATTTTCAAAGACTTGCAGGTATCACTGATCAAGCGAGGTAGAGAGGACATTAAAGAACCATGGATACACCAAGGAGAACGCAAAGGCTTGCTAATGTAGGTATGAACCGCCAGACATAGACGATAAGTAAAGAAGACTAGCTGCAGAGGTTTTCAAAAGAGCAAGGTGTTTGCAGTTTTTCAAAAGGTTGCAAGGATGCCATGTACAATTTTCTAAAGAGTTTGCCAAAAATTTCAATGGGACATCTGCAAAAGTGGCAATGTTGAACCTCACTATAACACCAGAAACCATTGCAGCAGAAACAGGGATTCCAAGAGGAGAAGAAAAATGGTTCAAATCAACATGCATGAATGTAAAGAATTTACCAAGCTAGAAAATAGTGAGGTTGACCTTACAAATTCCATTCCAAGGAGTTGCATGAAAGATAATTTCTCAAAGCTACTGCTTATCATTCATAAATATTTCACTTGTGAAGGGAGATATCATAAAGCTTATTCTTACCACTTAAAGCTTCTTCTACATTTTGTTGGTAAGATATCTCTTGATATGCCTTTTTATTTATACAGAAGCTTAGCAAAAATGGCAAATAAAGTTCAAGCTAAAACTGAAGGAAGTGATACCTCACTTTTTCATCATGGTTTAATGAAGTTGCTGGTTTTAGATGAGTTAAAAAGACTAGACAAAAACTGGTCTTCTTTTCTATTTGTTAGTGGTTTTGAAGTGGATGCAATTACCCCTAAAATAACTCCTAAACCTAGAGGTATACCATCACCTTTAGTGGTAGAACAAAGTGAACTAGTAGGGGCATATCAAAGTGAACCAGTAGTCATGGAAATAGAGAAGTTGTAGAAATTTGATACACCTATTGTTTCACTTGCAAAACAAAAGTCAACTGCGAGAAAACCTACAAAACAAGAGCTAACTGTGAGTAAACATGGCAGGAAAAGGATTAAAAGGAGCCAAACAATGGCAAAAAGAAATTTAAAATACATTTTACATGATATTGATATTGAAGAGACTCCCATAGTCCAAGCTAAGGATGTAGATGAGGGAGGAAAGAAGCTCAAGAAAGCTAAATCAACAAAGAAGTTAGAGTTTGAAGGTGAGGATGCATGTTTTATGTTTCAGGCTAGGAAACCCATGACAAGACATTCTAGAAAACTATTGGAGAGCAGTAAAGAAGTTCAGAGGGTCACTGACATTGTCTAGCCACCACCAAGTATCATTGACTTATCATCACCTGCAAAAGAGGATCAAGTCATCAAGCAAAATAAAGGAAAGGAGAAAATTATTGAAAAAATAGAGTTTGAGGTCCTTAAGGAACAGTTGAAGTTAGAAAATCATGAAATAGTAGTCATGAAGAAAGAGGCAAGGAAACATAATGTCCAAAAAGTGTAGTTTTAGAAAATGAAAGAGATTTGGGAAGAGCAGGTTGACAGTGTGTCAAAGGCCTTAGATGATACACAACAATTAATCAAATGGACTATGCTATTGAGGAAAGAGGTGAAGCATGTAGAAATTTATTGATACTGATATGTATTATCGGTCTCTCCTGATCTAATAAATTAATCTTATGTTAAATATAGAATCCTTCACTTAATTCTTTGCGGAAATTAAATCTCCAATTGCAAAACACATATGAAGCATAATCAATCGCACATAAAAAGATGTTTTACTGGGAAAGATTAAAGCTAAAAAACCCCAACTATCATATATTATGTATATCATGGAATCACGTAACAATCTCATACAAAGCTCATAGCATAGAACTCTTAGTACAATATACAATTGTCACACACTGTCATGCAGAAATTTGCATATCTATGCACCAATTTCTTGCCTCCAGATAGCCTACCTCCACTGTGCAATCCTTGTTGAAGAAGATCCTTGAATGAATTTGATCTTGTCTTGCTTGCACTGAAAAATCCTCATTGGCATCTCCAATGTCTGTGTAGATGCATTGAATTCATCACTATAGTCACAACTGATAGTCCATCTCGCCCTTTCACCTATCCCTCCACTAGGTCTCCACTGGATCTGACATGCAAGTAGTTAAATGTTGTATTTGTTCAGTTGCAAGTAAGACACTACTTGTGAATTAATTAAATAATTAATTCACTCATCTTTCACTAGTGTATCTTTAGTTACAACTACCACAACTGAGTTTAACTCACCGAACTAACTTAAACTAAATAACAACTGTCATAACTATTCTTCCAATTTTGTTACAACTTGCCACTGTCAGTTATAACTAAGTTCTCCATGCATGAGTCACCAACCACCCTAGGAATTGCGTAATTCCTTCAGTCCACCGATGTGCTACATCTGTTCATTGAAATAAAGTGCTCCAAGAGAATAAGTTACTATTTATTGTCTGATTATTATTAAAGGCTAATAATAATCGACATGCATCTATTTTTAGATTAGCGATCTATAAATAGACTTCGCCCAATCTTCTAAAAATAGAAATTCATCCAAAGATATAATTTTCTCAACCATATAGAATCAACATCCTGCTAACTTTAGAATATGCTCACCAATTTAAAAATAGACATACACCTAAAAATAGCTTGCGGGCCCCACTTAGTGAAGGTGCTTAATTTTCACTAAGCTCATCATCTTGTTGAATCTCAGCACTCCCTCTCAACAAGATAGGGATTATCCTTCACCCTAATCCTACCTCTATGGTATTCGAATTTTCTCCTGGTGAGCGCCTTCGTCAGAATATCTGCATCCTGATCTTCTGTAGGAATGTACTGAAGCAACATCATCTTCCGCTACACACAATCTCTAATATGATGATACCGGATACCTATATGCTTAGATCTATCATGAAAAATAGGATTAATCGAGAGTTTAATGCAAGTCTGATTACCACAATGAATCACTGTAGGATCTAAATGAGAACCGAACATACCGACTAGGATCTTCCTCATCCAAATAGCCTCACATGCAACTTGACTTGCTGCCATGTATTCTGATTCCATTGAAATGAGTGCCACAGATATTTGCTTCCTATTGCACCAAGATACTACTATAGATCCGATACTGAAAACCCCTCCCGATGTGCTCTTTCTATTCATTGAGTTTCCTTTCCAATCTGCATCTGTGAGGCCATGAAACTTCACCTCATCCGTCTGTCTGTAACATAAGCCATACTCAGATGTGCCCCTAAGATATCTCGGGACATGCTTGTCTACCTTCCAAAAGAGCTTGGTAGGCTTAACCATCTCTTGACTAAGTTGGTTCACCACATAGCATATGTTTGGTCTTGTATTAATTAAATACATGCGCGAACCCACCAACTGTCGATAAACAATGGCATCCACTACCTCTACTGATGTAGCATCCTCTTTCCTCCAATTTCCTGGAAGAGGAGTATCCATGGGCTTGCATTTCTCCATGTGAAACTTACCAAGTATCTCCCGAGTAGACTTGCCTTGAGACAAAAATAGTTCACCTTCTCGCTGCCATATTTCCAATCCAAGGAAATAAGGAAGGAGGCCCAAATCCTTCATCTCAAAATCCTTTTCAAGGTCCTCCTTGCATGAGTGTATCAACTGCTCATCACCCGTTAATATTAAATCATCAACATAAAGAACAATGATTAAAATCTTACCCTCCACCACAACTTGTTATAGGTTTGCATCCGCCTCACTCTTGGTGAAGCCAATTCTAGTGAAATAGTTGTCGATCCATGTGTTCCAAGCATGAGGTGCTTGCTTAAGCCCATACAACTCTCTTTTGAGTCTGCATAGATGCGACTCACTATTGAAGATATCAAATCCTTTAGGCTGCTCAATGTACACTTCTTCCTTAATGATGCCATGAAGGAAAGTAGTCTTCACATCCATTTGATGAATGTGCCAACCCATCTACGCTGAGAGAGAAAGGATGGTCCTTATGGAAGAATACAGGTGCAAAGGTTTCTTCATAATCAATCCCCTCGATCTGCGAGAAGCCTCGGGCAACAAATCTTTCCTTATAATCCTCAACGCTCCCATCAGCAACTTTCTTTACCTTGGAACCTACCACTGATTTACCGACCGGCCTTGGAACAATCTCCCAAGCACTGTTTCTGATAATGGAGTCGTACTCCTCCACCATGGCATCTACCCATGTGGGCTCCTGCACTGCTTCCTCAAAGGAAGATGGATCTGTCACAACACACTTTCTCATGAGAGCCATGTATCTAGTATATCGGTCAGGTAACTGTCTCTGTCTGTGCTGTGAAGTAGGGACGCCTACATTCTGTGCCGCATCAAGCTTTAGCCTCTAAGATTTTGTGGTACGCCTTCTGCCAGTTCTGATGTTTGGCTCTACGTGAGTGGACTCCTCCACTCCATGATCCTCCTCTTGTGGCTAATTCACATCTTCAGTCTCATCTTTGGGAACAAGCAGTTCCTCCTCTGCATGTAAGTGTAGCTCCCTCTCAAGTGACAACTTCATGGCCTTCTCCTCATTGAATTTTATATCCCATCGCACCACAGTCATCCTACTGTTTGGAAAATACACACGATAATTATATGGTGTTTCTGTGTACCCCACAAATATCCCAACTTCTGCAGTCGGCTCCAGCTTCTTCCTGGCATCCTTAGTCACATGAACATAAACAGATGAGCCAAATATATTTAAATGAGAAACATCCAGCTTCTTACTAGTGAAAACTTCTTCAGGTGTGCTCATGCCAAGTACTCTATGAGGACAACGGTTTTGCACATAAACCGCAGGGTTGCATGCTTCCGCCCACAAATGCATTGGTAGGCCCTGGTCATGCAACACCCATGATCATTATGTTCTTCCTCTCCATGACCCCATTTTTACATGGGTTATGAGGTGCTATGAGTTCTCTCCGAATTCATTCTTTGCTACATAATTATTTGAATTCGTTAGAGATATATTCACCACCATTATGGCTCTGCAAAGCCTTCACTTGCTTCCCCAACTCTTTCTCCACCAATGCTTTAAACTCACGATACTTTGAGAATGTTTGTTCCTTCTTCTGCATGAAGAATATCCAACATCTACGAGAATAGACATCAACAAAAATAACATAATACCTGTGTTTTGCTGTTGAAGCATTCAATAATGGTCAACACACGTCTGTGTGAATTCTCTCCAGGATCACCAAAGCATGGTTTTCCTTTTCATGAAAGGTGGTCTTCACAAACTTACCCATAGTACATCCCTTGCACTGATCTAACTGTGCAAGATTACCCTTGGGAAGTCTAGTAGAAATATGCTGCAAAATCTTCAAGGCGCCATGGTGAAGATGGCCTAATCTCCTGTGCCATAATTCGCCCTCATCTTGACTCACCACTTCTTCTGCTTTTCCCATCATTGCAGCGCAGCCATCTACCTCCAGCTTGTAGAGATTCTTGACTTGAATCCCTATCCTCTTGGTTTAACCCATTTTTTTATGTCGCAGGAAAGATTTTCCCTCACTAAAAACAACATCATAACCTCTGTCCTCCAACATTTGGATTAAGGCCAAGTTCTTCTTCAAACCTAGAACATGCATAACATCTTTCAATAGAAATGGTTTACTTGACCCTCTCAAAGGTAATGGGTCCAATTTTGGTCCCAATGTATCTACCATCATCACCCATCTCTATATGCATTTCGAGATCTTTCTCCTCCAAGTCACTAAACAAATCCTTGTTTCTCGTCATGTGGAAGGAAGCACAACTATCAAGATACCACACCGATCCCATTGTGCTTGAAACCAAGCATGCAATCAAAGCGAAATCAAGTTCAAATTTTGTGGCAAGGGCCTCACCATCTGCATCTCTAGCAACCTTCTTTTTCTTCTTTTTTTGTGGGAAGTTAGTGGCGAGATGCCCATGTTCATGATAGTGAAAACACTTCACCCTCGACAAATCGAGCTTCTTGCCTTTAGCCTCAGATTTTGGCCTTCACTTTCCTTGCTTTGCCAGCCAAAGAAAAATTCTCTTCATCATCATTCTTTGATGAAGAGCCATCCCTGGTACTCTGCCTTATCTCCTCCTGCACTAGATCTGACCAAAGTTTCTCCTAATCTGACATTTTCTCTTGCCCATTGACAGATTCTTGATAACTGTGCCAAGTCTTCGGAAGCCCAAGGAGAGCCGAGCTCACCAAGTCATCATCCGTAACTATAATTCCCACACTCCCCAACTCATCCCTACATTGGGAAAACTTCGTGAGATATTTTGGAATACTGTCGCCCTTCTCCATTTTGATTTTTCTGAGTTTATCTTTCAACACCAACTTCCTATGGTCACTGCTGCTTTGGAAAAGATCTGTCAAAGCCTTCCACATTCAAAATAGAGTGGATTTCCCATGAAGGCTTGAAACAATATGGTATTTCACACCTTCCAACATAATTCTTCTTGTCTTTTCTACTTTCATTTTCCAGGCATCAAGTATTCCGGCATCTGTCGAAGTGGGCTTAGGAACATCGTTATCCATGAACTCCTTCAGAACATTATCTTCAAGAACTCCCTCCATCCTTTCCTTCTAGGATATGTGGTTAGAGCTACCCTCAAGTGCATACTCCAACCATAACCCATTTAAAGGCATTTCAGTGTATACTCAACTGTCGCACCAAGAAATTATTGCAGCAAATTCGAATTGTCCACCAGCACATAACTCAACACCGCTTCAATATTGCAATCTATAGTGATTAACACTGCTCTGATACCATGTAGAAATTTATTAATACTGATATGTATTACCAAACTCTCCCGATCTAACAAATTAATCTTATTTTAAATACAGAATCCTTCCACTTAATTCTCTGAGGAAATTAAATCACTAATTGCAAAACACATATGAAGCAAAATCAATTGCACATAACAAGATGTTTTACTGAGAAATATTAAAGCTAAAAACCCCAACTATAATATATTATGTATATCATGGAATCATGTAACAATCTCATACATAGATCATAGCATAGATCTCTCAGTACAATATACAATCTTCACACACTGTCATGCAGAAATTTGCATATCTATGCACCAATTTCTTGCGTCCTGACAGCCTGCCTCCACTGCGCAATCCCTGCTGAAGAAGATCCCTGAATGAATTCGATTTTTCCTTGCTTGCACTGATCAATCCTCATTGGAATCTCCAAAGTCAGTGTAGATGCATTGAATGCATCACTATAGTCACAACTGATAGTCCATCTCACCCTTTCACCTATATTTCCACTAGGTCTCCACTGGATCTAACATGCAAGTAGTTAACTGTTTTATTTGTTCAGTTGCAAGTAAGACACTACTTGTGAATTAATTAAATAATTAATTCACTCATCTTTCACTTGTGTATCTTTAGTTACAACTAGCACAATTGAGTTTAACTCACTTAACTGAGTTAAACTAAATAACAACTCACATAACTACTCTTCCAACTTTGTTACAACTTGTCACTGTTAGTTATAACTAAGTCCTCCATGCATGAGTCACCAACCACCCTAGGAATTGCGTAATTCCTTCAGCCCACTGATCTGCCACATCTATTCACTGAAATAAAGTGCTCCAAGAGAATAAGTTACTATTTATTGTCTGATTATTATTAAGGGCTAATAATAATTAACATGCATCTATTTTTAGATTAGCAATCTATAAATATACTTCGCCCAATCTTATAAAAAATAAAAATTCATCCAAAGATAGAATTTTCTCAACCATCTAGAATCAACATCCTGCTAACTTTAGAATACGCTCACCATTATAAAAATAGACATACACCTAAAAATAGCCTGTGGGCCCCACTTAGTGAAGATGTTTAATTTTCACTAAGCTCATCATCTTATTGAATCTCAAAAAATCATGTTAGAAGTATGAACATGCACTTGAAATCTAGCAACAAAAAGCTGAAGGACGAAGTTAAAGACCTCCAAGAACAATTAGAATTGATCCATGAGGAGCTGGAGAAGAAATGTTTAAAAATGAGTGTAGTTGAAGAACCCATAGCTCAACTCATCATTAATGAAGAAGAAACACCTCAAGGCTCTTAAGTTGAGTTTGTTTATGTTTTGAGAGGTCAATGGCATGCTGAAAACCAAATTTGTACAGCTAGAAGGTACCTTTTTGAAACAAGGTCAGAATATGGAAATTGCACATTTTTCAATAGTTTCGTAGCATTTCCTAGGCTTGAAGCCAAGAAAACGCTACAAAAATTTCGGTAGCTTTCTTTTTGCTTATAAAACCAATTTTTGTAGCTTTTAGGGAGAGGAAATCATTAGGGGAATTTTGAGGTCTAAAATGGGCCTCCTAAGAAAAATTTACAAACAAAATAAACTTTATAAGAACCAATAGGATTCAAGGTGATGATGTCAACCATGGGGGATGATTCAAGATTTTTTAAGTAAAAGGGTAAAAAGATTAAAAAATAATAAAATAGCAAAACTACTTTTTCAACTCGTATTTTCAATTTATCTCCCAAATTTTTTACTCAAATTTCAAGCGGGAGTACTCGTTGGATGAAAATTTTAATTCCTCATCCAAGGAGTACCCATGTTGCATACTTTCGATGGACCCTGCTACATGAAAAATGAGAAATACATTAATAAACGTGATTGCAATCACGTTTTTCATGTATTTCTAATTTTTTGTGTACCAAGGTCCATTGAAAGTATGCAACATGGGTACTCCATGGATGAGGGATTAAATTTTTCATCCAACAAGTACTCCTGCTTGAAATTTGAGTAAAAACTCTAGGAGATAAGTTGAAAATACGAGTTGAAAAAGTAGTTTTTTCTTTTTTCCCTCTCAAATTTGATGATGTAATCAAATATTATTTTATTATTTCCACTCTTATTTTATAATTTTCTTAGGAGGCCCAGTTTAGACCTAAAAATTCCCCTAATGGGTAGTGATGATGTGTCAGGTCATGATGGACATCATGAAAGAGAAAAGAAGCAAAAAATTTGATTGCAAATGACATTTTTTGTACGCTACGAAAGCACACTACACAACTACCATGCTTTTGTAGCGAGCTGTTTTGAAGGTTTCTGAGAAGGTTTAAGAGCAATTTTGGACAGCTGGACACATTCAACAGGTCAAGGGACCTTGCCAGCAATCATCTATGACTTGAAGACCATGAAATGGGGGCAACTCATTAGTTGAAGACTTTGTTGAAGATAAGGTCCTATTTTCCTAAAAAATAGGGTTTATTTCCATGTGTTGAGGAGGATATGTAAGATGTCAAGTAGTGATGAGTTCTATCAAAGCCTATTAGAACATGTGAATCATTAGTTGTCGGAGATGTAACTATTTTAAAAGATAAGGTAGTTTGATGTAATAAATAGGAGTTTGAGTCCTATTAGGAAAATGATTGTTTTAGAGTGTAGCTATCATTTTCTCATTAAAGCACATGTTTTCATGTTATGAAAGGTGTCATAGGAAGAGTTCGATGAATCTAGCCAAGAGGTAGATCATCTCTGATGTAAGAAAGTTTATTAAAGGGCAGATTATCGAATTTGTGAAGGGTTGGAGATTTTTTGCACTACTACAGCTTTATGTAATTTGACTGATATCAATAATACAAAGGACTTTTTCTTGACAGAATTGAGATTCTTATGGAGTTTTTAGTGTTTTTTTGATCTATATTTTTATGTGTACTACTTGCAGTGGATTTCATCTTTATTACTTAGAATTCATATGTGTATGCTATGAATTCCTTTATTAATGAAATGGTCGTGTTGTTCCATGTTCAATGTGTGATTTACCTTTGCTAAAAACTCTTACCTGCCTTAGCTTCCATTTCAAGAGACTTTACCATTGAAATTACTAATTTTTTGACTCCATAAGCCCAATGGTTGCAGACTTGTACTCTTTTCAACCTACACACATCACAATCAAGTTATTTTCCAAATAGAGTTAGCCATCTAGTTTCATCATTATCAAATATGATTAACCCTTTTGAGAGAGCCCTCTCAGACTGAAAAGGCTAAGCTTCAGTCACAAGATGGTTTGAAACAATTACATAAATTTGTTTGATTAACAACCAATCAAGTGAAATTTTGTGATAAAATTTTGGTGCATCTACAGGGAGCCTAAAGATTATACTTTCCTAAAATTTTGAAGCTGAAATTTTGAAGGTAGCAGGAGCTCAGAAAGATGTTCGAGGCTGCATCTACCTTTGTGACTCCATTCAAAATTCATATGATCAAAGGTGGCTTCAAGAAGGAGATACACGAGGAGTAATCCTAACCCAGATCCACCTACCATTGTGGACAATCCAAACACCATCTCCAGAGGCAGTCCAGGAATTTCTACAATATCAGGTACTCCATTACATACAAAATCCTCGTCCTCTGAATTTTTAAGAAGTCCTAAAGATAAAAAGTTTGATGATAAAATTCAAGAAGTCTTGTTTAGGTCTGAAAGTGAAAAGGAATTGACTGAAATTGATACCTCAGCCTTAGTAACTCAAAAAGATAAAGAAGAGTTTTGGGAAGCAGTCACTTCATAGTTACTGTTAGAGAAAGAATATTTGGATAGGTTGAAGGAACTAGACCCATTTGAAATTTTGTTAAGAAGTAAAACTGGTGTCCCTCTTCCTGATTAGAGTTCAATTGTGACTAGACAACAAAGACCAAACAACCCTCCTCCTAACAGTTCCTCTTCCTCTACTGCTGCTGTCCATAAAACTACCACAGTCCCAATCATCATGGAAGGAAATGTGCCACCTCCACCTACTGCTGCACCTGCTAGGTATGCCCCTCTTGTTCTTCTAGCTGTCCTAAATGCCCTTCCTAGCAAATATTCTACTAGAATCAAAACTTGGGGAAGTGATGAAGAGATTAAAACTAAAGAGCATTTATAACAGTTCAATGAATTCATAGACAGGAAGGAGGTTGACCATGAGTATGTCAAGATGATATTGTTTGCTCAGAGCTTTACTGGTGAAGTCAGGAAGTGGTTCAAAGCCCTTACACCATGAAGCTTACATAATTGGAATGAATTTGAAGATAGTTTATTGAGGAAGTGGGGAAATAGAACCAACCCTGTACAAGCCCTCACTGAGTATAATAGCTTGAAGAGAGCTATTGATGAAACTATTCAAAAATTTTCAAAAAAATTTAACAAATTTTATGACTCCATCTCTGTCCATCTAAATCCTCCACCAGGAGCAGCTCAACTGAGATATGCTGAAGCCTTTGATTATGAATTTTCTATCCTATTAAGAGAAAGAGAATCCACTTCACTTGCTGAACTAAAAAATGATGCAGTGAAGGTGGAGGTCAATATGATAGCAGCAAAAAATTCCAAGATGGGAAAGACTAAATTGAAAGAAGAAGATAAGCCTTCCACCTTAGATGAAAAATTTGATTCCATTATGAAGATAATGGAAAAAATGATGGATAGGCTTGCCCTTGGGAATGCCTCTGCTCCTCCTGCACAACATGAACCTTAGTTTAGAAATCCTCAGTTCAGAAGACCTCAAAACTTGCAGAGACCAACGAAAAATAGAAATCAACCACCTGACCCTCAAGTAAGGCCTCCTTTTTAGAAAAAATTAGTTGATGAAGAAGATCAACTTGAAATACAAGAAGAATCAATTCATTGCTTGGATGAAAACATGTCAGGAATGTTTTTAACTAAGGAGGAACATGATGAGTTAGATCATGAAGTAAACAAGGGTGAGGAACCATCTGATGATCTTAAAGGGTATCAACATGCAATCTTTGAGATCAAGAAATAATACAACCTCAGAAACAGAAATGTGCCAATTATTGCAAACAAAAGACATCCCAAGAAAGATGCCCCTAAGGCTACTAAGCTTAAGAAAGATACACCATCTCCTTCTCTTACCAAAGAGATTGAAAAATATTCTTCTATTTTTAGTTTGGAGAGTGAGATCTCTAAGATCAAAATCCCAGTACCTTTTGGAGAAATTCTTAAGGTGAATGGATAGAGAAGTAAGATTGTAAAAATGCTGAATTCCCAACCAGGAGCTGTTGATATCCTAAATGTTCAAGAAGATCATCCAACCATATACTTGGGTCCAAGATTAGAGGATGATCAGAATGAAGAGGTGCCTTCTTTTTATGTTAGCCTTAGTATTCATGACATGACATTGCATAATGACATGTTGGATTCAAGAGCCTCTTACAATCTTATTCCCAAAGTGATCATGGAATGGATGGGATTGGAAATTAATAGACCATATAAGGATTTTTTTTCCTTTGATTCAAAAAGATTTCAGTGCATTGGTTTAATAAAAGATGTTATTGTTGGTCTTACACAAGTCCCTGCCAAGACAGTGGTAATGGAAATTGTGGTAGTAGACATTCCACCTAAGTTTGACATGCTATTATCAAGGTCATGGACAACAAATATCTAAGGTACAATGCATATGGACCTAAATTATTCCACCATTCCTGTTTTTGGTTAGCAAAGGAGACTATACAGAGAAACAAGGATGGCTTACATGGTAAGTAGTAAAGACAAACCTCAGAATTTTCCAATATATGCTGTTGATACTGAACTAGGATATGCTATTATTTTCAATGAATTGGCTGATGAAATAGAAGATGAAAAGAAAGCAGAAAATCAGAAAACTTTAAATCAACAGACAAAAAATTAGCAAATCAGTGAGGAGAAGGCGGAAGGTTGGTGGTTGTTACACTTTGATGGATCAATAGGAAGAGAGAGGGCTGGAGCAGGAATTTGGATCACAACTCTAGAAGATGAAAGTAAGTTCTTTTCTTAAAAACTGAATTTTGATTGCAAAAATAACATGGCTAAGTATGAATCTTTATTTTTGAGCTTAGAAATTTTGAAGAGAATGGGTTCCCAAAATATTTCTATTTATGGAGATTCTAAATTAGTTATTAAGCAAGTTGAGGGTGTATATCAAACTAAGGTTGTGAGAATGAGGGCATACAGAAATTTGATCATGGAGATGTTAGAGAATTTCCAATAATATTAATTTATTGTGAAGGCTAGGGACCAAAAATCAGTAGCTAATTCCATAGCTATCTCTGCAAGTCTATCATCTGTGTACATTCCATTGAAATATATGAGGTTCACCATAGACCTGCTGTCCCTGATAAAATTTTCCATTGGCAAGTTTTTGAGGGTGACTAGCAAGTCAAAGCATTTATAGAACTGAAGGAGGAGTTTGAAAGTAGACAAGTAGATCTGCAAAACATGCTTGCTGAAACAAATGGAAATTATGAAGTGTTACAACTGAAGAACAACTCTATACCCAAAGGTCTCATACCCCTTGAGAAGCTTTTTGATCAGAATGATGTGTTTAAGTCTCCTAGGATACACTCTGATGATGAAGAGGTAGAGAGTTGTAACCTTGGTACAGTAGCAATGCCAAAAATGATTAAGCTTTCAAAGTTTCTTTTAGTTGACATGAAACAGAAATATATTGAGATGATGAAAAGGTTCATAGATGTTTTTGCATGGAGTTATGCTGATTTGAAGAAGTATGATACTACTATCATTCAACATACCATTCCCATTAAAGAAAATGAAAAGCCTTTAAAACAGAAGCTGAGGAGGATTAATCCACTTCTCATGCCTCTGATTGAGAAGGAAATCATAAAACTCTTTGATGCTAAAATTATTGTTCCAATCAAATTTTCAAAGTGGCTTGTAAACTTTATTTCAGTCAGAAAAAAGAGTGGAGAAATCAGAATCTGCATTGACTTCAAAAACTTGAACAAATCCTCTTTGAAGGAAAACTACCCTCTCCCAAAGATGGAATAAATTTTGCAAAATATTGTTGGTTACCAAAAGATGTCTATCCTTGATGAATTTTCAGGGTATAATCAGATACTTGTGCATCCAAAAGATCAGGAGAAAACAACCTTTACCACACCATGGGGCACATTCATGTATGCCAAGATGCCTTTTGGTCTGATGAATGCAGGAGCTACCTTTCAAAGAGAAATGGACATTGCCTTTGATGAGGAGAAGGACAAGATGGTGGTTGTTTATCTGGATGACATAATAGTATTCTCAAAGAGAGAAGAAGATCACTTGAAGCACCTAGAAAAGATTCTGTTAAAGTGTAGAAGGTTTGGAATTTCTCTTAATCCCACTAAAATAATATTTTCTCTAACTTTAGGGAAGGTACTTGGGAATATTATTTATAAATATGGGATTAAGATTGATCCAAAAAGGGTCAATGCAATTCAAAAAGTAGATCTGCCTAGAAGCAGAAAGGAAATTCAATCTTTCCTTGGAAGGGTAAATTTTGTGAGGAGGTTTATTCCTAATTTTGCTGAGATTGTAAAAGACATAACAAAGATGTTGAAGAAAGAAACTGACATCAAGTGGATAGTAGAAGCAAAGCACTCATTTTAGGATATTAAGAAGGCACTCACTCAAGCACTAGTATTGAGAAACCCAAATTTTTCAAAATAATTTCTGGTTTTTACATTTGCATTAGAAAATACAATTGTTGGAGTTTTGTTGCAGAAATGAAAACAAGGTACTGAGCAACCCATTTCATTTTTTAGCAGGACATTAGCTAATTCAAAGATGAAGTACAACATCTTAGAGAAGCAAGCTTATTCCTTGGTCAGGGCCATCAAAGATTTCAGAATTTACATTCTGCATTCTCATATTATAGCTTTTGTTCCTAATGCTGTTATGAAGGATATCTTAACTCAAGCTGAACCTGATGGTAAGAGTGGGAAGTAGATAGCTAACTTGTTGGAATATGATATAGCAATTAGGACCACAAAATTGGTCAAAGTTCAAGGCCTAGCAAAGCTAATGGAAAATTCCAATAATGACCGTCTTGATATGAATTTAATTGCGGAAATTTCAGAATTATCAGATGAAGATGAAGAGTTGATTCCCATTGAAGAGAAGTACATCCTTTCTGACAGGTACAAAGACATCGTTTTTGTCTTACATCATCATAGAGAACCTGCTGAGTTGAAAAAGTCAAGGGCAAGATTTGTAAAGTTAAAGTATTTGAGGTATTGCACCATGGATAAAAATCTGTATTGGAAAGATACCAGTGGTATTCTTTTGAATTGTTTGTTGGAAGATGAGGTTGAAAAAGTGATTGAGGAGTTTCACAAAGGAGATTGTGGAGGTCATCATTATTGGAAGGCTAAAACAAATAATATTCTCAGAGCAGGGTATTATTGGCCTACTATGTTTAAAGATGTCTACAAAAAGGTTGCTGCCTGCCATGAATGCCAGATTTTTTATGGTAAGAAGAAGCTTTTTCCTTTACCCTTGATGCCTATCTATGTTGATGCGCCATTTCAACAGTGGGGGCTAGATTTTATTAGTGAGATTCATCCATCATCTTCGGGTCAGCATCACTAGATTCAAACAACAATTGATTATTTCACCAAATGGATTGAAGCAATCCCAACTAGAAAAGAAAATGATTTAGTTATCATTTCATTTTTGGAAAATAATATATTGTCTAGGTTTGGCTGCCCTATGAAGATCATCGTTGATAATGCACATGCATTTAAATCTAATAAGTTGATCAGTTTTTGTCATCAATATCACATAACACTTGGGAATTCTACTGCATATTATCCACAAGGTAATGGTCTTGATGAATCTTCTAACAAGAGAATTGTGAGGATTATTAAGAAGGTGTTGCATGAAAATAAGAAATAATGGCATTTGTAGCTGAAGTATGCTTTGTGGGTTGATAGAGTATGCACAAAGAGATTAATTGGAACTTCACCTTATGAGTTGGTAAATGGAGCTGAAGCTATCTTTCCTACATCCTTGGGAGTGCCTGTCATGAAGCTGCTGCAAGGATTAGAGGAGGAGCCAAATGCAATTCAGAGGAGGATTAATCAGTTGAAAACCTTGCAAGAGAAAAGGGAGGAATTATATAACAGTAATCTACAATCTCAAAACAGAATCAAGAAGACATTTGACAGGAAGGTCTAGGAAGAAAACTTTCAAATCCAAGATGTGGTTTTGAAATGGGAGGCCAGGATTGAAGAAAAGGGGAAACATGGTAAGTTTGAGAATATTTGGAAAGGTCCATTCATAGTAGCTATATTTCATGGGAACAATACTTACATTCTGCAGGAGATGGATGGAAAACCTTGTGCTAGAGGGCCTGCCAATGGCAGGTTTTTGAAGCACTATTCCTCTTAAATTCTGCTGATCATTCATTCCATTGTATATATTCCATTTTATATGTTTTTTTGCTAATAAACACAGGTTGATCATCAAGCTTGAGCCTGAGGTGAAGGCCATTATAGTTTGAAAGAAATATTGGCAAATTTCAGAGTTTTATTTTCAAGAAGATGGATAACAGCACTGGAACTATAGGTTCTTTGTTGTACCACAGGGGCACCCCATCCCAAGTGGAGCCACTGTTATCACTCGGAAAAAATGAAACATGATTTGACAAGTCTTAGAGGTTCATGTGTCAAAGGTAGGGTCATAGAATTCATTTTGCATTACTTGGTTAAGGAAAATTTTAAAATTTTCTTATTATATTATCCTAAAGTCCAAAACTCACCCTCATTCAAATCTTTTCATGTCACATTAGTCATTATTTTTTTGAAAATTTTCATTTCCCAAGTTTATAACACCGAAAAAGTCATTTTAGCCAAGAATCCCTAATTTTGTAGCGAAATACACAGAGAAAACACACTTTTCGCTACGAAACTGCTAATAATTTCTTAGCGAAACTGCCCATAAATACACTACGTTTTCTATGAAAGTAAGGATTCTTGTTTGTCTTGTCAAAAAAACTACTAGGTTTCAGTAAATTATTGAAAGAAATAGGGTAGATGCCATTCGAGTCAGTTAGGGTTAAGATAAAGGTACAATGGTCATGGCTGAAGTCATTATCACCATTTTAAGCATGTATGAGTCATCATTATGCCATGAGTTGTCATCGAACTTCAAAATATTTCCAAATTAATTCATTTATCATTCTCCATTCCCTCTTTGTGCGTTATTGAGCTCTAGACAACTATTTCACTGAGCCTAAGTTGTGGCTGGTATTTTCAAATATTTGTAGGTATCACTGATCAAGCGAGGCATAGAAGACATTAAAGAACCATGGCTGCAAAGAGTAAGACCAACAAAGGTGGCCACTATCTTAGATATGAGCCATCAGACATGAACATGATAAATGAAGACCCAACAACTGCAGAAGTTTTCAGAAGAACAGGGTGTTTTCAGTTTTTCCAAAGATTGCAAGGATGCCATGTACAAGTTTCTAAATATTTTGCCCTAAATTTCAATGGGACATCTACAAAAGTGGGAATGATGAACCTCACTATAACACCAGAAACCATTGCAGAAACAACAGGGATTCCAAGAGGAGAAGAAAAATGGTTCAAAGGTTTCAAATTCAACATGCAGGAATGTAAAGAATTTATCAAGCTAGAAAATAGTGAGGTTGACCTTACAAATGCCATTCCAAGGAGCTGCATGAAAGATAATTTCTCAAAGCTACTACTTATCATTCAAAAATATTTCACGTGTGAAGGGAGATATCATAAAGTTTATTCTTACCACTTCAAGCTTCTTCTACATTTTGTTGGTAAGGTATCTCTTGATCTACCTTTTTATTTATACAGAAGCTTAGAAAAAATGGCAGATGAAGTTCAATCTAAAAATGAAGGAATTGAAACCTCAGTTTTTCATCATGGTTTAATAAAGTTGCTAGTTTTAGATGAGTTAAAAAGACTAGATAGAGATTGGACTTCTTTTATGTTTGTTAGTGGTTTTGAAGTCATGGATGCAATTACCCCTAAAAGAACCCTAAACCTAGAGGTATACCATCACCTTTAGTGGTAGAACAAAGTGAACTAGTAGGGGCAGAGAAAAGTGAACCATTAGTCATGGAAAAAAAGCAGTTGCAGAAACTTGATACACCTACTATTTCACCTACAAAACAAAAGTCAACTGTGAGCAAAACTGCAAAGCAAGAGCTAACTGTGAGTAAACATGGCAATAAAAGGATTACAAGGAGCCAAAAAGTGGCTAAAGGAAATTTTGAAGACATTCTACATGATATTGATATTGAAGAGACTCCCATAGTCCAAGCTGACGATATAAAGGAGGGAGAAAAGAAGCTCAAGAAAGCTAAATCAGCAAAAAAGTTAGAGTTTGAAGGTGAGGATGCAGGTTTTATGTTTCAGGTTAGGAAACCCATGACAAGACATGCTAGAAAACTCTTGGAGAGTAGTAAAAAAGTTAATAGGGCCACTAACATTTTCCAACCACCACCAAGTATCATTGAATTATCATCACCTGAAAAAGAGGATCAAGTCATCAAGCAAAAGAAAGGAAAGGAGAAAATTATTGAAAAAATAGAGTTTGAGGTCCTTGAGGAAAAATTGAAGTTAGAAAATCATGAAATAATAGTCATGAAGAAAGAGGCAAGGAAACATAATGTCCAAAAAGTGAAGTTTGAGAAAATGAAAGAGATTTGGGAAGAGCAGTTTGACACTGTGTGAAAGACCTTAGATGATACACAACAATTAATCGAATAGACTATGCCATTGAGGAAAGAGGTGATGCATGTTAGAAGAATGAACTTGCACTTGAAATCTAGCAACAAAAAGCTAAAGGAGCAAGTTAAAGACCTCCAAGAGCAGTTAGAATTGATCCATGAGGAGCTGGAGAAGAAAGGTTTAAAGATGACTGTAGTTGAAGAACCCATAGCTCAACTCATCATTAATGAAGAAGAAACACCTCAAGGCTCTTAAGTTGAGATTTTTTATGTTTTGAGAGGTCAATGACATGTTTAAAACCAAATTTGTACAGCTGGAAGGTGCCTTTTTGAAACAAGGTCAAAATCTGGAAATTGCACAGTTTTCCACAATTTCGTAGCGTTTCCTAGGCTTGAAGCCAGGAAAACACTACGAAAATTTCTATATCTTTATTTTTGCTTCTAAAATAATTTTTTGCAGCTTTCAAGGAGATTAAATGGTAATGATGATCTGTCAGGTCATGATGGACACCATGCAAGAGTAAAGAAGCAGAAAATTTGATTGCAAAAGACATTTTTTGTACGCTATGAAAGCATGCTACGAAACTTCCATGCTTTCGTAGCGAGCTGTTTTGAAGGTTTCTGAGCAGGTTTAATACCAATTTTGGATAGGTAGACACATTCAACAGGCTAGGGGACCTTTCCAGCAACCATCCATGACTTGAAGACCATGAAATAGGGACATCTCATCAGTTGAAGACTTCGTTGAAGATAAGGTCCCGTTTTCCTAAAAGATAAGGTTTGTTTCCATATGTTGAGGAGGATATTTAATATGTCAAGTAATGATGATTTCTATCAAAGCCTATTCAAACATGTGAAGCATTAGTTTCCATAGATGTAATTGTTTTAAGAGATAAGGTAGTTTGATGTAATAAATAAGAGTTTGAGTCCTATTAGGAAAATGAATGTTTTAGAGTGTAACTGCCATTTTCTCATTAAAGCACATGTTTTCATGTTATGCAAGGTGTCATAGGAAGAGTTCGATGAATTTATCCAAGATGCAGATCATCTCTGATGTAAGAAAGTCTATTAAAGGGAAGTTTATCAAATTTGTAAAGGGTTGGAGATTTTTTGCACTACTGCAGCTTTATGTAATTTGACTGATATCAGTAATATAGAGGACTTTTTCTTGACAGACCTGAGATTCTCATGGAGTTTTTAGTGATTTTCTGATCTATATTTTTATGTGTACTATTTGCAGTGGATTTCATCTGTATTACTTAGAATTCATATGTGTATGTTCTCACTTCCTTTATTGATGAAATGGCTGTGTTATTCCATGTTCCATGTCAAGAGACCTTACCATTGAAATTATTGATTTGTTGACTCCACAAGCCCAATGGTTGTAGACCTATACTCTTTTCAACCTACACACATCACAATCAAGTTATTTTCCAAATAGAGTTAGGCATCTAGTTTCATCATTATCAAATATCATTAACCCTTTTGAGAGAGCCCTCTCAGACTGAAGAGGCTAAGCTTGAGTCACAAGATGGTTTGAAACAATTACATAAAGTGGTCTGATTAGAAACCAATCAAGTGAAATTTTTTGATAACTCCAGGAACCAATCCTCAAAGTTAATGTTACAAGTCATTCGACTTCTCAAAAATGAGAAATTTCATTTTTTAACATTGTAAAAGACATTTTAGTTATGGATAGTTAAGTAGTTATATAAGTTGTGATAGTTACCTTTGTAATTATTTTTGATCTAATATTTAAAAGACACTGAGAACCACTAGAAAAGGGTTCAAAGTTTTGGCATTTTGAGTATTTTTGTAATCATTTGGGCTTCCTTGGAGATAATAATAAAATTCACGAGGTTGATTCCAGTATGTATTGGTACATTGTAGTATGTATTGTTTCTGTTATCACCATTTTTTTTCTTTTTCAAAACATGGTATGTCAACTCTATTTTGATCATGGTCTAAATAGTTTTTAAAGTCATTTTAGCATGGTTAAGGGTATGTTATAGTTTTAGAGGTTTAGTGTCCACCATTTGAATTCAAATAAAGTCTTTATAGGTCCATTCCAAAGTCAAAAAGTTCACATTTTTCATTCAAAGGTCATCTAAGTAAGTTTTGGGTTAATTTTCTGCAATTAGCCACAAATCCACAGTTTCATAGCGTCGTTAGTTCAAAAAAGGAGTTTTTTGCTACGAAAGCGTTGCTATTTTCATAGTGCAAAGTGCGAAAATTACACTGTGAGCGCTACGAAAGCGCGGTTTCTTAGCTATCGTGTCAAATAAGCAGAGATCTGTTAGTTTCAGTTGGGGAATGATATGATAGGGGTACGGTGAGTCAGTTAGTTACCAGATTCGATGTACTTACCTATCCTACAGTCATCATAGTCATGATAGGATATCAATAAAACATCATTTGGTCATGAGGTGACATCTCTAATTCGAATTTTTTGCCTAATTGAGTCATCTCTGTTTCATTTACCTTCACATATGTTGTCCAAGCTCTGAAGCAGTAAGGATAAGTTTGTGGTTGTTTTATTCAAAGAAAAATCTCACCATTATCAAGTGAGGCTGTTCATCAAATCAAGCGAGGTTGTTCATCAAATCAAGAGAGGTTGTTTTACAGGTTTTAGAGAAGTTAACAAGTTTTCTTTACAAGAAACATGGAAGAGGAGAAGAAGGTCCGCAGAGGGGGACATTGTCTAAGATACGAGCCTGAGAATGCAAATGCTATTATGGAGGATTTAATGGTAATGGAGGCTTTTAGCAAAGCTAGCTATCTCAAATTTTGTGAAAAGCTGCCGGGTTGCCACACTCAGGTGTCCATAGAGTTTTCTTTTGTAATGTTCCCAATTTTAGCCTCAAGCTAAAATGGAACATTATAGTTGCATATTTTCATTTTGTTGAATAAAAATGGGTAAAGTGACCCATTCATGTAATAAACAAGAATAAAATCCCTTACAATGTGAAAAGGGATCATCATGGAGCTGGATTTCACACACTCATTTGTGAAAGAGGTTAAAATGCAAATGGACGAGGCCTAATTGACCAAGTCAAACTGCGTTGGCATGATTTGGAAAGCACTATGTGGGACAACATAGTTTTAGTGGAGGAATATTCCATGGGGAAGGAAAATTCTAGAGGAAGGAAGGAGGAGACTTCATAGTGTTTAAAAGAGGAGCAAGGTAGCCCATGGAAATTATCTTAGATCATTTGATTATCTATCTATTCAGAAAAATTGCTACCTCTTGCTGTTCAGCAGAGCTACAGTGCCTCCGGGCACGAGGGAGTCCCGTTTAGGATTTCCTCTCCTTCCTGAGTAGCTCATGAAGGATTGCACTCATCCTCCATATTCCGGCATTCAGGCCCTAGCATCAACCATCTTCATCAGCGTAGTGTCTGTAGTAGATTATTGTGCAGTGTTGTTGGGTGTTGTTGGAGTTTTCCTACAACACCATTTCGAGCTGATATTTCAGAGGAGGGAGGTTCTCTACTTCCAGGAGGTTAGTGAGGATGGTTCTTGAGCTTATTCCACCATCATTGGTAGGAGGCCAACCACTTCCATCAGTTATAGAGCAGGCCCTCTCATAGACTGCGTTCTAGTTGGAGCACATTTGCAGTGAGGGTTTTGCGGACATTTCAGAGGGTGAGATCTTTGGTGTAGGGATCAGCTTTGCACTTTATATTTCCAAAGGAGAAGGGCTCTTCATTAGCTTCAGCTATTCAACCTTCTCCATTCCATTCCATGTATTGAGTTGCTGCAACTACCCAGCAACTCCGGCATTTTAGCATTTTTTCATATTTTAGCCAATCCTTCTAGGATTGACTTGAGGTAGTGATTGGGAGCTTAGATATTCTATCCCAATGATGTATGAGCCATGTATATGCAGATATATGTTTTTTTTCACTTAGTACAATAGTCTCCCTTCTATGAATGCACAGTCCCTATTCATGGGTATTCTGCTATGATGCAGCATTGTGTATTTTGGCATATGTTTTCATGGAAGGCTTCTTGCCTTATTCCTTTGATGTTCATTGTATCATTTTGCTGCTGTTATTTCATAATAAAATGGCTCAAGGGTTTCATACATTTTTTCATAATGTTTATTCACTTCTATTTTTAGTTTATGTCCTTATATGCTGTAGATGCATTTTTGGGTTATCTTGAGAGATTCCCAATCTTGTTGTGTTTCCCTCTTGGGGATATTGTCCCTTGACAAAACTCTATGGATAGAGTCTAATAGTGGGCCAGGAAGCCTCTGGAGCTCATCCTTCTTTATGAAGGTGACAAATCCAGTAAATTCCCCTTTAGTCTATCTCTGGAATAGATTTTCTTGTCGATTGACAATGTTTCTGAAAAAGAAACATTACAGTGGTATCAGAGCATAATCTTGGCTCAGCCTATGGATCCTTGCCAAGATTCCATCTAAGAAGATGAGGAAGACTCCACTTTGTGGAGAATAATAAAGAAAAAGGAGATGAGCTAGCCAAGCTTCTCCCTAAATCCACCTAGGGCTTTCATGGGAGCCACAAGCGAAAGAGAAGGGAGAGATTTGAAGAATCTCCACAAGGGTTTGAAGCAAAAAAAAACTCTAGGGTTTTTGATGAGTAATGTGAGCATGTAGTCACATCCTTTGATGCACAACACAGTCACAGGTGAAATTTTGTCATGAAAGAGATGGGAAAAGAAGGGGAGGTGACCAAGAAGAAAACTCTTGGAAATTTTCTAAGGGAGTATGAGTCTCAAACTCCGACATTCAGAGATCATCTCACTTCATGGATTTTTGGAAGTCTAAGGTGAAGGGGAGCCAACAACAAGGTATATTTCAGAGGTTCACCTACATGTTCAGCCAAAGCATGGGTAGAGGAGATGAAGAGCATGTTGTAGTAGCACAATGTTTCCAAAGGATATGCTATCAGATTTGCAGCGCTGCACTTTAGAGGTAATACCTATGCATGGTGGATATTTGAGTCATGTTCTTTAAAAGAATAAAAATACTTCTTCCTATTTCAGATTCATTTAAGCAATGATGGGAATATTTGGTGGGAGGAAATCTGAAACACATGCGGAGAAAAAAACCAAAATCTTGCATGTAAAAAGGAGGAAACATAAACTCAGTTCCACTTCAGAACATTGTTGAGAAGGCTGACATCTTGCATCATACCTTGTTGGAGGCAAGGTATCCATATTATATTCTTGCACAATAGAGCATGGAGGTCTCTTTTTCCAAAAGGAGACCAAATTTTGGAGAAGTTTCCCCTACATGTTGATGATGAGGAGGGAAACTGCGCTGGTATAGATAGAGTTGATCCAATGCCTCATGCAGAGGAAAGAGGAGCTCTTGCTCCACATAGATGGATTCTTGTGTCTTTGCAATAAATTCCCCAGGATCTCCCATGTAGAGATCAAGGCATAACTCATGATACATCTGTGCCATTGGAGGTAGGGTGTAGAGCTATGGAGATAGAAGGAGGAGATAGGGAGGATGATCAGCATCATGTGATGAGGAGCACACACCCTATCTATTTTATGAGGTTGATGCACCTAAGATGATGATTGAATTACGTAGTGGAAGCATGGAGGGTTTTCTCCATTCATACATTCAGTCATTTCTTGATGATGGTGTCTCACTACATGGAGACATTGCACCAAGGAGACCACTAGAGCAACAGAGGAGGTTGGATGCTCCACATTTTTGGGCCTTACACCTTGATTTCAGGAGGGTGGAAACCTTGGGAGAATTCAACATAGCGCAGAGAGTTCGAGATAGGATCATGGAGGAGGGAGACACTCTCTCATTTTCAGCATCACCCACTCTCATCAGTTATACTGCGCTAATATAGTTGCTGCAGAGATGGAGGATAACATCTTCATGATGCAGGATGGATGCTCCATATATTTAGTGAGAGAGATGATACTTCCTTTGAGGAAGGACACTTTCATGCATTGGAGTAGATGGAGGCCACTCATGCTTACATTGCCCAGGATCAGGAGATTCTTTGGAGGTGATAGTCTCTCATGGGAGGCTCATTTTCAGAGAACATCATTTCTATTTGAGCATGAGTAGCTACATGATGGGCATGGCAGCAACTTGGAGGATGAATTTTTCATGAGGGGATGTCAAGGTAGTAGGCAGCAGCGCAATGGAGCACATGATTGCAGAATACCAGCGCTGTCTATATGGAGGATTGATCGAGGATGGAGGACTCAGCTTTGGATGAGTATTCCCCAGGATCTTGATGCATGCATGATTCTTGGATGGCCTTGATGGAGATGGCAGATATTTAGTGGATGATGTGATCATCTACCACCATGGAAGACTCTTCTTGGCTAGGGCTTCTAGTCCCAAGGAGAAATTTTTGCATGCATCATATGAGGACTTCCTAGCTATACATTTGGATGCATACTTGCCTTGCTAGAGGAGTTCACTTGGGAGGGAATTCAGCATGATCTACATCAGCATATGGATAGATGCAGAGCCCGATTTTTTTTGGAGAGGTTGGCACAACCATTCCCTTACTCATTGGAGGAGAGGGAGGGCATTCAGATGAGCCATTTCAGCTCAAGATCTCAAGTACATGGTAGAGAAGGTATAATTTCACATTATGTACCTCTTTACTTTATATGAGTAGCATATTTATCAAGGAGGATCATCCCTTCTTGCACTTGGTATAATGTACTTGTAGCTACTTGTAGCCTTGATTTTGGCTATTTTGTGATGGTTGTGGGGGAAGCCACATACTTCTTGGTGTGCACCATTGGCACCAAATTGTGATTTCATGTTTCATTTTATGAGGAGATGTGGTGGCAGCAAACAAGTGGCTAGTACAACACTTGTTACTTTGATTTTGAGGCAGGCCAAGGAGGCACTACGCAGGTTCCATGAGTGGGATTTGGAACCACTCTCCGGTTTTCATTTGACAACTTGTTTCTGTTGCATATTGCTTCTTATGTATTTCTGATGTTGTATACCTATTGAGGAGTACTATTTGGAGAGCATTGTATGTATAGCCCATTGGGAGCGTGATTCTCCCCATTATACATGTTTTATGTTGCAGGAGATACCATGGGCAAACCATGATTGCCACATTGCTACTTGTACCTTCTTGTGGGAGGGACCACTTGGAGAATTTGCAAAGGCATTTCATGGTTGATTTTCTTGATGGGGTAGATTGGGCCATTCTTGGAGGCCATACTATTTCAGCCCAAGGATAGAGGTAGCCCCATGAACACTTCAAATGGAGAGAGGACCATCTTGAGGAGCACAAGCACACTCTCCATTCAAGCCCAACACATTGCAGAAACCGGGGGTTGAGATTTTTATTTGGATGATTGCATGGATGTGAGGATCATCATTGGGGAAGAATTATCCCATGCATATCATCACTCATACCTTAAGGAGGCCACATTCCAGCAGGAAGGATTCCACTACACCTTCTATCTTTCCATGAGGGGCATCATTTTCAGTTTGCATACTTGGGAGAGAACATTGGAGGGAAGATTTATTGCAACATATTTGAGCAGTGGTGGGACCATGGATGAGAAGGCCACAAGGGAAGAAGGAGGAGGAATTTTGTTCTCTCTATGTAGTTTCTTGAGGATAAGAAAAATGTGGGAGAGGAGGACTGTAATGTTCCCAATTTTAGCCTCAAGCTAAAATGGAACATTATAGTTGCATATTTTCATTTTGTTGAATAAAAATGGGTAAAGTGACCCATTCATGTAATAAACAGGAATAAAATCCCTTACAATGTGAAAAGGGATCATCATGGAGCTGGATTTCACACCCTCATGTGTGAAAGAGGTTAAAATGCAAATGGACAAGGCCTAATTGACCAAGTCAAACTGTGTTGGCATGAGTTGGAAAGCATTATGTGGGACAACGCAGTTTTAGTGGAGGAATATTCCATGGGGGAGGAAAATTCTAGAGGAAGCAAGGAGGAGACTTCGTAGTGTTTAAAAGAGGAGCAAGGCATCCCATGGAAATTATCTTAGATCATTTGATTATTTGTCTATTCAGACAAATTGCTGCCTCTTGTTGTTCAACAAAGCTGCAGTGCCTCCGGGCACAAGGGAGTCCTGTTTAGGATTTCCTCTCCTTCCTGAGTAGCTCATGAAGGATTGCACTCATCCTCCATATTTCGGCATTCAGGCTATAGCATCAACCATCTTCATCAGCGCAATGTCTGTAGCAGATTATTGTGTAGTGTTGTTGGGTGTTGCTGGAGGTTTCCTACAACACCATTTCAAGCTGATCTTTTAGAGGAGGGAGGTTCTCTACTTCCGGGAGGTTAGTGAGGATGGTTCCCGAGCTTAATACACCACCATTGGCAAGAGGCCAACCACTTCCATCAGTTATAGAGCAGGCCCTCTCATAGACTGCGTTCTAGTTGGAGCACATTTGCAGTGAGGGTTTCGCAGACATTTCAGAGGGTGAGATCTTTGGTGTAGGGATCAGCCTTGCACTTCAGATTTCCAAAGGAGAAGGGCTCTTCATCAGCTTCATCCATTCAGCCTTATCCATTCCATTCCATGTATTGAGTTGCTGCAACTACCCAGCAACTCCGACATTTTTGCAGTTTTGCATATTTTAGCCAATCCTTCTAGGATTGACTTGAGGTAGTGATTGGGAGCTTAGATATTCTCTCACAATGATGTATGAGCCATGTATATGCAGATCCATGTTGTTTTTTACTCAGTACAACAGTCTCCCTTCTATGAATACGCAATCCCTATTCATGTGTATTTTGCTATGATGCAACATTGTGTATTTTGGCATATGTTTTCATGGAAGGCTTCTTGCCTTATTACTTTGATGTTCATTGTATCATTTTGCTGCTGTTATTTCATAATAAAATGGCTCAAGGGTTTCATACATTTTTTCATAATTTATATTCACTTCTATTTCCAATTTATGTCTTTATATTGCTATAGCTGCATTTTTGGGTTATCTTGAGAGATTCCCAAGCTTGTTGTGTTTCCCTCTTGGGGATATTTTCCATTGAAAACACTCTATAGACAGAGTCTGATAGTGGGCTAGGAAGCCTCTGGAGCTCATCATTCTTTATGAAGGTGACAAATCCAGTACATGCCCCTTCAGTCTATCTATGGAATAGATTTGCTTATTGATTGACAATGTTTCTGAAAAAGGAACATTACAGCTTTACATTTCAGTGGAACCACTACCAAAGTTGGAATGATAAATATGCTAGTTACAATTGAGATCATAGTTGTTGTGACAGAGATACCAAGGGGACAGGAATCTTGGTTTAAAGGTTTTAGGTTCGACATGGAGCCATGCAAGGAATTTATGAAACCTAAATATCTAGACATGGACCTGAACAATGCAATACCCAAAAGCTGTATCAAGGACAACTATGCAAAGTTTCTATTCAACATTCAAAGATATTTCACATGTGAAGGCAGGTACCATAAAGTTTACACTGATCATTTCAAACTGCTGTTGCATTTCACAAGTATGGTATCATTAGATTTACCATTTTACTTACATAGAAGCCTTGCCAAAATGGCTAACAAAGTCCAAGCTAAATCTGATGGCTCTAAAACATCTCTGTTTCATCACGGTTTGATAAAGTTACTGGTTTTGAATGAGCTTCAAAAAATAAATAGATATTGGTCTTCATTTTTATTTATGAGTGGATTTGAAATGGAAGCCCTAACCCCAACTAGAAACCCTAAGATTAAGGGGAATCCTTCACCACCAGTAGCAGAATCCAGTCAGCCAGTGGTTACTAAAGCAAAGAGGTTTGTAAAGTTGAAACCAAGGAAATAGGTTGAAGATAGAACTGAGAAAGCATTAGTTCTTGTTGCAGAAACCCCATCACCTGCAAAACAGAGAGTAGAAAGGGTCAAAGAAACAAAACAAAAATAAGTGGCCAGTAAGCAGGAGATCCTGAGAAAAACAAGAAGTCAAGCAGCAATAATTCAGGGATAATTTTAGGGATGGAAAATTATCTTGAAGTTTAAAAAATTGGCGAATCTCACCAGTCCCTAATATGCAAACTATAAAAATTTTATTGATGTATTTGTAAAATTATTCAAATTTATAATGATATTATATATATTGTCTATATAATGTTGGCGATTTTTAACGTAAAATAATTTTATATTGTGAAATTTGGGTGAATCATTTTTATAAAAAAATGGAAATTGGTGAATATTTTTTTTGGAAAACCCATGGAAAATTAGCCCACCTACGAATATTAGCCCCTAAAATTTTCCATGAGCAGCATCATCAAAGGGAAAAGCAGTTGTTTCAGTGATAGAGGACAAATCAATGATGAAAGGAAACTTGGATGATATACTTCATGCAATTGATATAGAAGAATCACCTATTGTGCAGGCAGATTTCATTGAAGTGGATGAACCCAAATAGAGAAAAATGAAATCAACAAAGAAATTGGAATTTGAAGGTGAGAATGCAGCTTTTGTTTTTCAAGCTAGGAAACCATTAACCAGGCATGAAAAGAAACTCCAAGAAGGAAGTAAAGATATCCAAGTAAATATTGAAGTAGCCTAAGTCCCTGAAGAGTTAGTTGATCTCTCATCACCTGTAGTGGAGCATATAGCCAGCAAGATAATGAAGGGAAAGGAACATATGACAAATTGTCAACTGCTGGAAGAAAAGTTGAAGCTAGAAAACCAAGAGATGGAAATGATGAGAAAGAGGGCTGGAAAGCACAACATTGAAAAGATAGAATTCAAGAAGATGAAGGCTGTTTGGGAAGGTCAAACAGTTGCTAGGTCAGAGATCCCAAACAGTGCAGAGCAATTTTTTACATGGACAGCTCTAGCCATTAAAGAAGAAAAATTTGTTAGAGTGATCAACACCCATTTGAGAGCTAGTAATAGAAATATAAGAGGCCAAGTGGAGGATTTAGAGCTATAATTAAAGCAATCTCAAGATGAACTAAAGAGCAGAGGTGCAAAATGACAAATTCAAAGCAAACTCAAAATGGAAAATGAGGATTAAATTTTATGAAGGTTATGTTTTTAGTTCATATAGCTTATGGTTTTGATGAGGCTAGTGATTTTTTAAAGTTGTGGAAACTTTTTGTTTCAATTTTTGAAGAAAATCTGGTTAAAACTGCTTACGCAACAATTTCGTAGCGCATGTAGTGCAAAAAGGGTGAAATGCTCTACGAAACTGTTGTAGCAGCTTTTTCACCCTTTTCTTATCAAATTTTGGAGGGAAAACTATATAAGGAAGCTATGTCAAGTGAATATCAAAGTAACCCTGAAGGAAAGGAAGCTAAATTTTGAAGGAAAATGGGTAAAAAGACTACGGTATGAAAAGCGCTACGAAACTGTGCTGCTTTCGTAGGGTAGGTCTGTTTTCACTGTTTTGAGAAGTTCAAAGTGATTTTACACAGTTGGAATGAAGGGATGACTTGGAAAATATGGTAATAATGTTCCTAACATCAATTAGCCTCAAAGTTATGGATTAGAAGTGGTCAGAATATCTCAAGAAACTAAAAGAATCCTAAGCCTAAATACAGGGGAGTAGTTTCCTAATTTGCAGGAGATCAACATCATCAACATTATGGTCATAACAGGTTGGAACTCATCATTAGGATTCGACTTAATGGAAAGATTGGTGGCATTGCTGTAATTAAGTTTAGATAAATCTGTTTTGAGTAGAATCAAAAGAGTTCTAATTCTATTTGTAACAGGACTCTATATTAGTTTTATAGTTGTGTTTGTAATAAATACCATGTTTTATGATTAGAATAGGTGTCAAAGCATAGGAATTCCATGTATCTAGTTGTGGATAAGCTTATCTTATGATGTAAATGATATATAAAATATCAAGGAGTCGAAATAGAAAGGGTTGGACATTTGTTAGAAAAAATACTCTGTTTATTGTAAGTGACTGTTTTCAGCTTAATACAAAATTTCTACTTAGAAAACTCAAGATTCATAAGGAGTTCTTGTATGTTCTTGTTATGATTGCATATTTTCAATATTATATTGCAGTGGTGTTTTCTTATGTTACTCAGAATTCATCAATGATGCTCTGACTTCATTCATAGACAAACTGACTGTGTGTTTCATTGTTCTACATGTGTATTCCTTGACTTGAACCCTGATACGGCTTGACTTCCATGCTAGGTAGATTATTTTGGTTTTTCTGAAGCTATTATGACTCCATAAGACCAATGTACAGTTGCTAATGTGATTTACAACTAGTTTATATCATTTATCTGCTTTTATCCCATATAGAGTTAGCCATCTACATATTTATAAAAAATCATAAACCCTTGAGAGAGCCCTTTCAGGTTGAGGAGGCTAAGCCTCAGCCAAAAGACTGGTCTGAAAAGGTTACATGAGATTAACTTGATTGGCAGCCTATCAGGTCTGATTTTGTGATAACATTTTGGTGCGTCTGCTGGGAGTCTGAAGATTATACTTTCTAGATATTTTGAAGTTGAAATTTTGAAGGTAGTAGGAGCTCAGAAAGCTTTTCGAGGCTGAATCTACCTCGGTGACTCCATTTAAAGTTTATATGTTCAAAGGTGGCTTCGAGAAGGAGATACACGAGGAGTAATCCTGACCCAGATCAACCTATTATCATGGACAATCTAAACACCATTTCAAGAGGTAGTCAAGGTATTTATGAAATATCAGGTACTCCATCTCATTCGAAATCCTTGTCCTCTGAAATATCAAGAAGTCTTGAAGACAAAAGAGTTGATGATAAAATTCATGAGGTACCACAAGAAGACAAAGAGGAATTCTGGGAAGCTGTAACTTCAGAGTTGTTGTTGGAAAGAGAGTCTTTAGAAAAATTGAGGGAGCTTGATCCTTTCGAAGTATTATCGAAAAGTAAATTTTTTTTACCTCTTCCAAACAGGAGCTCAATTGTTAGTGGCTTACAAAGACCAAGCAGTCCTCCTCATAGCAGTTTGTCATCCACTGTTTTTGCCTTTCCTAAATTTACCATAGTACCTCTAAACATGGCTGGAAATCCACCTGCTGCACCTGCTAATTATGCCCCTCTTGTTCTTCCTGCTATCTTACATGATTTCCCTAGTAAATATGCTGCCAAAATTAAAACCTGGGGAAGTGATGAAGACATTATAGCAGAGTATCATGTAGATCAATTTAATGACTTTATAGATAGGGAGGAAGTTGATCATGAAGATTTTAAGTTGAGATTGTTTTCTCAGAGTTTCACTGGGGAGGTTAGGAAGTGGTATAAAGCTCTTACTCCTAGTAGCATTCATGATTGGAATGAATTTGAAGATGTTTTCCTAAGAAGATGGGGAAATAGAACTAACCCAGTACAATCCCTCACTAAGTATAATACTTTGAAGAGAGATGCTGATGAAACTGTCCAAAATTTTTCAAAAAGATTTAATAAAGTGTTAGATTCTATTCCTTCCCGTTTGAAACCACCAAAAGCTTTAGCTCAAATGAGGTATGCTGAAGATTTTGACTATGATTTCTCCATACTGTTGAGAGAAAGAGAATCCCCTACACTTGCTGAAATGAAAAATGATGCTGTGAAAGTGGAGGTTAATTTGATAGCAGCTAAAAAGTAAAAAATGGGCAAGGCTAAGTTGAAAGAAGAAGAGAAACCTTCATCCTCTACCTCTCAAGGCAAACTTGGTTCAATGATGAAAACAATGGAAAAGTTGATAGATAGGTTAGCCTGTGGGAATACCTCTTCTCCTCCTGCACAACATGAACCTCAATTTAGAAACCCTTAGTTTAGGAGACCTCAGAATCATCAAAGGCCAAGGGAGAATAGAAATCAGTAGCCTGATCCTCTAGCGAGACCTCCTTTTCTGCAGAATTTGGTTGATGAAGAAGATGACCCTGAAGTTCCTGAGGAGTCTATTATCACTATAAATCTTTTTTCCAAACTTGGATAGTTTGCTTTGTTCCTAGTCATAGTTTTTTAGATAGGTGTGAAGTCATGTTAAGTTTTTAGGGGTTAAGTGATAGGGTTAGAGTCTCATTTCCATTCACAAAATAAAGTCTAACAACCTTATTTGATACCTTGACAGTCTCATACCATGTTTAGAGAGTCAAATTTTAAACCATTCTGAAATTTTTTTGATTAAGCCACAAAACCACGTTTTCGTAGTGCAGACAGTGTTAAAAACTGCTTTTGGGCTACGAAAATGCTGCTCATTTCGTAGCGCAAAACCCTGAAATTGCATTGAGCGTGCTACGAAATCGGGGATTCGTAGCATGTCTTGTCAGTTATCAAATCCACCAAAATTCCATTAATAATTCATGATTAGGTGTCAGCCATGAGTCTTTTCTCACACATGCAACCATTCATAGCCATCATAACATTCATTTGAGGTCATTTGTCTTATATCATTTTAAAATTTGAAAGGGGTTGGTTTTGGTTTTATCGTCTCATGCAAGAAACACATGATGCATACCCTCTTTCGAATGGTTAGCTCATGGTAAGTAGAAACCAAATCTTCTCTTTAATTTCTCAAGTGAGGAAGTTTACTTTGAAATCAAGTGAGGCTGTTGGCTACAGGTTTTCAAAAAGCACACAGGAATTTCAAGGAAAGGATGACAGAGGAAAGAAAGAATCACAGGTCAGGCCACTATTTAAGGACGGAGCCTGAAAGCATAGAGGCTCTAACCAAAGACAAATCAGTTGAGGAGGCCTTCAAGAAGGCAGGATGCTAGAAGTTCTGTGAAAAATTGCACGGAGGTCATAATCAAGTGACAAAAGAGTTTTCTCTTCATTTCACAGGTTATAATACAAAGTTTGGTCTCTTAAACTTGACAATTTCCCTTGAAATTATATCATCAGTGACAGAGATTCCAAGGGGAGAAGAAATATGGTTCAAAAATTTCAGGTTTGAGATGGAACCTTGTAAATTTTTTTTGAAGCTAGGGTTTGAAGAGACAGATTTAACTAAAGCAGTGCCAAGAAGCTACATCAAGAACACCTATGCCAATTTTCTCTACAACATTCAGAGGCACTTCACCTATAAGGGAAGATACCATAAAGTTTATTCTTATCAGTTCAAACTCTTGTTGCATTTTACTGGAATTATTTCTTTGGATTTGCCTTTCTTCTTTTTTCGAAGTTTAGCTAAGATGGTAGATAAAGTGCAAATGAAAGCTCAATAATGTGAAAATTCACTTTTCCATCACGGTCTAGTTAAATTTATAGTTTTACATGAAATTCAGAGGATAAACAGAGAATGGTATACATTTTGTTTTTTGGTGTGGATTTGGGGTGGAAACACAAGGAGCAGGTATTAGCCCTAGGGCCAAAGAAAAATCATCATCAGAAACCAGTGCCCCTGCAGAGACAAGATCAAAAAGATTTGTCAAGTTAAAGCCTGGAAAGCAAGTGAAAGAGCCAGCGATTAAAACATCAGTGATTATTCAAGAAACCCCTCAACCTGCACAAAAGAGGACAACTAAAGTTAAGGAAACAATACAGGATCAATCAATCAGCAAATCAACCCAGAAAAGATTGACTAGAAGTCAAATAGCAAAGGAAAAGGGAAAAACAGTGGTTTCAGAAGAAGATCCAGGTTTAAAGGGTAGTTTGAATGATATTTTATAGGCTATTGATATTGAGGAATCTCCTTTAGTTCAGGCAGATTTTATAAGATTGGATGAAGGGAAATCTAAGAAGATCAAGTCTTCCAAAAAGATCGCTTTTGATGATGAAATTTCAGATTTTGTGTTCAAGCCTAGAAGGCCTCTAAATAGGAAATAAAAAAGGTTGCAAGGGATGGATATGGAGTTAGATAAAGCTGGGGAAGTTTCAAATTTTTATGAGGAGCTCATAGACCTCTCATCACTAATGCCTGAAGGTGACAGAAACAAAGTTTTTAACACTCAAAGAGAAAAGAGTAGTTATGAAGGAATTAAAGAAAAGATGAGACTTGCTAATCTTGAAATTGCTAAGCTTAAGAAGAAAGCAAGAACACATGTTGTTGAGAAGACATAATTCAATATAATAAGAGCTCTGTGGGAGGTTGAAAGAGTTTCCAAAATTGAAACAGTTAGTAGTGAAGCTCAGTACTTTACTTGGACTGTCCCTACAATCAAAGAGGCAAGATTTATGAGGATGATAAATGTTAAATTGAGGGCTACCAATAGGATACTAAAAAGGCAAATTTAAGATTTTGAAATTCAATTGAAAAAGTCTGAAGGTCAGCTACAACAGAGGTAGAACAAGAGCAGTAAGTGACAAATCCTTAATACAATTTTGTTTTTGGGAAGGACATCACTTTTTGAGGACATTGAAAAGTTGACTTATTTTGATTGTTAAGGTCTATTAACATCAAGGAAATAATTAAAAGGCTGTAAATATTCTTAAAATCTAAATATTATGAAAAGACTATGTAAAAAGGATATACACAGCAGTTTCGTAGCGCGCTATGAAACTGCTGTAGGTGCATTTTTGAACATTTTTGTAAAATTTTTGTGAGGTAAAAAAGCTTGGTTTCTGAATTTTGTTGCTGGTGGTGGTTAGAAAGGTTTCACAAATGAAAGTACAAGTCTCAAGGCAAAATAAAGTGGATGGTTGAGAGATGTTTACAAAGATACAAATTCTACGCTACGAAAACAACTACTCATTTCGTAGCGTAGTCATACCACCTCTCCTTATACTTTTTCAAAGGCTTAGCATTCTGTACAAGTGGAAAGACATGGTTCCATGGAAATAATAACACATGTCACTTATCTTAAAAATTCAACATTACTAGCAAAAAGGGTTCGAAGATCATCAAAGAAGGAAAAGGCTAAATTACAGGAAACATGTCCCCTGTTTTGTAGGGAAAATTAGACATGAACCAACATGATAGCATAACAAGATTGTAGGTATCATCAAGGTCGAAGATATGGAGGAACAGTTGTCAGAGATATTATTAAAGTTCTAGATAAGGTTGTTAGACATAATAAGGAGTTTTACTCCTATTTGTATTAGGACTTCTAGAAAAAACAGTTAACTGTCAGATATAATTAATAGTCTGTTTTAGGAGCAAATAGGTGCCAATCTAAGAAATTTGAATTCTCTTCATGATGGACAAGGGAGTCTAATATTGTAATGATGACTCTATAAGAGACATGAGGTCGAATTTCTAAAGGTTGGCAATTTTCATTAACAAGCAAACTATGTTATTATAGCAGACTGTGTGTTTTCATCTTAATACAGATATTGGCTTGAAGTCTCAGGATTCAGAAAGAGTTTTTGGTGTTTGATCTTCCTATGGCTTTCCTCATCTACCTATTTTCAGTGGTATAAACACATGTTACTTAGAAATAATTGGAAAATGCTCTAACTTCCTTCATATGTTTGTAAGCTGTGTTTTATTCATTGTGTTACTGTTTTGCTGATACATCTAAAACTCTGAAATGCCCTGACCTCTATGTTAAGATAATTTTGATGTTTTTTTGAAACATACCTTGACTCCATAGCCCAATAGATGTTTGTTGATTAGTAATTCAACCAGTTATACACTTTTATCCAATTTATTCCTAGAGTTATCCATCTAATCCTTAATTCAAAATCTTCAACCTATTGAGAAAGCCCTCTCAGGTTGAGGAGGCTAAGCCTCAACTAAAAGTCTGGTTTGAAATAGTTACAATGAGGTAGCCTAATCAGCAGCCTATCAGGTCCTATTTTGGTGATAACAGAGTCTATTAATTTTTTTGATGAAGAAATGTCAGGAACTTTCTTGACTAAAGAAGATCATGATCAATCAGATCAAAACAATTATGAAGAGGAGACATCAGATTATCTAAAGGTGTATCAACATGCAATTTTGAGATGCAGAAACAATATAATCTCAGAAACGGAAATGTGCCTATCATTGCAAACAAAACGCAGCCTAAGAAGGATACACCTAAGGTTGCTGATGGTAAGAAGGATGCTCCTAAGGTCTTTTAAGGTAAGAAAGATGCACCAGTTGTCTCTCCTATGTAAGAAGCTGAAAAATCTGTTTCTGTTTTCAATCTTGAGAATGAAATTTCTAAGACAAAAATATCAGTCCCTTTTGGTGAGATTCTCAAGGTAGATGAATATAGAAGCAAGATTGTTAAAATGCTAAACTCACAACCAGGAGCTACTGATATCTTGAATGTATTAGAAGATCATCCAACCATATATTTGGGTCCAATACTAGAATATGAACAGAATGAGGTAGTCCCTCCTTTTTATGTGAGCCTTAGCATTCACGACATGAAATTGCACAATGCTATGTTGGATTCAGGGGCTTCTCACAATATTATGCCCAAAGTAATCATGAAAAGAATGGGGTTAGAAATAACTAGTCCATATAAAGATTTGTTTTCTTTTGATTAAAAAAGAGTTCAATGAATTGGTCTAATCAAGGATGTTGTTGTTGGTCTGACACAAGTTCTTGCTAAGACTGTAGTCATGAAAATTGTAGTAGAAGACATTCCACCGAAGTTTTGTATGCTGTTGTCAAGGTCATGGGCAGAAAAAGTTAAAGGTACAATGCAGATGGATCTTACTTATGCTACCATTCCAGTCTTTTTTGGGGAGCAAAGAAGAATGTATCGAGAGATAATGATGGCCTACATGGTGAGTAGGAAATATAAACCCCAAAATTTTCCAATTTATGCTCTTGATACTGAACTTGGTTCTGCTATTCTTTTCAATGAATTGACTAATGAAGCGGAAGAGGAAAGGAAAGCAGAAAATCAGAGTTATGAAATCTAGCAGTCTGAAAATCAGCAAACAGAAGGTCAGCAAGTCAACAATAAAGAGGAATAAGGTTGGTGGTTATTACATTTGATGGATCAACAAGCAGAGAGGGAGCAGGATTAGAAATCTAAGTGATGAGAGTAAGTTCTTTTCCTATAAATTGAACTTTGGTTGTACGAACAACATCGCTGAATATAAATCCTTGATTTTGGGTCTAGAAGTGTTGAAAAGAATGAATGCTCAAAAAATTTCTATTTTTGGAGATTCAATATTAGTCATAAAACAGATTGAGGGTGTTTATCAAACAAAGGACACAAGGATGAAAGCATATAGGAAAAACTAGAGAACAAAAATCCATTGCTTACTCTCTTGCTATCTCCACAAGTCTTTTCATTATCCTATGCACTTTACAGAAAAGTATGAAGTTGAGGTCTGCCATAGGCCAGCCATCCCTGATAATATTACTCATTGGCAAGTTTTTGAGGATGATCAACAGGTGAAAAACTTTATTGAGCTGAAAGAAGAGTTTGAAAATGTACAAGTAGATCAGCAGAACATGTTGGCTGAATCTAAAGGGAGTTCTGAAGTTTTGCAACTAAAGAATAATTCCATACCAAAGGGACTCGTACCTCTAGAATTTTTTTTTTGTCAAAATCATGTTTTTAAATCCCCAAAGATACAAGCTGATGATGAAGAAGTTGAGAATTGTAACCTTGGTACTATAGCTATGCCCAAAATGATTAAACTTTCAAAATTTCTTTCAGCTGATACAAAGTTTAATTATGTTGAAATGATGAAAAGATTCATAGGTGTCTTTGCTTGGAAGAATGCTGATTTGAAAGAATATGATCCCGACATTATTCAACATACTATTCCCATAAAAGAAAATGAAAGACCTTTCAAGCATAATTTAAGGAGGATCAACCCACTTCTCATGCCTTTGATTGAGAAGGAGGTTAAAAATCTCTTTGATGCTAAAATCATAGTCCCAATCAAATTTTCAAATTGGCTTGCAAATTTGGTTCCGGTTAGGAAGAAGAGTGGAGAAATCAGAATATGCATTGAATTTAGAAATTTGAATAAAGCTTCCCTGAAAGATAATTATCCTCTCCCAAAGACGGATCAAATTTTGCAAACTATTGTGGGTTCTGAGAGAATGTCTATGCTTGATGGTTTTTCAAATTATAATTAGATCCTTGTGCATCCTGATGATCAGGAAAAGATAGCCTTTACTACACCATGGGGTACTTTTATGTCACCAAGATGTCATTCGGTCTCATGAGTGTAGGAGCTATCTTTCAGAGGGCAATGGACATTGCATTTTCTGAAGAGAAAGACAAAATGGTGGTTGTGTATCTTGATGACATAACAGTCTTCTCAAGGAAGGAAGAAGATCACTTGAAACACTTGAAAAGAATTCTACTGAAATGTAGAAGGTTGGCATCTCTCTAAATCCCACCAAAAGTATTTTTTCTTTAACTTTAGGTAAATTACTTGGGCATATAATTTCTAAATATGGGATTAAGATTCATCCAAGCAGGGCCAATGCAATTCAGAAGGTGGAGTTTCCAAGAAGTAGGAAAGAGATTCAATCTTTTCTTGGAAAGGTAAATTTTGTAAGGCAATTTATTCCTAATTTTGCTGAGATTGTGAAGGAGATAACAAGGATTATAAATAAGGGAGTTGATATTAAGTGGACAACAGAGGCAAGAAACTCAATTGAAGAGATCAAAAGAGCACTCACACAGGCACTAGTATTGATCAATCCATATTTCTCAAAGGAATTTGTAGTTTTTACCTTTGCATCAGAGAATACTATCGCTGGAGTTCTGCTACAAAAAGGATCACAAGGTATTGAGTAGTCGATTTCTTTCTTTAGTAGGAAATTAGCCAATTCTGAGCTGATGTATAATATCTTAGAAAAGCAAGCCCATGCTCTGGTGAAGGCTATCAAAGATTTTAGAATTTATATTATTGTGGCGTTTGTTCCTAATACTGTTGTGAAAGACATCCTCACTCAAGCCGACCCTGATGGTAAGAGGGGGAAATGGATTTCCACATTGCTATAATATGATATAAAGATTAAACCAACAAAATTGGTCAAAGGGCAAGGCTTGGAAAAGCTAATGGCATAGTCAAAATTTGACTGTCTTGATATAAATTGGATTGCAGAAATATCAGAAATTTCAGATGATGAGGAGGAACTAGTTCCTATTGAAGAAAAATATATCACCTCAGATTGGTACAAGGAAGTTGTTTTTGTCCTACAGCACCATAAAGCACCTGCTGATTTGACAAAGTCCAAAGCAAGGTTTGTTAAGATGAAATCTTTGAGATACTTTATATTTGATAGAAATCTGTTTTGGAAGGATAATGGCGTAATTTTGTTGAATTTCTTGCTGGAGGAGGAGGATGATAAAGTGATTGAGGAGTTTCACAAAGGGGATTGTGGAGGTCACCATTATTGGAAGGTGACAGTGAACAAAATTTTGAGAGTAGGGTTTTATTGGCCAACAATGTTTAAGGATGTATACAAGAGGGTTGCTGCCTGCCATGAATGATAGATTTCGAGGGTAAGAAGAAACTTGTACCCTTGCCTTTGATGCCTATTTATGTAGAAGCACCATTCCAGCAGTGGGGACTAGATTTTATCAGGGAGATTCATCCATCATCTTCAGTTCAGTATCGTTGGATTCTTACAACAACTGATGACTTCACCAAATGGATTGAAGCAATCCCAACTAGGTAAACAAATGATTATGTGATTATTTATTTCTTAGAAAATAATATCTTGCCTAGGTTTGGCTGCCTCATGAAGATTATAGTTGATAATGCACAAGAATTCAAGTCTAAGAAGCTGATCAATTTCTGTCATCAATATCATATTACTCTCAGCCATTCTACTGCATACTATCCGCAAGGAAATATCCTTGCGGAATATTCTAACAAGAGAATTGTAAGGATCATTAAAAAGGTGTTGCAGGAGAATAAGAAGGTTTGGAATTTGAAGCTGAAGTATGCCTTATGGGCTGACAGGATATGCACAAAGAGGTCAATCGGAACTTTACCATATGAATTGGTATATGGCATTGAGGCTATTTTTCCTACATCACTAGGGGTACCCGTTATGAAGCTGATTCAAGGGCTGGAAGAGGAATCAAATGAAATATAGAGGAGAATTAATCAGCCGATAGCCCTGCAAGAGAAAAGGAATGAAGTTTACGACAACAATCAACAATTTCAAATTAGAATCAAGAGGAGATTTGGTAAGAAGATCAAGGAAGAGAATTTTCAAATTCAAGATGAAGTGCTGAAATGGGAGGCCAGAATTGAAGAGAAAGGAAAACATGATAATTTTGAGAACTTATGAAAAGGTCCTTTCAACATAGCTGCTTTTCATGGAAACAATAATTACATACTACAGGAGATATATGGAAAACCATATGCTGGAGGACTTGTCAATGGCAGGTTTTTGAAGCATTATTCTTTCTAAAATCTGATGGATTGTTCATGTCATTGTATATATTCTATTTTATAAGTTTTTCTGCTAATAATGACAAGAAAAATCAGCAATATTGAGCCCAAGGTGAAGGCCATTAGAGCTTGAGGAGGAAGCTTGGAAATTTCAAAGTTTTTACTGTTTTGGTCAAGAAAATGGATAGCAGCACTGGAGCTATTGGTTCTAAGTGTACCATAGGGGCACATTATCCCAAGTGGAGCAATTGTTATCACCAATTTTTTTTTTTTTTCAAAACATGGTATGTCAACTCTATTTTAATCATGGTCTAAATAGTTTTGAAAGTCATTTTAGCATGGTTAAGGGCATGTCATAGTTTTAGAGGTTTAGTGTTCACCATCATAATTCAACTAAAGTCTTTATAGGTCCATTCCATAGTCAAAAAGTTCACATTTTTCATTGAAAGGTCATCTAAGTAAGTTTTGGGTTAATTTTCTACAATTAGCCACAAATCCACAGTTTCGTAGCGCCATTAGTTCAAAAAAGGATATTTGTGCTACGAAAGCGCTGCTACTTTCGTAGCGCAAAGTGTGAAAATTTCATTGTGAGCGCTACGAAAGCACAGTTTCTTAGCTATCGTGTCAAATAAGCTGAGATCTGTCAGTTTTAGTTGGGCAATGATATGATAAGGGTATGGTGAGTCAGTTAGTTACCAGATTCGATGTACTTAAATGTCCTACAGTCATCATAGTCATGATAGGATATCAATCAAACATCATTTGGTCATGAGGTGACATCTCTAATTCAATTTTTTTACCTAATTGAGTCATCTCTGTTTCATTTACCTTCACATATGTTGTCCAAGCTCTAAAGCAGTAAGGATAAGTTTGTGGTTGTTCTATTCAAAGACAACTCTCACCATTATCAAGCGAGGTTGTTCATAAAATCAAGCGAGGCTGTTTTACATGTTTTAGAGAAGTTAACAAGTTTTATTTACAAGAAAAATGGTAGAGGAGAAGAAGGTCCACAGAGGGGGACATTTTCTAAGATACGAGCCTGAGAATGAAAATTATATTATAGAGGATCAAATGGTAATGGAGGCTTTTAACAAAGTTGGTTGTCTCAAATTTTGTGAAAAGCTGCAGGGTTGCCACACTTAGGTGTCCAAAGAGTTTTCTTTACATTTCAGTGGAACCACTACCAACGTTGGAATGATAAATATGCCAGTTACACCTGAGATCATAGTTGCTGTGAAAAAGATACCAAGGGGAGAGGAATATTGGTTTAAAGGTTTTAGGTTTGACATGGAGCCATGCATGGAATTTATGAAACCTGAATATGTAGACATGGCCTTGAACAATGCAATACCCAGAAGTTGTATCAAGGACAACTATGCAAAGTTGCTATTCAACATTCAAAGATATTTCACATGTGAAGGAAGGTACCATAAAATTTACACTTATCATTTCAAATTCCTATTGCATTTCACAGGTATGATATCATTAGATTTACCATTTTACTTACATAGAAGCCTTGCCAAAATGGCTGATAAAGTCCAAGCTAAATCTGATGGCTCTGAAACATCTCTGTTTCATCACGGTTTGATAAATTTACTGGTTTTGAATGAGCTTCAGAAAATAAATAGAGATTGGTATTCCTTTTTATTTATGAGTGAATTTGAAATGGAAGCCCTAACCTCAGCTAGAAACCCTAAGATTAAGGGGAATCCTTCACCACCAGTAGCAGAATCCAGTCAGCTAGTGGTTACTAAAGCAAAGAGGTTTGTAAAGTTGAAACCAAGGAAACAGGTTGAATATAGAACTGAGAAAGCATCAGTGCTTGTTGCATAAACCCCATCACCTGAAAAATAGAGAGTAGAAAGGGTCAAAGAAACAAAACAAAAACAAGTGGCGAGTAAGTAGGAGATCCAGAGAAAGACAAGAAGTTAAGCAACAACATCAAAGGGAAAAGCAACTATTTCAGTGATAGAGGACAACCCAATGATGAAAGGAAACTTGGATAATATACTTCATGCAATTAATATAGAATAATCACCTATTTTGCAGGCAGATTTCATTGAAGTGGATGAACCCAAACAGAGAAAAATGAAATCAACAAAGAAATTGGAATTTGAAGGTGAGAATGTAGCTTTTGTTTCTCAAGCTAGGAAACCTTTAACCAGGCATGAAAAGAAACTCCAAGAAGGCAGTAAAGGTATCCAATTAAATATTGAAGCATCCAAAGTCCATAAAGAGGTAGTTGATCTCTCATCACCTGTAGTGGAGCATACAGCCAACAAGATAATGAAGGGAAAGGAACATATTACAGAGTGTCAACTGCTGGAAGAAAATTTGAAGCTAGAAAACCAAGAGATGGAAATGATGTGAAGGAGGGCTAGAAATCACAACATTGAAAAGACAAAATTCAAGAGGATGAAGGCTGTTTGGGAAGGTCAAACAGTTTCTAGGTCAGAGATCCCAAACAGTGCAGAGGATTTTTTTACATGGACAGTTCCAGCCATTAAAGAAGCAAAATTTGTTAGAGTGATCAACACCCATTTGAGAGCTAGTAATATAAATCTAAGAGGCCAAGTGGAGGATTTAGAGGTACACTTAAATCAGTCTCAGGATGAACTAAAGAGCAGAGGTACAAAATGAAAAATTCAAAGCAAACTCAAAATGGAAAATGAGGATTAAATTTTATGAAGGTTATGTTTTTAGTTCATATAGCTGATGGTTTTGATGAGTCCAGTCATTTTTTAAAGTCGTGGAAAATTTTTGTCTCAAGTTTTGAAGAAAATCTGGTTAAAATTGCTTACACAACAGTTTCATAGCGCATGTAGTGCAAAAAGGGTGAAATGCACTACGAAACTGCTGTAGCAGCTTTTTCACCCTTTTCTTATCAAAATTTGGAGGGAAAACCATGTATTTTGACTTGAAATTTATAAGGAAGATATGTCAAGTGAATTTAAAGTAACCCTGAAGGAAAGGAAGCTAAATTCTAAAGGAAAATGGGTAAAAAGACTGCGCTACGAAAAGCGCTATGAAACTGTGCTGCTTTCGTAGCGCAGGTCCATTTTCACTGTTTTGAGAAGTTCAAAGTGGTTTTACACAGCTGGCATGAAGGGATGACTTGGGACATATGCTAATAATGTTCCTGACATCAATTAGCCTCGAATTTATGGATTAGAAGTGGTCAGAATATCTCAAGAAACAAAAAGAATCCTAAGCCTAAATACAAGGGAGTAGTTTCCTAATTTGCAGGAGATCAACATCATCAACATTATGGTCATAACAGGTTGGAACTCATCATTAGGATTTGAATTAATGGAAAGATAGGTTGAAAATGATGTAATTAAGTTTAGATAAAGCTGTTTTGAGTGTAATCAAAAGAGTTCTAATTCTATTTGTAATAGGATTCTATATTAGTTTTACATCTGTGTTTGTAATAAATACCATGTTTTATGGTTAGAATAGGTGTCAAAGCATAGGAATTCAATGTATCTAGTTGTGGATAAGCTTATATTATGATGTAAATGATCTATAAAATATCAAGGAGTCGAAATAGAAAGGGTTGGACATTTGTTACTAAAAAGACTCTGTTTATTGTAAGTGACTGTTTTCAACTTAATACAGAATTTCTACTTAAACAACTCAAGATTCATAAGGAGTTCTTGTATGTTCTTGTTCTGATGGCATCTTTTCAATGTTCTATTGTAGTGGTGCTTGCATATGTTACTCAGAATTCATCAATAATGCTCTGACTTCCTTCATAGACAAACTGATTGTGTGTTTCACTGTTCTACATGTGTATTCCTTGACTTGAACTCTGATATGCCTTGACTTCCATGCTAGGTAGATTATTTTGGTTTTGCTGAAGCTATTATGACTCCATAAGTCCAATGTACACTTGATAATGTGATTTACAACCAGTTTATGTCATTTATCTGCTTTTATCCCATATAGAGTTAGCCATCTACATATTTATAAAAAATCATAAACCCTTGAGAGAGCCCTCTCAGACTGAGGAGGCTAAGCCTCAGCCAAAAGATTCATCTAAAACAGTTACGTGAGATTAACTTGATTGGAAACCTATCAGGTCTGATTTTGTGATAATAGTATCTTTGATGTGTTTTCCATATTAATTTTCCTTCTTTGAAGCATGTGTATGATCATAGCAGATTTATTTGAGCAAGTTACATATTCATTTTATGTATCTTTAATATTTATAATGAATAACTATAAGTTTTGTTGAAAGATATATTAATAGAATCTCCACTTCTTTTGCACTTCCATTCTTAATCTAAATCATTCAAACTTCATCTTAGAGTTTATATTAAAGGGTCCAAGTTATAAACCCTAGCCTCTTATCAATTCTCCTTTCCAAAAAAATAATTAAAGTCTTGCTAATATAAGGTCAATTTAGGCATAAAGATTCATCTTCAAGATTAAGTTCTGTTACAAAAGGGAATATATCACCTATGGGCACATTTTAATAAATTTTTAACAATATTTTAATGCATTGCAGAAACCCTTCATACCTAAATATTTTAAAAGTTTTGAAGCAATTCTATGGATGTCATAGGCACTAGTTCCCTTTCATACATTAACTGTCTCTAGGGTGACAACACAAGGTATGGTGGGAAATGTTACCCACCAAAAGCGGGTGACCCCATGAAAGAATTTTTCTCCCATGTTTTTCTTTAACTAACAACCACCAACACATGACAGCCACCAGTGTAGCTGATGTATTGTGCCATTTGATCTCCACTTCCTGAGCTAGCCGTATGTCCCCTTGTGCATCTTTCGAGAGCATGTGCTTGAAGGTGGGAAATCCAATCCTAAAGGAATGTTTTTCATTGTCTAATTTGGTGCTTATGCTTGTTTCTCCTTAGACACTTTGGGCATGGATTGTTGGGTGACTTAGAAGAAGGAAGGGTTTTGACTGTAGTCTTGTTCCCTCACCTTAAATGGATGGCTAATCCTTAATCCTAGTCCCATGGGATCTACCCTAATGGTTTATAGCTTCACGAAGGGAACTATCTGGAAAAAACCTCCTATCGGTGAAAGCCCATAAAGAGAAGGAGACCTTTACTAAAGCGATAGTGGGTCATTTTCTCATTGTTGTCACCTATTCTAGTAGTTGTCCCTTAGGTTTTCCCTTCCTTAGGGCCCTGCTATATTGTGTGCTAACATGAAACATTCCATCGATATGGTGGGAAACATACCACCGATATATTACCATCGAAAGGGTTCCATTTATCCTATCATGTTCCAACCATCTTCCAAATAATTTTATAATTAGAATGTACAACATTTTTCATTAGCTAAATATGGCAAACAAGGGTATGTTTCCTCTAATCTATGTTGCAAGAAAGTGAAAATTGACATATAAAAAAAAAAATATCCAAATAACTTATTGAAAGTGAACTATTGATACCTTGTTCTCCATCTAGATGAAAAAGTTGGTGCACCTTTTGTTTTGTAACATGTCATTTTCGAAGTTTGTTGGATGATGACCATATTTTTCCTCTTGTTAAAACATGGCACATGGACTAGTTAAACTAATTAATATGCAAACATTTAGATGGTTTGAATCATTGAAAAAAAACTAATGATGCGATTAATTCGAAAGACATTCTAAAAAACAATATGGATCACAAAAGTCTTAAAAATATATATATATATCATTTAACATATTAAATATACTTACAAAGGTACAAATCAAGGCATGTAGACCTTTCTGGCCATTGTGATGCTTGGCACTTCATTTTTCAAGCCTAGCCTTAGAGGCCTTGCCTTGAAACATATACTAATTGAAATGAACTATGCACAAATAAAAGATAAAAATCATTTAAGAAATTTGAGATAATCTTATGAGAAAATTCAAATACATGGATACTCTTTTCACCGGACTTCCTCTGCTCATTCAACTTCTCATACGTTTTTACAAGTTTCTTTCCATAATTTTATACTTACATCAAGTGGGGTTATTTTGAGCCTTTTCTTGGGCATATTTTTTTTATCTTATTTGTTTGCTTGCACCTAAATATCATACATTTCCGAGATATTTGTAGTTTAAGAATTTTTACGGACCAACCTACACCAAATTCAGTCTCCATGTCATGAATTAGTAATTTTTGTAGGTGCGAAGATATCTTTGAGAATGAAAAATGGAGATCCCCTATGAATCGTTGAAGGCAAGATTCCTTCAACCTATTCACAAAAACATTCCTAACATTTTATATACAGATTTTTCCTCAAACCACATTATATTCTATCCTTGTATCATAGCTACCAATGCAAGATTCATAATGTGGCGTGGTGGAAGAAGAGATCTATGTACCAGATTGGAATGGGCATTGGAAGTCTTTGTTTCCTCTTCCAAATTATTAGTGGTTATGCTTAAATATTTCCTCCTTGATATTTTGCTCGATTCAAGAATGGTTGGGTAATCAATTGATTCAATTTGAGCTGGTTGATGTGCTTGCAATGTTTCAGTGGTTTTTTTTGATAATTTTTCTATGTATCTAGCAAACAATTTGAAGTCCACATTGACAAGTTTATTAATGACCTAAATTCCCAATATCAAAGGTAATGCCTCTTTCTCCTTGTCAATTTCATGTCATTAGATATATACATTATTTTTTTATTTTTTTTATTTTGGAAAGAAAAACTAAAAATCAAAGAAATAATTTAATAAATTACATATATATAATTTCACAATGACTAACCTCATTCTTTCCATCTTTTGTTTGACATTTCAAGGCTAGGCTATGTGTTACAGGTCAAATAACCTCCTCATCAGCTCAGAGGAGAAGATAAGTATGGAAGGAATAAAGAGGCCTAAACTAAACCTACTTCTGCCAAGGTAACGCGCCCCTATAACAGCCAAAGTGCGTTATAACGCACCTGATCCATGAAAAGGTCACGTTAGTGCCTAAGGAAATGCTCTGTTTAGCCTAGAGGGCAGTGTTACCCCTGTTTTGAGTTTGAAACAAGAAAAGCCGCGGAGAATGATTTGAAACTCCAAATTTTTCTCATAGAGAGTCAGTGAAAAATAGAAACTGCAAGGCACTAATCTCTTATTGGGTCTTTCCAAAAACAAATAGACTCTCAATAAAGGCAAAAGCATGGAAAGTTGAGGAAACATCTTGGTTTTTCTATTTAGAACTGGTGGAAGGAGAAAGGCAAGGTTTTCCCTCTCCATCTCCTATAAAATGGAGCTGTAGGCTCTTGGTCCAAGGTCGAAGGTTTTTTTAATACATGTGAAGCAGAGCATTTATTGTTGTAGTGTGAAGGTCAAAGATCAAAGAGGTTCATTGAGAACTTGTTGATTAAGACATGACCACATTCAGAGAAAGAGAAAGAGAGATTGGAAGACTGAGGAGGGCTTGGTACAATCGACGGTTGTAATCCTCCTTTTTATAAATCAATAGAACTGTATCTGTTTTGTCCATTCGATGCGTCACTATTGTTATTGTTCCTCAATTACTTATATAGCATGAGATGAATGGCTTAGACGTGCATTGTTATATTTATTATACGTTAACTTAATTGATAGGAAATGTATATTGTGGTAGAGATTACATGGGTACTTTGATTGATCACAGGGTCGAGATTTGGAGCTGGTGAAGGAGGATCCCTGCTTCGGTGCTTAGTGCTCTCCAAAAAGACTTCAAGATCTAGAAAGAGGTAATATTCCATCTTATTCGATCAAGTTGTTTAAGTTGATATGAACATATATACATCTTCTTTGTGAACTATACAGCTAATCTTACTGTCTGCCTCAGGCACCGGAAAGCCCTGAGAGGGATATTCGAGAACCAACAACCCAAGTATTTTACCTTATAGCACTATGATCCAGGTGGATATTGGTGGCCACCCTCCTATTCCACTTAGACCCCCACCATTGTTTCTTTCTTTTTTTTCAGTTTCCTTAATTGTAGCACAATTTACTGTTTTTGGGAGTTTTCTGGGTACTCTTATATGTATAAATATTTCATCTTTTTCGAAGTAAAGTAGGTTGGTATAGAAAATAAAATAAATAAGTACATAAATAATTTAATTTCTTTATATGTAAAAAGAGTTGTGTTTGCTGTAATATGCTATGTAAATTGATATCGGTAATAGATCTTTGAATTCATTTTTGTATGTAGACATATTATATTGAAAATCATACTACTACAAACACTCATCACCATTTTGGAAAAAATGTTTGTTTATCATATTTTATGGCTTATGGGCTTCATGGAATTTCTGGAAAAATAGTTGAGATAGTCATGTTTTGAGGGATAAAATAGGAATATTTTCAAATCTTGTTTCTATTATGAGTAAGTCTTGATGTCTACTTTACAACCCAATTCAAATCACTCAAGTTGGATCTCAAACGAAAACGTTATGACCAAAACATTGATAGGGTGTCTAGTAGGAAGCTCAGGGACAAAGTTGGGACAATCCATTTTTGGAGGCCTAAATGACTATATTTTGAGAACACGTTTCTACGATATTCTCTCCTATGAATATAGTTTACAAGGAAATTTGAATCACTCAATTTTTTTATTGTATGAGAAATTTATGAGCAAAACACTGACTGCTTATTGTAAATCAGCATTCTTAAAACTCTATTTTTTTTGCTCTTCATTGGCACATTTGACACACCAATTCTTATTTTATTAAAAAAATTATATTGGAGATATATACATGAATATAATTCCATTTCAAATTTTAATTAGATCAATCTATTATCAAAGGAAATATTTACTCTCAAAATATGGACTATTGATATACGCTGGGAAATAGAAAACAACTCTTTTATGCAGGTCATTCTGAGCATGTTTGATACATCATCTCATGGAATTTTTAAAACCTTTTTTTGTTGGAGATAGCCGTCTGAATTCACTTTCATTTGGATTTGGAATCACTCAAATCAGACGAAAAGTAAAGAAGTTATGATTAAAACATTTCTGGTTAGTATAGTTGGCCACCACTCCCCCACTATAAATAAATTAATTTTACTTTGTTATTTTTTTATTTATTTCCGTGGATTTGTTTTATAGAGTAACTACTTGTTATTTTTTTTCATATTTCTAGGAGAATAAAAGAGGATCATTTATGAAAAAATGATTCTTGAAGACAATGATAATGAAGTAAGGGAATTTCATCCAAGCATATATTAAGAAATTTAATATCACATGATGTTGAGTTTATTTTAGGTGTCATGATCTAAAATGTCTTATAAGATCTTGCAACAAATTTCTCGCTAATACCTGCCAACAAGAAAACTATGTGAATACATTTTTACTAGTTGATGGATTCATAACAGCTGTTGGCCTCTAACCGCACACAAGGTGGAGAAGAGGGCCCCTTCTTCAATCACCAACCGCATATCGCAAAAATACATACATGTTACCATTGCACTCCTTCACAAAACCCTCGATGCGATAAAAACCTTAGCCCTTTTCACCTTTTCACACATGAACCTTTATCATTCATAATTCATTTCTCTCATCTCTAAACCTTTATTGGTACCCACTTACCTTTTCACAACACCAACTGCATTTCACTTACACTTTTTTTAAACTTCACCTGCACCATTTCCCCGATCGCAATGTAAATGAGACCCACTCTCTCCGCCACGTTACCTTTCTGCTCATCGCAAATCACACATCGCAAGTTGCAGCTTTTACCCTTCGCTTCTCATAACAAAAAACTTTCGATTACGATTTGCAGGCGGCCTCACCTCCGTCGTGCCATGTCATCTTCCACTCATTGCACATCGCTCTTCGCAGCTTATAACATTTACCCCTCGCTTTCCCAGAACAAAATATTCCAATTGCAATTTGTGGGTGACCCCACCTCCGTCGTGCCATGTCACTTTCTGCTCATTGCACATCGCTCTTCGTAGATTATAACATTGCCCCCCGATTTCCCATAAAAAAAAATTCTGACTGCAATTTGCAGGTGGCCCCACCTCCATCCTGCCATGTCACCTTTCCGCCATCGCACATTGCAGTTCACAACTCTTAACCTTTACCATTCGCTTCCCATAACAAACACTCTCAATTGTGATTTGCGAACAACCCCACCTCCGTTATGCCATGTCACTTCTCCACTCCTTGCACTTCACACATCGCCCTTTGCAATTTTTAACACTTACCTCCCGTTTCTCATAAAAAAATTCCCGATTTGCAATTTGCGGGTAGCCCCAACTCCTTGCCACATCACCTTTCTGCACATCAAACTTCATATTGTTTCATTCTTTCTCCCCATCCTGATCCCCGATGCTCTCGATTGTGATTTGAGATATGAATTTGGACCCCAACTCCCTGCCACATCATCAAATGCCTCCCACAACCTTTGTCTCTCTCTCTTTTCAGTGTTAAACTATCTCGCTGTGTGTTAATTCCACATGCCCCCTTCGAAGCCTGGTCTTCGGTTTTGCAAGTCCTACACAACATGGGTTTTTGGTTGGAACGAGTGCAGTTATGGCATGTTTAGTTGCCCAAGAACTCCTCACCAAAGAGCAAGGCATGCGGAATGTTAGAGTCGGTGTCTTCATCCCTCCATCAGAGATCAAATTTCTCTTGTTGCATTTCATTTTAGGTGTCTTACTCAATCCAGTCAGTTGCATTCCATTAGGAGCATGGATCATATGACAGTAGTGGCTTGTCACTCATGTCCCTCATACCCTTTACCTGCTGGCCTATTTCTATTCATTAAAATCATTTACAGTCATTTTTGGTCTCATAGTTGGCAAAGATTCATTTTAGAGTTTTTAGTCTCATTAGGTCTAGGGTTTCTTTAATCCGGTCTTCAGAATGCCTAATAATGGTCAACATGCACATGAGGAAGTTCGAAATAAGGTTTCAGTGCTAAAATTTCATCATCATAATGCTTAATAATCATTTTTCTTCAAAACTCTGTTTTGAAGAAAAATAGTATATTTCATCTTTATGTAATACATGCAATATGATTTTCAAGTTTTTCAGTTGTAATAACACTCCATTGGAAACCCTGGTTGCCTTTGCCAAAACTCCATGCCATCCATTCCCTGCGAGATAGACAGAAAAGCTCATCATTCAGTCCAAAAGAAAAAGGGAAACAAAACAGAGTTTTTGAAAAGTGTCAAAGTTTGCAACATTACAAAGTGGGTTTTTTCAAATGAAAAATCAAAATATTTGGTATATATATGATTTTCATGTTTCAAGAATCCATTTGAATGCTAAGAGACAGCAGTGAGCAAAGAAGAAGTCGTGAGGAGCAAAAAAAGTTGTTTGAGGGCAGACTATGTTGAGTTTCTGAGCGCAACGCATTGGGTAGGTGTCGCGACGCATCGGGCGAGCGCGACGCATTGGGTAAACTCCCTATGTAAAAATTTTCTCCTATGAGGTGCATTGGCAGAGCGCGACGCACTGGGTTTTGGCGCACGACGCACATGGCAGAAAGAAACTTCATTGCTATTTATTCCAACTCATCAAATTTTCCCGGTCTCACTTGGTCCAAGTAAGTCCATGCAATCACTCCATTTCTCATGACATGTGTTTGGTGTTGTGTGTGAAGATTTGAATACAAAAAATCAAATCCTATTAGCTTGTTTGAGGATTGTCTCCTTTAGTGTTTTGAAATTTCTTTTGTGCCGAATATTCCCATTTCTCCACCTTTTTGTTTCCCCTCCTCACTGTCTATCTTCTCATAGCAGCCCCTTTCCCTATCCCCTTGTATCCCTAAACCATTCATTACTTATAAAATTCCCACTACCCACATCCCAATTGTAAATTTCTCCAAACCCCAAGGTTATCCCAAGAGATTAAGTGGCTGTCCCTAAACTTATCAAATCACAGATTTCAAATGGTAAATTTCACTTGATAAGGTCCATTATTCCCACTACCCTATTCCTCCATATTCCCTCCGATATTACCACATATTTGGTAATCAAATCAAAAACACCAAAATTCTCATTTTCATCCAAGACAAAAAAGACCTTGCATAGACCTTGGACATCATGGAGATAGATACCGATACATCCTATGACCGAGACAGTGATTCCACCACTGAAATACATGCACCTAGAAGGCCTCATAAGAGTGGCAGACATGTGAGGGAGGAGCCCACTTTATTGGCTGAATTGCAGGCTTTTCCACTTGCCATGGCATGTTTTCAACAACAGTCTTGTTATCAATTTTATGAAATGGTTGCTAGGGTCCATCATCATCAGGAGCTGGCCCATTTGTTTGTATTGCATTTACATGATGGTCAGGTCACCCTTGCTGGTGTGACATTCACTTTCACACCGGAAACTATCTCTCAAGCAACCGAAATACCAAATGTTGGAGAAAAATTGAACAAAAGACAGGAGGTTGATAGGGTACATTACGAGCCATATATCAGGCCTAGCTTTGTGAAACAGCTCAGCAAAGTTTTCCCTTTCTGGTTCCTAAAGGATTCCTATGCTCCTCTGATGAAACTTATTATTAGATGTTTCAGTTGTGAGGGCCGATTTTCACGTCTCTATGCCTATCATATCAGGTTATTGATGCATTTTACCAGGGTGAGGATGATGAACCTCCCTTATTTCATGTGCTGGAATATTGAAAGGATGACCACTCTCATGCAAAGGAAAACTCCAGAGCAGCAGTATAGCAGTATCTATCACTTTGCACTCATCAAGATTGTGGTTATGCATCAGCTCGACTTTCGGGGTATTTCATGGGAGGATTTCATTTCCAATGATTTCTTCACAGCTCCTCAGGTTCCTTGGGAGGTTTTTTATGAGGCAGGTGAACCTTCATATCAGCATGAGGGTCAGGATACAGAGACTACTAGTGTGCCGATGTATGTCACTTATCAGAGAGGCACTAGAGGGTTATTCGCAGCAGCCCGGCGAGTATTATCTCCACCTGGGGTGGAAGGGGTCTCGCCTCCATCATCACCAGCACAAGTACAGGTACAGGACATAGGTAAGAGGCCCATGTAGGATGAGGGGCCTTCAGGAGGCCAAGAAATAGGTTTCGTACTCATTGATGAGGATTTAAGCTCACTAAGTTCAAAGTGGAGGGAGACCATTCAGGAGCAGAAGGCGGAGATAGACACTTTGTCTGTCAAATTGCAAAGAGCCCAATGGATTATCAATTACCTTAAGTAGCGAAACAAACATTTGGAAGATTAGAAAACTATCATGGAGTTGCAAAATATCCGTGAGAACCGGCAAGCTGCCCAAAGAAGCCAAACCGAGATGACATCCATTGAGCGAGAGATTGAGGTTGATCGAGAGACTTGGTTTGAGAGGGTCAATATTCATTTTAAGAAGTTTTTAGAGAAGGCCAACAAGGAAAATAACATGTTAAGGCACATTAAGAATCATTATTGGGCGATAAATCATGTTTGCAAGGCACGAATCAAGATCCTGAAGGAAAATTTAAAGAGGGCATTAAAGCATTGCAAAAGGCATGATAGACTCCAAATTTTTGCTGAAGATTCCTTGGCCTAGCATAGTGCATGATGGAGGACACTCAGCCCAAATTTCAAGAAATTTGGGACACATTTTGTCAATTTTGAATTTTTTGGCCTTAACACAGATTTTCCTGCCTGACGCGTCGTGGCACTTGGCGCGCACTTATGATTGGCAGCTCCTCTTGGGTAAAAATTTGAATTTTTGGATTTTTCATGAAAGGTTATGCATGACTACCAATTACCCAAATATTTTGACAAGTTTTGTGTTGTCGAAAGGGTCAAAAACACCCTAAAAATGACATTTCTGCCCCTTTTTGGACACACAGGAAGCAGTGTTGGGAAAACTAATTTTTGTAGGGGCAAATGGAAACCAAATTTAGAAATTCCACTTGGGTTGGAAAGTAGACAAGAATATATTTCCAACAAGCTATCCTATGCTTAATTTGAACACCGGGAAGGCCCTCAAAATCGGCTCCAAAGTGGCGCGACACATAGAGATTTCAGGCGCGACGCATTGGGGATTTTGGCTCAGTTTTGACTCAGTAACTCTGTTTTTCGCCTAGTTTTGGCCAGTTTGACTTTTTTACTTCCACATGTAAAAATATTGATTTAATTTGATGTAATTTCATGGCCCTTTATGTAATTTTGACAAATTTTTACTCATGGAAGTAGATTCACTCATCAAAAGGTGAATTATTACTGACTGAATCAGTTTCCTATCTTATAGAGGCAAGCCGTTCCACTGCCTATTTTCTAGTTTTTAGTTTAGATATTGTTGAAACAGATCCTAAAATAGCGAGCTCGACCCCTAGAGGCATGGGGATGAGTTGTGCTTGTCTATATCTTGTAGTTTTTCAGTCATTTTCAGGGTTGGACACTTGAGATTACTTGGAGCTTCATTGTACATTTCATCTCTGCATTTTAGCAAAGGAATAGACCAGGGTTTGCAACACTCCTTGGGATCCATGTGGCTCTTTGTTTTGATGATGTATTTCTCTCTATGATTGTAAGTTTACTAATGTTTCATGTGTATCATCTTCCTTCTCATTTCTTCTTAAGTTAAACAAACAAGTAATAAAGGTGGAATTCATTAGATTTGCAGTGCTCTACCTTGAGTTTTGTTTAATTTTCCATGTTTATAAATGTCTGAAGAGAATTCTTGAAAGCATATTTCCCTCTTCAACTCCTCACTAGTCTGAGCTATCCATTTCATTCAATTCGAAGAATCAAAATAATTGCCTTTCTTTCCCCATTTAGCTCTCTGCAAAACTGATCATTTCCCAAACCCAAAATTTTCCCTTCCCTTTGATCCAAAAAACACCTTCAAAATCAAATACAACTCTTTTACATATATACCTAGCCTAAAATCAGCCTTTTTTCAAGTCATCTCAAGCCTCACTGATTATTTTTTGCTGAGATTGACCCAGAGAGAGCCCTCTCCCGATCTGTTAGGGCTAGCTACTAGATTAAGCGTGGTTTGATGTTACCCTAAACTCTGCCTTTTTCAGCCTGAGGTAGATTTAGGCAATAACATGGAACACGATTGGTCGTTCTATAATGGTTAGTGGAAATAATGATAATAAGTGAGTGGAGGCTTTCAACGACAAGTGGAATCATGTAGTGGAAGCCAGACTGCCCACTTGTTTACAACTACTCCTTGCCGCCCCATTTTGAATATTCCAGGGTTTGGCCTCTGTGGCCAACTATGTTGTTTCTTTTACTATTTGATTATGATTTTTTCTGTTGAAATCTCAATTTCACCTAATTCTGTTTTGATTTTCTGATTACGTGAATGATTGCTTGATGCACGCTTTGCGATTTGGTTATGATATTTTTATTTTTGCATGTGTGGGTCAATCATGAAAGTTTATTTGATCGTAAACCCTCAGTATAACTCTATATGTAGAGAGTTCAGAGAGGAAAGAAAGGTTTTGAATTTTGGAGAATTGTTGCCGTAGTTCTGTATGACTGTGCTCTTTGTGCTGTGGGATACATATTTGGGAGAGATGTTTTGAACATAATATGATATACAATGCTGCTTATTTGGATTCCAGAATATTTTGTGTTCTCTTGTTTATTAGTAATATATTGTTTCTGTTGCTTTGATGATTCGTGTAATGTAGCTTATGGTGGTATGCATTTTTATTCATGCATTTGTGTATGAATAATGCTCATGAGTAAAACTTGTTGTGCCCCCTTTACTAGTGCTCCATGAATATCTATTTTTGATACAATTTCACTTACATCCGCTTCCTCTAAATTATAAGGAGACATATTCTTACGACTTTTAAGCCTGTCTCTCGCGGGTTCCTCCTCCGTTCATTCTCAACACCTCTCCTATTTTGAACGATCTTGCTCATTGTTTCATACTTGGCCCATTTGAAAAGTCACAGTGCCATACAACCTCCTAAGCCCTCTCGCAGTGTAGGGTAATTTACATGAATCAAACTCTAAGGTATTCACCATTCCTGAACCACCAAAACCATTATTCTCTTTATGCATATTTTTTCACAGGTACCCTTAAATTTGTCTACATCTAACCTCTAATTTCAAGATGTCCTAGGCACTAGTTTTTAAAACTCAAGGCTGTCTCTAGGAGCTACAAAATATTTTTGGTGCCACTGCTAGGGATACAAATGAAGAAATATTTTCCCTGGTAGATGACATAAATTCCACCCTTCAAACAAGTGAGAAGGAAGGGTTGGGAGTTTCATATTCCTCACCTTGGAGACTCCACTGTAAAATATTCCTAATCAGAAGTAATCCTAGCTTTCACCAGGCCTCACACTAGATTCAAATCCACCATATACCACCTCCTCTAAATCAGATGGTTGCGTTGGGTTTCCTTTTGAACAAGCATGCCCCTTTGGCCCTCCCTCAACCTCTAAATGATATTCCACAAGATTATCTAAAGCTCCTACCTCAATTCACCAGGGACAATAGTAATTTTGCGCAGAGACATATTGAAAAATTCTGTGCCTTTGTTGAGAATGTGAATGTAGAACACTTAGATGTGGTGTTAAGGTTGTTCATCCAAACCTTGGATGGAGAAGCCCATAAATGGTTCAATTATCTAACCGAAAACACAATCCACACTTGGGAAGAAATGGAAAATTTATTCACATTAAAATGGGGAGAAAAGAGGGACCATGGATACGTTCTCACCAAGTTCAATTCTCTAAAGAAGAGACACAATGAGGATGTAACATAATTCATTAAGAGGTTCAATAAGATCTATAATAATCTTCCTACTGAAACAAAGCCTCCCCAAGCAACTGCTAAGGTGGTCTTCGTAGGAGCTTTCAAACCAGAGTTCAGGTTCGCCCTAAGAGAAATAAAATCCACATCTCTAGATCAGATCTAGACTGATCCATTGGAGGTAGAATAAAAATTTGCTTCTACTGGTAAATTTAAGGGGAAGACAGAACATGAAGTCAGAAGAAAGAATAGGGAGGAGGTTTCTACTTCAAATCAGGAAAGGTAATCACAAGAGTATATAATTTAAGAAATGAATAAGCTAATGAAGAACCTTTCAAATAAGCTAATCAAGTTTGAATTGGAGGCGAAAAATTACCCTCCTCATCCCAACCAAATTATTCCTAACTGAGGGTTTAATCCTTAGTATCAGAAGCCCCCTCTGCAGTTATTGCAGTGGGAGAGGAAGGAAGAACAAGACCACATTCAACCTCCTCTATACTGGGAGGGAGAAGTGGAGGGACATTCCGAGGAAGTCATAGACAATCATGCTGATGAAGTCATAGAAAATCAAGAGAATCAATTCCTCACTTACTTTGAATATGAGGAGGGTGAACTCATCCTGCAAGGGGAGCAAGAGAGTCCCGCCGGAAGATCAAGATGTTGATAGTTACGTGAACGAGTTCATGGTTCATGCAAGCTCAACTCCACAAGAAGTATGACCTCGGGTCCTCCAGGAAGAGAACTCGAGTGCAAGAGCAAAATGAAGATTCGATATCAAGAGAACAAACCCCTCCTAGTCCTGCTAGTAAAGGGAAAAAGCCATTAGAAGAGTTAGCCCCTCATAATGCCACTACATCCACTTCCACAAATCAAGGAGCTAATCCTCCCAAAAATGAGAAGTCCACATCTATACCCTTGAAACTACCCAACCCTCCTAAAGAGTAGTTCAAAAAAGCCATTACAGAAAAAGGGCCCACACCCTTTAATCATCAAGAAGAACGACCCATGGTGGTTTTTGGACCACATGTAGAAAAGCAATTCCTAGCCTATTCATAAGAAGAGGGAGGTGAGCTTACCCTCCATGAAGAAGGGGAAGAGCCGAGTATTTCCAAGAGGACAACACTAAAAATCAATAATAGTATGGTGATCTGAAAACAGAGGACGCAGAGCTTAATTGTCTAAATCAACAAGAACATCCTTAGAAAGAAAAATTTCCTTCAGAGATTAAAAACCAGTCAGATTTGCATGATGAAGACCATCTCTCAAATTATCTTTTAGTAGTACAACAAATTGTTACAAATCATGTTCCTTCACCCGTAATTAATGATAGTTTACGGCTCCCTTGAAAGCTTTTGTGTGACAAAGATAAAGATAAAGAACACTCAGATCACTTGACTACCGTGGATAGTGAGGAAAAAAAATTGGTTCCCTTACTGTTTGCAGAGAATCACTTTCAACACACAAGGAAAGCAACAATTTGGAATGAGGTTTTTTTTCCTGTTACAAATATTCTAGAAGATCTTATGTTGCATGTTTACCATGATCCTTTAGTCAGTGCATTGTAGTCATCCGTAATGGAAGAATATGATGTATGTATGAGGATGTTTGTCCTACCATGGCAAGGTAAAGTTAAAAATTGGTTTTAGAATCTTCCAGCTGCTAGCATGAGAAATTTTCATCAATTCATGAAAGTTTTCCTAGGTCAATGGGTAATCATGGAAAATGTCTTTCTTATCATAGAAGAGTATGATCATTTAAAAAGACAGCCAGGGGAGACAGTGCAATATTTTTCAGCCAGGTTCAATAAGGTGTATTATTCAGCCAAGGCCACCCCCAGGAGTAGCTCTCTTGCACTGCCGAGATGCATTTAATCCAGAGAAGTCATTCCAAGTAAGAGAAAGGGACATTGAAATCCTTGAAGAAATGCAAAATATTGCAGTTGATGTGGAATTGAACCTGCTAAATAGAGAGGCAAAGTTTAAAGTAGAGGAAGAATTGATCCAGTGTGATTCTCTGCATTTATGTTGATTCATCTCAAATTTTGAAAGGGAATCATGGTCACATTTTGGTTGATAATCACAGGAGAAATAATGAGATGTCAGTGGAACCAATGCTACAGTCATCTAAAGCACTTCATGACCCAATAAATGATACGTTGGATGGTTGGAGTTCTCAAAGTCAGTTTTTATGTACACGTAATAATTTCAGAAGCTGCTATGATATGAATATGATTGGACAGTCTGCCCTATTTTCTGGTTCACTAAAAGTATCGACACAAAATTCATCAGATAAAATGCAAATATGTTCCAAGTTATTTGAAGGCATGTAGAACACATGTGCAGTACCAAGCTATGAGGTTGGTGATGAGCTCCATCATTAGACATATCTAGAGGGGTTAATGGTCACCTTTTTGCCTTCTTAGATCTCTTTTTCTTTCATTTTTATTAATATTTGGTTTTATGATGCTAGTATAGGTGGTGATTAAGGCTAGCATACTCTTAGTGCCTAATATGAGGTTGAGTGTAGAAAATCATGAATTATTAAGAATTTTTATAAGGATTTTATTATAAAGACTTGGAGGAGACAACAAGGAGAAATTATTGGAGGATTGTCCACCCTTCTTAACTCTCAAAGGCAACCAAAGGATCCCAAGGATTCTATCCAGTAATTTGAACTCCAAAGGTAGCCAAAGGATCCCAAGGATTCTCTCTAGCAAATCGAATTCTAGAGGCAGCCAAGCAACTCAAAGAGGAGTGCACTCAATATTTGTTTACTTGGAGTCAAGTGGACTCAATCATTATTTTTTAGGGAGTTGTTGGTGGCTTCCCTATTGAATAAATAGAGAATAGCTAGAGCTAGGAAGAGTTAGTCAATTCTAGTTGAAAATTTGTTGCAAGCTATTGAGCTTTTTATTATTTTACTGAGTGATCAAATTTTCAGAGATGTATGAGGTTATTCTTTTATGAAATGAGAAGACCGATTTCATTCGACTGATTTAAGTTTCACAGAGCTAGGCTCATGGGTTAGAGACAAATCCATGTGCCTCAACTTCTCTGTTGTTTTCATTCTTTCCTTTCTGTCATTTAGCTAGTTTGGCTTTTGCCATTTAGTTAGATCTGCTTCTGATAGTTTCATTGCTACTTAGCCTCTTTTATTTTAGTTTGCTGTTGTAGTTTTTCATTTGCTTGTGAGTAGTAGAATAGAGGATAAAACTATAAAAGATGTGGATCTAGACTTCCCTTCTCATCTCTTTCGATAGAGCTTGAGGAGGGTAAACCTTCACACAGACCAAAAACATTGATTTTGTTCACTATTTCCATCTATGCGTTATGCCTCTAAACCTTGCTTTTACGCCTCCATTCCCTCCTGTTTTCCACTTATTTTAACTGTTGCACCCACCTTTTTTCCCTAGCAACACTTCAACCCTTCAGCTGCCTTATTCCTTTGCTGATATTGGTTACGGTCTCCTTACTCATTTTAACACAAAAATGTTAGAAAAACCATCAAAGTTGAGCTCTGCATTTCCTCCTCTAAATCCCCGCTAACGTACTTTGCTCATCGCAGATCACAGTTTTCATTCAGTTCCGTTAACACTTACTGCTCCCATCTGCCGATTACGATATTGCGAACGGGCTCCATCGCCACGTCACCCATCGAAATCGCATGTCGCACCATTTTCCTCTTCCCTTCAAGGCTTATCATTCACAATTGCCTAACCCTTTATAACACAAAAAACTTGAAAACCATTAGAATTCGACCTTCCACCCTTACTCCTCAAACTTCCTCCTACCATACATTGCAGATCACAAATCAAAATGTTCAGTTCCTTCCGTTAACACTTACTGCTCCAATCTACAATTTGTGATATTGCGATCATGCTCTATCACCGGTCTCACCGCCATGTCACCCATCGCAATCACACTTCAGACATTTTCATTTTTTTTTCTTTTAGAGTTACCGATTCCAAATGCTGATTTCAATATTGCAATTGCGCTTTGCTACCAGTCCCACAACCACGTCACTCAGCTCATTTTTCAGATCACGACTCTTTCCTGTTCGCATTTAGCATTTTGCTCGTCGCAGCTATTAACCCGTCGCACTTCGCACTTCGCGACTTTTGGTCCATCGCATCTCCGCCATCGCACTTTTTGAATTATTCTGCTCCAAATCCATTTTTGCATTATAATAAAGTTCAAACCACCTCTTTCCACTTCTAGGCCCCATTTCATGTGTTAAGCCCCCTGTTAGAACATTTTACCCCTTTTCTTCTCCAAACAGCAAATCAACATTTTCTCAATCAGAATTAAGTCATGGATAGTTTAGTTGCATGGATAGAAGCATGGTAGATAGAGCATAAGATAAGTAGGGTGTGTTTAGCCGATTGGCCGAGTTAAGTGTGGTTTAAATTAGTTTCCTTTCTTCAAATTAGTTTATTTTCTTTGTAATCACTTCTTTTCAGCAAATTAATTTAGTTTCTTTCTGTCATTTCCTTTCTGCATATTAAATTAGTTTCATTTTAGTCATTTCCTTTCTGCAAATTGAGTTAGTTTCCTTTTTGTCATTTCCTTTCAGTAATTTAATTCTTAGTCTTTATCATAGTTTAATGGATAGCACCCTTTCACAAATCAAAAGAGGATGACATGGACAGAACACATTTGCTATGTATATAGCATTGCCACCTCCAAGTTTGTACGAACCCCAGGTTGATAAAGTAAAGTAGGGTAGCCTCCGGGAGTTGCAACACTCTTGGTGCAATACTAGGGCTCACCAATTGGATCGATTGGGTTAGCATATTCAGAAATTTTTCAAGTGTATCTTGATCCAGTGGCTATCTATATTGAGAAAATTTTCATCACAAATCCACCATACCTTTTCAACATTTCTATTGTGGTTCAGGTTTACCAAGCTCCTTGCAATGAAAATCAGGTTGGGATTTTCTATCAAATACCATTAAAAGGTTTGTTGTTGAGTTTGGTGAAAAACAGTGAAAGAACAAAGTTACTAGAGTAGTTTCTTTCCTGGTTACACTAGCATTATTTTATCATTTAGAAGAGCAATAATTCCAGTAGATTATGGTAGTTAGGTGTGCAAATAAGCTCAATGCTATGAGCATATTTTTAGTTTAGTTTCATACTGATATGTAGTTTTTAGTTCAAATGTGTTTTAGATTCCAGTTCCAACATGGTTTAGATTTAAACATTCAATATTTTCACGGTGTAGCAGTGATTTCCATTTTGATAGTTTTCAGTGCACAACTCAGTTCAGCTCAGATTTACAGTGTGCATTTGCGACTCCATGCGTCAATAAAGCACAGTCATTCAGGTCTGTAGGTTCTCAAAGCATTTAGAACAACACGTTGTCGCGAGATGGAGCCAATGTTGGGCTGTGACTGCACACAAGGTGGAGAAGTGGGCCCCTTTTTTAATGTCCAACCGCATATCGCAAAACTTCATACATGTTACCATTGCACTCCTCAGGAAAAACCCCCGATGTAATAAAAACCTTAGCCATTTTCACCTTTTCCCACATGAACCTTTATCATTCATAATTAATTTCTCTCCACTCTAAACCTTTATTGGTACCGACTTACATTTTCACATCACCAACTGCATTTCACTTTCACTTTTGTTAAACTTCAACTGCACCATTTCCCATATCATGATGTAAATGGGACCCACTCTCTCCGCCACGTTACCTTTCCACTCATCAAAAATTTCACATCAAAAGTCACAACTTTTACCCTTCGTTCTCATAACAAAAAAAATTCAACTGCGATTAGCGGGCAGCCCCACCTCTGTTGTGCCATGTCACCTTTCGCTCATCGCACATCATTATTCGTAGATTATAACAATTACCCCCCACTTTCCCAGAACAAAAAATTATGACTGCGATTTGTGGGCGGCCCCACCTCCATCGTGCCATGTCACTTTCCACTCATCGCACATTGATCTTTGCAGATTATAACATTTACCCCCTGCTTTCCCATAGCAAAAAATTTTGACTGTGATTTTCAAGTAGCCCCACCTCCATCCTACCAATCACCTTTCTGCCATCGCACATCACACTTTGCAACTCATAACATTTACCCTTCACTTCAAATAAAAAACACTCCCGATTTCCATTTGCGGGCAACCCCACCTCCGTCATGCACATCACTTCTTCGCTCCTCGTACTTCGCACATCGCCCTTCACAAGTTTTAACACTTACCTCCCGTTTCTCATAAAAAAAACTCCCAATTTTCGATTTGTGGGCAGCCCCACCTCCTTTCCACATCACCTTTCCGCCCATCGCACATCGCACTTCACGTTATTTATTTCTTGCTTGCCGTCCTGATCCCCGATGCTCCTGATTTCGATTTGCTATATGAATTTGGGCCCCACCTCCCTGCCACATCATCAAAGTCCTCCCACGGCCTTTGTCTCTCTCTCTTTTCAGTGTTAAACCATCCCACTGTGTGTTAATGCCATAGGCCCCCCTCCGAAGCTCGGTCTCCAATCTTGCAAGTCCTACACAACATGGGTCTTTGGGTGGAACAAGCACAATTATGGTATGTTCATTTTCCCAAGAAATCCCCGCCAAATAGTGAGGTATGCATAGCATGACTGGCTATTCCATAATGATTAGTGGAAATCATGAGAATAAGGGAGTGGAGGCTTTCGACGATAGGTGTAATCACGTGATGGAAGTGAGACTTCCCACCTGTTTACGGCTACTCCTTGCCGCCCTATTTTGAAGATTCCAGGATTTGGCCTCTATGGCCAACTATGTTGTTTCTTTTACTATTTGATTATGATGTTTTGCTATTGAAATCTTGATTTCACCTGATTCTGTTTTGATTTTCTGATTACGGGAGTGATTTCTTGATGCACGCTCTATGATTTGGTTAGGATATTTTGATTTTCACATGTGTGGGTCGATCATGAAATTTTATTCGATTGTAAACCCTCAGGAGCACTCTATATGTAGAGAGTTCAGAGAGGAAAGAAAGGTTTTTAATTTTGGAGAATTTTTGTTGTAGTTCTGTATGACTATGCTCTTTGTGCTATGAGATACATATCTGGGAGAGCCGTTTTGAACATAATATGATATACAACGCTACTTATTTGGATTCCATATGGAGCAATGATTAGTATGTATCTGTGTTCTCTTGTTTATTAGTAATCTCCTATTTATGTATAATCATCTTTCAATGTTCTGCTGCTTTGATGACTCATGTAATGTATATGCCGATGTTATGCATTTTTATTCATGCATTCGTGTATGAATAATGCTCATGAGTTAAACTCGCCATGCCCCCTGAATACGTGCTCCATGAATATCTATTGTTGATCACATTCCATTTACATCCGCTTCCTTTGAATTCAAGGGAGACAGATTCTTAAGACTTTTAAGTTTGTCTCTCACGTGTTCCTCCTCCGTTCCTTCTCAGCACCTCTCCTATTTTGAAAGCTCCTGGTCATTGTTTCATACTTGGCCCATTTGAAAATTCACCATGCAATACAACCTCATGAGCCCTCTCGTAGGATAGGATAATTCACATGAATCAGACTCTAAGGTCTTCACAATTCCTGAACCACCAAAAAAATTATTCTCTTTATCCATATTATGCCAGAGGTATCCTTAAAATTGTCTACATCTAACCTTTGATTTCAAGATGTCCTAGCCACCGGTCTTCGCAACTAAAGGCTATCTCTAGGAGCTACAACAACAAAAAAAATGAAGAATTGAAAATTTAAGTCACTGCCACCAAAATAATTTTTCCAAAATATCATTTTTTTTCCATTCGTTCACCATTGAAATATTGTTGTTCCTGGAATCAGATTGATGTTCCCTTAGGAAACAAAATTGTCGCAGGTGATATCACAACTGTTGTAACTTAAGTTATTTATTTATTATTTGTTTTTCAATAAAGTGTTGTTTCTTTTCTGATTTCTATTATGTTTTTATTTTTCAGGTGTTGTTTACTTCAAAGTCACAAATTTTTTTCCTTCCTCAAAATAAAGGGAAGTTCTTAAGTTTCATGCTAATGCTCCACATCTATCCATTTTTTCCCCAGTCTTGTCAAGTATATGGTTTCCTCAGATTTCATGTCAAAAACTCTTATGGTAAGTCTTGTCAAGAATGATTCACTCTAAATTCCCCATTATTTTGTAAAGTGACTATGACTGTTGGATGACTAATCCTTATCCATGTCACCTTGCTGGATCACCCATTGAGCTATTTTTTGGGAGGGATTTCCAAACTCATGCTTGATACTTCATGTCCAAAAGCTTCAAATGGTATGGGTAGTTTCTAGGTTGTAACATGCAACAATGGTACTTTTGGATAAATAAATATCGGATCATAATTATTACTAGCTTAGCCACAACTGTTGTTTCCTTGGTCATGGTTGTTGTTCCCTTACTCACAAATGTAGCTCACTTGGTCACGGTTGTTGTTCCCTTGGTCGTGATTTTTGTTCCCTTAGTCACAAATTTTTTTCCCTTGGTTGCGATTGTTGTTCCCTTAGTCATCTGTTGTTCCCTTGGGCGCAATTGTTGTTCCCTTAGTCACAACTATTGTTCCCTTAGTTGTGGTTTTTTTTCCCTTAGTCACAACTATTGTTCCCATGGTCGCGGTTGCTATTCCCTTAGTCACAACTGTTGTTTCCTAAGTCATAATTGTTTTTCCCTCAGTTACAACTTTTGTTTCCTAGGTCACAACTATTATTTCTTGAATCAATTATAGCTGTTGTTACCTCTATCACAATTGTTATTACCTAAGTCATGGTTGTTCTTACCAAAGTCACGGTCATTTTTACCTCAGTCACAACTATTTTTACTAGCCAATTTTTATGTTTGATTCAACACAGAGGTATTTTCGATTTTTTTTCTCCTTGGTGAATGAGAAATACTTTTAATGTTCTAGGTCCTCTTTGACATAATGATTGGGTAATAAATTTATCTTTGTTTATCTATAAACATAATCTAATTTTTAAGGAACAATTATGCAAAGATGATTTCATCATGTCAAATTGCAATGTTCCTAATTTGTGAAGTCCCTGATCTTGTAAAATTTATGATGATGACCAAAAAATTATACTTAAATATTTCCATTGCTATCTAATGAACTATTCCTCAACCTGAATCTTAATAAAAAATATATATTTATCAATAGTCATTTGAAGGTTATTATTCTTTGGAAAGAAAAACTACCCAAGTTGATAATAATTACTATAATTTTTTTTATGCCATCCCTAGCTCTTAAGGAGCTGACTTGCCACCTCATCTATTAAGTAATATTTTGTTGATTAACAATAACCATAAACATAAATAGTCAACTAAAGGATAGGAGGTCTCATCACGAGCCGACCTACCATGATCATAGGTTCTAAAAGAGTGACATTACCACTATTAGCCACCAAGCCAAGGTGATGGCCTTCGGTCGTAAAGTTGAAGAACAAGAGGTCTCATCATGAGCCAACTTGTTCACTTTTGTTAGATCTCGTGAATGGAATTGTTATTAACTAGTTACCAAGAGATAAGTATGATATTTAGTAGACATCTAAGTAAATTGAAATTATTTTGTAACTATATATTTATTTCTAATAGATGGGACACTGACATCTCAATGGGTTAAAAAGGCATTCCTGCCGAGGCTATGGATGTCTGCTGGAAGTAGTGGCCATGCCTATGGTATAGAAGTTAATTCAATACTATGATCTACTTGGTTACCTTGTTCTCTCAATATTAATTGCCGATAAAACATACTATTGCATATATAAGGTTTGCTGGAACTCATGGTTCATGGGGTAATATTTAATCAGTTCTTAGATGATGATGGTCATGGTTTATATCTATTATTGAGTTATAAATATTCAGTTTACATGTCACGGATGAAAATTTTAGGATATTTGATATTTGACATTTTGTATCATCTAATCTATCATTTATCTCACATGTTTCATATCTTTAACCAAATATAGTTGTTTTTCCCAATCAGTCTCCATTTATTTATAGATTAACAACAATGCTATTATTCTGGGGTAGAATAAAGAGGCCTAATTCTGATTTTGAATCCTAGGTAATTGGTTAGACCTTGAGAAACAAAGATTGAGATAAATAATTCTCACAATTTTTATGATCATAACAACCAATCTTATGGGTATAGGGAATGAATCTTTGTCTCATCTTTTTACCCTCATTTATATTCTCTTCTTATCCATTATTATCCCATGACATTCACAACATGATTATGACACTTTTATATATAATGAGGTAATTAAGGTGATGAATTATTGATTGAGGCTACTCATGAGATGTATTATAGAAACCTTGATGACATGGAAACTAATCAGTTTGAGGGAAGTAAACCCTTAGTACACTTTATGATTAATTTCTTTCAGCATGCATGGATTCCACCTTTCGTATCACTTTCAACATTAGATCAACCTACAACAGCTTCAAAAAATGTTAGTTCATACATGCCATTCCAAATTTTTACAGATGTAAAACTTGAGGTAAAATAACATAAGTTTTTGATTTATTAAAAGCTTAGGAGAATGTCATGAAAAAACACTGAGCATTAATCACTCATATGTTTCAACCATAATTTCCCTTTCTTTACCACTTCCCATTTTTCAGAGACATAAAAGCTTTCAATTTGGGGGAGTGTATATTTTCATTAATTTATTTAGCATGACTATAACATTAATATGCTTTATCCTCCATCAATATCCTTATTCATTCTCAAAACCTCCTTTATTACATGTTGTTTTACACCAAACCGATATTTCAACAACGATTGTAACAACAACCTCAAATTATTTTTTAGTGTAGCATGAGGGCATGCTACTTTTTCGATTTGGGGGAGGAGTTTCTATGCATGATGGATGTTTTCTATTTATTTCCTCATTTAAGACATACAATTTCATTTTTATATAGTGCAGAAATTGATTCGCGTATATCTTTAAAAATATGAACGAGATTCTTGTGATTTCAGGACAACAAAGAGGTATCATTAAAATACCCAAACTCATAAAAATTCGATGTAAATCAGTTTGAAAAATTCCAGAAATTATGCACTGCTACCTACAACCATTTTTCTTATATCTAGGGATTTGTGCATTAGACAAACTTCATTTTTGGATTGGAGAAATATTCCTCGAAAATTTCTGCAAAATCTGATTTGTAGTTTTTAAGGAAATGGTTAATGAAGCTTGTTGGTACTTATATGATATTTTGCTGCAATTTCATATACATATGGTTGAAAGTAAATGTGAAAATTGTTACAACTTTACCAACATTGCTAGAATTGAACAACTATTGTTTTAAAGAAGCATTTGGGGATGAAGCCTTTTGTTCCATTAATATCATGAGTTGTTGTGAGCATTTTGATTAATGATTATAACTTGGTTGGTACAGAGACATTGGATTGCATGAGGACATGCAACATATTCAGTTTGGGGGAGATTTTGGGCCACTGATTTGTTATTATTATTAATATTTCTTGACATATATTTCATCTATTTTTGCGATTCTTTTATCACATTATTTATCATAATTTATCATTTAATTCCATTTTATAATTATGTATGTTGTTGTGGAACAGTAATACTTGTTCTTATTTATTTTTAATAAATTGAAGATTATTATACATTATTTTTCCAATGATGGTTTATTAATGTTATAGCACCACTCATGATTTTAGCCTCCAAGATCTCTTCCACATTGCAAATTTTGTCTTCAACTAATAATTAAATTTTCCAACCCAAAAATTCACTTGGATAAAAGCGACAGTTTTGCATTGGAATTTTCAGGAAAGTAAACAATAATCTTGAACATCTGAGATACGGGTTTTGTGCAGAATAGACCAAATTAGTTTTTTAACAATAAGTTTTCCAAAATTTGGTCTGGATTGAGAGAAACGCAAGGTTCTCTAAAGGCGATCTCAGATTTTCTGTTGTGGACATTTTCCAAATTCTTCCAAATGCAATACCAAATTCAACTTGTTCCAACTGAATCATGATGGAAATATATTTCAGATCTGATCTTGCTAATTAATTTGTTGTGGAAAATCTACAATTGTAATGGAAAATCATTTTGTAATCAATTTATTTGTAATTTCCCTTTGCTCTCTGTGTATTTAAATGGAAACTGAGATCAAAGAGGGAGGATGAACAATTGTTGAACTTGAGGCAAAGCTAAGAACTTCATTTTGATGTAATTATTTCTCTCATATATTTTAATGAAGGAAGATATCAATTGAGTTCTACATCTGTTACTTGTAATCTGATATGAATTATTATTGAAGGCAGAACTGAGTCTTGGGTAGTTGGGCCCACTACCTTGGACAAGGTGTTGGCTTGAACATTTAAAGTAGTTTAGTTGTGTGTTTGTTTATTTTAATTTCAATTCTTTTTCCTTCAAGTAAATTTCTTTTTTAATCAATTAATTTTTCGTTTGATGCATTTTCCAAATTTGTTGTTTCCTGCAATTTCTAGATTTCATTTAATTTACTGCTCTAGATTAACATTTGAATTATGTTGGGTGCATTAGATTAAATTTCCAATTCAACAAGGTGTGATTTAATTTATTATTGATTCAAGTCGTGGGATTAGGATAATTATTTTCTTGTAATTTACTTTCTACTTTTGAAATTTAGTATTGTTTTTCAAGTCTTACATTTTATTTCTTGTCGAATGAGATCAATAGTGTAAAACGAAATCATGTAGAGCCAATGTTAGCTGTTAGTATTTGCTTGCATTTATTTTTCTGATTTCCTTGAAAAAAAATAATTTCCTTGGATTGATAATTAATGATTAGGTGATTAGTTGTTTTTATTAAGCAATTAATTTCCCCAACATTTTGGCATCATTTCCGAGGAGGCAGTCAAATAGCACTACCACACTAATATCTCGTTGTAGATGCATTCCTGACTCCGAGAGGGTTGGATATTAAATATGGAATGTAAGAACCTACGTACACACCTTATATAACTTGTGGTGAGGTATACCCTTGTAGGTAGTTTTAGGTCATATAGAATTCATGGATAAAAGTAGGAATCTTAGAGGTAGAAATTTGAAGAAATCTTATGATTTCACTCAAGTGGTGATGTAAGAACCACCCATTTCACTATCCAATTGATAGGAAATTTCGAAGGAGGAGCCATGGAGCAACACACAAAGAACACCTTCTATTTTGGAATTAAATGGCACACATTCCTACTTTTGAATTCCCTATAAGAGATCTAGGAGGAGTGACACAAATGCACATCATTCCCCCATCCGCTCTACCAAATTTTCATGGTTTGGAAAATGAAGACCCATATACATTTTTATTTTAGTTTGACTTATTTTGTAGAGGATATGGTTATTTTACTAATGATAAAAGGTTGAAAGTGTTTCTTCTTACTCTAAAAGGAGCAGATCTCCGATGGTTCATGAGCCTTGGTGGGAACTGCATTCAAACTTGGGAGGACATGAAGAATGTATTCTTGAAGAAGTACCAAGACTATTGCAAGGAAAAGGAAGATATTTTCAGTATGATAGAAGGGGAAGATGAAATATTAGAGGAATATGTAGAGCGATTTCAATACAACCTTCAAAATTCAAAGCATAAGCATTTGACAAAAGAGGTATTGAAACAATCCTTCTTAAATGAATCAAAGATGAATTTTTATAAATTTTAAATATGATAGGAAAAGGAGATATTTTTTAGCTATCATATGATGATGTTTGTGATTTATGCATAAGGTATTCAAGAGGAATCTCCAAGGCTGGTAAGAATTCTAGAGAATTTTCTTCTTTCCTTTCCAAACCTACTATAAGAACAAGAGATATAAGAGCTGAAATTAGTGATTTATTTGAACATTTTAAAATTGATTTTATTAGCTCTCTAAACTCACAATTGGATGTTTTGCAGGTTAAAAAAATCGAGAAAAATTTGAAGAAGTGTTTTTCCATCGATGCTGAAAGAAACACCCCATGGGTAACTACCATTTCTTACATAGGATGAAAGCAGCATAGCAAAGAGATCGAGAAGATACAAGCTCACAACCATGGAAACCATGGCCTACATGTATGGCTCAAAACACTTTCTCTCCATTATCTTACTTGTATTATCCATCAGGGAATATTTTTGTATTAGGGAATCCATACCAATCTCAATATAACCCCCACCAATGTTGTACACAAGCTTGGTATGACTCATCTTATGATTACATGACTACTGTCCCTCATCTTGTAGTAGAAACACATTATCCATATTCTTTTCTAGAATTTCAACAACATCTTTCTTGTCTATAAAAATCATCCATACAACCCAATCAACTACATCATGAAAATCCTCCATGCCCTACACAATTTCCTACTCAATCCATTCCACACCCTCACAATAATAATCTAGTACAACATTCTTATAGTGTTGAACTGCAAAATTTACCCTCCTGTCCCACCCATTCTATCTCACATGCACCATTACAGAAAACTTATATTAAGATTGGGAAGACTTCAAATCCAAAAATTGCAGAATTCATGGAAGAACTTCATGATATGAAAACCATGGGAAATCAAGAGATTCAAGGCTATATTGAAGACTGGTTTCACTCCATCATTTGTTCACAACATCACTCCATACTTCAACAATTTTTGGCACCTATTTTCAAGGGAACTTGGTCTCTCCTACCATGGTATTTATTAATGTGTATTTTTATAATCTAGGTATGCATATACTTGAGGCATTGTTTTGAAAATGGTTCCATTGGAAGTAATCTTATACGTATAGATATTTCATCTTTTTCAAATTAAAGTAGGTCGGTGTAGAAAAAAAAATAAAGTACATAAATAAATAAATTTCTTTATTTGTAAAAAGAGTTGTGTTTGCTGCAATATGATGTGTAAATCGATATCGGTGATATATCTTTGAATTTGTTTTTGTATGTAGATATATTAGATCGAAAATCATATTTCTACAAAAACTTATCACCATTTTGGAAAACAAGTTTGTTTATCATATTTATGGCTTGCGGGCTTCATGAAATTTATGTACAAACAGTTGGGCTAGTCATGTTTTGAGGGAACAAATAGTCATATTTTCAAAATCTGTTTCTATCCTAAGTATCTCCTGATGTCTACTTTACAACCCAATTTGAATCAATCAAGTTTGATCTCAAACAGAAAAGTTATGATCAAAACATTGATAGGGTATCTAGTAGGAAGCTCAAAGACAGAGTTGGGACAATCCATTTTTGGAGGCCTAAATTAATATATTTTGAAAACCTATTTACATATATTCTACCTGAATCTAGTTTACAAGCCAATTTTAATTACTCAATTTTATATCATATGATAAATTTATGAGCAAAACACTAACTACCTATCATAAATCAACATTATTAAAACTCTACTTTTTTGATGTTCATTGGCACATTTGACCCACCAATTATTATTTGATTCAAAACATGTTTCTATTGGAGGTATATAAATGAATATAATTTCACTTCAAATTTTAATAAGCTCAATCCGTTATCAAATGAAAGAGTTACACTCAAAATATGAACTATTGGTATATCATGGGAAATAGAAAGCAACTCTTTTATGCAGGTCATTCTGAGCATGTTTGATACATCATCTCATGGAATTTTTTAAACACGTTTCTATTGGAGATATCCCTCTAAATTCACTTTCATTTAGCTTTAGAATCACTCAAATCAGACGAAAAAAGAAGAAGTTATGATTAAAACATTGCTGGTTAGTATGGTTGGCCACCACTCCCCCGCAGGTAATATATTAATTTTACTTTGTTATTTATTTATTTATTTATTTTTGTCCATGGATTTGTTTTATAGAGTAACTATTTTTTTTTTTTTCATATTTATTGGATTAATAGAGCCTGTACACTTCTCTTCTTCCATGATTTTATGTTTTATTACAGGTAGATGCTCGTTTTTGGCAGGTCTGAGGAGAATAAAGGAGGTCCATTTATTAAAAAGTGATTCTTGAAGAAAATGATAATGAAATAAGGGGATTTCATCCAAGCATCTATTAAGGAGTTTAAGATCACATGATGTGGAGTTTTGTTTAGGTGTCATGATCTAAAATGTCTTATAAGATCTTGCTACGAATTTCCTGCTAATACCTGCGAACAAAAAAACGATGTGAAGATATTTTCATTTGTTGATGGATTCATAACTAGAAACATGAAGAATTCAAAATTTAAGTCATTTCCACCAAATCATTTTTCTAGAAGATATTTTTTTCCATTCATTCACCATTGATGAATTAATGTTCCCTTAGGAAACAAAATTTCTGCAATCGAAATCACAACTATTGTATCTTAAGTTATTTATTTATTTATTATCTTTCAATAAAGTGTTGTTTCTTTCTTGATTTCTCTTATTTTTTTAGGTTTTAGGTGTTTTTTACTTCAAATTCATAACTTTTGTTCCTTCATCAAAATAAAAGGAAGTTCTTAAGTTTCACGCTAATACTTAACATCTATCCATTTTCCCCCAATATTATCAAGTATATGGTTTCCTCAAATATCATATCAATAAATCTTATGGTAAGTCTTGTCAGTAATGATTCACTCTTAATTGAAGTAGTAAGTTACAGGGGATTAGTCATTACAGGGGAAACAAGAGTTTCTAGACTTTGATAATGCGATCGTTAGTCGGAAAAGTCTTGTCCGAAGGATCTTCAGAATCTAGAGAACTAAGCCAAGAGGATTGTGAATATGAGTCTAAGACACTATTCAAATGATTAGAAGTTTGAGATGCAACCGCGGAAGCTGAAACAATAGCTTGATATTCTTGTTCAATAGGGATAAGCAGCATGGTGTTGCCAAACCAGTCAATATGATTAGGATTGGGTATGATCCAAGTGTCGTGATGAGACATGATCATATTAACCGAAGAGATACTAAAGGGACTAGGAAGTGAAAAATTTTCAATCAAAGAGGAGTCTTTGAAAAGACCCACTCCAACACTTTCATAAGGTATGGTTGAATTCCCAACGTAAGACACATTTCTAGTCGAATAATCGCCGGAAGATAATTATAGCTGGTCGACCGTGACAATCTTTCCTTGATGGGGAAAGCGAAAAAAACAAAATAAAGTAGAGACTACACAAACCATTTCATTTGTCCAACTACGACCAAGAAAGAGGTTGTAATTAAGAGGCACGTTGAAAAATTCAACCTCTAAGTTAATAGCTTTTCCTCCCAAATGAATTGGAGGAGGAGAGCCGAGGGATTAACAACACGATATAGATATAATATATGTGGAAGCACCTTCATCAAAAACAGTTTGATAGATGTTCATGCCGATGACGACAACTTGAATAAGAAAATAAAGTTAAGGCAGCAAGTGAGGAACATGGTTTTCCAAATCAAAGGTAATCTAATTGGAATCTGTGGGATCAATTCCTCTTATGGCAGATCGCAAAGCCTTATTCTATCAGGGAAATTTTTGAAGGACCTCCAATGCCAACATCGCTGAAGGCACCTGAGCTATATCTTCTATAATATTGTAATGTTGAGCAGCTCATGTTTTCTCCCTGTAGTTCTAGCAGATTGGTGAGACTAAAGCTGCAGGGAGAACACTTGAACCACTTTGGGATTCTAGGATCTAGCCCTCCTGAATCCAGAGAGGGATCTCTTTATAAGTGCAAAGATTGATTTATCTTTAAGGCTTTTGAATGTGATATTAGGCTAGTTATGAAGAACGAGGTTTTTGTTTGTTTTGGTTGGGAAAAGATATGTGAAGGTGAAGGAATTATAAATGAAGGGTGAAGGTGAATGAAAGTGAAATATTGATTTAACTAAGAAGATAGGCAAGAAACAGCTTCAATCCATTGGGCTATGGAGTCATAGTAGGATTTAATTGAAACAACAAGGTTCAAGAGTGGTCCATGGGGCAAGTCATCTATGTCTAAGGATCTCTTTAAAGTTGATTTTATGGAATGAAATGAAACAATAAGAAGGGGAATTTAAACAAATGAAGAACAAAGACTAGCCTAAGATCGAGTAAGTGCTTTGAAACTATCCTGCTTTCAGCATACACTTAAGAAAGACATAAAAGTAATCTAAGATCAGGTAACTACTTCGAAACTAGCCTTCTTTTGATGCACTTTCAATAGAAAGCATTTAAAACATGAAAAAGAATAGCTTAAGATCAAGTAAGGACTTTGAACCTATCCTTCTTTCAGCATATTCTAAGGGAAAATTTTCAAAGCAAATGTTGGAGAAGAGACTAGAGGACAAGGATCACCATAGAATTCCCTAGCTCTGCTTTACTTACCAAACTTATTAAGATAGCACATGAGATAAAAAAGAATACTGTAAGATTAGGCAAGGAATTTGAACCTATCCTGCTTTCAACATACTCTTAGGGAAATTTTCAGACAACCTTTGGAGATAAAGCTAGAGGAAAGGGCTCACCATAAACTTCCCTAGTTTAACCTTACTTGGCAGTAACTAAAATAACATTCAAGAACAATGCTTAGTTTAGATAGTAGGACGAGGGAACGCCAGCATTCCTAACTGCTTGGACTGTATTAAATCATTCCTAAATACACAATTTGGAAGAAAACATATAGATAAAGCTTATTAGTAAGATCAGGGTACCTTTGACAGTAAATCCTAACTCTATAATTGTTGTTCTTTATCAGAGAAGATGGACAAAATGGAAATAGAAATAAAATAACAATTTACAATAAGAAAAACATCACCATTGACATAGACTAGGATCCCATAAATAAGCTTGTATTTGATGCTTCAAACCAGTTACAATCTTCAAGTCCAGTGGGTTTCTACAGCTTACACTTCTCATCTTAACTTAGGTATCTTCAATTACAAACAAAGCTTACAGAAGCTTCAGTAAACTATTTACAGGCAATAGATATGTAGTGACCAACCTTATCTCATCTTCTACAGAAGTATTTATAGAAGAAATGAGGAGGTGGGATGGGATAAAAGATCTTCTAGATTCAATTAATACAGTTTAATGTTTCTTGACCTTTGAGGGGCTCAATTGGAGAAACTCTTTGATATTTCCTCTGTATTAATTGGTTTACATTAAGTATTAAGCTTGCTAAGAAGATTCTGTTGACTTTAAGGCTCTTCGTTATCCTTGAAATAACTCTGTTGACAGTTTACAATACGTTCCTTTGGTTGAATTAACTGTTCAGCTGTATTGATGCAAATATCTTCTATTCTGGCAATAACTATGCCTCTTTTGAATGCTTTTAGGCTGCAGGTGGCCTTTGGTAGTTGAGAGGATTCAATTAGCCTCTGATGTGGTAGTGGAGGCTTCTTGGACTAATAGATATTATTGTTTTTCTTTAAAACACTGTTAATTTGATTTAATTCTGTGTGTTAGGCATAATTAAGCCTAAATTCTGTCTTCTGTTCTTCAAACTGTGTTTAATTGAATGGATTAGGCTTTAGATAATTGATTTAGGCTGTAATCCCTCAAAACTGTGTAAACCATATTCAATTCTTTTTCTCAGTTGTGACTGGATCTTTAACACTGATACTCTTTGTTTAATTAAGCTTTGCTGTGTCTTGTTGATGTGCAGGCGTTACAGGGGCTTTATAATGATGTCAGTGCTCATGAGGCACTGAATGAAATATGATATGGAACCCCGATAGAATGATCTCTGTGATGTATAAAGGCCTAGGGGATTGTCATTCCCGACCTTCAATTTTCTTTTACAACAATTGAAAAACTATTAAAATCTGCACAATCAAAAAAAAGTTAAGAAAATCCTATGTATTTGGGTTTAAATTTATTAAAAGGTTGAGTTTAGGTCGCATCCGTTGGATGAAAGCATCCAACAGTGGAGATTGCTCGCAGAGGTTAAAAAGGAGAGGCGGTTGAACAAATGGTGGGGAGATTAAGTCCGGGATGTTGATCTGCAAAGATCAACGGTTGAGATCAATCGTGAATATATAATGTGGAGGGGCCACTTCATAATGAAACAGAGGAAAATATAAAGAAAATGGGTCGAAAAATTTAATTGGCATGAGAAAGGAATTGATGAAATTTTGGATTTCTTGAGGGATTATGAGTTGTCGGATTAGATCGGCCACAGAGATCAACAGCGGAGATTGCTTTATACAGCCTCATGGAGGATGGGTGGAGGGCGATGAAAAAACGACGAGATTGAATGCGGGCCGTTGATCTGCAAAGATCAAGGGTGGAGATCAATTTCGGGAAAATAGAATGGGAATGGGAATGGTGGTTTCGCTGGAGAAATCATCGGTTTCGCGCAACAAAAAGGAGTGTAGGCAATTTTACCTTTTTGAACGCGATATGCGTTACTGGCTGACATGTGGCCTTTTAAAACAGCCCATATCGCGTAAATTTGAAACATTATCCTTTGGGCTTAAAATCACGCGATATGGAGTCTTCGCCGTTAGATTAGAAGTGGGTAGTTCCAACGGTGGGGGTGAGAGCGCGATAAAACAAGTTGCATGGGCGGAAGAAGGTGGGGCAGAGCCAAGGCAGTTTTAACCTGGACTGTTAGATCAGGGATGGACGACGGAGATTTGATCTGGAGAAAGGTAGGACCCAAAGGAGTTGGGCCTATTAGGCTGAATCTGGACCGTTGGATGAGTGGAATGAATGGTGGAGATTCAATCTTGAGGTAAAATGAATAAAATATGAGGTGAGGGGTCAGGCATAGATAGGGTCAATGTGGGCTGTTGATCTGTAGAGATCAACGATGGAGATTTCACCGAAATTTTTTATAAAGCGGGGTTTCATGAAATTAATCAAAGGGTGCAAGGATTGATCTGGATCGTTGGATCTTAGTTTATGGATGGCCCAGATGCAATCAGAATATTGCGATCGGCGGAGGAGAGAGGAAAGGTGCACAGAAAATCTCCAATGCGATTGAACGAGGGCCGTTGATCTGAGGATCAAATCGACGGCGAAGATTTATTTATGAATGCTGAAGGCAGAAGGATGGGCTATTGAACAGAGCAATAAGGGCCGTCGGATCTGGGTCTGGTGGGGGAGTTCAACGACTGGGAAGCCATCGGGAGGTGACCAATCGGAGGGGGCAACAACTATTAAAATATGCCCGACGAAAAATCTTCGATATGAGATCCCAAAGACCGTTTGATCGTTTTAGATCAACGGCTAGGATTCGCCCAACCAATGAACCATTGGGTTTCGTTATAATATGAAAAATGGGGTTTTTAATTAAAATACAAGGGGAGATTTGTTTTGGGGAGGGGTTTATATGGTGTTTAGCGCCCGATTGCAGGGCTTTCGGGTTATATGAAAAAATGAAGGGATCGGGGGTTATATACAAAGGAGCCAATCACATCGGAAATTTTAACGCAACAAAAGGAACGTCACATGAATGCCCCGATGCGATAAGCGCCTCGGGCCTTAGCGCTTGGTTCTAGCACCAAGTCGCATGGTGGGGAAGTGGTTTAGGGCTTAGCTGAAGGGGGCTAAAGCCTTAGTACAAAAAGGCTCATTTTTATGATTTTTCAAGGATTTTTAAAGGATTTGAAAGCTTTCGATAAGGGAAAAAATGAGTTTTAAACCTTATCAAAGGGGTTTTTATGAAGGGAAGAAGGGGAATGAGGGAAAATAGAGGAATTTCATGGGGAAGAAAGGGGATAAAATGGAGGTTAATTATGAATGAAAGGAGGGGTAAAATGAAAGGAAAAAATGGGTTTTTAGCAACAGTCTTTTCTTTAGGAAAACAACAAATTTTCAGAATTGAGAGGGAAACAACAGTGAAGATTAAATCAAGGATAAGTTATCTTCATAAGAATTCAAGAACTAACAATTTGGCAATAGAATTTTTTCTTGAAGGTTTCAAAAATTATTTAGCCACCATTTGATATGACAAATTTTATAGGTGGCTAACAGTGGCTCCACATGGGGATGGCACCTTCTTGAAGGTGTCAAGCACTTCAGACTTGTATTCTCTGGGGGGCTGATCAATGTCTCATCCATTGGGCTACAAATTTCTTCACTTGAATGATCTTCTTCTATTTTGATAATGTTAGCAGCCATGAAAAACAATGGAACTCTATACAAACAAGCTTTCTACCTACCCAATCCTACTGATCTAACATTTTTTTTTTCTTTAAGAGTGCATTTGGATTGGAAAACTCTTTTACAAGCATTTTATTCTTTTGAAAGTAAAAAACTAATCTAAGTCTACTTCTTATTTCTCGATGAACTCAGATTAAACAGTTGAGTTCATAAGCTTCTCTACCTAACTACTATCTGTTAGGATTAAACTATCTAACAGGTTTTTATTCACTAATTTCTACAACAAGAAATTTTAAAAGCATACAATTCAGGATTGAACATTGTAACTTGCTGTTGATATATGGCATAAAACAAGCTGTACATAGATTATTATTTGCAGAAAATTAAATCAAAATGGTGATGGCTTAAGATCTAAAAGTTTTAAGCACATCCTTCTCTTTTCTTCAGCTCTGTTTTTGAGTTTGTTTGAGCTGTTTTTTCTGTGTTATTTGGTTCAAGTTTTAGGCTTATTAGAACTAGTTTACTTCTATCTTTGCCTCAAAATTTGGTCTAGTTAGAGCCATTCTTCTTTTGGAAACTCACAGGTTCAGATTTTGAGCTTGTTTGAACCTCTATTTATCTATCCTAATCTTCCTAACAGATAAGCAAGGATTAAGTTGTTTGGCAAATCTGATTTCACTAACCTATCAGCAGTAAATTTAAAACTGATTAGTAAAGATTAGTCTGTATGACTAACTAGAAGTGTGTTTCTTAGGAGTGGCATTTGAGCTTGCACAATTTTAGATTTTGTTTCTCTTTTTTTTTTTGGTATGGGGCTGTACCTTTCTTGTTTTTACAATCTGCCCTCTTTTCTATCTTTTTTTTTTTTGTATTTTTATTTTTCCTTGAAGACAAAAATCAACAACTATCTAATTGCTCGTAACTGAGATTTATTGACATTTCTATCTAACCTATTCTAATTTGGAGTATTCACATCCTTATATCATATAAAAGTGCCAATGTAGCCAGTTGAGTAATGTAAAAGAGAAGAAAAAACTTTGGTTGTTTGTCAGGGGTATCCATAGTATATTTTGAAGATTAATCTTCAAAACCAAGGCTATCACAGAAGGTGACAACTTTTTATGTCTTTGGTTCTTGCAAAGGATCCATGCTTGATAATTTGAGCCACTTGGGACTTCCACACACTCTTCCAAAGGATCAAGAAAGAAAAGATGAATATTCTCTTCTTTTTGGTCCTGCATGTCTGGTAGATTTTCTGCTTCCAAGACTTCAGCTTTGAGGACTATCTCTTCAATACGTTGCTTGGAAGCATCATCATTCTTAACCTGCAAAACAACAAGCAGTGAAATTTCTTCTTTCTCTAAATCTATGCTTTCGTCTGATATAAATTCAGGTTCTTTGAATGGTAGATTGATATCAGTGAAGGGAGAAGTTTCTTCTTGAAAAGATGGTATATCCTCAGTAGGATAGTCTTTTCTTTGTTTTTATCCTTCAAAGTTTTTCCAGTATATTTTATTGTTTGGGACTGCTGGTCTAAATTTTTCTTGAATTGTATATTGTTTTCTCTCCCAAGGTCTCAGACATGTACTAGCCACAAGGGCTAATCCACTAGCAAAACTGTTTTGGTCTTTAGGAACAAGGATAAGTTGGAAATCTTTAAAAGATTTTAATAAATATATGGCATCATCCTTATAGGCTTTAATTCTGGGATGTTTAACCATGCATTCTTCTTTCACTTGCCTAATTACTAATTTTTCATTTCCATGAACTGTTATCTTCTGGGCTTCTAATTTCTTCAATAAATGTAGCCCTGAGAGGAGTACCTCATACTCTACTATGTCAGTTGTGCATTGAAAGTTAAATTTATATGAATAGGCTTTAGAATAATTTTTTTCTGTATCATAGAGCCATATCCCTGCACCTGCACTGGTTTTAGTACATGACCCATCAAAGCTCATAATCCAAAGGGGACTAGTTTTAGTCGTATCATTAATTTCCTTACTATCCTCTTTGTCTTGAGTGCCATTAGATTGTTTTATGGAATAGGCACTATGTTCATGATTGTCTGGTTGAGATGATGGTTTGGAGGGTAGTTGCATGCTTAGTATTTGATTAATTTGTTCTTCTCTCAAAGGAGAGATTTTTCTTTCAGTATAAACAGAAAAAGAGCTACCCTCTTTCTCATGATCAACAAAAGAACTTTCTGCATCTTTACAACAAAATTCTCTATGTGACTGAGTAAGAGTACTTGTTTTGCAATAAGTTTCAAAGACTGACTATTTATTAATATTCTAATCTATCTCTTTTTCTGTCAAAGGGGAAGATGTTTCTATTTTCCTTTGAACAGAAGCACAATAGTTCTCTATCTCTTGTAAAGGCTGATTTTGAGGCTGGATGTTTTCTTGAGCCTCTTCTAGGGGATCTTGACTTGTGCTTGCAGGGAAAATTTGAGGATTTTATATTGTTTCCTGATCTTCTTGTGTAAAAAATTCCTCATGATTGTTATGATACTCAGTTTGCATATAAGGTTCATGAGTTGTTTTTTCTACATTATCAGGATGCCACTCTTCCTGTGTAATCTGATATGGGTTGTAATCTAGAGGGGGAGTCTGTATATGAGCTGGTTCTCCTCCTACATCAGATTCTGCATTTTGAAAGTAGCTACTTGTTTCATCAAAGCACTACTCACTATATGTTTTTTCATTTTGGTCATGAAGTTCTCTTATCAGCATAGTACAAGACATAGGAAGGCAATCCAAAATTTCTTGACAACCTTCTTTATTGCTTCCTTCGTAAGTTTTCTCATCATCTTCTATAAGGTGTTGATCATAATACATATCTTGGTCACTATCTTGGTGTTGAGGTGATTGGGCTTGTGTTTGATTAGGGAAAAGCATAGGTTGCTCTAGATCATCAATATTCAGATTAGACATCAACCTATTCATTCTCTTTCCAAGCATGTACATCATCTTTTCCATCATGATTAGAAATTTTTCTTGATTATTTTCTCTATAATATTGTTCATCACACATGTCTTGTAGTGGTAGAGTTTGTGTTTGCTCAAGGAAAGGCATATGTTGCTCTGGATTACCAATGTTTAGATTAGCCATAATCCTATCCACTCTCTTTCCAAGTATGTACATCAATTTTTCCATCATGACCATATGTTTGTCTTCTGGGTCTATATCTAAATCCATGTTTGCAAATCATAAAAAGAGGTCACTGTGTCCATTCAATCAGTTCAAGGCCTTCTACCAGTGGATTCATTTGGTATTTTGAGAGTTACAGAGTGTGGAGTCACCAGGTGGAAACTTTTAGCTCTTTTGGAGGTAAAATGTTTGATGGTTCACCGCCATATACCAATCTAAAATGTTTCGGGTTTTCAGAGGTCTTCAAGATGCATAAAATTTAATTCACTTAGAATCCTCTGTGGAGTCTCCAGAAATGTTAGCTCCCTGTAATTCTAGCAGATTGGTGAGACTAAAGCTGCAGGGAGAACACTTGAACCACTTTGGGATTCTAGGATCTAGCCCTCTTGAATCTAGAGAGGGATCTCTGTATAAGTGCAAAGATTGATTTATCTTTAAGGCTTTTGAATGTGATATTAGGCTAGTTATGAAGAACAAGGTTTTTGTTTGTTTTGGTTGGGCAAGGATATGTGAAGGTGAAGGAAGTATAAATGAAGGGTGAAGGTGAATGAAAGTGAAAATTGATTCAGCTAAGAAGATAGGCAAGAAGCAGCTTCAATCCATTGGGCTATGGAGTCATAGTAGGATTTAATTGAAACAACAAGGTTCAAGAGTGGTCCATGGGGCAAGTCATCTATGTCTAAGGATCTCTTTAAAGTTGATTTTATGGAATGAAATGAAACAATAAGAAGGGGAATTTAAACAAATGAAGAACAAAGAGTAGCCTAAGATCAAGTAAGTACTTTGAAACTATCCTGCTTTCAGAATACGCTTAAGAAAGACATAAAAGTAATCTAAGATCAAGTAAGTACTTTGAAACTAGCCTGCTTTTGATGCACTTTCAATAGAAAACATTTAAAACACGAAAAATAATAGCTTAAGATCAAGTAAGGACTTTGAACCTATCCTGCTTTTAGCATATTCTAAGGGAAAATTTTCAAAGCAACTATTGGAGAAGAGACTAGAAGACAGGGCTCACCATAGACTTCCCTAGCTCTGCTTTACTTACCAAATTTATCAAGACAACACATGAGATAAAAAAGAATAGTCTATGATCAGGTAAGGACTTTAGAAGAACTATCTAATTGCTCATAACTGAGCTTTATTGACATTTATATCTAACCTATTCTAACTTGGATTATTCACATCCTTATATGATACAAAAGTGCGAATGTAGCGAGTTGAGTAATGTAAAAGAGAAGAAAAAACTTTGGCTGTTTGTCAGGGGTATCCATAGTATATTTTGAAGATTAATCTTCAAAACCAAGGCTATCATAGAAGGTGACAACTTTTCATGTCTTCGTCTCTTACAAAGGATCCATGCTTGATAATTTGAGCCACTTGGGACTTCCACACAGTCTTCCGAAGGATCAACAATGAAAAGATGAAGATTCTCTTCTTTTTGGTCCTCCATGTCCGGTAGATTGTCTGCTTCCAAGACTTCAGCTTTGAGGACTATCTCTTCAGTACGTTACTTGAAAGCCTCATCATTCTTAACCTGCAAAACAACAAGCAGTGAAATTTCTTCTTTCTCCAAATATATGCTTGCTTCTGATATAAATTCAGGTTCTTTGAATGGCATATTGATATTAGTGAAGGGAGAAGTTTCTTCTTGAAAATATGGTATATCCTCAGTAGGATAGTATTTTCTTTGTTTTTCTCCTTCAAATTTTTGCCAGTATCTTTTATTGTTAGGGATAGCTGGTCTAAATTTTTCTTGAATTGTATATTGTTTGCTCTCCCAAGGTCTCAGACATGTACTAGCCACAAGGGCTAATCCACTAGAAAAACTGTTTTGGTCATTAGGAACAAGGATAAGTTGGAAATATTTAAAATATTTTAATAAATATATGGCATCATCCTTATAGGATTTAAGTCTGAGATGTTTAACCATTCATTCTTTTTCCACTTGCCTAATTACTAATTCTTCATTTCCATGAACTGTTATCTTCTGGGCTCCTAATTTCTTCAATAAATGTAGCCCTAAGAGGAATGCGTCATACTCTACTATGTCAGTTGTGCATTGAAAGTTAAATTTATATGAATAGGCTTCAGAATAATTGTTTTCTGTATCATAGAGCCATATTCCTACACCTGCACTGGTTTTAGTACATGACTCATCAAAGTTCATAATCCAAAGGGGACTAGTTTTAGTCTTATCATTAATTTCTTTACTATCCTCTTTGTCTTGAGTGCCATTAGATTGTTATATGGAATAGGCACTATGTTCATGATTTTCTGGTTGAGATGATGGTTTGGAGGGTAGTTGCATGCTTAGTATTTGATCAATTTGTTCTTCTGTCAAAGGAGATATTTTTCTTTCAGTATAAATAGAAAAAGAGCTACCCTCTTTCTCATGATCAACAAAAGAACTTTATGCTTTTTTACAACAAAATACATATGTGACTGAGCAAGAGTATTTGTTTTGCAATAAGTTTCAAAGATTGACTATTTATTAATATTATGATCTATCTATTTTTCTGTCGAAGGGGGAGATGTTTCTATTTTCCTTTGAACAGAAGCACAACAGTTCTCTGTCTCTTGTAAAGGCTGACTTTGAGGCTAGATGTTTTCTTGAGCCTCTTCTGGGGGATCTTGACTTGTGCTTGCATGGAAAATTTGAGGATTTTCTATTTTTTCCTGATCTTCTTGAGTTTGCATATAAGGTTCATGAGTTTTTTTTTCTACATTATCAGGATGCCACTCTTCCTGTGTAATCTGATATGGGTTGTAATCTAGAGGGGGAGTTTTTATATGAGCTGGTTCTCCTCCTACATCAGATTATGTGTTTTGAAAGTAGCTACTTTTTTCATCAAAGCACTGCTCAATATATTTTTTTGCATTTTGGTCATGAAGTTCTCTTATCAGCATAGTACAATACATAGAAAGGGAATCCAAAATTTCTTGACAACCTGCTTTATTGCTTCCTTTGTAAGTTTTCTCATCATCTTCTATAAGGTGTTGATCATAATATATATCTTGGTCACTGTCTTGGTGTTGAGGTGATTGGGCTTGTGTTTGATCAGGGAAAATCATAGGTTGCTCTAGATCATCAATATTCATATTAGACATCATCCTATTCATTCTCTTTCCAAGCATGTACATAATCTTTTCCATCATGATTACAATTTTTTCTTGATTATTTTCTCTATAATATTGTTCAACATACATGTCTTGTAGTGGTAGAGTTTGTGTTTGCTCAGGGAAAGGCATATGTTGCTCTGGATTACCAATGTTTAGATTAGCCATAATCCTATCCACTCTCTTTCCAAGTATGTACATCAATTTTTCCATCATGACCATATGTTTGTCTTCTGGGTCTATATCTAAATCCATGTTTGTAAATCAGAAAAAGAGGTCACTGTGTCTGTTCAATCTGTTCAAGGCCTTCTACTAGTGGAGTCATTTGGTATTTTGGGAGTTACAGAGTTTGGAGTCGCCAGGTGGAAATTTTTAGCTCTTTTGGAGGTAAAATGTTTGATGGTCCACCGCCATATACCAATCTAAAATGTTTCGGGTCTTTTGAGGTCTTCAATATGCATAAAATGTAATTCACTCAGAATCCCCAGTGGAGTCGCCAGAAATGTTAGCTCCCTGTAATTCTAGCAGATTGGTGAGACTAAAGCTCTAGGGAGAACACTTAAACCACTTTGGGATTCTAGGATCTATCCCTCCTGAATCTAGAAAGGGATCTCTCTATAAGCGCAAAGATTGATTTATCTTTAAGGCTTTTGAATGTGACATTAGGCTAGTTATGAAGAACAAGGTTTTTGTTTGTTTTGGTTGGGCAAGGATCTGTGAAGGTGAAGGAAGTCTGAATGAAGGGTGAAGGTGAACGAAAGTGAAAATTGATTCAGCTAAGAAGATAGGCAAGAAGAAGCTTTAATCCATTGGGCTATGGAGTCATAGTAGGATTTAATTGAAACAACAAGGTTCAAGAGTGGTCCATGGGGCAAGTCATCTATGTCTAAGGATCTCTTTAAAGTTGATTTTATGGAATGAAATGAAACAATAAGAAGGGTAATTTAAACAGATGAAGAACAAATATTAGCCTAAGATCAAGTAAGTACTTTGAAACCATCCTGCTTTTGGCATACACTTAAGAAAGACATAAAAGTAATCTAAGATCAAGTAAGTACTTCGAAACTAGCCTGCTTTTGATGCACTTTCAATAGAAAACATTTAAAACACGAAAAATAATAGCTTAAGATCAAGTAAGGACTTTGAACCTATCCTGCTTTTAGCATATTCTAAGGGAAAATTTTCAAAGCAACTATTGGAGAAGAGACTAGAAGACAGGGCTCACCATAGACTTCCCTAGCTCTGCTTTACTTACCAAATTTATCAAGACAACACATGAGATAACAAAGAATAGTCTATGATCAGGTAAGGACTTTGAACCTATCCTGCTTTCAACATACTCTTAGGGAAATTTTTAGACAACCTTTGGAGATTAAGCTAGAGGACAGGGCTCACCATAAACTTCCCTAGTTTAACCTTACTTGGCAGTAACTGAAATAACATTCAAGAACAATGCTTAGTTTAGACAGTAGGACGAGGGAACGCCAACATTCCTAACTGCTTGGACTATATTAAATCATTCTTAAATACACAATTTGGAAGAAAACATATAGATAAAGCTTATCAGTAAGAGAAGGGTACCTTTGAAAATAAATCCTAACACTATAATTGTTGTTCTTTATCAGAGAAGATGGAAAAAATGGAAACAGAAATAAAATAACAATTTACAATAAGAAAAACATCACCGTTGACATAGACCAGGATCCCATAAATCAGCTTGTATTTGATGCTTCAAACCAGTTACAATCTTCAAGTCCAGTGGGTCTCTACAGCTTCACACTTCTCATCTTAACTTAGGTATCTTCAATTACAAATAGAGCTTACAGGAGCTTCAGTAAACTATTTACAGGCAACAGATATGCAGTGACCAACCTTATCTCATCTTCTACAGAAGTATTTATCGAAGAAATGAGGAGGTGGGATGGGATAAAAGATCTTCTAGATTCAACTAATACAATGTAATGTTTCTCAGCCTTTGAGAGGCTCAATGGAGAAACTCTCTGATATTTCCTCTGTATTAATTGGTTTAAATTAAGTATTAATCTTGCTCAGAAGATTCTGTTGACTTTAAGGCTCTTCGTTATCCTTGTAATAATTATCCTGACAGTTTACAATAAGTTCCTTTGGTTGAATTAACTGTTCAGTTGTATTGATGCAAATATCTTTTGTTCTGGAAATAACTATGTCTCTTTTGAATGCTTTGAGGCTGCAGGTGGCTTTTGGTAGCTGAGAGGATTCAATTAGCCTATTATGTGGCAGTGGAGGATTCTCGGACTTATAGATATTGTTATTTTTCTTTAAAACACTGTTAATTTGCTTTAATTCTGTGTGTTAGGCATAATTAGGCCTAAATTATGTCTTCTGTTCTTCAAACTGTGTTTAGTTGAATGGATTAGGCTTTAGATAATTGATTTAGGCCGTAATCCCTCAAAACTGTGTAAACCATCTTCAATTCTTTTTCTTTGTTGTGACTGGATCTTTAACACTGATACTCTCTGTTTAATTAAGCTTTGTTTTGTCTTGTTGATGTGCAGGCATTATAGTGGCTTTATAATGATGTCGGTGCTCATGAGGCACTGAATGAAATATGATATGGAACCCCAGTAGAATGATCTCTGTGATGTATAAAGGCCTAGGGGATCATTATGCCCGGCCTTCAATTTTCTTTTACAACAATTGAAAAACCATTAAAACCTACACAATCAAGAAAAATTTAAGAAAATCCTGCGTATTTGGGTTTAGACTGCTTCAGAGGTTGAGGTTAGGTCGTGGCCGTTGGATGAAAGCATGCAACGACGAAGATTGCTCGTAGAGGTTAAAAAGGAGAGGCAGTTGAACAAATGGTGGGGAGATTAAGTCCGGGGCGTTGATTTGCAAAGATCAACGGTTGAGATCAATCGTGAATATATAATGTGGAGGGGCCACTTTATAATGAAATAGAGGAAAATATAAAAAAATGGGTCGAAAAACTTAATTGGCAACAAGAAAGGCATAGATGAAATTTGGGGTTTATTGAGGGATTCTGGGTCATCGGATTAGATCGGCCACAGAGATCAATGGTGGAGATTGCTTTATACATCCTCATGGAGGATGGGTGGAGGGCAATGAACAAACGACGAGATTGAATGCAGGCTATTGATCTGCATAGATAAATGGTGGAGATCAATTTCAGGAAAATGGAATGGGAATGGGAATGGTGGTTTCGGTTGGAGAAACCACCAGTTTCATGCAACAAAAAGGAGTGAAGGAGGTTTTACCTTTTTGAATGCGATATGCGTTACTAGCTGACACATGGCCTTTTAAAACCGCCCATATCTCATAAATTTGAAACATTATCCTTTGGGCTTAAAATCACACGATATGGAGTCTTCGCCATTAGATCAGAAGTGGGTAGATCCAACGGTGGGGGTGAGAGTGCGATAAAACAAGTTGTGCGGGTGGAAGAAGGTGGGGCAGAGCCAAGGCAGTTTTAACCTGGATCATCAGATCAGGGATGGACAGCGGAAATTTGATCTGGAGAAAGGTAGGACCCAAAGGAGTTGGGCCTATCGGGCTAAATCTGGACCGTCGAATGAGTGGGATGAACGATGGAGATTCAATATTGAGGTCAAATGAATAAAATATGAGGTGAGGGGTCAGGCAGAGAAAGGGTCAATGTGTGTCGTTGATCTGCAGAGATCAACGACAGAGATTTCCCCGAAAAAATTTATAAAGCGAGGTTTCATGAAATTAATCAAAGGGTGCGAGGATTGATCTGGACAGTCGGATCTTAGTTTATGGACGGCCCATATGCAATCGGAAGATCGCGATCGGCGGAGGAGAGATGAAAGGTACACAAAAAATATCTGATGCGATTGAACAAGGGCCGTTGATCTGAGGATCAGATCGAAGGCGGAGATTTATTTATGAATGCTGAAGGCGGAAGGATGGGCTATTGAACAGAGCAATAAGGGCCGTCGGATCTGGGTCTAGCGGGGGAGATCAACATCTAGGAAGCCATCAGGAGGTGACAAATCGGAGGGGGCAAAAACTATTAAAATATGACCGATGAAAAATCTCCGATGCGAGATCCCGATGACCGTTTGATCGTTTTAGATCAACGGCTGGGATTCACCCAACCAATGAACCATCGAGTTTCGTTATAATATGAAAAATGGGGTTTTTAATTAAAATACAAAGGGAAATTTGTTTGAGGGAGTGGTTTATATGGTGTTTAGCACCCAATTGCGGGGCTTTCGGGTTATATGAAAAACTGAAGGGATCGGGGGTTATATACAAAGGAGCCAATCGCATCGGAAATTTTAACGCAACAAAAGGAACGCGTTTCACATGAATGCCCCGATGCGATAAGTGTGGCCTTAGCACTTGGTTCTAGTGCCAAGTCGCATGGTGGGGAAGTGGTTTAGGGCTTAGCCAAAGGGGCTAAAGCCTTAGTACAAAAAGGCTCATTTTTATGATTTTTCAAGGATTTTTAAAGGATTTGAAAGCTTCCGATAAGGAAAAAAATGAGTTTTAAACCTTATCAAAGGGGTTTTTATGAAGGGAAGAAGGGGAATGAGGGAAAAAAGAGGAATTTCATGGGGAAGAAAGGGGATAAAATGGAGGTTAATTATGAATGAAAGGAGGGGTAAAATGAAAGGAAAAAATGTGTTTTTAGCAGCAGTCTTTTCTTCAGGAAAATAACAGATTTTCAGAATTGAGAGGGAAACAGTAGTGAAGATTAACTCAAGGATAAGTCATCTTCATAAGAATTTAAGAACTAACAATTTGGCAATATAATTGTTTCTTGAAGGTTTCAAGAATGATTTAGCCACCATTTGATATGACAAATTTTATAGGTGGCTAACAGCTCACACGTTCATATTATAAACTAATTTCCAAAGAACACCTTTGGGGGGTAGTTGGATCTTGGATTTAGTGCTAAGTATCTCGATATGGAGAGGACTAGAATGAGATAGAGTCGAGGAAGAAGGTATGTCAGTAACATCTTTCTCCGCCACATATTTCTCAGGTGTTGGGTAATCTTTCAATTTGGTGGCAACTTTAATAGGTTCAGTGCAACTCATATATACTTCGGAATTACTAGAGGTTTGCCCCTAAGATTTATCTACCAGTTGCATCTGCTACCACTGGAAAGTTTCCTTTAGCACTTTTGGTGTCCCAGAGGTGCCTTTTAGAGGATGACTTACTTCGGCATGTCGGGGGAAATCCTTGGTGTAATGATCTTATTCACACATAAAGAAATGAAATTTCAGATTTCTTTTTTATGAATCGTCAGCAGCTGGCCTTGGTGAATCCTGTTTTGGGGTATCTGGTTTAAATTTAGCTTTACCCTTTAAGGATTTTTCTATTTTTGTAGATTTAACAACATTAAATTCTGAGGTTTTCCCATGATTCTTCTAACTAGTTGCAACATTAGCGGTTATAACATGAGTTGATTTGGATTTTGCAAACTTAGTAGGGGTAATACTAGGTTGCTGAGTAATAGATCCAATAACACCATCAATGGATTTTGCATCGGTAGGCCTAGAATATGTGTGATATGTTGAAGGCCACGGGGTTTCGGGAAGCAACTCATACAGAGTGCTAGATTGTGAATAGAATAAGTCTAAAAACTGGGCACAAGTGATAGCTTGTTCTTTGGTAACACAACCACCCATGGCTATGTCCCTAGAAATGACAGGATTGAATGATTTAGTAAACCATTCAATCAAGAGATGGTCTAGGATATTGTTTTTAATGAGACGATGTCTGCATCTCCATTCATGAATGTGATAAAAAATATGACTGGACTTCGACTGCTCCAATGATGTTATAAAATGAGTCCCAGTATCATACCGAATAGGAAATTGAAAATGGGTAATAAAATCCATGGCTAACAAGTATTGGAAGGTACCTTGAGGAAGCTTGATGTACCACTTCACGACAACACCCACGAGAGTACGCTGAAAAATACGCAATCAAGTAGAATCATCGACCCAAGAGTTTGATGAAAACCAAGGTGGTAGTTCATGACATGTGCTTAGGGGTGCTCTCTAGCCTTTCCTTAAAATTTAGGACAGTTTCCAGGAATTTTAGTTGGAACCGGATGCCAATATGGCGAATGGAGTATTGGGTCATTTGTAAGCTTTGACATGTCTGATAATTCCAACATTGCCAAAAATGACAACTGAGGGTTATAGGGAGTGTATGGTATTTTGTAAGCATCAAACTGAGTATTCCAACCTTGTTGGAATTGGCTCTACCCCCATTAGGGTTGTTTTTGATCATTGTGGACCAATTTTTCCATATTGTTGGTGAAGGGGTGTTTGCTACAGTGTCTTGTAAGGACCCTGCTGTATTTTCTGATAAGGCCCTTGTTGCAGTGGTTGATAAGGGCCCTACTGTAGTTGCTGGAAAGGCCCATGCTGCAGGTGTTGGATTTTTCCTTGTTGCAACTGAAGGTTAGTCCCGTTTTGAAGTTGAGGATTAGGTCATTGTTGGAGCTACTGGTAAGGGATATTAGATCTAAGAGGATAAGTTCCAGATTGTCCCAACGAAGGTTGGGACCATATTGCAGCTAGGAACTTGCTTGTGGATTGGTAAAAACTCTTGATAATGGTATTTGTGGTTGGTGAACGTATGAATGTTGAATAGATAATTGTTGAACATGAGGTTTTTGAACATATGAATGTTGAACATAACATTGTTGAGTCGAGGTGACTTGAGGACCTTGGAAAGGTGCCCCTACGAAAGAATTGGCCATAGATGAAACTAGTGTTCCACCCATTTTCAAGATAGAAACAATGGGTTGGCCTGTCCCCGATGCGGGTCCATAGTTCATGTATTTCCCATTGGAAACAATAGGAATATAATGTTTCCCCCCAGACTGTGGACTAGATGAACTTGTAGGTTGACCTCTAAGAGGGGGGGGGGGGGGTACTGCAGTTACTGTAGAGAGGATCAATAGAGTAGACGATCCAAGAGTAACCTGTATTTGACCTATAGTGACTGTATGCTGGGTAGTAGGAATTGACACATTTGGACCGAAAGAACCAGGTATACGAGTGACAAAATTTGACCATATAGGGTTGTGATATAGTGAATTCACGCTAGAAGTGCCTAATACAAGGTCATCGATGGAAGTGTAACCTAGTGGAACCGAAGTTGCACTATGACCAGTGGGCATAGTGGACCTACTTCCCATATCATAGGAGACATAAGGGAAGCCCCCAAGAGGGAGTTTTGCTTCAGGGCTGACTTCTGTGATATGAGTTGTGGATGTTTCCAAAGGAGTTCTCAGAGGAGTTCCTTCAAAAGGAGCATCATCACCATTAGTTTCCATGGCAGACGAGAACAATTCTCGAATGGGAATCCGAGACGCACAAGGAGAAGGGACCAACGAAAGGTTGGGAGTATCGAAAGGATTATACTAGTGCAGGGGTGACTAGTATACATGGTCATCTTAGGGATCAAAGTGAAAATTCTTAAGGAAAAGTAAGGACCTAGAATTAGGCTCAGGACTATCCAAAGGAGAGGCCTGAGATGAAGTAACCAACTCTGATGGAGGTGGTTGGGACAAAAGGGGTTGCATATTTAGAACAATACCAAGTTCAACACCCTGGTTCTCAAGAGGTTCAACCACAATATGAGGAGTCTCACTTTGGACTCTTTGAGGAGACCTGTCGACTTCAAAAACTGAAGGGGAAGTGGAAGGTAAACTCTACGTGTGGCACGACCAAGGACTTGGAGGTTCTGCCACGATTTTTTTTCATAAAATAAAAAAGGATACAGGTGAGTACTTTGGGCTTTAAAACAAATTTTCAATTAACCAGTCATAATGAGGTCAAGGATCAATGCTTGGGTAGGATCTTATACCGTGGGAAATAAATTTTAGATTTAACAAAAAGAAAAAAAAAATGGTAATCTAGGAAAAAGGGTTTACTAGGTATCTGTGAGATTTAGAATACCTCTTGGCGAACCAAGAAGTACAGGAAGACAATCTCCCTGAATGTTGTGTTCGGTGTATCATGTTTACAAGATGATTGACTTGATTACCTATGGCATGATAAAACCCTAGTGGGGGCTCCAAAAATATATGTGACGATATGCGGGAGTGAAAATCCATAGTAATGTTTTTTGATGTGGAATAATTCGATGAGAGCGTTCCTATATACTATCATATGTGGAGCACCTCTGATATACCTGAGAGTACTAGAGAACGGTCCTATATACTTCCGTACATGGAATAGGATATCACCCCCGAGATGCAAAGTAAGTAGTTAGCGACAACTCTTATGTTTTACGACATGGTAACACTTCTCTAGCCTAGACCTCTAAATTTTTGCATTAAGTACCAAATGCTCCTTGTGTTAACTGAGGTAAATTTTAATGTTTACCTTGAATTAAGTTTCAATTTTGGGGCTCAAAGCAATGCCACCTGAATTCCTAAGATGCAACTATATGAGAAAAAGACATTTTCCATTCGATGAAAGTTGAAATAATAAGGGAAGAGATTTCAAACAATGATGCATCAAACAAATAATGCAGCAAGCACAATGCCCTTAACTAGCCTTTTCCTTTTCATTATTCAAAAATGAAATTCTAAAAAGTAAAAAACTATTTCACTTTCACTACCCCAAATGCAAATTAGAAAAAAAAACATTTTCACATTTACTGACATGTACTTATATGAACTTTCACTTTCCATTCATTAAGAATGATCTAATGCACTTAAATGCACTCTAGTTTTAAATTACTGAAAAATGTGATCTATTTTCAATAATTAATTCCAAAAAATAACTTTTCCATGCAAGTAATCTAATGCACTTAACGAAAATAAAATTTTTGAAATGAAAACTAACGAAATGCAAAATTCAATTTCTTATGAATGCAAAAGAACCCTGCTCCATTGAAATAAATTCAATATTTTTCCAATCATACAAAGCTATCAATCGTCTCAAAATATGAAAGACTCAAACAAAAATATCAATTTACCACTTCAAGTATGGGACAAACATTTTCATTTCACCAAGTAACTGAAGGCAATCAATCAAAACTTGATAGATAAAAAACAGAGAAAAAACCTTATTGATCAAAACACGCTAGAGTTTCGAGAAGAGACTCTAAAAATCTCCACATTCAAAGACCAACGCGGGAAGACAGTTGACACCAGAGGTCTGCAACACGACTGTTTTAGATAAAATATGTGTCGGAAGCGCGAATGTAACTAATAAAAAACACACTGATGGAGGCAAATAGGGGAAAAATAAGAAAATATCGAGAAGAGACTCTATATATGATACCCTAGGACACCTTCAAAGAAGAGTACAAACTGGAGATAAACCCAAACGAATTTTCATTCAACAGTTGGCCAAACTAAACGAGAAGGAAAAATACAAAAGGAGGACTAAAGAGGCTATAGGGTCCCCAACGGAGTCACCATTTTGTTATTTAGGCGGTCAATTCTACAAATAGAAGTGATCCCTCTACCCCAATGAGTGGGTCTAGTAACAAATGAGACAAAAGCAACCAAACTCTCCTAGCTTAAATTAGAATGACATGAGAGAGGAATATGACCTACCTCGCTCCTATGCGGTTATTTTTTGATGTCAATACTGATCTCCTTAATTCCAAGATCTCTCCTCACTATGCATTTACGTACAAATGCCTGTAAGAGAGATCAAACAACGACACACAAAGGAAGCATAGTATATTGCATTCTAATGTAAACCATATGACAGATCAAGGAGCATCATACTAAGGAAGTAATAATCGACAAGCTTATGGAAAGTAAAACATGCTTTGTAGTATTGATAAATTAAAGAGGGAAACATACAATCGGTGCCTGAATGTTGGAGGCCTCCTTCAGGATGAGTTCCCAAGTCCAAGCCAAAAACTTCAAGCACTCCTTCTCCTTGGAATTTTGACAATGTTTAGGTGCTTTCGAGCACTAGAAAGGAAACGAACAATGACCGACCATTTGGGGAAATCGTGAAATTCATTTATAGGTAGGCTGGAGAGGCTAAGGATGCAAAAAATAAGGAGGAAGGTCCATATCTTAAGGGGAAAGTCCTTAAAGGTAGGATCAAGGACTCAAAATGGGGGAAATTGACTCAATCTTCAACTAACTGATACTAGACTTTTGTCCTCGAGACTTCTAGAGGAAGAAGCTTCTACTCCATTTTTGGAGGACTTTCTTGAAGAGGACCAACACGAATTTTCACTTTAATTCCCACGTTTCTAGCATTATTTACAAGTTACAGACAAGGTGACAAGCGTGAGGAAATATAGAAAAGATATGTGTCAAGCTTGCAGATTATGGTTTTCACAAGCTTTTTGCAGGGAGGCTTTAATGCATTTCTCTTTCTGGTCTTCAGGGATGTTTTGAGCATATAATCCATGATGAATGTGTTGTCATAGATTTTTTCACTTTGTGACATTTTTGGCATGAGTGACACAAAGGACAACACTTCAGATAGGGAATAGAGAATTTGACAAAATATTGTGTAACAACATGTGCGACTTGGGGGGGGGGATTTCCCACTCACTATTTTTGTCAAGGGGGTGGCGGTAGGCACCTACCCCCTTGAAGCAAAAAATTAGTGAAACTTTTCGTTATAAAATATTGTAATTTTGTAGTCAATCTAGGTTGTTCATTAGGCAGAAGATCTATAAGTAGAAGTTATGTTAATTTAGGGAGTTTTACCCTAGAAGGAAACCCTCAATTTTTATGAGGGAATTGTATTATGAATATTTAATATTCTGTGTGAGAAGAAGAGAGGAGACCGTGTGAGAGAGAAGAGGAAGTTACAACATGTTTGTTGTAGGTTGTATCCGTCCATTTTGCTAGATAATATAAAAGGAAGGATTGGATGTTTCTCCATGGATGTATCCAAAATTGGGTGAACCATGTATATATGTGTCTCTATTTTTTATTATTTTTTATGTTTTATTTTTTGCAATAGACTATGTGTTCCATTGCTCAATTATTTAATTTCTAACTACTAGTAACATAGTTGAAGGTCTATTTGGCTGATAAAATCGCAAGAAACAAGGGTCCATGGTTCAAGTAGAAGCAATGGTGGAAGATGGTATGTTTAGGGTTGAGAAATTTAACTGCTAAAACTACCAATTATGGAAGATGAAAATGGAGGATTATTTGTTTCCGAAATTTATTTACCTACTATTGAGCAGAAAAGCAAAGAAGCTGACAATTATGATGGATGAAGAATGGGAGATTCTCGATAGAAAGGAACTGGGAACAATACGGTTGTGCCTGGTGGAATCAATGGTTGTGCCTGGAATTAGATAACTTATATTGAAAGCCCTCGACCATAAAAAAGGTATCTCTTATGAAGCATTTATTTAATATGAATATGTTAGAAGGTTGATATGTTGCTCATCATTTAAATGAATTTAACACGACTACCAGTCAATTAATTTCTATATGGGTAAATTTTGATGATGAAGTTAGGGATCTATTTTTTTTGTGCCCATTTCCAAAAAGTTGGAATGGCTTAGTCATGAATATTACTAACTCTATATCTAGATCTAGTACTTTAAAGTTTGATGATGTTGTTGGTTCTATCCTTAGCGAGGAAATGTGACGAAAAATCTTGGGTGAGATAACAAGTAATGCTTTGACTGTAGAGACTAGGAGAATAAAACTAGAGAGAGGAAAGATTATGAGACATCACAATAAGTCAATGAAAGGTAGATCCAAATATATATCGGGGATAGTGTGATGGAAATGCAAGAAGAAAAGGAACCTAAAGAAATATTGTAAATATCGGAAGGGAAAAGAAGGAGATGGACATCAAGAGAACAATTAGGAAGTGAATGTAATAGGTGATGTGTTTCAAGATGCTATGATTATTTCATTAGAAAATATTTTCGATGCTTGGATGGTAGATTCATGGGCTTCATTCCATGCCACACCTGATAGGAAACATTTTCATGATGATGTTCAAGGATATTTTGGACAGGTTCGTCTGGGTGATGATAAACCATATAAAACCATTATAATGGGTAAGGTTTTTATAAATAAATAGAATTTAAACTAATATATATTAATGGAGGTAAGGCATGTTCCATATCTAAATAAAAATATAATTTCAATAGGGAAATTGGGAGGTGAAGCCTGTGTAACTACATTTACAGACAAAACTTGGAAGGCCACTAAAGGAGCCTTGGTAATATAAAAAGGAGAAATGGTTGGTACATTGTATTTATGCAATGGTATTTATAATAATAATTATTATTTAACCTCCATAAGAGAATATATGACATTGTGGCATCATAGGCTTGGGAACATGAGTGAGAAGGGGATGCAATTTTTTCACTTAGGAAATTTTTTGCTAGGTTTGAAGCATGTTGATTTGATTTCTATGAGAATTGTGTTCATGGAAAACACAAGAGAATCAAATTTCTTAGAGTTGGGAAAGAAAATAAGAGTGAAAAATTAGAGATTGTGCATATGGATTATGAGGACTTTCTCAGGTATTACCTCTCAGTGGATCTCACTATTATGTTACTTTTATTAATAATGGAACTAGGAAAAACTCGGTTTTTTTGTATTCAAAATAAATATGATGTCTTTGATATTTTTAAGAAATGGAAATCTTTAGCTGATAATGAGACATAAAAGAATTTAAAGTGTCTCAGATCAAATAATGGTGGTGAATACTACAACAAGGAGTTTGATAACTATTGTTAAGACCTTGGAATTCGTAGAGAGAAGATAATTCCAGGAATACACAATAAAATGGTGTATCAGAAAGGCTGAATAGAACAATCATGGAGCATGAAAGGTGTATGAGATTGCATGCATGAATCCCTTTACAATTTTGGGAATATGTTGTAGATACTGTCGTTTATCTAATAAACAAAGTGATTTTAAGTTCCTTGGATGGTTTTATTATAGAGGAGGCATGGATAGGTAAGAAGGTAAACTACTCATTTTTTAATACTTTTGGTTATGAAGCATTTATCCACATTAATAAGGAAAATCGAACAAAATCTTAAGGAAAAATCAAAGAAGGGTGCCTTCATTGGATATTGTGTTAATGATTTTGGTTATTGCTTATATGATTAAGAAAAACATAAAGTCATTAGGAGTATAAATGTGGTATTAAATGAAAGGGTATTGTATAAATATTAGTTACAAGGTAAGAAACATGAAAAAGAAAACACATAATACACAATTCTTGATGAGATCAAAACACAAGTAAATTCAAAGGTGTTAGTAAATCATAATGGTCAACAATAACAACAACAACAACAACAATGATAATAGTAGCAACAACAACAGTCACCTAAAACTCTTGCTAGTGTTATTAGAAGATATACCAGGTTAAGTAGACCCCTTGAATGATACTCTCCTTTATTGTATTATGTATTTTTGACTGATTTTGGTGAGCGAGAAAATATGAAGAAGAATGCATGTGGAAACCAGAAATAAGTGGGAGAAAGAAATGAAAGAAGATATGGAATCCTTGGCACATAACCAGAGTGATTTGAATGGAAAGTGTCCTACACCCATGGTATTCATCCACCCATCGTATTTATCTGCCCATGGTATTTATCCACCCATGGTATTGTAAGTGGAATCTATTCATGGTATTCATTCACCCATGGTATGTATCCACCCATGGTATGTATCTACCCATGGTATTCATCAACACATGGAATTTACCCATGGTATTGTATGTGGAATCTAACCATGGTATTTATCCATCCATGGTATTGCAAATGAAATCTGTCCATGGTATTTACCCACCCATGGAATTTACCTATGGTATTGTAACTAAAAAATACTATAAGTAACAAGTCAAATTTTGTAGTAGGACAGATTGTACACCACAATTTAGTTTTATTCTCAGTCTTAATAAAAAATTTCTTTGTGTTTTTATTTACGGTATGTTTCTCCTTTTTCTGGAATTCTAATTTTGAAGATCTTGGGGCCTCCCCCCATAAGATCCATTTCAATTTTCTAGATCGTAGGGGCCTCCTACCAAGATCCAGATAAGTGGTATCAGATTTAGGTTATGAATCCATGGGAATTAGGGTTTGAAGCATATTTTAGTTTCAATTTTTTTTAGAAAACTTCAACAAACTTCATACAAGTGCCACAACCTCCACGGAGCATTTTCTTGGGCCAAGCGGGAAGGATTTTCATTTTTTTTTTTCCATTTTTTTGTAGGAATTGTTATTGGGCGTGTTAAATCCCCGTAATTTGTTAGATTTATAAGAAGAAATGAATAGGGGCAACATCAAAACAATCTTTGTAGTCCTAGGACCTAGCCTTTCCATACTCAAAGTGGGCTCTCTCTATTTTGTGTAAAGGATGTGAACTTGTTTGTTGTTAGGGTTTGTTTGTTTGTTTGGGTTGGGTAGATGATCAAGTATAATAAATGGAGTGAGATAATTTCAATTCATTGGGCTATGGAGTCTACAAAAGGTTATGGGGAATTCAACAATGAATCAGGGTGCATCACGAGGAAAATCTAACATGGTCAAATGGATCTTCAAGGTTTATGTGAGATGGAATGAACATCAAATTTGTGAACATAGTAGGTGGAAAAGGGAAGTTAAGAATCCTTGAACAAATAACTTTAAACAAGAAGGGTCTTTAACATTTATCAGCATAAAGAAGTAATCATAAGATAGGGAAAACCAATAACTCTTTGATTAAACTCAAGCAAATAAGCATTTAATATAAAAAATCCAGTGAACTATAGAAGGCAAGAAACTTGTATAATTTCTAGTAATTTCACCTTCAATATTAGAAAACATTCAAGATAGACATATAACATAGATCAAGGAAGAGGGAACTCCTAGAATTCATTGATCATAGTCATAAAGACCTCCAAAGTAACCTTTCAAGAATGGAGAAAAGGGCATGATCAAAACATAAACCTCTTTGGCGAAAAGTAATTAGTGATACTTCAAAGAAAGATCTTAAGAACAATGTTTAAGCAACATCAAACAAGCATGGCTAACCATAAAACATATTTGATATCTAATGTATTGAATCATTCATAAAACAAACAAGCATAAGTGGGTCTAGACAGAAACTAAGAATTCTCTAAACTGACCTAGTAGAAGAAAACATAGAAGCAGTGAAGGATAAACAGAACTAAGGCGCCTCTAAACAACATTTCTTAGTATAAAATTTTTGTCCTACTACAATAGAAGGATGAAAATAATGATAATAAAAGAAAACATGAGCTAAATAGGAACACATCACCATTTGACAATGCTCATGGATCCTACAAGAAAGCCTTCTTCAATGTCAAACAATCCAACCCATTCACAAAGTCAGAGCCAATTTGTCTTTAATCTCCAAGTCCATGCATTACTCTCAATAAAATGTCTAATCAACAACCAACCAAAAAGTGGCCTCAATGTTGTATTTAACAATAAAGGAGGAAAAAAAACCTAATTATGTCTCTAGAAGCCCATTAATTAATCATAAATGTCACTTTTTTTCTTTGAGACCTTGCAAGGCCCAAGGCACAAAATATTTGATGCAAAATATCTTCTTGAAAATTTTTGGAAAAAAAGTTGACATTTAGGCTCCCAAAAACTTCCAAAATGTTTCCTAGAATACTTTTTTGACTTTTTTTTTCCAGGGCGCAACATTGAGATTTAAGGGTGCAATTTCTTGGGCAAGGGCGCAGCACATGCACAGGAAAACTGGGTCACCTTGCAGCCAAGATTTGAAGGCCTTCCTGATTTCGGAATGGGATTCGTGATCGCTCGTTGGAAAGCCTGTTGATTCTAATTTCTAGAACTTCCCTTTGGTTTCTGATTGGAACCCGTTAACCTATTAAAAAAGAAAAAATCCCAAGGGTGGTAAAGGCACAGCGCCAACCCTGAAAACTAGGTAGAAAGGTGAAATTTAGGGTGTTTTTGACCCTTTTGGAGGACCAAATCAACTCCAAATGACCTAAAATTTGGTGAGAATGTTGTACTTGAGTTGAGGAATCCAAAAATTTAAACTTTACCTCCTGAGGATGCCCTGAGAAAAATCACAGCGCCAAGGGCATTGCACCCTTGGCCCTCGAAATCAGCAAAAACCAAAAATTTCCAAAAATTTCCAAAAATTTACAATTACCTTCCTCATGGGGTTTTGGATGCTTGTAGGGAAGCATCAACTAAGATGTCAAGGTTTTCTTGGCCCTTTTCCTCTTTGAGTTCTTGAATTTTGGCAAGGGCTCCTTTGAGCTTGGCCCTTGTAATTTGATTTCTCAAGGAATAGTGTTTGGTCATCTTCTTTTGGAGGTAAAGGTCCCTATTTGCCTTCTCCAATTTTTCCTCCAAGTGTGTCTTTTCTCTTTCTAGCCAAGGCTCCTGAACATATTCTATCTCCATGGCAAGAAAATCACTTAGAGGGAGCTTCTCTGCCAAGGCTGACTCTTGCTCTCTTTGTCTTGCCAAGGCCTTCTTTAAACCCATGGTTCTTGGTCTTCTTATGGACTATCCTTCTTCATCTTAATTTTCCTCATAGGTGCCCATGAATTCCTATAGCTTTACCTATGCACTTTGAGCTTCTTTTCGGGCTCTGATTGCTCTATCCTCATAAATGGAATTTTGTTCCCCTAGTTGCTTGTTCTCCATATCAAGGACACTATTCACATACTTGACCCTATCTAGGTTTTCTTGGAGGTCTTTGATTTGGGTAGTTTTGTTTTGGAGGAGCAAGCTTGAGATCCTTGCCTCATTTTCCTCATAACTATCAATATGAATGAGTTCAAACTCTTTCTCAACCTCATGCTGATCTTCTTCTTCTTCTTCTTCTTCTCTGATCTTTTGTTTTCCTTTTTCAAGCTTCTTAGCTAAGGTGGATGGCATGGTCCCTTGCCTTTTAGAGGTAGCAAAGACATGTCAATTTCCTCTTGATAAGGAAAGGCTCAATATTTTTCATCTGAATGCCTTCACCATGGCTAACCTAATGACTATTGTTATCTTCCTTATTTCTCTCTGCACTGCTATTTTTTGCACTGTGTTCTTGACTACTTTCATCAGCCTTAATTTCTTTTTCTTCCATACTGACATCACTGCCGTGATCTTCATTTGTATCATCATCCATTTCTCCTTCACTGATATCAGCTTCACTATCTTCTTGACCACTTTCTTCATTTTTTTTTTTTCGCTGCTAGAGGTGTCATCATTGGTTTCTACATTGTTTTCTTCATTTCCTTCAATATTTCTAGGAGCCTCACTATCTTTGGCACTGCTCTCTGCACTATCATCATTACCACTATCAGGCTCATTGTTTTTACTGTGTTCTTGACCATTATGACTGTTGTCATTATTGTCACTGCCTTCTTTCTTACTAATACTTGCCTCTTTGCTGTGATCTTTACTGCTATTATCAGCCTCTTCATTTTCTTCACTGTTATCATCAGCTTCATTTTGATCCTTATTACTGGTAGGAGCCTCACTGTCATCTTGGCCATCATGAATGCTGTTATAAATGTCACTATTATTTGGCTCACTGAGTTCTTGGCTTACCTCCTTATCTCCAACATTAGCCTTACTGTGTTCAATATTACCATTGTTTTCTTTGTTGTTCTGATTAGTGTCAACATCATGCTCATCATCATCATTATCTCCACTGATGTCATGATCATCATGATTACTGCTCTCCTCTTCATTTGCACTACTTTCTACACCATCATCTACCACTATGTCTTCTGCTTCATCACTGTCCTCTTTGTTTCCAACATCATCACAACCCTTACCACTACTAGGAGCCTCACTATTTTTACTGTCATTCTGGATCTTAGTTTCACTGCCACCATCATCATCATCTGTTTCTCTGTTACTTCCTTCATTTGTGTCCATACTTTCTTCTACCTGTTCATTTTCTTCCTTACTACTTGTTTCATCCTTATTGCTTTATTTATCAGTATCTTCTCCTTCATGGTCACTTGCTTATTCACTGCCACTTCCCTCTTGATCTGATGCATTGGGAGAGGGTGAGGAAGGAGAGTTCTCTTGAGGTGAGGGTATATGGGTAGATGGTGAAGCATGATCAGTAGAATATGATGGGGGAGTAGGGGGAGCAGGATGAGATGATGAGGGCACATTCTGCTGAGGATGGGGTTGTGGGTTTGTGAAGACCTCATGGGTAAAGAAAACCTCCCATGGAATACCCTTTTGCTCTAATTGATGCAACACAACCATCTTGATGAGAGAATGGTGAAAGAGGCTCTGCATTTGTTGTGATGGGTGTCTCTTTTTCACAATATAAGACATATTATCAATACTCCTATAGAGATAATAGGGAAAATGTAGCATCTTTACCCTAGTGAAGTGCATGATAAATATTATGTGGTATGAATAAAGCCTAGAAAACCTCCCCTCACATGTAAAATATTTCATGATGACTCTCATCAAGGGAGCATATCTCTCCAGCAAATGTGAAAAGGGAAAAATGGATTTGCAATCATCTTTGTATCTAGGTTTTAAAAAAGGTTCATAGTGGCTCAGGTCCAAATTAGCCTGCTTGAACCACCTTACTCCCACACTAGGTATCCCAGTGGAAATAGAAATGGTATTTGAAGATAGCTCAAATTTTACCCCTGCTAAATTTACTTGACTGTCATGAAGGTTAAGGATAAAAAGCCTGGTCAGCTCAGGATGACTTTGTACCTGTTGTGCTCTTTCACGAAAGTTAAAACACCCCACATTCTAGAAACATGAAACTGTCATAGGAGAGGCCATCAACCCCATAATGTTCAGTGGCTCAAACATATTTATTCTTCCACCTCTGCGTTGATGTTGTCTTGGCACTTGGCCTACCTTATCACTGTCACTATTACCTTCCCTTGACATTTTGATTTCACTATTTCCTTGAAAACCAAAACCATAACTATGCTTTTGAAATTATATGAAGAGGGTAAATGATATGGTGATGAAAAATACAGTTTTTTGCAAGTGGAGGAGTAAATGAGTGAAGGGGAAATTTGGGAAAAATGAGAGGCTAAATAATTCTGAATGCAAACCAACTGATATGCCAAAACCTTGCTGTGAAAACACCTTAGTAATGATGAAAATCTGTGAGGGTGGGGTATGAAATGTCAATGCTTTGCAGTTGTGGGGGATTGATTTTGCAAATGGAGTGAGTGTCTTGGTGGAGGAGAAAATTCTCAACAAGGCACTCTCAGTGTGCTCTTAGCATGCAGATGGAGTAGTGTCCTCTAAATAATGGTGTGTTTAACATGAAAATTAGGTTTTTTCCTTTAGGGTTTTTAATTTTTCTTAACTCCACACCATCAAACTTCTTCAAAGGAGGTAAGGCATCCACTTACCTCTCAAAGAATGTTATGAAGACACCTGGCAGAAACCTGGAGGGTTTTTGAAGTGTTTGAGAGCTTGCACTAGTGTGGAGGCCCTCCTATCCAAGAGCGCAACACCTAAACGCAGTGTCGGGTGGTTGAACGCATTGTCAGGTCGGCCGAGGGTGTAGTGTTGAACACACAATGTGAACGTGCAGCGGTGGGCCTGTCGGGTGAACTTCCATGCCAGTCGGGTCTCTTTGTAAACGCACAACACCGAAACCCTTTCTGTCGAGCTTGTCAGGTTGGGTAGTGTCTGTTGTGATTTTTTGAATGTGTAGCACTACCGGGCAAGACTACATGTGGAGTTTGAACAAGGTAAACAGAAAGCACCGAAACCCTTTTTGCCAGGTGGATGCGTAGCACTGCCAAGTAAGGCTCCACGCGGAGTTTGAACGAGGTGCTGGGTGTGTACGGGTAAACACGCAACACACACTTAATGGCACACATCACAGAGTAATTTTGAACAGAAAAAACCTCCAGGAGCACAGCACACGACTCCAGGCACGTAACACAGGGTAACTTGCCCGTTTTGACTATAAAAAAAACTCACAGTTTCACTCCTCAACTGTTTTTGATACTTGCAAGTGAATAATGAGTTGAATGAAAAACAAAATGACCCTAAATATGCTTTGGGAATTTTAAATATAATCCCAACAAACCCACTTTCTAATGTTTTTTCCTTTGTCACTTTTACTGATATCTTATTTAACCCTTTTGCTGCAAGTGACTTAAGACATAGATTTTTGCCTTTCTATTGCTTTTCTTACCAACTCTTTATCATTTTGGTTTGCAGGTGACTTCAAAGGATGAAGTTGGTCTTCTACTGCTTCCTTTGCACATTTCAACTCAACCATTTTCCTCTTCTTACTGATCCTTTTACATTGTTTTCCTCTGCAGGTGATTACATGGTGAACTCAGACTTTCTTTTGGTTCCTTGAGGCATGAAGAGCTTGTTATTATACTTTGGTGAATTTGGCCACACAACAGCTTCTTCAATTTGATGTGAAACCTCTATTATAAAACTCAGTTTAACCCTTTGATCTTCACAAACCTCCTTTCACTGTTTGTATGCAGTTTTGTTGAAATGGTGAATTTGACTCCCTCTGTAATGTTGGGTGCTTGACGAGTTTCATTTTGACACCTAAGAGACTAAAAAATCTTTTGCCACTGCGATGGGTTTTAAACAATGTCTTTCACCTCCCTAGGCCACTTCTGATTTGCAGGTGCCTAAATTTATAATTTAAAACTTTTCTTATTGATACTCCTTACCTCCTTTCTCTGCAGATTTTGTTTGACTCATATGATTGACTGTGTTTTGGCTTGTTTATGTCCTTCAACATTTTCACTTAGCAGGTGTTATGAAACCCTGAAATGGCTCTCCCTTTTATCTTTAAAGCCTGCTAACTTTATTTTTGAAAAATTTAGAAACTTACACAATGGAAGTATCTTCAAAACCTCTTTGTTCTTACCTTGGAACTCATACCATGTTTTTCTATCTTTTGACCACTGAGTGTAAATGATTGAAATGAGAGATTGGCCCTCCTTCATGTTTTTTGCTGCATTGGATCTCTACTTGGAATCCTGTTGATCCAATCATGCTTAGAAACCTTGATTTCTCCTCAAGACCCGGTTCTTCCTGTCTTCCTTTAGGAACTCATTAGTTACTTTATCAATTTCCTTTGCTGATTTACCTTTTGACGTTCCTGCAGAAATGCCAAGCACATTTACCTTTTGCAAAACTTGAAATTGACAAGGTAGACCTCTTTGGAGATCTTATGATCTTTCTTGGGCAAGCATGTGTTTCTCTTCTTTTACATTTGTAACAACCTCTAGCACATGAAAAGCAAAGCTTCAAACATCAATAAAAACCCTACAACCTATGAAAACCCTAATGATCTAGTGGGAGGGTTTTAACTTGGTATTTGACTGAAATTTGGCTTGGGATCTTAATATTGTAAAAATAGAGTTTTTGACCAATTGATGTATTTGACTATATAGAAATTGATGTACTTGATTGATATAAAAGAGCCTATAGAGGTAGTTTTGAGACCATCAAGGTTTGAGGAACTTGATGAACATGGGGATGGATAGGTTGATTGGTAACCCTAGATGAAAAGTGAAGGAGTGAGGAAAAGGCAAAATAGAGTGCTGGGCTTATAGGTGGGAAAATAGGATATATATGAGTGGCATAAGCCCATGAGGGGTGCTTTAGGAATGGTAGGTTAACCATGGAATGCTAAAATAGTAGAATAATGAAAAATTTGTGACAAGGATAATCGAGGCAGTGAGATTTATAAAACACACAATATTCAGGAATCTTGTTTTTAGAAATACAGGACTAATATTTAGTCATCTATAGATAGTAAAAATTACTGATGACTAACAGTGGCTCCACTTGGGGAGGGCAGCACCTTTTCAGGAGGTGTCCAGGACCTCAGAGCCCAAATCTCTGAGTTTTGAAGACCAATGCCTTACTTGCACATTGTAGATTTCTTTCCTTTATTTGCCAATGTTCTCTTGAAGGCATGATTTCAAAAACTCTGAAAAAATGATTTCTTCAACTTCAATTCTACCTACCCATCCTACTTTGCCTCACAATTTTTTTTTCTTTGGGTGCAATTGGACTGGCAAACCCTTGACATTCTTTTTTCTTTGAAAGCATAAGACAAAAACTATCTATTTTTACCCTTATCACTCCCGAGAGTTTAGATTAGGCTAATGAACTCTCTTATTCTCTACTTAGTCTACTTATTTTTCTAGATTAATCTGTTTGACAAACTTTTATTCTCTAATGTACTGACATGAAATTGAAAACATGACTAAACCAGGATTGAGCAATCTGATTTTCCATGGGCTGTGGCATTCGGACAAGCTGCACACAGACATTACTTTTGTACAATCAAAACTAGAAAATATGAGGGCTATGATTTATCATTTGTTAGGAATCCCTATCTTTTCTCTTTCGTTTAGATTTGAGAATTTAGAACCAGCAGTATTTTCCTAATCTAATCTACTGACAAGTCAAGTTTAAATGTTTTGAAAAGTCTTCTTTCACTAACCTATCAGCAGAAATTTAAAACATGTTTAGTCATGATTAGGCTAGATGAATGAACAAGACTCTTTCCTTTGAACTAGTAGTGGCATTTAGGCTTGAGCACTTTCAGCAACACTCTTTTTTTGGGTATGGGGATGTACCTATTCTTTTCCTACCCTCTTTTACTTCCTTTTTCTGTTTTTTGTGTTTTTGTTTTTTTGTTTTTTTTTTGTTTTTTTTTTTTATTTTTATTTTTCTGATTTTTTTTATTAATCGATGTTATGTACAATGAATGAAAACTTTGAACTAGGAACTTTGACAAAAATACTTTTTGAGAATCCTACCATTTATAGGACCTCCGAATACCTCTACTCCATCCAACTCTTGTAAAAAGAAAGCATTGTTTCTTTTAGCTGAATAAATGATGTAAGGCCCCTTCCAAAAAATTTCAAAGTTTCCATGCTTGCCTTGGCCTTCTCTCCTCGAAAACTATTTCAGCACTTTGTCTCTTTCAAAGACCCTTTTCAGGTGAACTTGGCATTCCTCATTAGTTTTAAAATAGACAATTATGTCATCCAAGTATATCATGATGAATTAACTTAAGTACTCAGAAAAAGCAGTGTCCATAGGTATTTGAAAAGAAAATCCCACATTCATCAACCTAAATGTCATTTTTTCATATATGTAGGTGCCCCAAGGTGTTGTAAAAGTGGTTTTGTGCTGATCAGTTGGAAGCACTATCACCTGATTGTAACCTGAAACACTATCAAGTAATGAGATCTTATTAGAACCTACCACCCTTTGTAGTGTATGATTTATCTTAGGTAAAGGGAAACTATCCTTTGGGAAGGGTGTGTTTAAGTTTCTAAAGTCTATGCATAACCTAAACCCACCTGTTTTCTCTCTTACTGACACAATCTTCCTTAAAGGTTTCTGGTTTTCCTTGGGAGAAATCCTGTTTTGAAAAATGTTTGTGTCACATGGTTTCAAGTCATCTTTCCCCTTTGCAAAAGCATCTTTAAACTCTTTGCACAACTCTATGTATTTATGTTTTATGTGAGGTGGAAATTTTTTGGATAGCTTGATCATTCTAGGTTTTTCTGGGCTACCTATGTTGTATTCTTCTATATCAGCATTGGTGGATTCCACTTTTGGCTCTCTAGCAACCTCATTGAAGTCCAACAACTCTTCTGAAAGGACAAAACATTTTGCTGATGATTTATCTTTGTTTTGCAATACCTTAAGGTCTTTTTGATCTGGGTCCCTAGAACATTCTACTTCATGAAGGTGTTCTAGCATATTTACATCAGCAGAAGGAGATAGTTCTGTTTTTGGTGTTTGCTCTTCATTTGGGAAATCTTGTTCATGCTCTAAGCTTGGTTTTGGTATTGAAAATTCATCCTTAAGTTGTAGCAAATTAAGATCAGCTTCACCATTATGTTGTTGTTCAGGGCTGCTAGAGTTTTGGCTATTAAGTTCTTCATTTTGCATTAGGTTTGACTGTTATGGGAAGTCTAGTTATTTGTCAATTTCATTTACTTTTTCATCTATGTCATCTTCATTATACAAGATAAATGAGTCCATATCTGAATGGCTAGAATAAATAGGGGTGTTGTTTGGCCTGTCTAGGATGCTAACCATATATTTCATATGTGATTCCCATTACAATCTCCTTGTTTGGGTAAAAACCGAGATGGTAGCATATGACATGTCCAGTTGGAGGTTCCCTTGAAGTTTGGCTCCCCATGATCTGGATAGAAGCGTGCCATACTTCGGGGGAATGTCAGCAACCACTATGTCCATGACTAGACTCTTAGTAGGTATTTGTGCCAGATTGACACACAGGTCTTTGATTAGACCCAAAAATTTGATTCTACTCGAATCGAAAGAGTACAAGTCATTGTAATGTTTGGTTATTTCTAGGCCTAATCTATCCATCACCACCTTGGGCATGAGATTGTGTGAGGCACCGGAGTCTAGCATAGCATTGTGCAAGATTTTTTCATGAATGTTTAAGCTAACATAGAAAGGAGGGACAGCTCCTCCTTGATATTTTCCCTCTACCTCAGGTCCAAACAACAGCTCAGGTTTGTCATCAGTCAAATTTAGAGTGTCGGTGTCATTCCCTACATTCAAAACTTTCAAAACTTGGGACCTGTATACATCTTGGGTTACCAGTTCAATGAGGGGTATGGCTATTTTGATTTTGGCAATCTCTCCCTCAAAACCGAAAGGTGGTAGTGTTTTTGACATATTTACATCTGTTTTGTCACACATAGTCTTTTCAACAATTTTTGTTTGCTGAGTTTTATTAGGACTGTCATTTAGAGCAGATCTTCCAGGGCCACTAGTGGAGGTACTAGGGAAGCTTGGGTCACCATTTTGTTGGCTAGTTTTGTCTTTGTTTGGTTCAGTTTTCTTAGCCATGGTGTTTTTGTTTTCTGCTATCCTTTTCATTATGTTTTCAGGGGTCTTTTTAGCACCAATTTCAAGTTTGTTTTTCTTGGAGGCCTCTTGGTTTTTCTTACTCCTAAGATAATTTTGCATATGGAACTCCATTATGGCATTTTCAAACCCTAATTTGTAGTATTTAGAATCCTCATATTTTGTTTCATTTTTATTTGAGGAGAAGAAACCTTGTTCTTTTTCAGTGAGAAAAACATCACCCTCATTATTAGATCCTATCAAGTTTACGTGGTTTTCTTCCGGCTGTTCAGTCTCTCTTTCCTCTTCATCTACATAATTATCTTGGAAATGAGGCCTAATCTGTTGGTCATTTTCCCTTTGCCTGATTTGGGGAGGGTCTCTTCTGAAATTTTGATTGCTATTTCGGTTTTGGATATTTGGTTGATTTTCCCTAGGAGGTGCTCTTTCATTCAATTTTATCCTCTCCATCATCCTTTCCATTACCCTCACTAAATTGTCAATTTTGGTATCAGATGAGGAGTTTGAGGCCATAGTTTCATCCTTGTATGTGACATTCTTTTCTAACCTCATCCTAGCCCTCTTTTCAATCAGGTTAACCTCTACACTCACAACTCCCATTTTCATGTCTTCTAAAGTTAGAGGATCTCTCTCTCTCAATTGGTAAGTCATGTCTGGATCAAAGCCTTCTGGAAACTTCACTAGTGCTAGGTATTTTGGGGGTTTCATGTAAGGTGAGAGGGCATTGTACACACTATTGAACCTAGTGCAATAGTCTTGGATGCTTTCCTCGATATTTCTCTTAAGGTTGTTATATTCTGAGAGGATTTGGAGAGGGTTTTTCTTAATCTCCCATTTGCTTCTGAATGTCTGGTAAAGGGAAGGGAGATCATGTATGCTGTTGGGAGTCAAGATTTTGAACATTTTTTAGCTTCTCCTCCTAAGCTTTGGGAAAACATCGTCATCTTTATGGTCTCTTCTTCTAATTCCATGTAATAAAAAGCATCATTTATTCTATCTACATGCTGTTGGGTAGTTGTAGAGTCAGCTCCAGTGAAGTGAGGGATTTTGGATTGGTAGTCATTTGGAAAAGGTATCAAAGGTTGTGGTAGTACTAGAGGGGTGTACTATGCTGCCATGATGGGAGCTAATGGAATCCAAGGAGGATTTACAAGTGGAGAGTTTGTGAGAGGGGGTGTAGGATGAAGTGGAGTGGTTTGCACAATGGTGGTATGAATGGGTGTAGTGGAAGTACTTAGACCAACAAACTGATTTTGAGCAGACTTGGAATGAAAAGAGCCAAAGTGATGGAGAAGATGAAAATCAAGAGGAGTGGAAGGAGAGGCTTCTCCGCTAGGACTCTACTGCAAATCTCTGGGCTCAAGGTTAGTCTGGTCAATCCCACTTTGTGACTTAGTTCGTAAAAGTTTTCTTGTATTGAGTAAGTCAAACTAGGGATCTTGTAAGGCTGTGAGATTTTCAGGGACAAAAATTTCTCTATGAATGGTCCTAAGAGTAGTTGAATCTTCAGTCCTAGAAGTTTTCCACAAAATCCTTTCTGGGTCATCAACTATGGTAGGAGGGTTTGGGTCCGGGTGAGATCTGGTACTGATCCTTTGTGAAGCCATATTTCAAACCCAAAGTGTAGAGAGGCTAAAAGTTTATGACTGTTTTCAGAAGGATGACCTCTCTTAGTGTTTGCTAAACTCACACAGTGTGTGACTAGGTTTCTAAATTGCTCAGGGCTGGTTTGACACAATCGTAGGGAAGTCTATGAGACTAGTAGAGTTAGTAGGCCCACTTGGGAGAGGAAAAAAAACTGAGTGATGTAAGCCTCTACCCAAGGTCTTGGTCGTCGCTTTCCTAAACTACATATTTCTGCACATGTGAATAAAGGAGTTGTAGTTGAACATGTGCAAAGTCATCTGATTACCAGTCAATAATGAAAACCATTAACAGACATGAGGATGACCACCGATAAGGATGATGGTCTCCAAGGGAGGGAAGGGAGCGTTAGCACACTCTGTTGGTGGAAGAGGGTCACGTTAGCCAGATAAACCCAAAAAAATGTTTAATTTTTTTGATTGGTAGGGGTTTAAGCCAACTTCTTAACTATGGAAACATTGTTGTGTGCAGGGATCAAGATGTTACCATGAGTTTCTAGTGTGAAAGAGAACATGTGAATGAGAAACGACAAATGTTAACTGGTCCGACATGTTTGGTAGCATTGTAAAGATGCAGTTTGCTAAATTATGCCAGATTAGATATGATGAATGGGAAGGAAGACCTCTTGAGCTGGATAATCACGCGGTGGGATGAACACCAAGGTGTGTTCAGGATTGAGGGTCACAAGCTCTTAATAGAAAAATATGACATCTACTCCCTGACCAACCTATCATGTAGAGGACGGAGTCCCAACATGATAGGATCAAGAGCGGATCCTAGGACTACCATGGGATTGATCCAAGCTCATTGCATAGATAAGATTTAGTCCATGAGCAACATAATTCTTATAGCCTGGATAGAATTTATATCATTGAGGTCAACTTTATGGATGATCGTGCAATTGAAAGGAGCCAAAAGTTAGGACGTGGCAAAAAAGGCTCAGTTTCTATTGGCATTAGACTGTTTGCAGCCACAAGTATTCAACTAGTGTGAGGGTGTTGTCCGTCGAGTAAAAGCAGAGTTAATAGCGTGTAAGACCCAGGCCCAAAGAGAGTTTGAGTATGAAACCATGATTATGTCATTTCTGCTAGAGAGTGTGCCCATGATGAGGCCTTGAATGAGCATGGGCATAACTGGTCCCAGGGAGCCTAGACAAGGTCAATGGGTTGCCCTGATGCATCAGACAGGAGAAGGAAAGATTATGCATTTATTTGATGATGCTTTCTTTGAGTGGCTATGTGGTGAAATTATGATGATTGAATATTACCCCTATGTGAGGATAAACTTCACAGGGGATCCAAAGATGATATTGCCACCTGACACTCAGTGTGGGCCAATGCGTAGAGTGACATGTCAGAGTAAAAAGTATTTTTTTTCTTTTGAATGTTTATGAAATTTTTTTGGTTATGGGTGAAAACGTTTTTGACATGAAGTGCTTGCTTGACATAGAAGTGGTGCCTGTTCTACTAGTTGGAGCCTCTCGCTAAGCTAAGCAGGATGATCAGCTACCAAGGACTGTAGCAGTAGTAGAGGCCGTGACAATCGTTGAAGAGGGGGATGACACACAGAGTTTGTGCGAGGTTGCCAAGAACCTCAAGGGTTTGAGTATGGGTGTGCCACCTCTTCCCATGAGGGAGATACCTAGAAATTTGCAACGACATGCAGTGGGTGTGCCAGAGCAGTGATGTGCTATCATGAGCAACAGGCTCAACAGGAGTATATAGGCTACCAGATGTCATAGTGAGGATTAGAAGTGCCACTTTTTGTATAAAACACCCATTTTTTGGAGAGATTTTGAAGTAAAAAAATTGGACATGACACACACACACACACACACACACACACACGGATATATATATATATATATATATATATATATATATATATATATATATATATATATATATATTGGTGATTTAAATGATGTATTATTGTTTTTTATGTAGAGTTTTATGAAAAAATATACACTCATGTATGAATATTTCATAAGGAATGTGATAGATGCCAATCTAATACATAATTTGCTAATGAATCAAGTAATGCATTGAATTCTATAGGAATGTGTTCATAAGTGAGAAACTCAAATTGAAATTTTAGAGGTCATACCCTTAAAAAGTAATGTAATAAAAGATGATTGCGGATGTGATAATGATTGGTCAAGTGCATAACATATAGATGAGAATCTAACCTAACCACAATATTGGAGATGTCACAAGATGCAGCTTCAGTGAGGAGTTCAATAACAGACATGTATTAAACAATATTATTGGTGGCATAGCCAAGGAAGACTCCCCCAAAACTAAGTAGTTTCAACTCATGTGTGTAGAGGACCCAAGCAGCCGATGTAATGTGCCATGTGTGATGAGTGGCACCATATGCATATCCAACGTATGGTAAGGGTGATGAAAAAATCTGTGCAAAAGAGACATGTATGAGAGAAAAATACTCAGAAAAAGGCCAAAATAATCTAGACACACCAAAAAAGATAAAACCTATATACATAAAATTAAAAAGTAGATGCCTAGTAGAGCACTAGGAAAAGCACTTTTTTAATAGAGTGATCTGAAAATGGAACTATTTTTAATGCTATGCAAAGTATCCATTTCCATTTAATTTAGTGTGCAAAGTGTTCTCCATGACTTGCAAGTTAAACAAAGTAGATTTGGTAATGTTTCTGAGTTTTATGTGTGAGGATTTGTTATTTAAATTTATTGTTTAATATATCACATCATAAATACAAAACAAGATAAATTCACCATAGCATAACACAACAAACTGATGAGGCAGTTCACCCCTCTTGGGCTACATCTGCCTGTCCAAGGCTCCCCAATGGTATGTTCTTGCTCTACTAATTTTCTAAAAATGGTTACACAGTGAGAAATATGCCTAAACAGGCAAAAAAAGATGTGAATTTGACTTCAGAAGATAGAAATAAGCTAAAAATGGCTTTTGTTTCACCTCAAACAGTGAAGTACAACCCAATACAACTCCATCTCCCTGATGGCCCTAGTGGTCCTTTCCTCTTCTCTGAAGAAAAAATGGATGAAGAACACCTATTTTCACTCTAAAACCTATCCAAAAATCTGCATAATGCTCAATAAACCTAAAATTGACTAAAATTTCATCCAAATTGGTTCAAAAATGAGGAAGTTATGACCTCCCAAAGAAAACTGCCCAATGTCACTAGAAAACTCCACCAAATGTGGGAGAACTCCATTTAGGAGCGCGAAAAATGGCATAACTCTAGAAAAGGCGGACTCTGCCCCAGAATGGCAATAACTGTTAGGCTGGAATTAATTTTTTTTGTGATGGGGTGCTCACATGTGACCACCTCCATTTAACCCGCCACCTAAACCATTAACCATGAATTTTCCAAACGGTCGCATTAAACATTAAACGTGCTGGCCACATGACATAAAAAAAATGGATGGTTAATTAACCATTTACTTTGATGGTTAATGGCCTTTAGGCCATGGTTATGGGCACATGGTTCTATGGTGTATGGGGGCTGGCCCCTTTTTCCACCCAACGAAATCTGTTTTAAAACTTAAATATGTGTTGTTGCCCAATAGGTTAAGTAACAACCTGTAGACGGACCGGTAAGGTGCTGGCTTTGTACAGTGGAGGTTAGGTGTTCAAAACCTTGGGCCTCCATAATATTTTGGTCAATTGTTCATGGGTCACGTGGCAGCCTCCGAGCCTGCCACATGGCGAGCTGCTATTGGTCCACTTAAACAATGTCAAACCAACCTCCAATCCAAAGTTGCCACTTGTCACAAAATGATTTTCCCAGATGGAATATTCCAAGGAATATTTTGGGGAATATTCCCAAAATATTCCTTGGAATATTCTTTTTTTAATTTTTTTCAAATTCAAAAGTCAACTTTGCTCAACTAAAAAATGGACTATACTGGAGACTTCAAACCTTCATAACTTTCACATATGATGTCAGATTTGAGTCTCGTTCATGGTACCAGAATCACAACGACGAGGCCTTTCTGGTCATTCTGATTACAGCCATTTCTGAGAACTTACATTTTTGAGCATTTTTTCAACTTGGACATGATCACCTAATCACACCTCCCCAATGGAAAGATTTTAGACCCCAAAATCTCTCTAAATTACAGAAATTGTTAAACACGCATGGTAAATACACATGAAAATAAACACACATAGACATAATTGAAGGATAAGCGTGAGATGCTTTACTATTAACTATAGATATGCTTTTATAGTACATTAGGTGTGACCCTTGGATTCCACATTCCAAGGTCACTAGGACTCCATTTGTGATTGTTTGCCTTCCACACCTACCCATAGAGGATTAGGTGTCCAATGTTCCCCCCCTTAATTCGAAGAGTTATGTGTAAGTCCAAGAAGAGAGTTGTAATACAAATCTGCAAAATATGCATGGCAGCGCTTAGGTTGAATCAACTCTCTAAAATGTTGGCATGAAGAGGTGGTTTAAGGATGACCACCAACACTAGAACACAACGCTTATTGCATTTCCTGAAACTCTTCCAAATATGGCAAGAAACTGAGGGCTTATGCTAGAGGAAGTGTCCCTCATATTTGATGAGGGAGACCTTCAACCTAGAGGGAGGGAGGTCTACAACCTATGATGGTTTAAGGATGACCACCAACACTTGAATGCTTGATGCATTTCCTGGAACTCTACCAAAACTGGCAAGAAGATGAATTCTTCTACTAAAGGAAGTGTTTCGAATTCTTTGAAGAGGAAGAATATGAACCTCGCATAGATGGTTTAAGGTTGTCCATCAACCAAAGGCATGCTCATGGGCATCCGTGTCTCTGGCTATAACTCTGAATCTGGAATGACAAGTTGTGGCTCATGCTCGCTTGAAGTGATATGACTTTGGCTAAAACCTTGAATATGGAATGAGAGATTGTGGCTCAGGCTTTCTTGATGTGGTGTCGAATCTTGTATATGACCACCATTTCCCCCCTTGTCAGGTACAAGGTGAGATGATGGAGAAAACTTAACTGCAATATTTTTCAATATTCGAGAACAAGTTCTGACATGCGACTTAAACATCTTCTTGGCTGCTGATGCCCATTTCCAAGAAGCGATCCATCCAAGATGAATCTTTGTTCTTGAAGGAGGCTTGTTTCTGAAGCGTATGTGTGAATAATGGGTGTGCTGACCACAGTTCTTGCATGGGTGAAGATCAAAATAATGATCATTCATATGGCCAACTTGAACACAGTGTTGGCATTTTTCAATTTGTTGTTGTTGTTGCTGTGGAAGAGGAGCAGGATCTGGAGCAACTGAAGGTGAACTATCATAAAGAAATCTGGCACTCTGAAATTTGATGGGTTTGGAGTAGTCCAGAATATGAATGGACAACTCATTGTCATATCCAAGACCTGTTCAGTGCTTGTTATGGACAAGCTCTTCCCAAGGTCTGATGATGGGATTGGAAAGTGTAGAATGAGCTGTTGCATCTTCATGTAAATCTGCTCTTGTACAAGGAACTGAAAGTGAATCGATTGCAACATTACTGAATTGATGTTTATGAGAGTCTGTTTCAATTTTCTGAACAAAAACAGGTTCAGAATGATGATTCCACTGCTGTAATTTTGTTTTCTGAAGCTGAGATTCAAGATGCAAAAATTCAATCTTCTCATGTGCATTTTGCAGACAATACTTAATGTCAAAAAGAGAAGCTTTGCTGATATTTACCCTATCATCGATGGTGGAAAGCATCAGAGTGTTCCAAAACTCCAATATTTCATAAAATTTTGTCATTATCTCAGCAAATATAAATGCTCAATAATCCTAATGGAGGGTATAACAAGAATACAAAAACCCCAACTTTATTCCAAAAATTTGAGGAATACCAACTCTCTATCAAACTATTGTTGAATATAATGCAGACATAAAAATCCTTGAATTATTTATTGTTGCCATCTAGAACATGCCATTCTTCATAGCCTATTAAATATGCCTCGGTAATTTTCACTTTGTATATAGTTACATAAAGGAATCATCCAACAATGTAAAAGAGAAACAGAGTGTATTGAGTCAGTTTGTTGGTAAACCAAACTACCTAGAAATACCTCTCTGGGGAATGCTCAACCCTTTTATTCTTGATGTGGCTTCAGATAGTCTTTTCACTGTCAGTGATGACTCACCTCATGAGATGTTAATGCTTCAAACTTTTCAGATTATCGGTCTGCAGTATATCTTATTCAAATAAACAGAGAAGCAACTTTTCTCTTGGTGTTTGAACATTTTAAAAAGGAAAATTAACAAGATGTGTCACTTCAAAGTTTCTTTATGAACATTTCATGGTGGATATAAATGTCAGTCATGTAGAAAGTATTCAACCGTGGATAGAGCTCGTCATACACAATTCCCTGAATTCAACAAAATGTCCTGCTAAATTGGGCATTTGAACGCAAAAAGAGCAATAGTATGGGAGAGAGTTCAAGTAGCAGACAACTGAGATGGTCGCTACATGGCATGAAAACCTTAATCACTAGGGGCACCAAAGGAATTAGACATGCTATTGTAGAGGAACACACCATTCAATGCATTGTAGGTTCCAAGAGCATTCCACGGTGTTCAACGTAGCAGAAAGTGCAGATATAAAAGTCATTTAACCATTACAATTGTGTATTCATTCAACACTTCATTCACCGGTGCACACGGTCTCACGGTCTCATGATGGACAATAATTATTAGTTTTCAAAAATATTTCGATGCACAATATCAACAGGTGAGCATGTCAACGGGATGGCTCATTGGGAAAGTGTTAAGTTTGCTTGATGATTCCAAGCTCGTTATTTATTTTGCTCCTTCTCTAATGGAATGAATGGACAAACAAACGAACTATATTGCTTGAGAAACTGATATAGCTCACATGGCTCCTAGAACTTCAATACATGTGCAATATTCATTTAATTGGACACAAAAAGTGACATGAACTCACAGTAGAAGCCAATGCATATAGCTGCAGCGCTGGGAAGTCGATTTAATTCACAGTCCCATTGAGCAGCGTTGGGAAGTCGATTCTGCTTCCATTTCTTTTGCACTCATTCTGCTAAACCCTGGTGTTGCAATGTGGTTGAAATTAGTTTTGTTTGCATGAGGAAATATCAAAGAAGCAATCCATGTGGCTGAGAATGAGGAACATAGAATGGTGGATGCGGCGGCACCAGATGCCTCATTACTTAAGGCAAAGAGTTCAACAGTATGAATGACAGAAGTGGGCTGCAATGCGCGGAGTCAATGGAGGTTGAATGATCAATGACTTGCCCGAAAGCCTTCAATGGGATGTGAAATATCATCTCTGTTTAGACCTCATGCGCTAGGTATATATAAATACACACACACACACACACACACACACACACACACACACATATACATACATACATACATACATACATACATACATATATATATATATATATTCTACTCTTCCTCTCTTCAATTCAACTATATTAAGTGGGAAATATGATCTAACATTCCGCGCTACTCACTCTTGGTAGACGCAGTTTCTTCCATCGCACAATTCGCTTAGGTTTCTTTATATGAAGTGGGAATTCCGGCTCTTAAAAATAGACTTACCACCTCGCCATCGCAGGGTGTAGTGGGAGAGGCTAAGGCCTACAGAATGTGGAGAAGGTTAGTGAGAGCAGTGTTCGACAGGAGGGAGTGCCACAGGCCGATGGAGTGTAATGGAGAAAGGGTGGCTCGATATGATGGAAAAGAGCCTAGTTGTTGGTTTGGGAAATGACCGGGTTCAATCCCACTGCATAGGACTTGCAGAGGCCACAAGGGAAAGTCCAAGTGCAAAAGGGAAGCCATTGGTTTCCAAGAATACGTTTGAGCAAGAGCATGAAAATGACACAGAGCATTACAATTTCAATCAGTAGCAGTGGAGCATTGGGGTAAAGTAGTGGCAGAGTGACAGGTCTGAGTTAATATTCTGGATAGTAGCACAATTAGAGGCACACTACCAGGAAACAATCTGGACTCACCATGCCAACTGAAATTGTTAATGGTTATTTGCAGAGAGAGTTAAATTTCTAGGAGTGTCGTGCTGCAACCTAAAAAGTAGGAAAGACAAAAATAGAAATAGAAAAAGGCATTTTTTTTTATCAACGTAATGTCAGACTATGGAAGCATTAATTGGAAGAGGAATTGTACCAACAATCACTCACTCTATTTCGCTACCAGAGAGAGAGTGTTGCAGGTGAAACGCTTAAGATACCATGTTAAACACGCATGGTAAATACACATGAAAATAAACACACATAGATAGAACTAAAGGATAAGCATGAGATGCATTACTATTAACCATAGATGTGCTTTTATAGTACATTAGGTGTGACCCTTGGATTCCGCATTCCAAGGTCACTTGGACTCCATTTGTGACTGTTCGCCTTCCACACCTACCCATAGAGGATTAGGTGTCCAACAGAAATTGAAGATGAGGAGACTAATTCTCCACTCCTCCGACCTTGAACCACTGAAATATTCCTGACTTCATCAAATTGAGCTTCTCATAAAAAGATAAATTATTCCTTCAATATGTCGGCCAACTGTTGCTAACCTTGACTATGTCATGATGCAAATTTTTGGAATTTACTGAACAACAACTAAAATTTGCAGAAATCATATTGTTCCTACAATGGTCTACCTTCCAAGGAAATAGAAAATAAGATTCACCTTGCCAACTGTCCTTATGGCAAATTTTTGTTGAATGAGCCATGTACTTGTGTCAATTCTCGACCAAGTTTTCTCGCCATACCAACCTGCCATTCTGAAACCAACATTGATCCATGCTGAAATTTGTGTCCTCTTTGCTTGCATGCTTTTTCCTTTCTTGGATTTTTGCACCACTTTTCACCGACACTTTGTTCTCTGCATCGATCAACACTAAAGACACCTTCTTCAACATCTTGTGATCTTCTTCCAAAGATGACCTGCTTTCAAACTGAAACATTTCATCATTTACATCAGCAATAACATGAAAATGATTATGTACAAAATCTTTTTTCTTAATCATCAACAAAGTCAAATTTTGACTTTCATTGACAAGCCTTTTCAACTACTCTGCATTCACTAAAGAAGATTCTAGCATCTTCTGATGTGCTCTCACAATAAACTCCTTGCCCTCCTTGAATAGATGATACTTGTTCTCATGGCGATGGAAGATCTCTTTTTTGTCATATAAGTATGGACTATCCAACACCATACTTGTAATGTCAAGCGGTACCACATCTAATTCAACCATGTCAACATAATGAGATTTTATGGTGAAGTGCAACATGCACTTCCTTGAAACTTGTAAATTATCATCCTTGCAAATCCATCCAAGTGGATATGGCTTGGGATGTGGAATGGTTTCAAGATTCATCTTCTTGACTAAGTCTTCTGAGATGAGATTCGCTTGTTACCCAATGTCAAAGAATGTCTCTATATTTGTGCGTTTGGAAATTATCCTCACATGAAACAGCTCAATCCTCCTCTCTTCATTTCGAGCTTCTATGTGACAGTTTAAAGTGCTAGAACTGGGATTTGTTTCTTTTGCAATCTCTTTCCCCTTTATGTTCTTTAGTGCCAAAGATATGCTTTTAGTTTCATCTCCCGATTCAAACCCAAGGTCTTGTTCAACTATTACAACTGTTTTGCCTTTTTCTTTGGCCTTATCTTTGGTTTTAATTTTTTTTGTCTTCAATTCCGGATGAAGTTTCCAGCAATGGTCTTCATCATGGCTTGTTTTGGAATAGTTTTTACAAAATAATTTTCCTTTTTATTTCCTAGAGTTTGTATTTCTTTTTCTACCTTTGCCTTTAAATTCACTACCCTCATTCCCAGCAAAAGATTGTCTACCTCTAGCCTCTAAATGCGTGGCTTGAACACAAAGCTCATCTAGACTAGTAGGATTGAACATAAGGATAGTATGTATAAGATAGCTGTGTAAACCACCTATATATTTCAGCAAAGTCTCTTAGCTATGCAAATAAATTCCAAGTAATAAAGCCCTTCGTCTAAACTCTTGAGTGTAATCTTGAACACTTTGTCCCTTAAGTTGTCTAAAACTTTGCCAATTCATGATAGCCTTTTGTAAATGAGCTAATGGATAAAATTGATGCTTCATTGCGGAAATAAATTCAGCCCATGATAAAGTGATCTTACCATGTTTTTTAATTTCATCCTTGGTCTTGGCTTCCCACCATACCAATGTTGCTCCCTTCATTCTCAAAGAGGCTAACTGAATCTTGGTGTCGTCTTCATGAAGGTTTTGTATCCTCAAATAAACTTCCAACTGTCTTATCCAATTATCAAGTTTCTCTGCATTGACCTCACCATTAAACATAGGAAACTCAAATTTAACATCAAGCTTTAAAAATGAACTTTTACCAGTGGTTTTAGACTTGTGAGATTGATTCACTGAAGTAGAGGATGACGATGTATAGGAAGAGGATGAAGATGGGGATGGCGGATCACCATTTCCTCTGTGTCCTTTCTTTGACTTGTCATCACTTTTCTTTCCTTCTGAAGAACCCTCTCCTTCTTTCTGGTGTCTAGACCCTTCTCCTATAAGCTTGTCATTCCTTTCTTGGTAGAGTATCCTTACCATCTCCGTCATGTCCAAGAAAGGCTTTCAGAACACCTATTCCTGTTCTTTGGGATCAATGTCTTCAGGAGCTTCTCCTTCTCTTGAATACATGCTTGAGGCTTCTTCAATGGCTCTTGGAGGTGGCTCTCTGGCCCTTCTTGGTTGAGGATTACTTTGTGCACTAACCAAGTTTCCTTCACCTCTCTTGAGTTTAAGCCTAGTAAGCATCAAAACATGAAAACAATCAACTATATCTTCGCACAAGAAAAAATGTAGAGTAAAAATCTAGCTCTGATACCATCTGATCTGAAAATGGAACTATTTGTAATGCTATGAAAATCATCCATTTCCATTTAATTGAGTGTGCAAAGTGTTCTCCATGACTTGCAAGTTAAACAAAGTAGATTTGGTAATGTTTCTTAGTTTTATGTGTGAGGATTTGTTATTTAATTTACTGTTTAATATATCACAACAAAAATACACAGCAAGAGAAATTCGCCATAGCATAACACAACAAACTGATGAGGCAGTTCACCCCTCCTAGGCTACATCTACTGGTCCAAGGGTCCCCAATGGTATGTCCTTACTCTATTAATTTGCTCAAAATGGTTACATAGTGAGAAATATGCCTAAACAGGAAAAAAAGCTATGAATTTGACTTCAAAAGACAAAAATAAGCTAAAAATGGCTTTTGTTTCACCTTAAACAGTGAAGTACAACCCAATACAGCTCCATCTCCCTGATGGCCCTAGTGGCCCTTTCCTCTTCTATGAAGAAAAAATGGCTAAATAACACCTCTGTTCACTCTACAACCTATCCCAAACTCTCCAGAATGTTCAAGAAACCCAAAATTGACTAAAATTTCGTCCAAATTGGTTCAAAAATGAGGAATTTATGACCTCCCAAAGAAAACTGCCCAATTTCACTAGAAAACTCCACCAAATGTGGGAGAACTCTAGTTAGGAGCACCAAAAATGGCATAAATACAGAAAAGGCAGACTTTTCTCCAGAATGGTGGTAACTTTTAGGCTGGCATTAAATTTTTTTGTGATAGGGCGGTCACATGTGAACGCCTTCGTTTAACTCGCCACCTAAACTGTTAACCGTGACTTTTCCAAACGGTCGCATTAAAATTTAAACGTGCTAGCCACATGACATAAAAAAATGGACAGTTAATTAACCATTTACTCCGACGGTTAATGGCCTTTAGGCCATGGTTATGAGCACATGGTTCTATGGTGTATGGGGGCTGGCCCCCTTTGCCGCCCAATGAAATCTATTTTAAAACTTAAATATGTGTTTTTGCCCAATAGGTTAAGTAACAACCCGCAGACGGACCGGTAAGGTGCTGCCTTTGTACATCGAAGGTAGGGTGTTCGAAACCCCAAGCCTCCATAAAATTTTGGTCGACTATTTATGGGCTACATGGTAGCCTTTGGGCCTGCCACATGGCGAGCTGCTATTGGTCCACTTAAACAATGTCAAACCAACCTCTGATCCAAAGTTGCCACTTGTCAAAAAATGATTCACCCAGATGGAATATTCCAGGGAATATTCCCAAAATATTCCTTGGAATATTATTTAAAAAAAAAAATTCAAATTCAAAAGTCAACTTTGGTCAACTGAAAAATGGAGTTTACTAGAGACTTCAAACCTTCATAACTTTAACATATGACGTCAGATTTGAGTCCTGTTCATGGTGGCAGGATCGCAGTGACAAGGTCTTTCCGATCGTTCAGATTACAACCATTTCTGAGCACTTCCATTTTTGACCATTTTTTCAATTTGGACATGATCACCTGATCATAGAGCCTATTGCGGGGCTCAGCGAGTGGGACTCCATTATAGTTTTGAAGTTCATATGATCCTTTAGAATGAACCTTGGTAATGACATACAGATCGATCCATAATGCTTGAAGCGTGCCTGCCCCCAAGAGGTCATGTTTATGATCATAGAGTAAGACAATATCATCCTTTTGGAAAGAACAAGGTTTGACAACATTGTCATTTTGAGCTTTGACTCAAAAATTGTGTGATTCGAGGGTCAACATGACTTCTCGATGAGTCTCATATAACTGATTGAGTGCGAGCAAGCGCTCTTCTTCGATGGTCGTGCCGGGTAGGAGTTCAACAACTAATTAAAGGTAAGGAATCTGACACTTGATTGGAGGAACCTATTTCAAGTTGCATGCAAGTTGGAATGGAGTGAAGCATGCAATTTTTTTTACTGATGTTTGGTATGCCCATAACGTGGAATACACCATTCAATGCCATCAGGTTTTATGATTATCTACTAACCAACGAATCACGATATTGAGGATTCTATTAATGACTTCGACTTGACGGTTTTCTTGTGGATAGTAGGATGAAGATTGATCTTGCTGAAAACTGAGAAAAGATGTTAATTCCAACATCATATGGTTCTAAAAATGAGAACCATGGTCTATAATGCTCGTATGGGGTACACCGAATCAATAGATGAACTGATTGAAAAACAAGAGAGTAGTGGTTTCTTCATTAGCTTGAAAGGTGGGAATGGATTAAACCCATTTCGTTAAGTAGTCGAAAACAACCACAATGTAGTTGTGTCCATTAGATGAAGTGGGATTGAATGTGATGAAGTCTATGCCCCATTTATTGAAGGGACCGATGGAAATAACCAAATGAAGAGGGGGAGGGTGCAGATGTATTTTCTTCATATAGATTTGACACAGATGGAACTTCTGGACCACAGTAGCGCAATATTTAAATAAATTGGGCCAGTAGTATCCTGCGCGCAATATTTTTTGGGCAGTAGCTATGCCCAAAATATGAAATCCACATGCCCCAGCGTGGAAGTCATTTAAAATGTGTCCTTCCTTGGTAAGAGTGAGACAACGTCAAAGAACTGAATCAACACCATGATGATATAGAGTATCGGGAAGCACTAGGTAGTTTCTATCTTGGTGTTGGATGCGACGACGATCATCTAACGTTAGATCTGGGTGGAACTGTTGTGTTTGGAGGTAGAAAAGGATGTCTCCATACCAAGGATCAGTAGAGTCAACTAGATATAAGGATTCGTTAGGAATTGGATCATGAGCTACCTGATCTGGGTTGACTCTAGGAAGATCCGACAATAATTCGACGAAGAGTAGGGATTTATTAGATTTGGAGGTAACGAAAACCAAGTTGAATTGTTGGAGGATTAAAATCCATTTGGAATATTTTCCTCCAATAACTTGACGAGATAGGATGTGTCTCATAGAATTCTCCAAGGCAATGATAGTGGTTTTTCGCAGTAGTATGTAGTTTCAAAGGTGATTTACGACAAAGAAAAAATATAGTTTCTCCACATGTGAATATTGTAATTCAAGCCCTGTTGTTCCTTGGGAGACAATCTGTGGCTCTAAGGAGATCAATGCCCAAGACATTTACTGTAACTTATGATTGAAATTGTTTGTTGTCCCTACATATTGTAACCCCAAAATTTTATATCTTAAACCCTTTAATATTTACAAGAGAAAAAATATTTGAAAGTGCCTTCAAATGATAAAAGCGAATGAACAAGAGAATATGACATGCTGGTGGAAAACCATTAAAAATATGTTGTGATCGCAGAAACTATTATGTCTGGTTTTAGCAAAAAACAGTTGCAAGAAATTAAATCAGGATAAAGGAGCACATTTAAGAGAATTTACTCTAACTCACATACATAAATTACATATTAGAAACTACATTAATTTATTCCAAGAGAAGAAAGATACATAATATGGAACATGAAAAACTCATCACATTCATCAAATGCTAGAAAATCTTCAGAAATATTTATTGATCTCATAAAGGTAAAGTACAAAATTCTGCAAAACTTATGAGGTCCAAAATTCTGGAACCACTTTTCTGTTTTGAAAAAGTATTGAATAAAATGTTACAAAATGGACAATTATAAAACTTTCAACTTCTCAAACTGCTTCCTTTCAGTCACTACATGGAAATTAAATATTAAAAGTTTATTTAGAAATTAAAAAAAAAAAAGAAAAAAAAAAGATTAAACAAAACATCTGATCATTGAGTGGTAGTGGCCTGAGATCCTGGGACAGAGGAGGTTCCCGCTTATGCATCATTTGCTTGTGGAGACATCCACTCTTTGCACTTTCTCCATAAGTCCCCATTTGAGTTAGGGAAATTAAAAAACTTGAGATGTGCCATTCTGAAATTAGTGATCCTGGAATATGCAGGTCTTTTTGAAAACAATGTCTTCATCATCCATAGTAGCTGGAATTATTTATGCAGGTAATTTACAATGGTGGCTCCTTTTAATATAATAGTATTCTCATGGGAATTTCCAATCTTACTCTTTGCTTCTACAAGGAGTGTCTCATATGTTTCTGAAGGAAGAAGATTTCCTTGTTGATCCCAACAGAATGGTAGACCAACCCTGGTCCTTTTATTAAATAAAAAATTAAATCTCACCATTGCTTATTTAAATTCCTTCATATTTTCTCTGCAAATTTGTTGTATGAATTCTTCATAATCATCCTATTTAGTTCCAACACACACCAATTTCTATATTGAATTAAAAAATCTTTCAACTCTTGTGCAGATCTAGAGTTTATAAAATCAATCAATTTGCTAGCATATACAGCTCTATTTTGTGACTTCTATTTGTTTTCCACAATAACTTCTTCCAAGTCTCTCAGAATACTCTTTTCTTTTGCAAGAATAAGCAGTAGATTACACAAATTTTAAAAAACTTCAATAATATCAGACCATATTATTTCTCGATCCTGAATAAGGGACATATTCCCTTTCCCTTCTCCTTGAGTTCTTTGATTTCTTAACAAGCAATCTAGTAATGCTGCCTGAACTTCTCAACATTTTCCTTTGTCATCTGTAACTCTTGCTCTGTAACTTTAATCACCTTGCATGAAGATTCTAGATCTCTTTGATTCTTCCTTAAATCATTCTCTTCCATCTTTAACTTAGTCATTCCTTGAGTTAATTTGGTAGCAAGGTCTTCAAAATATAATGGAATAACAACAATAAAAACATGAGAATCTAACTTCTTCTACAACATGTCATTTATCTCTTTCAACTTAGAAATCTCCCCATATCTAGCCAACTGAGCTTGCAACAACTTCTCTTTTTATGTCTCAACTTGAGCTACTTCAGTAGCCATTAGATGCTCACCAGTGGGAAGCTTGAGCTTCTACTTCAAGATATTAATTTCAAATTCAACACTCTGCAACAATTTATGAACTGTTGACTTATCTTCATGATCAACACCAATATTGACAATGTTCTTATTCAACTCTTCATTTTGTGTGGAGTAAGCACTAGAGTTTTCTTTCTCTAATTTTAATTACTTAATTTCCTTACCCAACATATTTTCAGCTTTAGCAGTAGCTGAAGTGGTCTTTTTGTAATCATTAAAAATCAATTGTCTAGTTTGAATATGAAGGTTGATATTTTCTGGGAGATGAATATTTTTTTCATCCACTCTTAAATTAACAATTTTGAATTAAGAAGTAGAAGATTTCACATCCATAGCTTAAGGATGAGAAAATTCTATCCTCAGCTGATCCTCTTCCGAGTCCATTGCTGTCAACATTCTAGTCTGCTCAAGAGATATTTGAGCCTCTAACTGAGATTTAATATTTTATTTTATCATCTTGTTTATTTCCTCAATTTGGGAAAATACCTGTTTGATATAAGAAAAATAATCATGGCTTGTGCTCTCAGGAGCATAAGATGAGGGAGTACAAGAAATTTCACCCAAATGCAATGAATATCCAAGAATAACTGAAGAAATACTCTCCTCACTATCTTTTCTTTCTTGTCTTCATTTTCCACATCACTCTCCAAATACATCAATTCCTCCCTTCCTCTTTTGAGTCCCTTTTCAGTAGGGTGTGGGATTTCCACCTCCATCTGCATAGATGTAGAAGTATGTCCACAATTTTCCAGCTTTTCAACCTCTTGCCTAGGTTCATGAACAAAAGGGGAATACCCATTCTCCAACCTACGATTGGCAATTACATGATATGGGTCATAGGCCCATTTCTCTTCTAACAACAAATGCATATTATTCAAAATTTTGTGAGCTTCCTTAATGGATTGTCTGGTATTTAAAATGAATGGGCCCAAAGCACTGGGTAATTTGAATAAATGACCCTTCTTCACAGGCACAAAATGAATCTAATCCACATTAAGAATTTTCCTAATGAACTCCAAGGAAAATGTTCTCATAGGGACAAAAATAGGAAGTCTGCAAGCTTCTACACCAGCTCCATACAATCTGATCTTAGTGTGACACTCATAGGCAAACTAATCCCGAAACTTTACATCCTTTTTTAATTGCAGAAATGACTGAGCTTTGGTCAAAAACCATGGTGCAGGTGATCCATTCAAAATTGAGTACACAATAGGAAGGAAAGAATAAGTAAAATCAAACAGACCCTCATTTCCCTCCTCCTTCCTTATTAAATCTGTCCGAAAGACCAATGACTAGTTATTTTTATTCACATCAACAATATTTAGTCCCAATTGAGTAAAACTGTCCACATAAGTGTAAAGAAATAAATAGGTAACCATGGATGGAAACCTAAAACTGCCAGTAGGTTACAAACTCATGAATTGACTGTTTATAGAATTCTCCAAGTAAGTGGGAATATCTAAAACTACCTTAGGCTTCATCATTAAAGCAATCATCCCCACATTTTCCCTATCAGTAATTACAATATCTTCTTTGTCCACAAATTTAGCCAAAATTTGGAGAATTGGTCTCATGTCTTTAGTAAAGAGGCTCAGAGGGAATTTATCTGAATCCAGGGAAAAATGTTTTTTTTTTTTTTTTTTTTTTTTTTTTTTTTTTTTTTTTTTTTTTCGGGCATTAAATAAAACATAATTTGAGTGAACTCAAGTCTAGGAAACTCTTGAAAATATGTGGAAATGGATTCATAAAAAAACTTAAATATGATTCTGGAGAGAGATAACAGAGACATTGCCTAATTAACTGAGTAGATATTGATTCATCACAAAACACTTATGAGGGTACATAGCAGAGGCCAACCAGTGAATGAACTCTGGGAACAGGTATGTTTATGGGACAAAAGCTGACAAGACTCCATACCTAATTAAAGAAGATTAAACTGGGGATTTAGACAGATTGAGAATGACATGCTAGTAAAAGAGTGGATAGTCAACTGAACATATAGTGTCTACTATGTCAATTTTTGCATCCATTAAGGGAATGTGGGTGGAGGACCTAGCAAAAATAATTTTCTTTGAAATCATTGAAAAAAAGAGTATAATTATACATAATACTTGGTTTTGACGAGTCAGTTGATGACTTGGATGTTGGTATAAAGGCTAAGGAATTAGCTGTTTGGGAGCAGACATGGACGAACAATGAGGACAAAAACCCATTTTATAGGTGAAATGAGAATCGACGGGAAAGGTAATGTGGACAATGACATGACTAGATCGCTTGTTGATGTTGTGGGCTCGCCTGCTGTCATCACTATGGGGGGACTCCGCAGTGCTGGATAAATCATAGAGAAGTTCCCCTGCAGTTAATCTAGGCCGCTCATTTGAGTCAACTGTCTGGGGTCAAATATTCTGCGGAGGCACTCCCCCTTATAACCTTCGAGCACTTTGTGCTGTCGAGTTTGCACCATTGTGAAAAATCTATAAAATCAATAGTCTCTAGAGTGTAACCTGCTCATTATTTAATGCTATGTGTCGGCAGGGGTTCCACTTGTCTCCCATAAAATACTCCAACACCCTTTAGTGCATCATTATTCAAATTTTTTTTTTTTTCAAATATATATTTTTTATATTTTTCAAAGTATATATTACCATATATAAAACATATAAAAAATTTAAAACAAGCCACAATAGGCCCCATGAGGGCTTTTGAGAGATAATAAACCACATTCTCACTAGCATCATTATGTGTTTGAACCAAAACCATTCCAAGAGAGGATGGTGGTTTCGAAATAAAGGAGAAAATCACACGAATAGTCAGGGGCGCTAAGTAGTGGGGTGGAGATGAGTGCCTGTTTCAAGGCGTCAAATGATCATTGAGTTTGATCATCCCACAAATAAAGTACCCATTTCTTGAGTAGGTACATAAAACCTTTTGTCAGTTCGACATATTTCACGATGAAGCGACGTAAGAAGTTTTGCTTCCCTTGCAAATGTTGGAGTTTTAAGATGGATTATGGTGCATGAATTTGAACAATTGTATTTACCTTATTGGAATGAACCCTAATCCCATGCTTAGAGACAATGAACCCAAGTAGACGTCTAGACTCATCAAAAAATACACATTTATGCGGATTCAGATAGATAATGCAGAACCTACACCTAATGAATATTTCTCGAAGATGAGCGAGGTTTTGGGCTCGTTTATTGGAATGAGTGGGGATATCATCCAAGTAAGATTGAAAAAAGTGTCTGATATCGTGAAATGCATTGTCCATGGCCTTTTAAAACGTGGGTCCTACATTCTTGATATCTAATAGAGTTTTCGATATGAAAATGTGCCCCAAGGACAAATGAAGGGGGTTTTGTGCTCGTCATCCTGATTAACAGTGATCTGGTTGTATCTCGAGAATCCATCCATAAAGGAAAAATATTCACAACCAGTGAAATCATCGATTATTTGATCAATGAATGAAATTCGATAGTTGTATTCTGGACACGAGGAATTCAGATCATGGTAATCAACACAGACCCGGATGGTACCTTGTTTCTTGTTGTCTTGATGGCGCTTAGACCTAGGTTCAGATATGGCTGCAAAAACCAAAAACACCCACTATTATTGGCCCTTTCGGCAATGATCTGCTGCGCAAACCGAAGTCTCACTTGAGGAAATATAAGGGGAATGTTAGAACCATGTTTCTGAATACAGAGGGACAATGGAGTGTGGCTTTAGGGCTTCTCTTCCTTTTAATACTTGTCAGAGCTTCGCAGAACATACCAGTTAATTCTACAGTCATGGTTCAACACTTTTATTGAACCAACTTGCTGATTGCGCGATCTTAATTTAACAAGCATAAAACAACATAAATAACCATAAATGGGACCTCACGATGCAATTATAGATTATAATCATTACTTAGAAAATATAACATAAAATACAAGTAAAGCAACCACATAAACTCAAAACATAGATCTGTCTTAAAGAGTCTTTCATTAATGCTCAGATCTTCCCAATACAATCAGTTCCACCCCACACACTCAGCTGCAGGGGACTGCGCACTACATTGTATACTTCCTAATGTCTCTTCGCACTCAGCTGCATGAGCCTTTCTCTAACACAAACCACATAACACAAACTCAAAATAATCTTACATCCAAGTCCATTCTATGATCTATCTATCAAGCATGACATATATTCAAGACTATCCTAGAATCCTTATATAGTCTTTACATTTACAATACCATGGTTTGAAAACCATGGGCAGAGCCCAACATATACAAATATTCCCATTCTTTTACAAAATAAGGGGATTTGACCCACCCCAAAGCCCCTAAGAATATAACTTAACTCCGCGTTGCGCACTCTGCTCCTCGATTTGTGGAGTCTTTCTCAAAATATTTCATTCAAGGGGTACTCTTTCCATCAGGCCCCCAACACAAAAATGTGACTCATCCTGATTTACTCTTCCGATGCACTCTCGATATTTTCTTTTACGTGTCTCAAGGCATCCTTCAGAGGTGGAACTGATTTGGTGCATTTTTGTTAAACTTCTTTGACTTCGCTCAACAAGGAATCCTTAGTCGACCCTGTAATTTTGGCTACAATATCCTTTTGTGTATGGTGCATTCCCTTCAGTTGTTTCTTGACAGACTATGAGAGCTAAATTGCCTTAGCTTCACATGGATTTGTCCTTGCTATGATAAGCTGCTCTTTTTTTCACATCTTATCGATTTTTTCTTGAAAAAATTTACCCTCTTGGAGACGGGCATAGCGCTGTATTGGTGCCAGAGTCTTCAAAGTGACCTTAGTGTGGTCCATCTATTTTAACTTCTCGTGAAATTCTTGCTCAATATTCTCCACTTGAGGGTCTTCCTGCAGTGAGGCCCATACATCCATGACATCTTCAAATACTTGCACGCACTCCTGGATGGTAGATTCAATATGTTCAGTGGAAGCCTTGAGATCTGTTGCGCACTGCTCCCAGACCTCTGGTGAAGTGGTGGGATGCAATTGCATCTGCAACTTGACTATCTTCATTTGCATTTCAAGTCACACCATGTCGGCTTCGACCTTAGGACCCTTTACTTCTATGGTAAGCTTTGCCACTTTTTCCTTTGGGGCAACTGGAACATGAATATTTAGCTAATGTAGGTCACTACAAGCCTTGGAGATGACTTACTCCAACTTCTGTCTTTGCAAAACCTCGACATCGCGTTCGTGTATGACCAACTCTTTCTCCTCATTCGTCCTTTTCATTCATGCTTAACATCCTAGATAAGTAATAGGGAACACTGCTCTCTGATCTGTAGTTCTTCAATAATGCCATGGTGGAACTCATGTAATGTATGTAGAGGCAACACAACAATATTAAATTGCATGTTCTACCAATGCACCACCTGCTTCAGCTGCTCCACAGTATCAAAAGATAATGTTACCGTAGGGACTTTCACTATGTGGGTATCAGTGGTAATGGCCATTTCATGCTCTGTTGTTCTTGCACCTACTGAGGCCACACTTGCTTGAAGCCCACTCGCTTGACTCACATTCACTTGCACCATGCTCGTTTGAAACTTCAAATCCTTGAGTACCTGATGGACCTCTACCAGTACCTTCTTGTACTGGTCCTCAATGTTACCCCAGAGATGCTCGGTGACATGTCAAAAAATGTATCCTATCTCATCAAGGTCCCCCTTAGTAAGGACCATTGCTTCCAGGCCAACAGTCCTACTGGATTTCGTTTTCTTCCATGCAACGTCGCTCTATGGGTGTCGTCTCTTAATAATAAAAGGAAAGGGGTGTTTATCGAATCCATAATTGTATCATATTCGTGATAATCATCCCCTCCTATTTTTAGAACCTCTGTCTCTATTTCCCACTTAGCTTCTGTTTCAGACTCCTTAGTTGTCGTGAAGGAGGCATGCCTAGGAGGTTTTTTAGTGTCCTTCCTTCCTGTCTACACGTTGATCTTCGCCCCACTTATGTCTGCCTACTCTGCCTCTGTGCCTTCAGTAGGAAGAGTTATCCAATCACTTGGCCAATTGCTTACGATGGCGGCAACATATTATTCTGTCACGAGGTACGACAGTTCGTACTAGACTGAAGCAAGATCCTTCTTTGCATGGATATGTACATGGTGGAAGTCTGCTTTGAAGTCCATGACCTACTGATATTATATCAAAATACTTGGTCATAACTAGGGATTTTGGCTGATCACTGTGCACAAACTCATCTCGAACCCGACCCAAAAGGTTTTGTTCGCCATCACCCAAGCTGACTCTTTGCAGTGCTACAATGAGGCATACCATGCAGCCTCGCAAAGATCTGGTTCCGCAGAGGAGAACCATGACTTCTCAAGCTCCTTCCAAGCCATCAATGCTATTAAGAGAAAGAGCCACCATAGCAAAACCAATTTCCCTCCTCTTTAGCTTCGTGACAATCAACTAAGAATTTGTTACATAGGTATCCTGCCCAATTATATACAACGCCCTTGCTGCACTCCTTAGCTAAATACACCATCGATGCGGAAGCCTCCTCTGCCCGACACTTTGGCATGAATTTTCCTGCCAAATTGTGCGTGGAAAAGCACGTATACCTATCAGAGATAGACTTAATCGTGTAACCCATGTTTCCCTTCGTCCGGCCATAATATTGCTTTATCTGGTCTGGAAGCTTCTTGTCCCAATCCTTGCCCATAAATGCTTCTCTGGGGTCTATATGAGATAAGGAAGCACCACGATATTCCTTATCAACATCACGTCAATAGGGATCCTCTTCCCCAACCATAAGCAATCATCGTCTACCAGGGCCAACAATTGGCACACACAAATTGTATTGATGATGCTTCTCCCAAAGTGTGGAACATATAACATGTTCAACAACCCTACTTCCTGGATACCAGCCACCCACTTCATTGGTTCTAATCATGTTACTCTGGTAGCTTCATAGTAGGTGGAGAGCAGAAATCATTTTGTCTCGAACTATAGGTATTTGTTGCGATCGTTAAAATCTGAGTCCTCCATGCACAATTGGGGCACTTTTCCTAAAAAATACCCCTCAACCAGTACTTCATCTAGTAGAAATGGTTGAAAATATTGTATTTGACTATGTATGAATCCTTTTTAGGCTTCATAGCTGTCAGCTTTGATGGTGGAATATATTGGGGAAACCTAGAGATAGGTTCCACCTCCTCTGCATCAATGTCCACTATCCCCCCTAGCGCGATTTCTTCTTCGTCCCACTCTTCTATCTCGACAACCTGCTTTTGCTAATATTGGTTTGCCTTAGTCCTTTTCTCCTTTGTAATTTTCTTCCAGGGTGATGTTCTCAGTACTGGCTTCTTCAGCTTTTTGGATGGATCCATGCCTACAGTGGCTAGCTCAGAGAACTTCACCGGGAATAGATCCTAGTATTCATGAAACAATTTAGTGACCTTACTCATCCTGTCATCATCCCAATAGTCCCCAATATTCATGAACTTGGGCTCTGCTTCTGAGCCTATGTTTACCTGCTAATTTGTAATATTCCCAATTGGCTTATTTCTAGTTGGAATATTATATGTTGCTCTATTTTTCAGTCTAGAGGAATAAATGGGGTAGGGAGACCCTTAAATATCTTTAGTAGGAATAAAACACTTCCAATGTGAATGTGGATCAGTTTAGGTGGGAAAAATAAAGCCAAACTGGGTGTAAAAGGGAGCAATGCATGTGGACTAGATCCAGGTTGAACAAATCAACAGTGCTGCCAAAAGAAAGAGTGGAGCTAGTGGGAACATCGCAGTCTTGGAGGAGGAGTCTTCGCAAGGAAGTAACCTCATAAATGAGTGGGGCCAAAGATGAGGAGGCTCACCAAGAATAAAAGGGAAGAGATGGAAGCCATGAGAAGAATTCAGGATATTGTTTATGTTTGAGTCTTATGATTTCTTGCATGCTTCAGCTATTTAGTTGGGCTTGCTGCACTGTTTAGTGCAACGTATTCTCATGCAGGAATTCCACACTCTTTCTTGGAGAACCTGGTGAAGGGATCTGAGAGGAGTATTCTAGGCTATATTTCCACCATCAGACATTGGGTCAAGCAGTCACCTATATCTACAATGCAGTCCCTTGGAGAAACTGCATTATTTTCATGGTGTTGCAGTGGGAGGGTTAAAACCCTTGTTTGTGACCTAGTCTCCTAGGGAAAGGATCAATCTTTCTCCCGGAAAGCTAGAAAGGAGAAATTTAAGCAATTTCCTATATTTTCTAGCCATATGTATGTAGAGCTACAGTTATACATTGTGATTTCAGTCATAGATCTGTAGATCTACTTTTTGTACCTCATGCTTTCAAGAAACCCTTGCCAAGTTATCTTAATATTGTATAAAAGAGACTAGATCTCCATTTTCTCATCTCTTTGAGTAATATATCTTCAGATATATTTGTTTCTATCTTATTTTAGTAGATATATTTGTTTGAGGCTCATGAATGGTGGTTCCATCAATTATCTACACTTGGGCATACTCATATCACTTCATATTCTGATTTCACCAGGAGGTTGGTAGAGGGATTTTATCTTAGGGATCCGGAGGCTCACTTTGTTGAGCTACCTGAGCTCAAGAAAATGGGAGATCTAGAAATTTATATTTCTGAGTTTTTGAAGCTTTCAGTGATGGTATCTGACCTCACTATGAACCAGAGAATATGCATGTTTATTGATGGGATGGATGAACCATTGCATGGGTTGGTGAAATCCACTAGACCCACTACATTCTAAGAAGCTATGGAGAAGGATAGGGATTTACAACATGCCTTGCCCAAGACCAAAGCACCCTTTCAGAAAAATATTTCTTCATGCCCAAAGGAGAATAAGGGGAGGACACCTCTTGACAATGATCAGAAGGATCTAAGGAACAAAAAACTTGGTTTGACCTGTCAAGAGCCATGGGTGCCAAACCACCAATGTGTTGTAGGGAAAGCACATTGCATTGAGATATTTTCTGATGAGGAGGAGAAGACCAGCATTGTACTTCCCAAAGAATATGCAGTAAAAGATTTTGCTCCAATGGGAGGGGCTCTTGCAGAATTAAGAGGAGTTACCAAGTATCTAACATTGAGAGTTAGGGGCACTATTGTGAGACAAAGAGTATCATTTTTTGTAGAAAGTGTAGCTACTCATAACTTTATTGATGCACACCTGGTACAAAGGAGGGGCATTCACATAGAAGACTTTGAGGGGTTCCCAGTTTTGGTTCCAAGAGCTAGAACCATGCAATGTGCCAAAATGTTCCAGAATTAACCATCACCATGGGAACCTACACATTAACAGACCACTTCTTTATGGTTGATATTCCAGACACCAATGTCATATTGGGTGTCTAGTGGTTAATCACCTTAGGGAAGGTTACCAATGATTGGGAAACCTTAGAGATGGAATGGACATAAAAGGGGAATGGTAAACATCAGAAAATCAAAGGCATACACACCTATCCACTTCAGATTGTCTCATCCCACAGGATGGAAGCATATTTATGTAGAGGGGACATAGAATGGGCATTATAATTGCATTTGTTAGAAGCTGGGAGCAAGGATTCATCAATACATCTAGATGTACAATCTATTTTCGATCGATACTCTACAGTATTTGGAGATATTCCACCTAGAATACCTCTTGACCGAGGTTTTGAAAATACTATTGAGTTGGAGCAAGGAATCCAAGCAGTGATTAACACACCCTATAGGTACCCTAAAGCCTATAGAGATGAGATTGAAAAGGCCATTCATGATTTTTTTTCCTTAGGACATATCCGGCCTAACACTAGTCCTTTTTCCTCTTCAGTGGTCTAAATGAAGATAAAGATGGCACATTGAGAATGTGCATTGATTATAGAGAATTGAACAAGAAAAGCATGAAGAATACATACCCAATTCCCAACATCGGTGAATTGATGGATGAACTAAGAGGATCCAAATATTTCTCCAAGATTGATTTGAGATCGGGATATCATTAAATCAGGGTGAGGGATCAAGATATCCCCAAGAAAACATTCCAGTGTCACTATGGGAATTTTTAGATTTTGGTAATGCCTTTTGGGCTAACCAATATTCCAACAACATTCCAATCTTGTATGAACCACATCTTCCATGGTCACTTGAGTAAGTTTGTGTTGGTATTCTTTGATGACATTCTTATTTATAGCTACACATGGGAGGAATACTTACAACATATTGAGGAAGTATTACACATTCTTAAGGAGCAACGGTTCTATGCTAAGCACTCCAAATGTGATTTTTGGATCACATAGATGCCTTACTTGGGTCACATCATTGGAGTGGATAAGGTAAGAGTCCATGAAGAGAAGATCCATGCTATTAGAGATTGGCCTGAACCAAAGAATGTCACAGAACTTCGAGGATTTGTAGGCATATGTACCTATTACGAGAAGTTTGTAAAAGGGTTCTCTCAACTAGCAGCACCACTTATAGATCTAACCAAGAAGGGAGCCTTTAGTCGGACACCCACATCATAGAGAGATTTTTATAAGCTTAAGGAGGTGATGAGTAGTTTCCCGGTATTGGTCATACCTAATTTTACTCAACCCTTTGTGTTGGAATGTGATGCTTTAGGGGAAGGAATTGGGCACTATTGATGTAAGGGGGACACCCTATAGATTTTGAGAGCCAGAAGTTGCTGCCACATGAGAGGCTATACCCCATATATGATAAAGAGATGATGGCTATTATGCATGCTTTAGCCAAGTTCCAACAGTATTTCGTAGGGAATAAATTCCGAGTGAAGACTTATCATAATAGTCTTTGATTCTTTCTTGAGCAGAAGAAACTTCAGGAGAGACAGAAAAAATGGGTAAGTAAGATCCAAGCATATGACTTTGACATAGAGTATGTCAAAGGGAAGAGGAATGTGGTGGCAGATGCTCTATCCAAGAGGCTAGCAACAATGTCCTTAAGGGGCATAGATGTAGATTGGAAGGCTCAGTTGTTGGTGGAATACTCCAAAGACAACTTTGCATGTGAGATCCTAGATGGAGTGGTGAGTAATGAGAGGTAGAGAGTGATGGATGAGGTCATCTATTACCAATATTAGGTCTTCTTGACTAGATATTCTAAGCTCAAGGAGAATATTTTGCAGACATCACATGTTTCCCCACTTGTAGGGCATCAAGGATTCACCAAGAATCAGGCTATTCGGGAGAGATTCTCATGGAAGGGTCTCAATGAGGATTTACTCCAACACATCAAGGAGTGCATAGTTTTTGAACAAAACAAAGGAGAACACAACCATCCTCTAGGATTATTGTAGCCACTCCCTATTTCAGATGGAAAATGGGAGAGTATTTCCAGGACTTCATCACTGGTCTACCTATAGTTCAGGGTAAGGATTGTATCTTTGTAGTTGTTGATCAACTAAAAAATTATTCACATTTCTTTGCTATTTATACATGATATACTGCTTCACAGGTAGCTGAGCTTTTATTCAGGGATGTGTTTATACTCCATGGTCTCCCAAAGACCATAGTCAGTGATTGGGATAGCCGCATCATGGGTGGCTTTTGGCAAGAAATTTTTTGGTTAGTGGGTACTGAATTGATACCAAGTACCAGCTATCACCCACAAACCAATAGATAGACTGAAATAGTGAACAAATGGTTCGAAGGCTACTTGCAAAACTATGTTTCAGGCCAACAAAGAGCATGGTTGCATTGGCTCCATTCGGGGGAGTATTGTTACAACACAACTTTTCATATGTCCATGGGCATGACCCCATTTCGAGCTCTTTATGGGTATGATGCACTTTTATTTTCTGATGTGATGTTTAGGGCAAGAAAATATCCTAGAGAAAAGGAATGGATTCAAGAGAGTCAGGATATACTCTGGGCCCTCAAGGACAACATTGCTACAACACAAAATCAACAGAAAATATATACAGACTGTGGTTGGATAGAGAGATAGTTTGAGATAGATAACTTGGTCTATCTTTGTCTTTAGCCTTATAGACAGTCTACACTTAAATATAAGGGAGCTAAGAAGCTCAAACCTTGATTCTATGGGCCATACAGGGTGATCCATCATGTTGGGAAAGTATCATATGAGTTGGAGCTTCCTATGGGGAGCAAGATTGATAACATTTTTCATGTCTCATGCCTCAAGAAGGCCATTGGACAACATGTGGTTTCCAATATTGATCTCCCACCTACTGATGATGAGGTCCATCTAGTTTTTCAACCAGAGGCAATCTTGGATAATTGGGAGAGGCAGCTAAGGAGTAGGGTGATCAAAGAATATCTGATTCGATGGAGGAATCTTCCTGATGAGGATGCCACTTGGGAAGGAGAGAAGATTTTGCAGCATCCTTCTTTACTATTGCTTTAGGGCAAGAAAATTTTGGGAGGGGAGGACTGTAATATTCCAAATTATCTTATTGCTAGTTGGAATATTATATGTTGCTCTATTTTTCAGTCTAGTAGAATAAATGGGGTAGGGAGACCCTTAAATATCTTTAGTAGGAATAAAACACTTCCAATGTGAAAGTGGATCAGTTTAGGTAGGAAAAATAAAGTCACCTTGGGTGTAAAAGGGAGCAATGCATGTGGACTAGATCCAGGTTGACCAAATCAACAATGCTGCCAAAAGAAAGAGTGGAGCTAGTGGGAACAACGCAGTCTTGGAGGAGGAGTCTTTGCAAGGAACTAACCTCATAAATGAGTGGGGCCAAAGATGAGGAGGCTCACCAGGAATAAAAGGGAAGGGATGGCAGCCATGAGAAGCATTCATAATATTTTTTATGTTTGATTATTGTGACTTCTTTCATGCTTCAACTGTTTAGATGGGTTTGCTGCACTGTTTAGTGCAAGGTATTCTCATGCGGGAATTCCACACTCTTTCTTGGAGAATTTGATGAAGGGATCTGAGAGGAGTATTCTAGGCTATATTTCCACCATCAAAAATTGGTTCAAGTAGTCACCTATAGCTAAAGTGCAGTCCCTTGGAGAAATTTCGTTATTTTTCATGGTGTTGCAGTGGGAGGATTAAAACCCCTATTTGTGAGCTAGTATCCTAGGGAATGGATCAATATTTCTCCCGGAAAGCTAGCAAGGAGAAATTTCAGCCATTTCTTGTATTTTCCAGCCATATTTATGTAGAGATGCAGTCAGAAAGCGTGATTTCAGTCATAGATCTGTAGATCTACTTTTTTTACCTCATGCTTTCAAGAAACCCTTGTCGGGTTATCTTAAGATTGTATAAAAGAGACTAGATCTCCATTTTCTCAACTCTTTGGGTAATATATATTTAGATATATTTGTTTCTATTTTTTTGTAGTAGAAATCCTCATTAAACTATGCCGTCATATGCTTCAGAAATTCTGTGTTGTAGTAGTCATGGGGTTTTGGTGTTCTTAGAATATATTGAGCTTGGGAGATCTGTTAAACTTAGCTAGAATGATTTTTTTATGATCCCCTACTATATTTGAGGGCTATAAAACATAAAATAATGGACCCAAGTGATGTTCCTCATTATTATAGCGGAATTTTCTGAAAACTAAATTTTTATTGTCAATATTGTTGATTTTCCTAAGAAGGAATATTACCTCCATAGGGGAATGCAACAATAAAATGCATAAAGATAGGAAAATAACACATATCATAATAGGTAAAGTAGGAAGCCAATATGGATACCTTTCATAGATTGTTTGGAGGGTGAGGAGAAACCTAACTCTTGGAAAGAGTTATCATCACCACCTCCTTACTCATTGGGTGTGAGAGGGATCTCATCCATGAGCTACCTCACTAGCTTGAACCAAGTGTATGGTAAGGATTGTATTTCTAAGCATCATGCTATACTTACTATATACTTGCATTTTCTTAACACTCATTTATAGGGAATTGCTCCAAGAGGGGGCACTCTTTCTTATTGGCTTCATGGGCTACTTGGGGCCATGAGCAATGATGATGTTCACCATTCCCTAGAATATTTTTGGGAGATGATATATTATTCATGTTGTGATTCATTAATACCAACCATCATACACCTTTTCCAAGAATGCAAGAAGAATGGGGCAGCAAAAAAGTGGTGGGAGAAACACTTTTTATATCATATTCTATGGCAGTTAGGAGCAAAAAATCCTTGGGGGGCAGTTTAGACTTGTTAGTTGGCAATTCCAGATCTAAATAGATCCTCAACATCAATAATATCAAGCATCCTTCATTCTTGTCTTCATCTTCTTTATATAGTGTTTGAGCCTTCCCATGCCTTGGCCCTGATCTAAACTGCACTGTGCATGTGGACAAGATCCTCCATGTTTGACTGCGCTGTCTATCCAAGTCATCCATCATGTCTAGGTGCAATGTACACCCTCTCCATCACGTGTGCATTAATTCCACAAATTTCTCCATCATATCATCATGAATGCTCCATGATATTCCATTTGATCTCTTCCGAAGATCTTGGTTGGCTGTGTAGCATAGAGTGGTTGATGGATTCATTTATTTCCATGATCAAATCTACTTGACTAGAGACTCCAAGCTCAAGAAGGAGATTCTACATGCAGCATATGAGGCACTCTCTTCAGGACATGTAGAATTCATTGAGTCTTATCACACCATCATGGAGGGATTCTATTGGGAGGATCTTAAAGAAGATGTGCACCAACATATCAGGAGATATGTAGCTTGTTTGATGTATGAGGAGGAAAGCAACCACCTTGCAAGGTTTTTTCAATCACTTCCCATTTTTATGGAGATATGGGAAGGCTCATATATGAACCTCTTCACCAACTTATCTACAATATATGGTAAAGGTTTTGTTTTGATGCTTATTTATCAACTAACAATGTATGTTCACTCCTTTACCATGCATTTGCAGCACATTGCTCCACAAGAGAGCAAACCTCTTTGTGGATTTCATGGTCCTTTTGGGACTACATTCAGTGATGGGAATGACCAATTTATGGAGGACTTTGGGAAAGATATGTTTTTCTTGGATCATATTCAGCCAACACCTAATGTCCTCTACCATTTTCAAGCTTTTGAGAATCTTATGACAACAAGAAGGTGGTTGGATGGCCACTTATCATATCATGTTTTGAGACAGCAAGAAGAATAAAAATGCTGGTCTTAATTGAGGGACTATTGTCACTATCCAAAATGTCATATGACACTTAGTCCATGTTTCTTTTGGAGCCCATATGGTGATGACACTCTATTCACTATATGCATGAAGGAGTGGGAAAGGAGGCTTCTTAGAACCAATGTGTGGGATCATGAGATTCCAAGTAACTTTTGGCTTCATGAGGACTATATTATTGCAGCCCAAGATCAACAACTCCAAATTTATCATAAATGGAGAGAGACACAACATAAGTTGAACAATCTTATCTCTCATTTTCAGCTATGCATCCCCTACACATTGCATAAGCAGGGAATTGGTGATTATTTCTATGAGATACAAAGGATGGCTCACTTTGTTTGGATGATAACATGGAGAATGGAGTTTCTCATGGGGACTGAGGCACCCAACTTTTACCATCTCCCATGACTTGAGAAGGAAAATGGACAACATATAACTCTTTCCATATATCTCCCACTTTTTCATGATGAGAGCTATTTGGTTTATTCACCAAAGGAAAAATTGCATCCTTGGGAAGAGACATATTCATTTGAGATTTTGAAGTATCCTTGCAGTTTCTTGAGGATAAGAAACATTTTGGAGGGGAGGACTGTAATATTCCTAAATTAGCTTGCAACTGATCGGAATATTAAAATTTTGTTTTTTCACTTACATAGGTGAATAAATGGGTAGGGACACCCACAAATCTCTTTATGAAGAATAAAACCACTTCTAATGTGATCTCAAAATGGAACTATTTTTAATGCTATGCAAAGTATCCATTTCCATATAATTTAGTGTGCAAAGTGTTCTTCATGACTTGCAGGTTAAACAAAGTAGTTTTGGTAATGTTTCTGAGTTTTATGTGGGAGGATTTGTTAATTAAATTTACTATTTAACATATCACAGTAGAAATACATAGCAGATAAAATTCAACATAACATAACACAACAAATTGTTGAGGCAGTTCACCCCTCCTGGGCTACATCTGTCGGTCCAAGGCTCCCCAATGGCATGTCCTTGCTCTATTAATTTTCTCAAAATGGTTACACAGTGAAAAATATGCCTAAAAAGGAAAAAAACTGTAAATTTTACTTCATAAGATAGAAAATAGCTATAAATGGCTTTTCTTTCACCTTAAACAGTGAAATACAACCCAAAACAGTGCCTCCTCCATGATGGTCCTGATGGCTACTTCCTCTTCCCTGAAGAAAAATATGATGTAAATCACCTTTATTCACTCTGAAAATTGTCCCAAACTCTTCAGAATGCTGAAGAAACCCAAAATTGACTAAAATTTCATCTTGTTTGGTCGAAAATTGAGAGAGTTATGACCAAAACAAATTTTTGCCCAGTGGCACTAGAAATCGTCCTCCAAAACTGGAGGAACTCTAGTTAACTCCTTCAAAATAGGAGTTCCCACTAAAAATGGTGGTGCACTACAAATCTGTTAGACCTATTAACAGTAGTACTTAGTATTACAACTGCTGGTCACATGTGGCATCTTCATCGGATTAACCGCCGGATAAACTGTGGGTTATCCGAACATTTTAATGTCATATGAGCATTGGCCACATTGCCCCTTCGAACCACGTGGTTATGGTTAAGTACCACGCCCCTGGTCGTCCTCTATTGGTAAAATTGAGGTTGAGGATAGCTCTGAGGGCTAGCCCCTTTAAAATTCTCTGTCGATCAAATGCTTTATCCCGTGATCATAGCTTGTGGTTAAATTGCGACAGGTTCTAGCCCATAGGGGCTTATCCCCAAATTTCTCTGCCTCCATTAGCCGACCCAAATCAGACTTTTCTGCCCACCTAAATCGTTCAACCACACGCCCTAGATGGGCCGGTCGGGTTGCTCTGCCCGAGTAGTCAGGTCGGGGGTTCAAACCCCTTAACCAACACAATTTTTGAACAGTCTTTCAACCAATGGCCTGGGGACATGTGGCAGCCTCTAGGTAGGCCACGTGGCACCCACTAATAGGCCCAAAATTTAGTAATAAAAATTAACTTTTCCCATCTCTTTTTTTTGAAAAAATGACTGAGTCAATTTAATTAAAAATTCATGTTTTGGAGTTCATTGGACAATTTCAAACCTCAGTAAATTTCTCATACAAACTCAGTTTTGAGGACTGTTCACGGTGCTAGAATCGTAGCGACGAGGCCTTTCTAGTCATTCAGATTGAAACCATTTCTGAAAACTTCCATTTTTAGCATTTTATTAACTTGGACATGATATCTTGATCATAATGTGAAAGTGGATCATCTTTCTAGCTCGATAAAGCACCCTAAGGTGTGAACAGGGGATAAAACATGTGGACTGGGTCAACTTTGACCAAATCAACAAGCACTGTCATGGAGGAGTGGACATTAATGGAGGGGCAACAAAGTTTTAGATGGAGACACAGTGCATGGAAGTAGTGTCATTAATGGATAGGGCTTAGGGTTTGGAAGCTCATATCTTATAAAAGGAAGAGGATGGTAGCCATATTATTCATCTTGATGTATTTGATATTTTTATATATGGTCTGTTTAGACATATAGATTTCTTCAGCTGTTTAGCTAAGATTTCATGTGTTTTTTAGCACAGGGTGTTCCTGATTGGGAATCCCACCTCTTCCATTGAGAATATATTGGAGGATTTTTCACTATACTTCCAAAATCAGGTATTTGGCCAAGCTTCAGTCTCATGTACAACGCAGTTCTGTTAAGAGTTGGGTTGTGTTGTAGGGGTGTAGCAGTGGAGGAGAGAAATCTCCAATTTCTGAGCTTGTTTTCCAGTGAGGGGACCATACCTTCACCTATTGAGTTGATTGGGTGTTTTTACATCTTATAGATCATTCCTTAAGCCCAATATCAGTAGTCATTCCCAGGGAGTGCGTAAGTCAAGCAGCAGAAATGCAGTGGGCAACTCAAAAAAGGTCGAAAATCCAAAATTAAAATCTGGCCAAACTATTTCTGGGTTTTTATGGGTTTTGTGAGTAGAATCCATGGTTAAAAGCGGGGATCATTCTGAGTACTCTAATAGTATTCCGCACATGGTTATTATCCTTAGTGTTGGAGGATTAATCCGTCTTGCAGACAAGGCCGATCTCCCTAGTACTAAAAGTATCTAGCAACAAACAACCAAATAAACTAATCTTTCTCTAAGCATATATGATCCATGAAAAGCTTTATTGAAGTGTTAAGGACTTACCGTTTGTCTAGTGCTTGTTTGAAGTCGTTGTTGTCCCTCGCGCGCTTGAAGGAGTTTTCCTCGTAAACCTGCAGTCACAAACAAGAAAAATATTACATAGCACCTGTATAGAAATCATCATAAGCCATGCTTATCATATTGATCAAGGAATCTATGAAATAAACCATTGATTGAAATCTTATTGAGAAAAAAGAGTATATTTGTATTAATTTCAAAAGAAGAAAATCGTTACAACCTGAGCCTTGATGTTGCACAGGACTTTCCGGGGTCCGAAGCAGGAATCTCCTTTACTTTGATAAGCTTTGCACTCCTCCAACCAAGACGAATAGAGGTATGTAATCTTTCCTCACAAAAGTCTTAATTAACTCAGTCTGAATCTCAACAACACTTAACTTCAAATATTCTAAAGCTTCAACTCCCTTTGAGGCTACCCAATGCCTCTTTTTATAGTAGAATAGAGGAGGTTTTCTGTTCCAACTATGAAGGGATATAATCCTCCTTCAAAGGGATAAGATCCTCACATCAAGGGGTTAGCTCCATAAGGTAAGGGATACATGCACCTCATAAGAGCGGTTCTATCACCACAAGATATTTTCTGGAAGCTTCTAGAATTCACTTTTATTGAGCTTTTTGGAATTTACTTGCGCCTTTTTGATCTTACAGGGGTCCACACTTTTAACATAGATAAAGTGCATTCAGATACGCAAGAGAGATGAACATTGGGTGCGGGACCGCAGGCAAGATAGAGAGAAAGTGCGACACCAAAGTTTAGGAGATTTTTAGGAACCTTTCTCTGATTTTCAAGGCTTGAAATGAGGAACTGATATGTTAGACTTGCAAAGGGAGAAGTATGAGTAATAATTAACTCATACACACAGCAGACTGTCACGATGACAATTTTTAGTGTAACACTTAGTAGCAGTAGTTTCGAGTAGTAGTAGTAGTAGCAGCACAACATTTCCAGTGCTTAGTTTCTTTAGTTTATTTCAGCCATCTTGTGGCTTGAGTGCATTCCTTTTGGAGCACTGGGTAATTTAACTTGCTGTTATATATAATGATATGGCTCCATTGTTTTCTGCTCATAGATTATGATGTCTTAATGTAATTTCTAGTTGCAACATATTTCCAGAATTTTCCAGATTTTAATGCTATGTTCCTATTTTGATTTATTTGGAATGTTGCATATGTTCTATATTCCTATATTTTCCATTTGGGAATATTACACTAGTATTAGAGCATAATCTTGGCTCAACCTGTGAAGAAATTGCATCTATGTTCTCAGAAGAAGAAGAAGTTTCTCATAGAAAATAAAAGGCTTACATAAGAGACAAAGGAAAGTCTCCATTATTTGGAGAAATGGAGGGAAAGAAGTTTTAAAAACTTCTTCTCCAAACTATGCATGAGCTTAAAAGAGAAATCAAGGGAATGAGGAGGGAAAGACATGAGGATCCCTCAAGAATATTTTCACATGAATAAATCTTTAGATCTTCATATTATGGGTGTGAGCATTCAACCACACAATCAGATCTACAATGCTCTACCATGCCTATGTTCATAGCAAGAGAGATGGAGGAAGGAGATGTACCAAAGGTGGAGACTCTTGGTGACTATCTTCAAGAGTATGAGTCTCAAACTCAGAGGTTCAAAGATCATATAAACTTCCAAGGGTTTTGCAAGATCAAGGAGAATAGAAGACCTAGGAATCAAAATAGAAGCAAGTGGTGCAAGTAGCATGAATTGGTTAGATTCTTTCTATCTACTTTGGATGGGTCACCTAAATGTACAACAAGGGCTTGGGTAAAGGAGCTAGACACATATTTCCGCTACACCAAGTTTGAAAAGATGAAGCCCTTAGAGTAGCAGCGCTGCATCTTGAAGGTAAGGCTTATGATTGGTGGTTTTATGAAACTTCTTTCTTGAATCATGTAAATGTATCTACTTATGCAAAGTTCACTAGGAGGTTAGTGAAAAGATTTGATACATCCTTGGTTGAGCTAACCAAGCCTAAATAAAAAAAACCTTTGCATGAGTTGGAAGGATCCACAAACCCAACTCCATTCCCGAATGCTATTGAGGGGGTTAAAAACTAGAAGAATACCTTGCTAGAGGCAAGATCCCCACTTCAGGAAGAGCTCTTTGCTCAAAAGGAAGACATGGAGATCTCTTTTTCAAAAGAGGATTAAAAAAAAGAGCCTCTTAATGATGATGAGGTAACCTCCATTCATTATGAAGGGGAAGATAAGGCTAGATGTAACAACATTGTCACATTAGGAGCAGATCTAGTACCTCATGGAGAGGTAGATGGAGCAATTTCTCCAATGAGAGGAGTTCGTGTATCATTGCAAGAAGTTCCAAAGGATCTCATATGTGGAGATCAAGGCATAATCCATGAACAACATGTGCCATTATTGATATATTATGAGACCTTGTAGATGAAAGGAGAAGGTAGGGAGGATGGCCAACATCATATGATTAGGAGCACAAACCCCTATCTATTTCATAAGGTTGATGCATAGAAAATGCTGAATGATTTACGTAGTGAGGGCAAGGGAAAAGTTGTCCATTCATATATGCAATCTACTATTGATATTGATGTCTCATTTCATGGAGGCACTCCACCTGGGAGCCCACCCGATCAAGAGATGATGAGAGATGCTTCACATCTGGTTGCACCACTCATTGATCCCGGAGGGGTGAGGACCTTGGGAGGACTTGAAATAGTGCTGAGAGTCTTGGGTGGACTCAAGGAGGAGGGAGACATTCTCCCAACATCATCATTACCCATTCTCACTTTAGATATTGCACCGAGAAAGGAGCAGCAAGGGAAATATTGCAGCCTCCCGATATGTGACTTTGGCATAGGTGATGTCAAAGAAGAGAGAAACAACATGATAGAAGCTTCACATGATAGATCAATAGCGTTGCCACTATTGAGTATTGACCCTTATTGGAGATCCTAGATATTAGTGGAATACTCTAAGGATCTCTTTTCATGAAGAGTGCTTGATGACCAACTATCTGATGGGAGATATATAGTGGTAGATGGAGTCATATATTTTTAGAGTAGAGTCTTCTTGACTAGAGCCTCTAAGCTCAAGGAGAAGCTACTATATGCAACATATGAATGGTTTCTCTCCAAACCCACTGGTTTTATAAGAGCATATCATACTATCCTGGAGGGATTCATTTGGGAAGGCTTCAAAGAGGATATGCACCATCATATGAGGAGATGCATGGATTATTTGGAGGATGAGGAGAGACATGACTCTTTGATAGAGTTATCACAACCACTTCCTTCCTTGTGGGAGTGAGAGGAGGCCCATCTATGAGCCACCTTACTAGCTTGAACCAATTACATGGTAAAGATTGTATTTCTGTACATCATGATTCATTTACTATGTATTTGCATTTCCTTATCATACATGTGCAGGGAATTGCTCCAAGGGGGGCATTTTTCCTTCTGAACTTCATGGATTACTTGAGGCCATAAGAAGCATTGATGATGGCCACTCCATAGGAGATCTTGGGGAGATGATCTCTTATGCAGGGTATGCTCAACTTGCACCATACACCATACACCTTCCCCAAGCTTGGGAGGAGATTGGGGCAGAAAACAAGTGGTTGGGAAACCACTCATCATGCCATGTTCTAATGCAGTTAGTAGTAAAAATGTGTTGGTTTCACTTGAGGGACCATTTTACTTCTCCATTACTACACATGGCAGCTAGCATGACTTTGATTGTGATCCCATATGTTGATGATGTTCTTATTCTCTTGTTGGGGACATGATTGGAGGGATGACACATTGGTCGGATGTGTCCATTGGGAATGAAACTTCCCACATTTCTTCATGCTTCAAGGGGAGCATGGGAAATTATATGGATGCTACATTACATCACTTGTTTCTTCATGAAGGGAGCCATATGATTGAATTATGTCTTTGGGAGGAGCCTCTCACATGGGAGGAGTTTTTCTATGAATTACCATTCTAGAGGGTCATTCATTTTATATGGATGATAGCTTGGAGGGTGGAGCTTCACATGGGAATGAAGGTTCCCTATATTTTGCAGATCTATAATTGTAGTTGCATCAGGACAAACAACATTTGGGAGGGGAGGATTGTAATATTCCTAAATTAGCATGCAGCTAATTTGAATATTAAAATCTAATATTGTTTTCTTGTTTGATGAATAAGTGGGTAGGGAGACCCATAAATCTCTTTATTAGGAATAAAACCACTTCTCATGTGAAAGTGGATCATCTTTTTAGCTTAATAAAGCACCCTTAGGTGTGAAAAGGGGCTAAAGCATGTGGAATGGGTCAACCTTAACCAAATCAACAGCGCTGTCATGGAGGAGTGGCATTCAATGAGGGATAGTGTAGTTTTAGATGGATACACATTTCATGAAAGTCGTGTTATTAATGGATGGGGCTTAGGGTTTGGAATCTCATTTCTTATATAAGGAAGAGGATGACAGCCATATTATTGATGTTATGATATGTTTATGTTTTGGTTATATGGTCTGTTTAGACATATAAGCTTTCTTCAGCTGTTTAGCTAAGATTTCAGTGATGTTTAGCATAGGGTGTTCTTGATCAGGAATCCCACCTCTATCCTTGAGAAGCCTCATAGGAAGAGCTCTTGCACTATATTTCCACATTCAGGTTTTAGGACAAGCTTCAGTCTTGTGGTACAACATGTATAAACATATCACATATGGTCAGATCAAAACTCAACCATCATAAATAAAGAATCATAAATCACAGGTAACCATCATAAACCAGATTCATAGATCACATGCATAATAAAAACTAAAATAAAACACCAATACTTATCCTTCAATCGGTCCTTTTCTTCTACCTTTATCCTTTGTCCTTTCTATATGCACACTAGATCAGTTTCCACACTCGACAAGTACCCAGTGCCTTCTCTTCAACCATGTACACATAGACATAGTGTGCATTACACGCATGAAACCACACATCACACGCATCACCATATAATACATGCAACTACAAGTGACATACAATGCATATGCCTACATCTAGTGTTTGACGCAACACAATACATAAACATACACAGAGTACAAAATAACGAATACACATGTCACGATACCATGACTACACATGCACATACATAGTACCACATGCCCACAACACATCATGTACAACATCCACACAATACCATATGTGCACAACACAACATGTACGACATGCACACAATACCACATGTACAACAGTACCACCTATACAACATAGTACCACCTATACACAAGACTGCTTGCATAACATGTACACAGTACCATATGTACATGACACCACATGTACAATGTGTACACAACGCCTCATGTACATCGCACCACCTACAAAATCTGTACACATCACCACATGTACACAACACCACATGCATGACATGTACACAACACCATATTTACACAACACCACGTGCATGACATGTACACAAAATCACATGTACAACATGTACACAACACAACCCACACTCAACATCACATGTAGAATCATTCCTACAACACCATATGTACATAGCACTATATGTACACAACACTAAATATGTAACATGTGCACAACACCATATGCACACAACACTGCATATCCAACATGCACACGATACGATATGTACATAGCACCACATATCCACCATGTACATGGCACCATCTATACCTAACACTTCATATGCACAATATACACACAACAACATATATGCACAATACATCACAGGTGCAACATGTACAACACATATATACAACATTAGTACTACACATCTAGACACCACACACTAACTCTACCAAGAAACCTTTTTTTTAGTGTTTATTTTCCATTCATGCTTATCTTCGCAAGCCGTAGATCATGTTGTTTTCATTCTTATGACATATCTCTCAGCATTACTTTTCCTAAACATAGACATAATATAAACACATAATATCAACTCATATCCATATGATACTCACCTTGTGGATTTTTTAGGGTTACTCTTCCCACTTGATTCCTCATAAGACTAGGAACCTCTTCATGCCATTCGTCTGCATAAGAAATAATTCCTCCACAATAATGATCCCTGACAACCTTTCCAGACAATAAAATATGTACATACATACATACATATATAAAAAAAATAGCATAAAAACAATCATGATCCATGACAACCCTGTCACACATGAAATAGATACATACATACATGCATACATATATATACATCGGTATAATCATGATAACAACATAATTACCAGATAGCATAAGGTCAAGGTTAAGATAACTCCCTTTATTGATGCACAACATGAAAGACATTGAGAACAATAGTTCCCAACATAACTAAGGAATATGACGACTCTATCTATTTACCTTATCTTTCCTGATTACCTTGCTCATGATTGTACTGCTACTGCCCATTTACACCAATGGACTAACCAATATAACCAATTGGCATATTCTTACCTTCAACCACCTTTACTCATGCACTGAGATTCATTCAGTTCTTACATTACCTATCGGGTTCCATTAAACCCTTCTTGAGCTTCAATAAATTTTCTCTTTCCCAAACTAATTCATAAGACCCTCAAAACATAAAAGACGAGAAAGAGAAACAAAAAGAAGAAAACAATGAAAACCAATAACAATACGAAACCACAACAAAGTGGCATGACCATGCACCATTCATACATAAAACTGCAAATCAAGTACAAAAAAATCACAAAAGACTGAAAGCATAAAACTAGTAACAAACACCATGGCTCAATCCCCATGGGTTCCCAATGACTCCAAGGGAAAGCTCAAACCAAGCCTTTTCTAAGATTTCATGGCAGTATCTTTTTCCATGCAATCCCTTGCATCATACCGCCACAGAAAAATAATTGTCAGTGTATAATATAAAGATACAATATACCAGTTATCTTACCTTGACATGCCAAGCACGTTTCCTTGTAGGTGAAAACACATGTCAACCACATGTTACAAAGATAAAGACACCATATCTATCAATTTGAAATCAACCTTTACCAAGTCTAACAACCATGCCATAATCAACAGTCAAATCATAGTCATAGATCGTAACACTACAACTAACACTCACTTGCACTTAAGTACATATCAGCAATCTCAACACATATCATGTTAGTACAAACATCTTAAAACAAGATCATTCCTTCAAAAAATCTTATAGACACATACTCATATCATGCAATTAATCAAATATTCAAACAAACTATAAATTTACCATGTTAGATAAATCAACTAGACGACATAATAGACCCCAAACACTCAAACACTAAATATATGACATAATAAAACATTTAAGGAACAAGTATCTCAGGGGAGGCTATCTTGTCTGCACAATAAATCTAGATTATCACGATATAACTTCACATCATATCAACACAAACATAATTAAGGTCATGATATCCATAATCGTAACTAGCTAACATCTCAATTCAGGCTTCTATGATCCATATTATGAATGTTGAGAGATATTACGATGAAAATCACATAAAAGAAATTATAGTCGACGCATTTCCAACCATCTAGGTGAACTAGCCAACATGTTCACATCATAAACTCATAAAAAATTTCATTCAGGCATAAAAATCACATCTGCACAGTAAATATAGATTAGTACGACACAATATCACAAATATGTCGTCTCATACTTGAACATCATAACCATAACCATTTGTAGAAGCCAAACTAGATTAACATGATGCATATATCATCAAGATATTAATTCAATAACCCTAACCATCAAGTTAAATAACATATAACAATACAAAGTTAACATATAACATACTCATCAACAACATATAACATAATCATCAATATAGCAATAAACAAGTTAACATATAACATACCTATCAACAACATATAACATAATCATCAAATTAAATATCATGTAACAATCAACAAGTTAACATATAACATACTTATCAACAACATATAGCATAATCAACAAGTTAACTAACATAAAGAAATAAAAAAAATGCATATAACAACAAGTTACTATCATTCCTAATTATTCGACATATGTCCATTGACCACATTGATTCACTAGAACATACCATGCATGTAACCACAACAACAATAAAATTACAAACATGTATATAACCCTAATGCATATAACAATCCATTAACTAACATACCTGCATGCCAAATATACAATACTTGTATGATGATCTGATCTCACCCCAAAGTCTATTGCTGCAACCTCGCTCTAATTCTGCATCTCCTACTCTATCTTACTAGCATCATATCTTATCAACAACATCATGATGACATAACTACATACAATGTCCTCACACTGCATATCTAACCTATTATGCATACATAACCATAACCATAACAATGCATGCGCACCAATCTATAGTAACTGGCATGCATAAAAAATGCATAACTAACATACACTCATGATGACCACATCTGTTACACCATTTTTTGGTCATCTAACCTATTACTATAGATGGACTTAAGTACACCATGTAAGACCAATTTTACCCTAAGTAAAATTGCTCTCACTATGAAAATAACTTAGTAAACCACCTTTATTAAGTTGTTTATGGTCTAAATAGGAAACCCCCTGAGGAAATATTAAATAAATCTACATTTGTTTGATTTTCCTCAAGGAATAATTAGCTAAACAACAGTTTAATTAATATTCTTGGTCATATTTAACCCAAAACAGGAAAATTAATTAGATAAATCACTATTTATCATATTATTTTCTAGGAATAATTATTTAAACTTTATTTAAATAATATTCCTTGTTAAATTTGACTAAATCACTCATAAATAATTAAATAACTCATTATTTATTTGATTATTACTCAACCACATCCTTAAAATAATAAAAAATAATTTATTTATTTATTATTTACAAATAAAGGGATTTGACCCAGGTCAAATTCTATTTGCCTCCAACAAAAATAATAAAATATTCCATAAAAGTTGGATTTTGATTTGGTTAATAATATTTTAATTATGCACCAATGTCTAGACTAACTCAATATTTTTTTATAAATAGAAGGGTTTTTCCATTCATTAATGACCTTTTGTTGCCTAAAGATCACTCTGGATCTATACTTTTGGTCTGACTTTGATTCACCATCAATGTCATATTTTTCTATCATTTTTCTTGTGAGCTCCCTTTGAGTTCTGTTTTTGTCTGGGTTTTTCTACACCATCAAGAGAGAGGGATTTTAAATCTGAAGTGTTGAGGACTTACAAGAACCCATCCCATTGAGGAGAATTGGTAACATCCTTCTATGTTTTCCTCCCAGGTGCCATTAATACAAAATTCATTCAACATATTCTTGTCTTGTCTATTGGATGCATGGAGCAACTCTTGTTTTTATTTACTGCTTAATGTATTTTAATGCATAGATCTATATTTTTGCAACATTTATCTTGGTCACCTAATTGCAATCTAAAGATATTGGCAGCCATCTTTTCTGTTAGGGATGTTTGTTATGCACGACTAAAGTGAGCCTTTTTCGTACACTTGCGATTAAGATTCATACTAACAACTAGCGACTCCACACGAGTTTACGATTACGACCACTGTCATTTTTCAAATCCCTTCATAGCCAACTGCTTCAAACCCTATGATTTCTCTTCAAATTCTTGTTTTGCTTTTCTTGATGTTGTTTTTAACCTATAAAACCCTAAAACATTGAAAATTATAACTTTCGTGTGCTTTCGGACCTATTGTGCAGGTGATCGGCATCAGCCGCAGCTGAGATGACACATTCTTATAAAACTTGCTCCCGAGAGTGTTGGAAGTGCAGGTCGCACTTTTTGTGCCAAAACCTATGACCTGAACCTCCAGGGCACAAAATAGGCCAGAACTTGTGACCTCAGTAGAAATTAGGTCAAAAATTGCGACTTGGACTTTTTGCAGGAATTTTTCTGAAATTTTTATGGGTTTGTCTGGGCCTCTATTCAGGGTTTTTTGACCTCTGTCTCTGCCCATTTTGGACCTATACTTGTTCTGTTTTACTCATATAAGTGGGAACCTAGCCCTCTTGGGCTTCAGTACCCTCCACATTTTGTGAAAGAGTTTTAGCTGCTGTAGGTTGTCTAAAATTTTCAGAGTGTTCAACCATTTTTCAGATCTAATACCTTACCTTCAAGATCCACTTCAGATTGGTTATTTATCCATCCAAAACACCTCTTTTCAGTTTTTTTTGGGTTTTCCTCTAGGGTCCCCTCTACTTCCCTCTAGGAGATAACCTTTCGCCACCTCATTTACAACAATTTTTTCTCTGAATTTTTTTGTTTTTCTGCACCTATTTCCAGCAGATCTAACCATTAGATCCTTGTCCCTCCAGACCTTAGCTCTATTGGATATTTTGGTGTGTTTTGTCTAGATTTTTTCCCTCCTACAGAATACTTGTTGAGAGGCCCGCCTCCTTGGGTTTAGATTATTGCATTATTAGCCGTTTATTTTATGTTATTTCAGTTTCATATACTGTTATCTGCAGGTTTATTTACAGTTATACAACACACTTTTTATTTTTCTCTACAAATGTCTGGGTTTAAAAATTAAAATTTACACATTTAACACACACACCCTAAGTAAATAAGAGTTTGGTTAACACCGTGTTGAGGCCTCAGAAATCCGTGGCAACAAAAAAGGGGGATAACCACCCGGTTCAGACCTTAAAGCAGTTCCTTTTCCGTTTGGGATAGTGGCTCTGACTGGGTGTGATGGGACCAGTTTCCTAGATTTGGGTTGTTTAAGATAATTTGTGGGATTTCTTTTCAAAACATTTTGCAATGATGAATTACTACAAACTAAGATAAATTTATTTCTAAATGAAAAACTTTGAATTAAATTTAATCTAACCCAGGGATAGTAATTTAATGCGATCTAAAGAGATATCTAGTCAATCTATGATGATGAAATCATCACATATTTAATAGAATTATTACTGTGTAGGATGATTCTCTTGAAAAAATAGTTAACCAAAATAAAATGAAAGATATATTGCATTTATCTGACGACCATATATGAAATAACTAATTTGTATCTTTATACCGTACAATAGTGCAATGGATATTTGAGACAAATAATTAATTCCACATATGATTCATGAAAGTTGAGTTCATCACTAACATTCATAAATAGAAATAACGTACATGATAATAGTACCAGATGTGTATTACTCTATTTATCGAATCAGTGATAATAGGTCGTATTCAATCCTTCAATCAAAGAGTCACCCAAAGAATACAGAAGTGCACTAACATTGATCAACAAAATTATTTTTATAACTGAATAAGGTCGTGTTCCATTATTTCATCAAGGAATTCACAAACTTACTTACAATTAAGCATTCTTTGCAAATGTTCTTAACAAAATCTTGGACCCTTTTCTAAATGCATGAGAAGGGTTTAAATACTAAAACTAACTACGAACTAATTAAATGATTTACAAAAATGTAGAGGAGGTTTCAAACAATCTTTCTCTAAAACTTAACTTGAATAATAATCTAGGAATTTAGAACTGATAATCCTAACTTTATGGATCATGCATTTCTGTGTGATCACAAAGTTGGCAGATATCTAGCATTGTCTTGAACTGAGCTGGCTGAGATATTCACGATCGAATTTGGTCCTTGAAGATAGCATTTGAGATTGTCAACTGAGACTTTTTAGCTAATTCTGTGAGAAATAGAAGAGTTTGTTGCTGATGATAAGGTTTGATCAGAAAATTCCAATAATTTTCCTGTCAAACTTATTGAATTTCTTGATTATTTATTCCTGTTATTCTGCTCTCTGTGTCCATTTTAATTCTACTTCTTTTGTTATTGAAAACACATTAGACGTATTTTCGTCAAGAAGTCTTTTTTTAAACAATTGGTCACATAAGAGTTGTATAACCTCACTTGAATTGCTGGATGTCTTGGTTGCTGCTCTTTCTGTTCGAGTGATCTGTGCTTCCCATTCTGTAAATAATAATTATTTGTGAAGCTTGTCTATTTGTGGTAGATTAGCTTGCTTTCCCATATTTGAGTCTTGCCACTGAATGTGTTCAATTTTATTTTGAAGTTTCTCACATTCTAGTTTTTGGATTGCAATTTACTGAATCATTATTTTATTGGAATCACAACAGGAATCAATCGTAGCAGCTTTATGACAAAATATTTTTTGTTGTTTCTTTATCAAAGCATTTATCTCAAGTTCTTCTTTAATGAAATTTTCTAATTGTGATTGATTTTGTAACTCTGCCATGGATTTTTCCAGCTGTATCTGTTTCATTTTAAGTTCTGAGTGATGTTCTAACTTAAGATTTTCAATATCTTTATGGAACTATGCTGAAATTTCTCTGATTTGTTCAGTAGTCTTGACTTTCTCTGCATCTAACATCTGTTATAATTCATGTATTCTGGATTCTTTATGTTTCAAAAAGGTTCTAACTTTAGTTGCCTTATCTACAGTGGTTGTGGCATAAGCTCCTGCATATTGTGAAAATTTAGTCAGATGATCAGTGGGATCCTCTAATGAATCCTTCCAAAGGACATCAATTGATTCATCTATCATTTTAGGAGTTGTCTCATCAATTCTTTTTCTCTTATTCCTTTTAACCATAGCTCTATGTCTGGGACTGTAGAAAATATCCAATGATGGAATGTCTTCAATTTTTAGGATGATTTGATCTGTAGAGTAAGACGGAATGATTTCTTTGCTTTGGGTTGCTGGGATTCTCTGTAGAGGGTTGACAGTTTCAACTATTTTCTGAGAAGGCTCTGGAGTTTGAAAACTTGCTGCTTGGTTAGTATTGACCTTTTCTTAAAGAGTCTTTATTGCTTGGGAAAATTGTTCCCATTCATTCACCGGGTCTTTAACTTGAGATGATTTAGACTGATATACTGTGCTTTGATCCTTTTGAACTGCCTCTAAATTTGATTTAGTGCCATTGTTCTTTGTTTTCTCTTGCAACTCTATTTCTTGAAGAATTTGGTCGATTTCTAAATTTACTTTTGTAGATTCATATTCATCCTCAGATTGACCTGACTTATCAGAGTGCTGTTGAGACTGACCAGATTCATTTTCAGAGCCATATTTCATTTCTTCATCGAGATTGACACTTGGAGTATGTTTTTATTATTCAATAACTAACAAATTCAAAGGGACATTTTTCAATCTCTCATTTCTATATACCTGAAAGGCTTCAGCCTCTTCTTGACTTGATTGACTAGAAATCCTTTTAACAATATCAGAAAAATCTTCTACTCCTTGGAAGAAGTCATCAAATTTATCTTCTTCCTTTACGAAAGGCTTTGTTTTGAGCTTTATAATGTAATTTTTAATTACATTTTTGGGCTCATATAGTCTCCCAAGCATGAATGCTAGATTTAACATATGAATATTAGGAACCTTTTGTATGTATGGCCGATATTAGCCAAAGCGAAGGTGCCGCACTGGAGAGGGAAAGAAGGCCAAATAGCCTTTTTATCATCTTTTAAATTTTTTGTGACACCATTGATGAGCTGATAATCTATCTCTCTCCCAAACAATCTATCTGGAACATAGTATGGAAAAACATGTGGAAGAGTAGAACTTCCAAATACTTGAACATATGTGAATTTCTCTTCAACAAACCATTTAGCCGTAGGAAGAATATCTTTATTGACTTCTTTGGGAACCCTAGGGATATTTTCATTGAAAATCATTTGATACATAGGCAACATGACTCCATAACATACTTTGTAGAAATGTAGGTGGAATTTAGAGTCCCAGAGTTCTTCATGGTATATGTGAATTGGGGTAGGGTTTTTAATGGTCCATTTCCAACCCATGATTGGAAATGTAGAAGTGAAATAGATGGAATATATAACATAAGCAGACATGTAAAAGGGTGAATTTTCTTGGGATGGAGCACTCCTTTTATTCCTATATTCGGCAATATGTTTGGCTAAATAATTGGATAAAAGGTTTGCCTAATTCAAAATGGATGAATTGACGATTGCGTCAATTAAGGGAACCTAATCTATAGTGAACCTAGTACTATCAGGTTTGGAAAATATCCTACAAAACATACCAGCAACATAGCAATAAGGATAAGGAATTTTTGTAATGGGGTACATACCATATTTGTCCTGCTTCAATTTCCCTTCATTGTCTTTCCATTCATGGATGAATTTGATAAGATCTGGATGTTTAGCTCTGAACATTTACACATATCTGTTATTATACTTCTGTTGTGGAGCTGGTAGATGATACATGGCTGTCAAATCTCCAGCTTTGAAAAAGCCCATAATCTCTCCTCTAGAATTCTTCAAAACTCTATCTTCAATATTTAAGTTCTCAACTGCCCACTTAATCATATCCGTGTAAGGCATAATCTTTGGTCTCGCAACTATTATGTGAATAAATGAGCATGCAACGTAGGAAAGGGTTGCATCAGAGGTGGAATCAGTACCTGTCGCAGATGTTTTTTTTATCACCTTTGGTCCTTCATTCTAAAAAAGTTTGTACATAGCCTCCCATGAAGAAATTCCACAATCCTTGTTACAAACAGTGTCTGAAAATAATGAAGGCATATTTGTATCCTCTGAAGATGATGCTCGAGACACCTCTATACCATTTTTACTCATCTCTGAATTTCTTAACTCGATAATTGATTTCCTGAGAGAAAAGTGAAATATATCATATAACGAGAATTACAAAGATATATCAGGGATTTATTTCAAACTCACGCGAAAAACTATCAATATTATCAATCATCTCTTCATAATTCCTTATGATTTCAAAATTTAATGGTTGACATGGCTTCACACACAATACTTATCAATATTTTAAAGCCGTTAAGATTTGAAATTAAATTTGATATGACATAAGTTGCTTTTCACACACTGATATCATTAAATGCACAAATCGCAATGATTCCTTATAATATTTCGTGATTGTCTCATAAATGTTGCGAAATGCGATCTGTGCAAATTGTAGATCACAAGATTTAAAAGATATGTTTAAGTCTATATTATAATTCGCGCGCAATGTGATTTGCGAAAGCTTAAAGTGGATGCGATAGCGAAAATGATTTATATTTTTGAGTTTATTCGCTTCATCGGGTCTGTGACTATTGCAACTTATATTACTTTGATTCTTTAAGTTTTAACTAAATCAAGTGCGATGTGAAAAAGGAAAGTAAATATTTTTATTTCTTTGGAAAGGATTTTAAAATTTTTCATTTCGAAATTCACAGATTTTATGATTTAGGATTCTTCTTGAAGGATAAAATATGTGATAAGCGGTGCGCTTTAGGCAGAAAATTTATTTTCTAAGTGTTTTTAAAAGAAATTTTAAAATGGATTTTCATATTTATTTCTAAAGGGTCCCTATTTATGAAAAATAAATGGGGGTTGTTGTATAGCACAAAACATCGCCAAGAAAGGACTTTAACATTGAAACCAATTGATCCTGCACCTCCCTACCCTTGTTCTGACATTCTAATCAGTTGATCCTACACCTCTCCGCCCTTGTTGGTCTCTCCTCCCTTTGTGTCATGTTTGTGTCTTCACCCTTGTGCCTTCAAGGCATTTATCCCAGAGACTTATTGGCCTTCATCCTCAGTTTCTGGTAGGAAGACTTACTCCTCCGTGTAGGATTCGAGTTAATCTTCCACCGAGTCTGCACTCTGACTCCTCTTCTGGTTCATTGGGTTCTCCTTCTGGTTCCGCTCCCGGTTCTCCCCCTGTCACCTTCACCATGTCTGGTTTAGGACCTAATGCTGGTGGTAGCCCCGACCCTAATGCTGGGAATACTACTAGTGGGACCACAACAGGAACTACCCTGGCTGCTTCCTTGCTCCCCTATATGGCAGACCTCAGTCTTCCTGATTTTAACCAGTTGATCAATGAACCTATACACCATGACACTAGTTGGACTGTTATGCCAACCAAGATCCCTTCCGACATTCCCAAGTTTGAAGGTCTTGCTGGAGAAGATCCTACAAATCATGTTCAATCTTTCCACATGTGGTGTTCTTCTAACTCCATTACCGATGACTCTGTCCGTCTTCGGTTGTTCCAACATACGCTTACTGGCAAAGCTTCTAGGTGGTATCTTGATAAAGCCTCATCCTCTCATACCACCTTTGCGACTCTTGCTCGGGCTTTCTTATCTTATTTCCAGCTTCCTCTTCGTTATGACACTCGTACCAAAATTTTGACTTCTTTCTGTCAATCATCTGTGACCTGCCTATCCGATCATGTCCAAGAATAGTGGAGAAGAAAGAGCCTATGTTGAGCCCCTACCTTGGAAGACCGTGTCTACATGGGCTAGTTCCTTAGATATCTCTTTCCTGCTATCGGCAAGGATGTCGCATCGCATTTCCCTCAAACCAAAGAAGCTGCTCTCTAAATTGTGTTAAAATATGACCTGATCTGCGCTCAGTCAGGTTATGTTTATACCGTTATACCTGATCTTCCTAGACCCAATGGCGCCAATGCACTGGGGGCATCTCATGTCCCCGACGGTATCGTTGGAGCTCTCTCTTATCCATATGCTCAACCTCCCATGGGCTATGGTTTTCCTCAGGGGGGGACCAGCACCTACTGCACTTTTCCCCCTCTCAATAGCATGCATCCAGGATATGGCATGCCTCCTCCTTTTGCCCAACCTCCTGTTTACCACAATGTTATCCAACCTCCTTATTATCCATATCTACAGCCCGGTGCTCTATCTCCTCTAGTATTATCACCTCCTCCTCCCTTGCCTTCTCAACCCCTGCAACAGTCACAGCCCCCTCAGGGGCAGGTGTATGCACAACAGGGCGCGAATAATCCTCCTCCCTCCAAAAATAAGAGGAAAGGCACTCAAAATCAATCTTCCCCCGGTAATCCTGGAACTAATCCTCAAAATAATGCACGTAACACTGCTAACCAACAACAGGGAACTCAACCCATGTAGGGCAGGCTGGTTCACACGAACAAGACTTGTTCTTGTTGTGGTGTTTATGGTCATTACACACACAATTGTCCTCTTTTACCACAGAGGAAGTAGATGTGGGAGTCTCAATAAAAATTGTGAGGACAACAAGACTACCCTTCCATCCCTCCCAGTGCTACGCCTAGTTAGCCAGCTGTGTTTACTAATCCTTTCCCTCAGCAAGGATTCGTGGCTACCCAACCACCTGAAGCTTAGGTGGCCACTCAACCTCCTCCATCTGGTACCTCCGATTACCAGATTATCATGATGAATTCTAACCAACCTATAACCGTAGACCTCAACCTTTAGACTCGGTCCCGTCAGTACAACAGGCCTCCCGCTACGTCTGTCCCCGAGCCCCTTTCTTCAGGCTCTACAGAGCCTCTTTCGACACCTAATGGTCCTTTGCAGATCCCTCAGCCTAAGTCAAAGGTTCATACCAAGATCCCTAAGGGACCACTATGCCGAAATGCTACTTTTGGCAAAGATTCCCATTCGTATAGCATAGTAGATGATTTGGCGCAATATCCTGCTACCATTTCAATGCTGGAACTCCTCCTGTCGTGCCATCCACAATGAAAATCTCTACTATCCGCCATGGGCGTTGTAGATCCTTCAGATGATCGCTTGACCGTCTTCGATTTTGACCGGTCAGAACATCCTCCTCTTCTTGACTCCGTCACCTTCCAAATCCCAGACAAGATCCAGAATGCCAATGTTTCCTGGCGCATCATTGATGGGGGGGCATCCAGCTGTGTGATGTCTGCTTCGGTTTGGAAGCAACTCGGATCACCTGAGTTTGCTCCTTCCATGATCACTCTTCGAGCATGGGATGGCCATGCTTCCCAGCCCATTGGCCTATTCTGAAATTGTCCTATTACTCTTGCGGGAAATACTATTTGCGTTGACGTAGAAGTTATTGATGCCCCCTAAGATTACAACACTCTATTGGGTCGTAACTACACCTATGTGATGTCTATTGTGCCATCTACATTTAACCGCAAGATGTCCTTCCCTCATAATAGAAATATTGTCACCATTGGCCAATTGAAATACTACAAACCAAAGTCTTAGACCTCCCTTCAGTCCATCATCTCTTCGATGGCCAATAAGAAAACCGTCGATCCATTGACTAGTGTCTCACTCAGAGTTTACAAAGAATCATGTTTTCTTGATACATTCCCTAGTCTTCCTCCTCCTATCTCTGATCCCATATCATCAATTTTTGCATGATTCAATTATCTCAGGCTTCCCTCAATGTAATATTCCTTTTTAGGAATTTCTGAACTATGGTCAGTGAAAACATTGTGTTCAGAAAATTACACAATAGAAACATGAAACAGGACTTGTATCCTCTTATATATGTTGTAACGACCTCACATACCATTTGGAATTAGAAACAAATCATCCTAGCTACATTAAATATATCTCCCCAGCTCAATATGGCTCAAAAACACCCTAATCCCATGACTTTCACCAATAGAATTTCTGAAGACTATAATAGCGTAATTCACATGAGGTTTTCTACAAAAAAATGTGAATCAATACAAATCTAGAGATTATATTAATCATAGAGCCAATAAAATGGAGGTTTAGCCTCTTTTATACAAGAATTAAGACAACCCGACAAGGGTTTCGGACATTACACAAGTATAAAAGGAAGTACTGCAGAAAATCATGCAGTCTACTGCAACTCTGTATTTTATATGGTTGAAAATTACATGAAATGGCTGATCAATACATAAAATTGCCAAAGGCTCTCCTTACTAGACCTCCAGGAGAGAAATAGACACCTTCTCCTCAAGCACTAGCACAAAATCAAGGGATTCAACCCTACCACTGCTTCACCTGTAGAAAAGATGCAGTTTCTGGAAGAGACTACGTTGTAGATGTTGGTGACTACTTGAACCCAAGTTAGATATTGGAAATATAGCTTAGAAACTTCCCCTTAGATCCCTTAAACAAGATTAACCAGGGAAGAGGATGGAATTCCCGCATGAGAATCCCTTGAACTAAATAGTACCACAACCACAGCTAAACAACTGAAGCATGCAAGTAGTCAAAAGACCAAACATAGATGAATACTTAATGCCTTCCTTGCTACTATCCCTTCCTTCTTATCCTTGGTGAGCCTCCTCACCCCTAACCCCACTCATTAATGAGGTGACTTCCTTGAAAAGATTCCTCCTTCAAAACTGCGCTGTCCTTATTGGTTTCCCTCCTTTTTTGGCAACGCTGTTGATTTGTTCATCTGGATCTAGCCCCCCTACATTGCCTCCTTTCACACCAAGGTGGATTTATTTTCCCTCCTATTCTGATCCCCTTTCACATTGGGATTGTTTTATTTCTATTACAGAGATTTAAGGGTCTCCCTACCCCATTTATTCTTCTAGCTTCAAATTGGAGCAAATACAATATTCCAACTAGAAATGGCTAATTGTGAATATTACAGTCCTCCCCGCTAAAATTTTTCTTGCCCTCAAGCAACAATAAAGAAGGATGCTGCAAGATCTTCTCTCCTTCCCAAGTGGCATCCTCATCTTGTAGATTCTTCCATCTAATCAAATATTCCTTGATCACTCTGCTTCTTAGTTGCCTCTCCCTTATGTATAAGATTTTTTTTGGTTGCAAAATTAGGTGGCCCTCATCATCAATGGGGGGGAGATCCATGTTGGCAACTATATCTCTCCCAATGTATTTCTTGAGGCAAGAGACATGGAAAATATTGTGGATCTTCCTCCCCTTAGGAAGCTCCAATTCATATGCTACCTTACCAACACAACTGATCACCTTGTATGGCCCATAGAAACATGGTTTGATATTTTTAGCCCCATTCTCCTTGAGTGTAGACTGTCTGTAAGGCTAAAGGCGCAGATAGACTAGATCTCCTACCTCAAACTGTCTCTCTACCCGACCACGGTCTGCATAAATCTTCTGCTAGTTTTGGCAGTAGCAATGTTGTCTTTGAGGTCTCTAAGTATGTCCTGATTCTCCTGAATCCATTCCTTTTCTCTTGGAGCCTTACTTGCACCAAACATAAGATCATCAAATGAGAGTACATCATACCCATATAGGGCCCGGAATGGAGTCATACCAATAGACATATGGTGAGTGGTGTTGTAACAATACTCCCCCAATTGGAGCCAAGGTAGCCAAGCCCTTTGCTGCCATACAACATAGTTTCTCAAGTAGCCTTCAACCACTTGTTCACTATCTCAGTTTGTCCATTGGTTTATGGGTGATAGCTAGTGCTTGGTGTCAAATCAGTCCCCACTAACTGGAAAAGTTCCTGCCAAAAGCCACCCATGAAGCAGTTGTCCCGATCACTCACTATGGTCCTTGGGAGACCATGGAGTCTAAATACATCTCTGAAGAATAGCTCAGCCACCTGTGAAGCAGTATAATGTGCAGAAAATGGCAAAGAAATGAGAGTAATTTTTTATTCTATCAACAACTACAAAGATAGAATTCTTACCCTGAACTGTAGGTAGGCCGGTGATGAAGTCCATAGAGATGCTCTCCCACTTCCCATATGGAATAGGTAGTGGCTGCAATAACCCAACAGGGTGGGTGTGTTCTCCCTTGCTCTGATGACAAATTGTGCACTCCTTTACATGTTGGAGCACATCCTCCTTGAGACCCTTCCATGAGAATCTCTCCCTTATGGCCCTATAAGTCTTTGTGAAGCCTTGATTCCCTACAAGTGGGGAATCATGTGATGCTGGTAAGATCCTCCCCTTGAGCTTGGAATTCTTAGCCAAGAAGATCTGGTTCTGGTAATATATGACCTCATCCATCACCCTATACCTCTCATCCGATACCACTCCATCAAGTATCTCACATGTAAAATCATATTTGAAATACTCAACCAAAATTTGAGCCTTCCAATCTGCGTCCATGCCCCTCAAGGACAGTGTTGTAGGTCTCCTGGATAGAGCATCAGCCACTACATTGCTCTTTCCCTTGACATACTCTATTTCAAAGTAATATGCTTGGACTTTGATTACCCACTTTTGTTGTCTTTCTTGGAGCTACTTTTGTTCAAGAAAGAATCTAAGACTGTTATGGTCAATCTTCACCCTGAATTTATTCCCCACCAAGTACTGTTGGAATTTGGCTAATGCACGCATGATAGGAAACATTTATTTATCATAGATGGGGTATAACCTTTCATGAGGAAGTAGTTTCCTACTTTCAAAGGCTATAGGATGCCCTCCTTGCATCAAGACTGCTCCAATCCCTTCACCTAACGCATCACATTCTAGAACAAAAGGTTGAGAAAAATCAGGTAAAACTAATACAGGGCAACTACTCATTACCTCTTTGAGCTTATCAAAAGCCCTCTGTGCTATAGGTGTCCAACTGAAAGCTCCCTTCTTGGTCAAGTCTGTGAGTGGTGCTGCTAGTTGTGAGAACCCTTTTATAAACTTCCGATAATAAGTACATATGCCTACAAATCCCCAGAGTTCTGTGACATTCCTGGGCTCAGGCCAATCTCTGATAGCCTGGATCTTCTCCTAATGCACCTTTTCTCCATCCACTCCAATTATGTGACCCAAATAAATCATCTCTATGAGTCCAAACTCACATTTGGAGAGCTTGGCATAGAATTGTTGATCCTTGAGAATATGTAAAACTGTCTCAATATGCTCAAATTCTCCTCCCAAGTGCGGCCGTAGATAAGAATATCATCAAAGAAGACCAATACAAACTTCCTCAAATGACCACGGAAGATGTGGTTCATGCAAGATTGGAAAGTTGTTGGGGCATTGGTCAACCCAAAGGGCATCACCAAAAATTCAAAATGCCCATAGTGACACCTAAACACTATCTTGGGTATATCCTGATCCCTCACCTTGATTTGATGATATCCAGATATCAAATCAATCTTGGAGAAGTATTTAGATCCCCTCAGCACATCCATTAGTTCATTGATCTTGGGTATGGGGTACCTATTCTTCATGTTCTTCTTGTTCAATGATCTATAATCAATGCACATCCTCAATGTGCCATCCTTCTTCTTTACTAAGACCACTGAAGAAGAAAAAGGACTGGTACTAGGCCTGATGTGTCCTAGAGCCAACAAATCTTGGATGGCCCTCTCAATCTCATCCCTATAAGCCTTGAGATTCCTATAAGGAGTGGTGATTACTTCTTGGATTCCTTTCTCCAACTCAATAGTGTGTTCAAACCCCCGGTCAGGAGGCCTCCCCGGTGGAATATCTCCAAACACTGTAGAATACCGGTCCAAAAGAGATTGTACATGTGGATGTACTGGTGAGTCCTTACTCCCTACTTCTGATAGATGTAGTTCTACTTCCCATTCTACATCTCCTCTGTGCATATCTGCCTCCATTCTGTGTGCTAAAACAATCTAAGGGGGGTATGTGTTTATGCCCTTGATCTTTTGATGCTTACAATTCTTCCCTTCTGTCCATTCCATCTCCAGAGTTTTCCAATCAGTCGTAACTCTCCCAAGAGTGATCAACCACTGGACCCCCAATATGACACTGGTATCTAGAATATCAACCACAAATAAGTGATTTATTAATGTGTAAGTCCCCATGGTGATGGATAGTGCCGGAACATATTTAGTACATTGAAGGGTTCTAGTTCCTAGGACCATGACTGAGAATCCCTCAAACTCCTCCATGTGGATCCCTCTCCTATGCACCAGCTGTGCATCAATGAAATTATGAGTAGCTCCACTATCTATCATCACTGACACTCTTTTCCCCATAATAGTACCTCTTACCCTCAAGGTCAAATATTTTGGGACCCCTCTTAACGCTACAATAGCTTGCCCTCTTGGAGTAAAGTCTCCTACTAATGGTACAACGTTGGCCTCCTCCCCCTCCTTGGAGAAGGTCTCAATATAATGTGTCTTTCCTAAAAAACATTCATGGTTTGGAACCTGTTAGAGTCGGTTTGGTCAGTCCTCCGTCAGAGATCAAAAAACTCTTTTTTCATTTCATTTTTATGTGTCTCGCTCGATTCACTTAGTTGCATTCCACTAGGGGCATGCTATTATCTGAAGGAAAGGTCTTGTGAGTCACTTCCCCTCATGCTTTGTACTTGTTGGCTCAGGTCTATTCATCGAAGTTTATTAAATCAATTTTAAGTCATTTGCAGTCCTGCTCTAATATCTTGGTCATATTTAAGGTTTTTAGGTCTTTTAGGTCTAGGGTTTTGTCGACTTAGTCTGCATGAGAGGTTCCAAATCAGTTTCCATTGCAAAATGTCTTCATCAAATAATGCTCAAGAGTGATTCTTCTTCAAAACTCTGTTTCGAAGAAGAAATCATTAAATTTGTTTTCAAATATGTAATTATTCAAAGTTTTTCAGTTGAAGATGTTCACATGCAGCCTCTCCTGATCCTTTGCCGAAATCTAATGTCATCATCCCTGCACAAATGATAAGGAGCCATCATTTGAGCTCAGAAAATCAGTGTGGAAGCAAGCAGAACAGAGTTGGTGTTAAAAATGAAAATGCCACAATTGAAATATTACAAAGATAGAAACGAGAATTAAAATTCTTTTAATACATAATATGTTTCCACAATTGTCAATTCATCTGCATGCTGAGGACATCAAACAAAGCCAAGCACAATGGTGGAGACGCGAAATATTTTGTTGAAGCCGGAATTGTGGGTGAAATCCACTGCGCGGTGCATAGAAAGCAGGCGTGGCACACCCACAGAGCGTGGCGCGTAGAGCCAAAACACACCGTGTAAATTCTAAAGGCCGCGGTGCACCCATGCGACGCGGCGCATTGGGTGTGCGCACGGCGCATAGAGCTGCTACTCCAAATTTCTCATTGCCTTTGATTGAAACTGTTGACTTTCAGAGGGATCTTATATCCTGGAATATCTGTCCAATAAAAGGAGGCATGGACTCAAAGGTTCTGTTTCATCTGTACATTGTCCTTTGGAACCAAGAAAAACACCTTCAGATGCTTGATTTGTGCAAGTTTGAAAAGGTTCGATGGACAGAAACAATCACACAACACTCCACCTCGCAATTTGTTGAGGAAATGCATGAGCGCATCAAAGAAACTCTGAATGAGTACGAATTCATTGTTAATCGTTGGCCGGAATACTCAGTTGATTATCACAATTATTGAGAGGGCAGTGTTGAGAGTGTTGGAGAAACAATATTCTGAGATCTTGATTCCTTTGAAAGATGGTATGATACCAAAGAAATTTGGCCTTCAGTACATGCAAAAGTTAACGACAGGCAATGTTGTATGTCTTTACAGTGTTCCCAGTCAGTTTGAATTATTTTTGAACACTATCAAGAGGATCCTTGATGTATTGTATCCTAAAGTTGAGACACAACTCAGGTCCTGGGTATCTTGACTGCTTATACCTATAACTGGAGATAAGAAGATGGCATTTGGAGAGAAAATGAATGGGATTAGTGTTATGTTGAGAACTATGTACAAGTATTTCTTGCAAGCGATTGTAGAGAAACTTTTAGATAATACACATGTACAACGCGCAACGAAACTCAAAGAATTCTTCAAGACACAAAGGAAGCAGGAGGTGAAAATGAAATTCGAGAAAGAATGCAACCTTTAAATGCTCAGCTCATGGACACTATTTTTCGTCTGCATGATATCTTTACCAGCCGGATTTTTGTTGCTATTTTTCGGGGCTTTTGGGATAGAATGCGGCAGGAAGTCCTAAATTTCTTAGAAAAAAAAAAAAAAAAATAGATCTTGGTACAAGGGATCTTGTTTTTCCTTGGGCATCCAGGATAATGGAAATGTTGCAAATCTTGTTGGATATGTGTTCGCTGGTGTTAAAGGAGAAATTGCAGCTGGAATTGGCGGAACTTTGTTTCCCTTCATTAAAGGCGAAATCTCTGTTCACAGCTATTTTTCTTAAAAAAAATTGGTTTTTACTCCAACGGAAAAAGTAAAATGAAAAATTCAAAGATCGGAGCTTAAAATTAAACAAAGAATATCTACCACAGTAGAGAAATAGGATTGGAGACCTATTTTTGTTTTTAGCTATGATTTAATGGGATCCACGCTACACCTTTTCATTGGTCATCAGAAATTTTCAGCTGGAATAATGTAACGTTGTTCTATCTTTAGAACAGATAGATGACTCTTTCTCTATTTTTATAATTTCAGTTGTAGCAGCTCCCTATTTTCATCGATCACCTGTGAGTGTATTTATTATATTGTAAATCATTTGTAAGGGGTCTGAGTTCTGGGATAAGTGTGGAGGAAAAATCAGTGCTTCACTATACAGTTTTGGCTGAGGATTAATGAAATGATACAGCTCTGTTTCATGAGATTCATGTGGTAATGAATTTAGCATATGTCTTTATTTCTGTTTCATATGTATCCTATTATGTTTTACCGTTCATTCATAATCATTGCTAGTTGAATGCTTTTAAGTAAGAAAGGTAGAATCCAGTTTATTGCTCTGCCTTGGGAAAGTGTTCATGTTTTGTGTTTTCTTCGGTTGAAAAGGATTCATATATTTATGCTCTTTTCACCTTCTCGACAGTCTTTCCACTCCATATTATTTAAATTTGATGCTAAACCTTTTGCCTATCTTGCCTCATGAGATAATCTGTGTCTTTGATTTAATTTCTCCGCTCATGCTGTTCTTTGTCCCATACAGCCCTGCAAACTCGGTCTTTCATCAAAATACGTCTTTCATATTTATTTACTAGCCTAAAATCAGCATTCATTATAGGTCATCTCAGGCCTTATTGGACATCTTTTACTGAGTTGACCCGGAGAGAGCCCTCTCCTATCCTCGTAGGGCTAGCTACGAGGCTAAGCGTGGTTTGGTGTTGTCCTTCTTCTGCCTTATTTCAGCCTGAGGTGGATTTAGGCACTAACAGAACCCATGGCTTCTGATGATAAAGACAAGACCCTTCCCTCCTTAAATTCTTCAAGTCATGATCAAAGATTGTCTCCTTTGGCCCTGAAGAAGCCTCTTGCTACAACATTGTTTTTACCATGGGCAAGGTATGTTGCAAGTCTCTAGCTTTCTCCATAGCTTCAAGGAGAGTGGTTGGTTTAGTGGATTTGACCAACCCATGCAATGGTTCATCCATCCCATCAATGAACATGCATACCTTCCTACTCATATTGACTCGTTGGATACCATCACCGAGAGCTACAAATATTCAACAATATAGTCTTTAAGATCTCCCTCTTGTTTGAGCTTGGTCAACTTGAAAAAATGGGCTTCTATATCTCTTGGATCAAATATATATACTATTATTTTGGTAAATATTTAGTATGAGGTGATGTGATCATTTCCAAGTGTGGTTAATCCATGAAACCACCATTCGTGAGCCTCCCCTTCTAAGTGCAGCGCAACTATTTTGATGGCTTCTATCTCAGAAACCTTGTTGAGCTGAAAATAAGTGTCCAGCTTCTCCACCCAAGCCTTGGCTGTACACTTAGGTGTTCCATCATATGCAGGTAAGAAGAACCTTCCCATACTACGCTGTAGGTCTTATCCCTGCATGAAACTTCCCTCTTTTGGATGAGAATTAACTCTCCTCCCATCCTTGATCCAGCAAAACTCTTGAAAACTCAAGTGTTCTTTCAACATCTGAGATTGGGAGTCATATTCCTCAAAATAATTACCTAGGGTTTCCTCCTCATATTCCCCAGATAGGAATGAGGGCATGGTAGAGCATTGTAGTGCAGCTGAATGCTCCATACCATGTGAAGTGCTGGTGCTTGCCTCATGGCAAAACCCTATAGAGTCACCTTTATGCCTCATCCCCTTGAGGTCTCTTGCAATGTTATGCATGGTATGAAGTAGGAGTTTTGAAATATCTCTCTCCTCAATACTATAGATATCTTATCCCCACAAGCTGATCCAAGAGCAGAGTTCTGATACCACTGTAATATTCCTTTTCAGGAATTGCTGCACTATGGTCAGTGAAACACTTTATTCAGAAAATTACGCTATAGAAACATGAAAAAGAACTTGGATCCTATTATGTATGTTGCAAGGACCTCACATTCCAAATTTCATCAGAAACAAATCATCCTAGCTGCATTAAACAGATCTCCCCATCTCAATATAGCTTAAAAACACCCCAATCCCATGACTTTCAACAACAGAATTTATGAAGACTGCAATAGCGTAATTCACATGAGGATTTCTATAGAAAAATGTGAATCAATATAGATCTGGAGATTATTTTAATCATAGAGCCAAGAAAATGGAGGTTTAGCCTCTTTTATACAAGAATTAAGACAACCCAGCAAGGGTTTCCGGCATTACACAAGTATAAAGAGCAGTACTGCAGAAAATCACGCAGTCTACTGCAAATATATATTTTATATGGATGAAAATGACATGAAATAGTTGATCAATACATAAAATGGCCAAAGGCCCTCCTTACTAGACCTCCAGGAGAGAAACGCACACCTTCTCCTCAAGCACTAGCACAAAATCAAGAGATTCAACCCTACCACTGCTTCACCTACAGAAACGACGCAGTTTCTAGAAGAGAATGCACTGTAGATGTTGGTGACTACTTGACCCCAAGTCAGATAGTGGAAATATATCTCAGAACCTTCCCCTTATATCCCTTAAACAATATGAACCAAGGAAGAGGATGGAATTCCTGCATGAGAATCCCTTGCACTAAACAGTGCTGCAACCAGAGCTAAACAGCTAAAGCATGCAAGTAATCAAAAGACCAAACATAGATGAATACTGAATGCCTTCCTTGCTACTATCCCATCCTTGTTATCCTTGGTGAGATTCCTCACCCCTGACCCCACCCATTAATGAGGTGACTTCCTTGAAAATATTCCTCCTTAAAAACTGCGTTGTCCTTACTGGTTTCCCTCCTCTTTTAGCAGTGCTGTTGATTTGGTCAACTGGATCTAGCCCCCTTGCATTGCCTCCTTTCACACCAAGGTGGCTTTATTTTCCATCCTATTCTGATCCCCTTTCACATTGGGATTGTTTTATTTCTATTACAGAGATTTAAGGGTCTCCCTACCCCATTTATTCTTCTAGCTGCAAAATGGAGCAAATATAATATTCCAACTAGCAATGGATAATTGGGAATATTACACTCAATCGGCCCGATTCAGCTATTCAGCAGCCTCGCCCTCCACAACCTACTGCTAGCCCTTCAATTCAGCCTTCTAGACCCCCTCCTCCTAGCACTTCACCTATAGCTGGTACCCATGAGCCTCTCTACCCTCCTGGAATGGTTCCTCTAGGCCTTAACCATCTTGGAGCCATCCTGCTTGGCTATTACCCCTCTGATCAAATACTGTTCCTAGCTCCGCTTCCTGGAGTGTACTCGGTACTTGTCATGGATACCTTATCTCTTCCTAACCTGACCCTAGGTATTTGTAATATTCCAAATTTAGCATGTAGCTAATTGGAATATTGATTTTTGTTTTTATCACCTAGCAGCCCATGCATAGTAAAAATTCTGAATAAAATCCCTCATAGTGTGAAAAGGGATCATCATAGGAGCTAGATTTCACACCCTCATGTGTGAAATAGGAAAATTGCATGTGGAAAAGGTCAAGTTTGACCGAGTCAACAACACTGGGATAGGAGTTGGAGATCATCTTTAGATACAACACAAAGATAGTGGGAGGAAGATTCCTTGGTGGAGGAAACCCTAATGAGTGGGACCCAAGGTGAGAGGGATTCCATTTGTATAAAATGAGGGCAAGGCAGCCATTATTATTCATGATATTGATTATTTATTTTATGGTCTGGTTAGACTATTGTGCATTCTCTTACTGTTTAGCAGAGTTTCTTTGCTGCTTAGCACAAGGCATTCCTATTTAGGAATTCCTTCTCCTTTCAAGGGAGGCCTCTTGAAGGAGCTTGTACTTCATTTCTCTACATCCAGGCTTGAGGCCAAGCATCCTCCTTTAGCTACAACATTATTTTTGCAGCAGTATAACGTTGTGTTGCAGGGTGTTGCAGTGGAGGGTTGACAACACCACTTCCATAGCTTGTTTTCCAGAGGAGGGAGCTTTCCTTCCTTTGGGAGATAAAAAAGGAAGTATTTGGAGTAGATATCAGATCTTGGCACTTGGCCAACATATTTCCTTTCTCCTACAGCGCAGTCCCTCTCCTTGACTACGTTATTTTCAGTGTGCATTTGCAGTAAGGGTTTGCAAGATTGTTGGAGGGTGAGATCTTTAGTGTTAGGATCAGCCTTTCACTTGGGAGATTCATTGGAGGATGTCTACTTATTTAGCTTATGCATCAACTTCAGCCATCTCCATCCATTTCTTGATTTGCAGCTGCTACTCAGTCTTGGGACTACAACTCTAGCATTTTCCCATTTTTACATATTTCAGGAAATCCTTTCCAGATTGCCTTGAAATTAAGTTTGGGGGTTTATATCTTTTCTCCCCACATTGTATGAGCTGTATATTTTCATATCCATGTATTGACATACTCTAGCAGCAGTTACATCTAATAAACTGTGTTGTCATAGTCCTGAGCATTTCTTGTGTAGCAGTGTACTTCATTTTTATGTACATCTTCTCTTGAGGCTTGTGTTGCATAACTTGAGATATTATTTCCTCAAGATCTTTTATACATTTGCTGCTATAATACCAAAATGATGGATATTTATTTCTTCTTACATTTTTTGTGTTGATGTATCACTGCTACTCCATTTTTATGTTCATGTATTGTTGCATCCCCATTTTGGGATATTAAAGTGGTATCAGAGCATAATCTTGGCTCAGCCTGTGGATCTCAACCAAATATGCTATCTAGAAGACAAGAAGAATAAAAGATGAACAGAAAGAAGACTCCATTCTGTGGAGGAAGAAAGGAGGAGAAACTTCCAAATTTTCTGTCTCAAACTTTGCAGAGCATTCATGAAGATCTTAAGAATATGAGGAAGGAGATGTCTAGAGAATCTCCAAGAGAGTTTGAATATGAAACAAACTTTAGATTTTCACATAATGAGTGTGAGCATGCAGCCACACACTATGGTGCACAACACAATCATATGCCCAGATTTTCCATGAGAGAGATGGAAGAAGAAGGGATGACTAGGAGGGAAAATCTTAGTGATTTTCTGCAAGAGTATGAGTCTCAAACTCAGAAGTTTAGAGATCATATCACTTTTCCAAAGTTTTTAAAGATCAAGGTGAGGAGAAGCAAGCAGCATGATAGGTTTCTTATATCTACTTTTGATGGTTCACCTACATGTTTAGCCAGAGCTTGGTTGGAAGAACTAGACACCTTTTTGCAGCAACACCAAATTTCTTAAGATGAAGCCATCAAAGTTGCAACGCTAAATTTTGGAGGTAAGGCCTATGCATGGTGGATATTTGAGTATTTTTATTTGAATAATGCAAATAATTCTTCTTAAGCTAGGTTCACTAAGACATTAGTGGAAATATTTGATGGAAAAATTTCTAAAATACATGTGGTGGAGGCAAACAAACCCAAGAAAACAAAAACCTTGCATGTGATGGAGGAAACTATAAACACAGATCCACTTCAGAAAACCATGGGGGAGGCTGACATATTGCATCATACCTTGTTAGAGGCAAGGCATATATCTCATATTCTTGAACAAGAGGGCATGGAGATCCCTTTTTAAAAGATGATCCAAGTCTTGGGAAGTTGGCCATACATGTTGATGAGGATAAGGGCAACAACGCTGTCATGTCTAGAGTTTATCTAGCACCTCATGCAGAGGAAGAGGGTGCTCTTTCTCCAACTAGAGAGATTCTTGTATCACTACAACGAATTCCCCAGGATATCACATGTGGAGATCAAGGCACAACTCATGATCTACATGTGCCATTAGTGAAAGGGTGTGCAACTATGGAGATAAAAGGAGGAGACAGGGAGGATGATCAACATCATGTGATGAGGAGCACACACCCCTATCTATTTCAGGAGTTTTATGCACCTAAGAGGGAGACTAGATTGCATAGTGAGGGCAAGGACAAGTTTTTCCATTCATATATGTTGTATACTCTTGATGATGATGTCTCATTGCATGGAGACATTTCACCGGGGAGACCACCAGATCAACAGAGGATGGATGCTTCACATTTTTAGGCACCTCTCATTGATTTCAGAGGAGTGGAGACCTTGGGAGAGCTTGGTATAGCATTGAGATTCTTGGGTAGACTCAAGGAGGATGTTGGGTTTTTGTTATATTCTTTCCACGACTAGTTACGTGCGTGGGGGGTAACAGGGGGGGCGATATGTGGTGTTTAAAGAGGTGAAAGATATTTTTAAACATGAAGTCCTACAAAAGGAACCTAAGAAGATAGAGTTTGAGCTAAAGGAGGATGAATCAGAATCTACAACAGAAGAAGACTCAGAAGCGGAAGATCCACAAACTCCAGCTGTGAGAAGATCATTTCGGGAAAGTAGAGAACTAGAAAGGTATAGTCCATCTGCTTTCTGTTCAAATTTTTCTTTAACTATAACTGATGATGATCCCAGAAATGTCAGGGAGGCAGTAGATTCAGAGGATAGAGAACTCTGGAAGGAGGCCTAGTTGATGAAATGGCATCCTTGCATAAAAATGAGGCATGGGATCTGGTGGAGTTGCCGACTGAAATAAAGCCCATCAGGAGCAAATGGGTGTTTAAGAAGAATATGAATGTAGAAGGCAAGGTGGAGAAATAAAAAGATTGGTTGCTATCAAAAGGTTATTCCCAGGTGTCAGGAATTGATTTTGGTGATATTTTTTCTCCTGTTGCAAAATTTACTTCTATTATATTACTTTTATCGGTTACTGCTGCATTTGATTTTGAGGTAGAACAGATGGATGTGAAGACAACATTTCTTCACAGGGATCTGGAAGAGGAGATATACATGAAACAACTTGAATGCTTTATGGTGAAGGGGAAGAAAGAACTGGTATGCAGGTTAAAGAAGTCTCTGTATGGTTTAAAACAGTCACCAAGGATGTGGTATTAGAAATTTGATACCTATATACGGGGACTTGGCTTCACCAGAAGCAAGGAGGATCACTGTGTTTATTTTAAATTAATTGGTGACCATGTTATTTATTTTCTCTTGTATGTGGATGATATGTTGTTGATTGGAAATGAAAAATAAATTATCCAATATTTGAAGACCCAGCTGTTCTCCAAATTCAACATGAAGGATCTTGGTGCTGCAAACTATATTTTGGGCATGGAAATTAAGAGAGATCGGGCGAAGAGGAAGATCTGGTTAAACCAGAGGAAGTATGTCAAGACTATATTGCAAAGGTTCAATATGCAGCATAGTAAACCGGTGAATGTTCTGATTCCTGTAGGTACAAATCTGTCTGCTGAACAGTGTCCTAAGACACAAGAAGCAAAGGAGGATATGTCCCGTGTTCCATATGAAAGTGCAGTGGGTAGCCTGATGTATGAAATGGTCTGTACTAGACCAGACATTGCACATGCAGTGGGAGTATTGAGCAGGTTTATGTCAAACACAGGGAAGGAGCATTGGATAGTAGTGAATTGGGTTTTCAGATATTTGTGTGGCACTAGCGATTATAGCTTGTGCTACTAGGGAAGATTATGTTTGGAAAGAGTGTTGGACATTCGTGGTTTTGTTGATGCTGACTGGGCTGGAGATCTGGACCAAAGAAGGTCTACAAGTGGGTATGTGTTTAGCCTATTTGGAGGTGCAGTCAGTTGGATGAGTAAAATATAGTCTATAGTGGCTCTTTCAACTACAGAGGTATAATACATGGTAGCCACTCATGCAAGCAAGGAAGCAGTTTGGTTGCAGAGATTGTGTTCAAGTATGGGGTTGGTGTAGCAAGCTATAAGGATAGACTATGATAGCCAAAGTGAAATTTTCTTGGCTAAGAACCCTGCTTATCATTCAAAGACAAAGCACATTGATGTTAATATCACTTGTGAGATATATGGTTGAGGATAAAATGGTGTTGCTAGTAAAGGTGGACACTTTGAAGAATGTTGCAGATGCATTGAAAAAGTCTATGAGCACTCATAAGTTCTCTTGGTGTAGAGAAACAATGGGTGTTGCAAAGTTGGGCTAATAACTCAACTCTCTTGTGGCCACCCTTGGAAAGAAAACAACAAGTGGGAGAATGTTGGGTTTGTGTTATATTCTTGCTATGACTAGTCATGCGTGGGGGGGGGGGGGGGGTTAACAGGGGGGCGGTAATGTTGGGTTTGTGTTATATTTTTGGTCCTTATTTTCTGGTGGGCAGACCCGCCCATGGTTTTGTGCATGCGTTTGCACATGGTTTTGGGGCATGATGGTTTTCAGCTCCTAGTATTTTGTAGATCCGGTCAAGGGAAATACGGTTATGTTCTAATCCAGGGTTAATGGATTGGGGTTTATGTATGCTTCAGCATGTATATATATGTGTTGTAACACTAAAAGGAATATAATGAAAAATCAAGCTGGTCGTCTCGATTTTGGATCTAGGGGAAAATCTCAGTGTTTATCTATTTTATGTTTTATGCTCTCGCTATTGTTTATTTTCTGTTTTTAAGATTCATTTGAAGATAATTTCTGTACAGGGTTAAATCCTACAGAGGAGAGAGGCATTCTCTCAACATCATCTTTACCCACTCACATTTCAGATTTTGCACTGTGGTAGGATAAACATGGGAGGGATAGCAACCTTCCAACTTGCATCTTCGAAATGGGAGATGTCAAAGAGGAGAATAGCCATATGACAGATGTTCTTTGTGATAGATCATCATCGCTGTCACTATGGAGGATAGATCCATATTGGAAATACCAGTTGTTGGTGGATTATTCCAAGGATCTTTTTTCTTGTATGATATTGGATGACCAATTGCATGAGGAAGGATATTCAGTCAGAGATGGGGTCATCTACTACCATGGTAGTATCTTCTTATCTAGAGCTTCTAAGCTTAGGGAGAAGTTTCTACAAGTAGCTCATGAAGATTTTCTCTTCAGCCACACTTACTCTATGAGAGCATACCACACCATCATGGAGGGGTACTTTGGGGAAGGCTTTGAAGAGGAGATATATCAGCATATGAGGAGATGCATGGATCATGTAGAGATGGAAGAGATACATAACTCTTTGGGGGAGTTATCACAACCACCTATTTTCTCTTTGAGGATGAGATGGGAATAATCTATGAGCCACTCCATTTTCATGAGAAAAACATATGGTGAGGGTATTGTTTGTTTGAATAATGATTTATATAATGTATATGTGCAACCCTTAACCATATATGTGTAGGGAAGGAGCATTCTTCCTTCTAGACTTCATGGTCTACTTGAGGCCATAAGCAGTCTTGGTGATGGCCACTCCCTAGGAGGACTTGGGGAGATTTTATATTTTGAAAATCATGCTCACTTTGAACCATACACCATACACTTTCTCCAAACTAGTGAGGAGGTTGGGGCAACAAGAAAGTGGTGGGGAGACCACCCATCATTTCAATTTTTTTGCAGTTGAGAGTCAAACTATGTTGGTTTCATATGAGGGACCATTGTCCTTCTCCATTGCTACATATGGCAGCAAGTATGATTCTCATTATGGTTCCCTATGTTGTTGTTATTATTATTTTTCTTGGGAGCATGATTGGGGGAGAGACACATTGGTTGGATGTGTCCTTGGGGGAAGAGGATTCCCACACTTTTTTCATTACATGTTCTAATGGGAGCATGGGAGATGATATGGACACTATAGTAAAACATTTTTTCCTTTATGAGGTGTGTAATATTCCAAAAATTTAGCCTTCAAGCGAAATGGAATATTATAGTTGTTTTATCACTAGGTAGGTGAATAAGTGGGTGAGGAGGCCCATAAGTCTCTTGAGCAGCAATAAAAACACTTTAAGTGTGAAAGGAGACCTTTTTAGCAGCTAAATAAAGCTCCTCCATGTGTGAAAATGGTTTGGATCATGTTGATTCAGTCAGTCAAATTTGACCAAGTCAACAACGCTGTTAAGGAGGAATGGAGATTAATTAGAGAATAACGCAGTTTTGGAGGGAGGTGAACCTTATGAAGGAAATGACCTAATTCAGTGGGGCCAAGGACATGCAAGCTCACATTCTACTTAAGGAAGAGGATGGTAGCCATTTGGGATCATGTTTTGAGATTATCATTTGATATCAGTCTTCTTAGACTATTTCTTCCTCTTGCTGTTTAGCAGGGTTGCTGTGTTGTTTAGCACCGGGTGTTCTCGAGCGAGAATCCCACCTCTTCCCTTAAGAGGAATTTTGGGAGAGTTTTTCACCACATTTCTCCACATCCAGGTTTAAGGCCAAGCATCAGCCTTCATCTAAAATTGTATTTCTGCAGAGAATAGTGTTGTGTTGCAGGGTGTTGCAGTGGAGGTTTGATAACACCACTTTCGGGTCTGTTTCTCAGTAGAGGGAGCTTTCCTTCTCTTAAGAGATCAAATAGGAGGATTTCTGGGCTCATTTCACATCTTGGCACTATTCCAAAGTATTCCTCATCTCCTATAGTGTAGTCCCTTTTAGGAACTGTGTAATTTTTCATAGAGCTGCAGCAGGAGGGTTTAAGCCCTTGTTTTTGAGCTATTTTCCTAGGGAAAGGGCCAACCCTTCTCTAGGAAAGCTACCCTTCTCTAGGAAAGCTAGAAGAAGGGATTCTCATACCTATATTGCATTATTCAGCCACATGTGTGTAATTTTGTAGTAATATTGCATTATTTTAGAGCTGAATATTCAGATCTGCTCTTTTTGTACTCAAGCTTTCAAGAAACCCTTGTCGAGTTATCTTTATATTACATTAAGGAGGCAAGATCTCTATTTTTCTTAGCATATTGTTCAATAAAGTTATATATATGTGATTTTCTTTCCTAATGTTGTAGAAGCCCTCATAAAATAATGCTATCATATTCTTTGGAAATTTTGCATAGCTTAAGTCATGGGGTTTGGGCATTTTTAAGCCGATTTGAGGCCGAGAGATCTGTTTAACATAGAAAAAGGGAATTTTTTTATGATCCCCTTTCATATATGAGGGAAAATTTATGTAGTATAAGGAACCTAAGCATTATTTCCCATTTTTACAGTGTAATTTCCTGGGAATAACGTTTTTGGGGTCTAATTGCTACATTTTCCCCACTTGGGATGATGCAGAGGAGCTCCTTTTTGTTGCTGTTACATTAATTTGATGGCTATATGTTTCTCAACACATTTTTTGAGCTAATTTCTCACTGCTATTCCAGTATTGTGCTTATGCATTGCTACATCCCCATTTTGGGATATTACAATGGTATTAGAGCATAATCTTGGCTCAGCCTATGGAACTCAACCATTATGCTATCAAGAGAAGAAGGAGAAGAGAAGATGTATAGAAAATAGAATACTCCATTATGTGGAGGAAGGAAGGAGGAGAGGATCTCAAAGCTAGTTCCTAAATCTATGCAAAGCATTAAAGAAGATCTCAAGAAAATGAGAAGGGAGATGGAATCTCCAGAGGAGTTTGGATCTAGAGCCAAATCGAGATTTGCACATGATAGGAGTGAACATACAGCTACACCCTATTATGCACATCGCAACCAGATGTCTATATCTATCATGAGAGAGATGGAAGAAGGAGGAATGCATAGGAGGGAAACTCTTAGCATTTTTTTGCAAGAATATGAGTCTCAAACTAAGAAGTTTAGAGATCATATCACTTTCCAAGAGTTTTGCAAGATCAAAGTAGAGAGGAGCAGGCAACATGACATGGATATATTTTCTATATCTAGTTTTGATGGATCACCAACATGTTCAGCCAAAGCTTGGGTGGAGGAGCTACACAGCTATTTGCAGCAGCACCAAGTTTATGAATATGAAGCCATCAGAGTTGCAGCACTGCACTTTGAAGGTAATTCCTATGCTTGGTGAATATTTGAGTCATTTTCATTAAAAAATGCCAATATTTCTTCTTATGCAAAGTTCACCAAGAGATTATTGGGGAGGTTTGATGGAAGACATTCTAAAACACTCTTGGTAGAGCCAAACAAACCAAGACAAACATAACTTTTGCATGGGTTGGAAGAACCTATAAACTCACATTCACTTCAGAAAACTATTGGAGAATCTCACATCTTTCATGAAATATTTCTAGAGGCAAGATCTCTATCTCATATATTTGGAAAAGAGGGCATGAAGGTTCTTTTTTCAAAAGAGGATCCTCTTATTGAGCAGGTGACTCCCATTCATATTGAAGAGGAAGAGAAGGATGGGGGCAACAACGTTGTCATATCTAGAGAATATCTAGTCCCTAATGCAGAGGAAGGAGGAGCACATGCTCCAACAAGAGGAATTCTTGTGTCATTGCAAGATATTCCCCAGGATCTTACATATGGAAGACAAAGCACAATCAATGAGCAGCATGATTGAGAGATGTTATTGATGCAAGGAGAAGGTAGGGAGGAAGGTCAGAATCATTTGATGAGGATCACACACCCCTATCTATTTCAGAGAGTTGGTGTAAGGAAGAGGTAGACTGATTTGTGCTGTGAGGGCAAGGGCAGGGTTTCCCAACCATATGTACAGTCTACTCTTGAAATTGATGTCTCACTACATGGAGGCATTCCACCCAGGAGGCCACTAGATCTGGAGTTGATAAGAGACATCTTTCCATTTGGTTCACCCCTCTTAGATTTCAGAGAGGTGAAGAATTTGGAGGAGTCTAGTACAGCACAGAGAGTTTGGGATAGAATCAAGGAGGAGGGGGACATCCTTCCATTTTCAGCATCACCCACTCTCACTACACGTAATGCGTTGACAGAAGTTGCTGCAGTGATGGAGGATGGCACCTTCATGGTGTAATGGAGCTGCTCCATGGAATTGGAGAAATAGAGGGTACTTCCTTTAAGGAAGGAATCCTCCCTACATTGGGGTAGATGGATGCCACTCATGCTTACATTGGCAAAGATTGGGAGATTCTTTTTGGATGAGAGCTTCTCATGGGAGGCCAACTTCCAAATATCACTACTTATTTTTTAGCATGAGTAGCTGCATGATGTGCATGGAAGCAATTTGGAGGGTGAATTTGGCATAAGGGATGTTAAAGGAGAATACAACAACATGTGGGGAGCTTCACATTGCAGGTCATCAGCGCTGTCTCTTGGGAGGATTGATCCATATTGGAGGTGTCAAATATTGGTAAAGTACTCCAAGGATCTTGGTGCTTGAATTATTCTTAATGACCCAGATGTAGATGATAGATATAGAGTGGATGATGTGGTCATCTATTATTATGGCGGAATCTTCTTTACTAGAGCTTCTGAGCTCAAGGAGAAGCTGCTACATGCAACACATGAGAACTTCCTTTCCATGCACTTTGATGGATATCTTTCCTTGGCAGAGGAGTTCATTTGGGAGGGCATCTGGCATGATATATTTCCTCATATGGAGAGATGCATAGCTTGGATGATGATAGAGAGGATGTCACAACCACTTCCCTACTCTTTGGAGGTGAGGGAGAAATTCCAGTTGAGCTATTTCAGCTCAAGGTCCCAAGTACATGGCGGAGAAGGTATAATTTCACATTATGTTTTGTAATTCTTTACTTTATATGAGCAACATGTTTTACCAAGGAGGATTATCCCTTCTTGCATATTATATGATGATGTGCTTGAAGCCACTTGAAGCATTGAGATTGGCCATTTTATTGGTGGTTTGTGGGGGAAGCCACATGATTTTTCGTCTACACCATTGACACCACATTGTACTTTCATGTTTCTATCTTATATAATGAATGTGGCAGCAAAAAAGTGGCTGGGAGAGCACTTGTTATTACTTGTTTTGATGCAGTCAAGGGATGCACTGCGCTGGTTCCATGTGTGGAACTATGATCCACTCTCCAGTTGTCATATGTAAGCTTGTTTTCATTGGTTTTTGCTTCCATATTTTGTTGATATTCTTATGTTCATGGGGAGCTCTGTTTGGAGAGTGCTAGATGATTTGGAGATGCCCAATGGGAGTATAATTCTCCCTACTTTACATGATCCATGTTTCAGGGGAAGCAATGGACAGCCCATGATTTCCAAACTACATCCCTTTTCTCCATATAGGAAGCGCCATCTAGAGAGTTTGAGTTTTTGGAGGAGGCACTTCATGGCTTATTTTTTTGGTGGGGTAGCTTGGGCCATTCTTAGAGGCCATGAAATTTCAGCCCAAGATCAGCAACAACCCCATAATTACCATAAATGGAGGGAGAAACCACTTGGGTGGGAGGATCCAATCTCTCGACACAGTCCCAACACATTGTATGAACCAGGGGTTGAGGATAACTTTGATGAGCTACCTAGAATGGTTCATTTCATTTGGATGATAGCATGGGTGTGGGAGATTCCCCATATTTTTCATCACTCCTACCTTGAGAAGGCCATTTGATAGCAAGAATGTTTCCACTTAAACCTTCCACCTTTCTATGATGTGAACCATGTGGTTTTGCGTACTTGGGAGGAAACATTGGAGGGTAGATTTGTTGCAGATTATTTTGAGCAGTGGTGGGGACTATTGATGAGGAGGCCACAAGATGAGGAGGGGATGATTTTTTCTCTCTTTTTACATTTGCTTGAGACAAGCAACATTTTGGAGGGGAGAACTGTAATATTCCAAAAATTTAGCCTTCAAGCTAAATGGAATATTCTACTTGTTTTATCACTAGGTAAGTGAATAAGTGGGTGAGGAGGCCCATAAGTCTCTTGAGCAGCAATAAAAACACTTTAAGTGTGAGAGGAGACCTTTTTAGCAGATAAATAAAGCTCCTCCATGTGTGAACAAGGTTTGTATCATGTTGATTCAGTCAACTTTGACCAAGTCAAGAACGCTGTTAAGGAGGAGTGGAGATTAATTAGAGAATAACACAATTTTGGAGGGAGGTGAAACTCATGAAGGAAATGACCTAATGGAATGGGGCCAAGGAAATGTGAGCTAAAATTATACTTGAGGAAGAGGATGGAATCCATTTGGGATCATGTTTTGAGATTATCATTTGAGATCGGTTTGCTTAGACTATTGCTTCCTGTTGTTGTGCTGTTTAGCACTGGGTGTTCCTGAGCAGGAATCCCACCTCTTCCCTTGAGAGGCCTCTTAGGAGAGTTTTACACCAAATTTCTCCACATATAGGCTTGAGGCCAAGTATCAGTCTTCATCTACAGTGTTATTTCTATAGATAATAGTTTTGTGTTGTAGGGTGTTGTAGTGGAGGTTTGATAACACCACTTCGAGGTCTCTTTCTCAGTAGAGGGAGCTTTCCTTCTCTTGAGAGATGATCTAGGATGATTTCTGGGCTCATTTCACATCTTGGCATTGGGTAAAAGTATTCCTCATCTCTTACGTCATAGTCACTTGTAAGAACTGCGTCATTTTGCATAGAGCTGCAGCAGTAGGGTTTAAGCCCTTGTTTTTCAGCTAGTTTCCTAGGGAAAGGACCAACCCTTCTCCCAGAAAGCTAGAAGAAGGGATTCTCATCCCTCTATTGTATTATTCAACCATATGTGTGTAATTTTGCAGTAATACTACACTATTTCATATCTGAATATTCAGATCTGCTCTTTTTGTACTCAAGGTTTCAAGAAACCCTTGCCAGGTTATCTTTATATTGTATTAAGGAGGCCATATATCTATTTTTCTTAGAATATTGTTCATTAAAGTTCCATATCTATGATTTTATATCCTAATGTTGCAGAAAACCTCATAAAATAATGCTATCATATGCTTCAGAAATCCTACATAGCTTAAGTCATGGGGTTTGGGCATTTTTAAGCTGATTTGAGGTCGGGAGATCTATTTAACTTAGGAAAAGGGATTTGTTTCTGATCCCCTTTCATATATGAGGGAAAATTTATGTATGCTAAGTAACATAAGCATTATTTCCCCTTGTTACACTGTAATTTCCTGGGAATAATGTTTTTGGGGTCTAATTGCTACATTTTCCCCACTTGGGATGATGTAGAGGAGCTCCTTTTTGCTGCTGTTACATTCATTTGATGGCTATTTGTTTCTCAACACATTTATGAACTAATTTCTCACGTCTATTCCAGTATTTTTCTTATGCATTGCATCCCCATTTTAAGATATTACAAGGTGAGCCATAGGATTGATTGGATGCCATATGATGATCTAGTCCTGTTCATCATATATGGTACAGTTTGTAAAAAAATGATTCACAAGTTGGAGAGGATATCTTTGGAGATATATTCTTCATCTTACCACTTGAGGGCAACATTCTTGTAGCCCAAGATCAACAGATACTCTACACTTATCATAAGTGGAGAGGAGGACAGTGTGGGGTAGGCTAATTTGTCTACCATGTTCAGATTTTCAGCCCACCTACTTTGCAGGAGCCGAAGGTGGAGGAGGTTTTTTAGGAGGTGCCATGTGGAGAGGTAACTCATTTTGTATGGATGATAGCTTGGGGATGGGAGATTCATATGGGGATGGTGGATCCCAATTTATATCAGACCTCATGCCTAAAAAAGGCCTTTAGAAAAGCCATTGTTACCTCCATGGATGTTTTATATGATGACAGTTATTTGGGATGCATACCAAAATATAGATTGCATACTTGGGAGGGGCAACTTGGAGATGTATTTATGAGACAACATCTTAATCCTTGGAGGATTTTATCATATGAGGATGCTACAGGGGGAGAAGAGGAGGCTCTTCAGTTCTATCCTTGTAGTTGCTTTAGGACAAGCAACATTTGGGAGGGGAGGACTATAATATTCCAAATTTAGCATGTAGCTAATTGGAATATTGATTTTTGTTTTTATCACCTAGCAGTTGAATAAATGGGTAAGGAGGCCCATGCATAATAAACATTTGAATAAAATCCCTCATAGTGTGAAAAGGGATCATCATAGAAGCTGGATTTCACACCCTCATGTGTGAAAGAGGACAAATTCATGTGGACAAGTCAAGTTTTACCAAGTCAACAACGCTGGGATAGGAGGTGGAGATCATCTTTAGAGACAGCTATAATATCCCAAAATTGGGATTTTCTACAACAAATAGAATATCTTAAGATATTCCAAATTTGGAGCTTTAGCAAATCATGAGCATGTAAATGTAGATCAGCTCATTATATGTAAAATTACATCTCACCAAAAGATGTAAGAACCCCAACAAGAATATGGCCTATATCCTCCTTCCCAAGTGGGGAAATGCAGCGATATAGGGCATAAAACAAATGTCTTCATAAAATAACGCAATAAAAGTGGGGTCTGGGACTTGGATCACTTATTTTAGACAATATAAAACCCACTTGTAGAATTGGAGGTGAAACAAATAAATATAGCTACACTAAACAAATCTCCCCAGCTTAAGATAGCTCAAAAACACCCCAATCCCATAACTTCTCAACAACAAAAGTTTTGAAGACTGCGAGAGCGTAATTCCCATGAGTTTTTCTATAGAAAATGATGAAATAAGACTGATCTAGATTTTATATTAATCGAGTAGCAAAGAAATGGAGGTTTAACTTCTGTTGCAACTGAAATAAGGCACCCGGCAAGGGTTTCCGGCATTACAAATGTATAAAAGGCAGCACTGCAGAAAATAACGCAGTTTATTGCATCTATGTATTAATCATGTCTGAATATAACATAAGATAGCTTATCAATATATAAAATGGCCCTAGGCCCTTCTTATTAGATCTCCCGGAGAGAAATAAACACCTCGTCCTCAACACTAGCACAAAATCCAAGGGTGTAACCCTGCTACTGCTGCACCTAGATAACGGACGCGGTTTCTGAAGATGAATGCACTGTAGATGTTGATGGATGATTGGACCTAAGCTAGATGATGGAATTGAAGCTCAGAACCCTCCCTTTAGATCCATTAAGCAAGCTAATCCAAAGAATAGGATGGAATTCCCGCATGAGAATTCTTTGCACTAAGAAGTGTTGCAACCACAGCTAAACACCTAAAGCATGCAAGTAGTCAAAAGACCCAAATATAGCTGAATAATAAATGATCTCCTTGCTTCTATGCCCTTTTTTTAATCCTTAGTGAGCCTCCTCACCCTGAAACCCACACAATGATGAGGTGACTTCCTAGTAAATATTTCTTCTTCAAAACTGCGATGTCCTTGTTGGCTTCCCTCCTCTTGTAGTAGCGCTGTTGACTTGGTCAACTAGAACTAGTTCACCTACATTGCCTCCTTTCGCACTAAGGGGTCTTCAATCTAGCTCTCTTAAGTGTGTCTAGGCTGATCCCTGTTCTCATTGAGCTAGTTTACTTGGGTGATCTCTTCCTCCTCAAGAATGCATGTTGACTTAGTCAAACTTGACTCTATCCACATCTATTTTTCCCTTGTTCACACCTAAAAGTATAAAATACAGCTCCTAAGGTAGTCCCCTTCCTCAATAAGGTGGAAATTATTCATATTTTTATTTTTCATGGGCCTCCTTACCCATTTATTCCTCTCCTAGGTGAAAGCAACAAAAATCTAATATTCCAAATTGCTATGTGAAAATTTTGGAATGTTACGATCCTCCCCTCTCAAATGTTGCTTTTCCTCAAGCAACTACAAAGATAAGACTAAAGAACCTCCTCTTCTCCCTCTATAGCATTCTCATCTGATAAGACTCCTCAAAGATCAAGGTGTTTTTCCATCAACACATCTCCAAGCTGTCCCTCCCAAGTGTGTACGTTGTCCTCTGGTGAACATTCCAAATAGCTGACATCATGTGACAGTGAAACATCCATGGAGGAAACAATGGGATGTTTGGAGGTCGTCTTGAGGCATGAGGGCTGATATATATTAGGTTTCATCATCCCCATTTGAATCTCCCCTCCCCAGGCTATCAACCAAACAAAATGAGTCACCCTCCAGGATGGCAACTCATTAAGGATCTCTTCCACCTTGAGCTCATGCAGAATAGGTGGGATGAAAATATGAACATGGTAGACAAGATAGCCTACCCCACACTGTATTCCTCTCCACTCATGATAGGTGTGGAGTGCATGCTGATCATGGGTTGCAAACAAGTTTCCCTCAAGTGGCAATAGAAATATTGAATCTTCAAAGATCCCTTCTCCAAAACTATGGATCATGCTAGCCCAAACCATTCCATTAAAAGTGAATGGGACATCACTACCATATGTAATCCAAATCAGAAAGTTGCTGAATGTTATGTGCAAGTGAGGATGATACACATGGTTTCCTTGGTGGATACAGCGCAGTTTTTCCAACGATGATTTAGAACATCATGTGGCAAGCTATTTTCCAATGAGCTACCAGCTGTATATGTTTGCTCATCTACTATAAGATAGCAAGTAGCACTATATATCAGTTTTACATGAAAAAAACAACAATACACTTGCCCAAAGTCATGTGGAAATGGGTTATCAGCCTTACAAAATTTGGCCCTAAAGTGACCATGAAACCCATAAATAATCTTGCTCTCTTGTGGAGCAATGCACTGTTTACATATGGTGAGAAAATACAAATACTCAATAGAGTAATCAACAAGCACATAAATGTATTTCTTACCATGCATCATGTGTGAGCTGAAGGTGAGATCCATGAGTGAGTCCTCCCATGATAATATTCTCATAAAAATCTGCAAAAGGAGGGGGTGCATACACCCTTTGGAACACTCCATCAATAGAAACATGCTCTCAAGTGACAGCGCTGCAGGCCTTAGTAACAAGGCTCTTTTCACTCCATGACTTCTTCTCTTCACATTCCACATTCCAAAGCAATCCACCATCATGCTGCTATGTGAGAAGATATTCTTCCTACATGGAAGCCTCTCGTAATCCTCCAATGCTGAAGGGTAGCCTCCTTGCATCATGAATGTGCCTCCCTTATCTCCGAGAATATCATGAAAAGTATGGGGAAATTTCTTCCCATAATCTCCCAAGTGTAACCACAACAACAACACATCTTGCTGCTCCCTCATCTCTCCCTCATACAGGTGATAGAATGAGATCATGATGGTTATCTTGTATGATGCCCCATACAAACAAGTTTTCTACTGTTCTATCATATGGGTGTTGTTGGCTCAAGGGGTCCTGACCTAGGTTCAGAGTGCAAGGTTTGCCAACAAACCCCTATACTACTGGTCCTTTCTGTTGAGATTCAACAAGATGATGAGCTTAGTGAAAAGAGTCGCCTTCACTAAGTGGGCCCGCAGGCTATTTTTGGTGCAAGTCTATTTTTAGACTATGTCTATTTTTAGACATGTCGATCATATTTCAGAAGTTGCAAGATGCTATTTGTGGATGGTTGATCAAGTTGAAAAAAATAGATGAAATTCTGTTTTTAGAATATTGGGCGAATTCTATTTGTAGATTGTTAATCTAAAAATAGATGCATGTTGATTATTATTAGCTCTTAATAATAATCAGACTCTAAACAACAACTTATTCTCTTGGAGAACTTTAGTTCAGTGCACAGATGTGGCACAGTAGCTCACATAAGGAATTACGGTATTCCTGAGGGTTTAATGGAGCTAATGCATGGAGGACTCAGTTAGAACTCAAATGGCAAAGTTATGACACAGTTGGAAGAAGAAGTTATGGAGTTGTATTTAGTTTAACTCAGTTAGACTCAGTTGAGCTAGTTGTATCTATTCTAACTGACTGATACACTAGTGAGAGTGGAGTGAATTAATTAGTTAATTAATTCACAAATAATAACTCATTAATCAACTGAAAAATACAACAGTTAACTACAGTGCATGGCAGTTTCAGTGGAGACCAGTGGAGAGATAGGTGAAAGGGCAAGATAGACTATGTATTGTGACTATTAGTGATGCATTAATTGCATCAAATACATAGTGTATATGCCAATGAAGATTTCATAGTCAATCCAAGAGTAATTTGAATTCATTCAGAGCTATTCTTTAGCATAGATTGCGCAGTGGAGGCAGGCTAGCAGGTGGCATAGATCGGTGCATGGATTTACAAGATTGGGAAAGATTAGTGTATGACGATTGTACTGTACTGAGAGCTTCTGATAAGCTTTGTATGTTTGTATGAGATTTTCATATGATATCCATGTTACATAATATATAGTTGGGGTTTTCAGCTTCAGGCTTTCTCAGTTAAAATTTGTGTTATGTGCAATTGATAACTTTTGTTTATGCTTCACATGTGTGTGCAATTAATTTTTCTGCAAAAGATTAACAAGTGGAATAGATTCAGTATCTTGCATAGAGTTAAATAGTGTGAGATCAGGTGGATCTTGGAAATATGTATGCTTAGTGCATATAATTTCTACATGGTATCAGAGCATTGTTGATTGAATATTACAATTGTGAAGTGAGTTTGTGCTGGTGGACAATTCGAATTTGCTACAGAAGATTCTTGGTGCAGAAATCGAGTATACATTGAAATGTCTTTCATCGGGTTGATATTGGAGTATGCCCTTGATGGGAGCTCAAATTACATAGCATGGAAGGATAGGATGGAGGCGGTTCTGGAGGATAATTGGCTGAAGGAGTTCATTGATAGCGATGTTCCTAAGCCGGGATCTAGCGATGCTGCATTACTTGATGCATGGCAAAAGAAGACTGCAAAGACAAGGAGGATTATGTTGGAAGGTGTGAAGTACCACATTTTGTCCAGCCTTCATGGGAAAGCCACTCCATTCTTAATGTGGAAGGCTTTGACATATTTTTTCCAAAGAAGAAGTGAGCAGAGGAAGTTGGCGCTTAAAGACAAGCTCAGAAAAATAAAAATGGAGAAAGGCGACAGTATTCCAAATTACCTCACAAAGTTTGTGCACTGCAAGGATGAGCTGGGAAGTGTGGGGGTTACTGTTGATGAATAAGACTTGGTGAGCTTGGCTCTCCTTGGGCTTTCGAAGAGTTGGCATAGCTACAAATATTCTGTCAATGAACGGGAGAAACTACCAGGATGGGAGCGACTTTGGTCGGATCTTGTGCAGGAGGAGATAAGGCGGGGTACCAGGGATGGATCTTCATTGAAGAATGAAGATGAAGAGAATTTCACTTTGGCTACCAAAGCAAGGAAACGGAAGGGGAAGAAAAATCCTTCTAAATCTGGTGCGAAAGGCAATAAGCAGGATTTGTCCAAAGTGAAGTGTTTTCACTGTCACGAGCATGGACATTTCGCCACTAACTGTCCACAGAAGAAGAAGAATAAGTAGGTTGCTGGATCTGTAGCTGGAGAGGCCTTAGCCTCGCAATTTGAGCTAGATTTTTCTTTGATCGCATGCTTGGTTTCAAGCTTCATGGGATCAGTGTGGTATCTTGACAGTGGTGCGTCTTTTCATATGACGGGAGACAAAGAGTTTTTCAGTGACTTGGAGGAGAAGGACCTCCAGATGCATATAGAGATGGGCGACGATGGTCGGTATAGTGTGACTGGCATTGGGACCATTACCTTTGAGAGGGAGTTTGGTAATCCATTCTTGTTGAAGAATGTCATGCATGTTCTAGGTCTGAAGAAGAACTTGGTCTCAATCGCAATGCTGGAAGACAGGGGTTATGATGTTGTTTTCAGTGAGGGAAAATCCTTCCTTCGAGATAAAACAACAGGTCAAACCAAGAAGATAGGGGCTCGAATTAAGAACCTCTACAAGCTAGAGGTAGATGGTTGTGCTGCAATGGTAGGCAGAGCAGAAGAAGTGGTGAGTCGGGATGAGGGCTAATTATGGCACAAAAGATTGGGCCATCTTCACCATGGCGCTTTGAAAATTTTGCAGCAAATTTCTACTGGAATTCCCAAGGGTACTCTTGCACAGTAAGATTAGTGCAAAGGATGTATAATGGGTAAGTTTGTGAAGACCACCTTTCATGAGAAGGAGAACCGTGCTTCGGTGATCCTGGAGAGAATTCACACAGATGTGTGTGGACCATTCTTAGTTGCTTCAACAGTGAAACACAGGTATTATGTGATATTTTTTGATGAATTTTCTTGTAGATGCTGGATCTTCTTCTTGCAGAAGAAGAGTGAAACGTTCTCAAAGTTTTGTGAGTTCAAGGCATTGGTGGAGAAGGAGTCGGGGAAGCAGGTGAAAGCTCTAAGGAGCGATGGTGGTGAATACATCTCTGAAGAATTTAAAGACTTCTGTAGCAATGAAAATATTCTAAGAGAACTCATAGCGCCTCATAACCCACAATAGAATGGGGTCGCAGAGAGAAATAAAAGAACGATCGTGGGTGCTGCACGAGCGATGCTGCATGATCAGGGCCTACCGATGCACTTGTGGGCGGAAGCATGCAACACTACGGTTTATGTGCAAAACCGTTGTCCTCATGGAGTACTTGGCATGAGCACACCCGAGGAAGAGTTTACTGGTAAGAAGCCTGATATTTCTCATTTGAAGATTTTTGGCTCACCTGTTTACATTCATGTGACAAAGGACGTCAGGAAGAAGTTGGAGCCAACTGCAGAAGTTGGGATATTTGTGGGGTAGACAGAAACACCCCATAACTATCGTGTGTATTTTCCAAACAGTTGGATGACTGTTATGTGACGGGATATAAAATTCAATGAGGTGAAAGCCATGAAGTTGTCGCTTGAGAGGGAGCTACACTTGCATGCGAAGGAGGAACTTCTCATTCCCAAAGATGAGCCTCTGGATGTGGATCAGCGACAGGAGGAGATTCATGGAGTGGAGGAGTCCACTCATGTAGAACCAAACATCAGACAAGGCATAAAGCATACCACAGAAGCTGAGAGAATGAAGGTGGATGTGGCACAGAATGTAGGAGTCCCTACATCACAACGCAGACAGAGATAGTCACCTGACCGATATACTAGATACATGGCACTTATGAGAAAGTGTATTTGTTACAGGTCAAAATACCTCCTCATCAGCTCAGAGGGGAAGACAAATATGGAAGAAGTACAATGACCTAAGTTAAACCTATTTCTGCCAGGGTAACGCCTATGTAGAACAGAACAAGAGCGATATAACGTAGGCAAGCAGTGCATTGGCTGCGTTAGTGGCTAGGGCAACGCTCTGTTTACACTGAAGGGAAGCGTTACCCGTTTTTTAAGTTTGAATTAGGAAAAGAGCGCGGAGAATGATTTGAATCTCCAACTTTCCCTCACAAAGGAGTCAGTTCACAAAGGAAATTGCAGAAGCACCAGTTCATTATTGGTCATTGCCATAGAAGACTGAACTCCAAAAGAGGAAAAAGCATAGAGATCAAAGAAACATCTAAATTTTTTCCATTCAAAACTAGTGGAAAGAGAAGGGCAACAATGGCTTTCTCCCTCTCCTATAAGAAGGAGTTGAAGGCTCTTAATTGAAGGTCGAAGGATTGCTCAAGATTTCTTGTATACTTGTGGAATAGAGAATAGTGTGACATTGTGAAGGCCAAGAGTCAAAGAGGTTCCTAGAGAGCTTGTTGACTTGGACTTCTTCACTAGAGAGAGAAGAGAGATTGGGAGACTGAGGAGGGCTTGGTACAACCGATGGTTGTAATCCTCCTTCTTTCAAAATCAATAGAACTGTGTTCGTTTTGTCCATTCAATGCTTAATGTTGTCATTATTGTTTAAACATTTATATAGTATGATATGAATGGCTCAGATGTGTATAATCTAGATGTTTGTTGCATATTAATCTAAGTGATAGGATACTTGTTATATTAGAAATTACGCGGGTGCTTTGACTGATTGCAGGACCAAGATTTGGAGCCGGCGAAGAAGGACTCTTACTTTGCTGCACAACGCTCTCCAAGGGATTCCAAGACTATCAAAGAGGTAATTCTCTATTGTATTCCTTCAAGTTATTTCAAGCTAATATGAACATCCTCATGCCATCTTTGTGAACAACATAGCTAATCTTACTGTCTGCCTCGGGCACCGGAAAGCCCTGAGAGGGATCCTCGAAAACCAACAACCCAAGCAGTTTACCCTATAGCAGAATTGGCGACTCCGCTGGGGAGTTTCCCCATAGTTTCCAAACTATTTTTCCCTTCATTTCTTCTCTCCTCTGTTCAGTATCCTTCTGACCATTTTTTGATGCCCAGTAGACATACCAAACGCTTGCAGAGTTCAATCCTGTTCCTGTCTGGCCAACTAAAGAGATTTTCCCTGGTTAACGTGACCTATGCAGTTTATCCAATGTGTTATAACGTGGTCTAGGCTTAAATACAGTGCGTTATAATGCTGTATTTTCTCACAGACAAAGCGTTACTCAGCCAAAAACCTTGTTGTTCACTACTGTGACTGTGTTTTAGCTGTAGAGTTTTTTGGCCACCAGTACCTTTAACTGATTGAATCCCTGTGCTTGTCTGCTAAGCTGGAATTGATTATTTGTTTCTCTTATTTAGTTAAGTGTGCAAAGCATTTACTTTTTAAAAGAGAAATTTTTTTTATTTTTTTTATTTTTCTGCATTTAGCTGAGTTTATTCTAAAAGTTTAGTTCACAGACTGTTGAAAGAGATAGATAGAAGTCTGAATCTTAAAAGTTGAGCTGTGTTATTTACATGTTGGTGCATGGATGATTGAAAAAGAAACCTCTCCTTGTAGAAACACTCTTCATTGAAGTTAATATTTAGAGCATGTTTTGCATGGTTTCTTGAGTCAGAGTCTCACTATACTTCATACTTCCATTCCCCCTCCGCAAGACTAATAACAAAGTACACTAAAAACAAAGCGATAATAAAATCAATCTAATTACTCTTTTTTGAGCTCACACAAACAGTAGTTCAGGCTAGGATCTTGGGTTAGGAAAGTGAGAAAACTACCCAAGATCTCAAAACTTGAAAACTAGAGTCATTAACGAGTGAAATCCTGCTGCACTCATATTATCGGGACTGTTCCTTTACCAGAGCTCAGCGCGAGACAACACTTGGGTGCACTAGAAGGTAGCCCGCCTTCAACTGCATCCTGTGGGTGTGTTATATATTTGGGTTCCCTTCGGGGATGTCGAAACTAGATCGGGGATCTAGGTATTCTACCCATATAGCACACTGTCCTTGACCGTGGACCCCCTTGATGATGTCTGTGATTTGAGGTATCCTTAGTGGCCATAATTTTAGGGACTTACACAAGGTGACTGGGACGGGTTGTCCTGGTACCTGAAATAGATGGACCCACTCTGTCTTCGGTCTTTAGGAGGGTATTCGTCTTCACGAGAGTGCTTACACCTATCGTCTGAGGTTCGGGTGAAGCTCTAGAGTGACCGTAACTGTACTTTCGACCAACCCTCTCTGTATGATATTGTGATACTGGATTTCATCACCAGTGAACGGTAGTACTCAGACAGGGCACCCTATTCTGGCTGCTTGCTGATTGATTTTAGAGAGTATTTTCTTTTAGTAGGTGTGTGGTTACTATCATTTGAGACTTCATAATACATCACATTTTAATAAAATTTGTTAAAATCAAACCGGTCACTGTGGCGTCCCCTGACCCACGCTATCTGTCTCGACGACAACAAGGTCTACCTCCTCTCATCCTAGAGGAAAGATTGAACCTTGGTGAACCCGGGCCTTCTACGGAAGAGCAGTCTCCTCTGACTAATCTTGATTGTCACATAGACCCTTATCAGCCGGAACTCCCGGAGGACCCTTTCACTGAAGGCATTGTACCTAATTACAATCCTCCACTCACTGATCCGTTAGGACCTGTGATATTCCAGATTCCACCACACCAAGATATGTCTGCGGCCACACCAACATCTATTTCACCACCGGCATCCACAAGGTCGATACCAATGGCAACCATCCCTGGTTCGCCACCATCCTCCCCGCCGGTGGTCAGTTCTATGCCATTACTGGGTAACCCCAGTAGTCAACATATGCCTACCCCCAACCCTATGGTCAACACAATTGTCAGTAGTTTACCGAACCCTTCGGCATCTACTCCTACCGTGACCACGTTGGGACCCACGGTAGCTCTTCCTGCGAGCATGACTACTTCGGTACCCTTTAGCAACCCTTTCGGCTGGAACCCTTTGTTGAGTTCAAATCCCCTGGCCACTTTACCAGGGGGCAGTGTTATCAGTACATAGGTAGATGGGAATATCTCTCTTCCTATGCAATCCTTAGGACAAATGGGACAACCAATTGTAAATACTACCCCCTTAAGTGGTTCAAACGTAGGTGTAGGATCTATATCGTTGCCAAATTATGCAAGTACTAGTATGCCTCCGGGAAACTCTATTGCATCCATTTGGACTAACCAACCCCAACCTCCATCTGGAGTGGGAGGGCACTTTTATGCTGGGGGCAACCAACCGTTTGCCCCGCAATACACTATGCCCTATGGAAAACAATCGTATGTTCCTACTCCTCCACCTATGGGAGGTTTTTATCAGAGTCCCACTTACCCTTTTGGTAACACGTGGATGGGGGGACCCTATGGTCCAAGTAGTCAGCCCATACTGCCTTGGTTAGACTCGGGGGCAACTCCATAATTGCCTTTCTTGGCAGCTTTGGACATACCCGACATCCATAAGCTGACGAACGACCCCATCAACCACAACTCGCTTTGGCCTCCAATACCGCATAAGATTCCTTCCGATATCCCAAAGTTCGACGGGAAGCATGGGGACGACCCGGCCGCACACATCACTACCTTCCATTTATGGTCCATATCCAATTCCATGGTAGATGATAGTGTCCGACTTCGACTGTTTTCCCACACCCTTACAGGCAATGCCGCCAAGTGGTACATTGAATTACCACGTGCCGCCATCAATACGTTTGGCGCTTTAGCGACGGAGTTCTTAAAGAACTTCCAACTACCAATTAGAGTGGAAACCGGAACAAAATTGTTAACATCGCTGCGCCAAGACACCGCCACCCACATCTCCGACCATATTCATGAATGGAGACGTAGGAGGAGGCTCGTCAAAGCGCCAATATCGGACCATCTCTTGGCCAATTGGTTTTGCAAGTCTCTTTTACCCCACATCTCTAAAGACATTGGCCTTTCTGGTGCAGTGACAGAAGATCAATGTATTCGTCGTGCCCAACACTTGGATTTAATCTATTCACAATCCGGCACGCTTTACAATCTGCTCCCCCATGCCCCTGGTAACCCAAATCCTCCGGCTACTCAGAAAACTGGAGCTCATGCCGATGGTCTCGTTGGCACGATCTCTGGTGTATCCACCAATCAGTCTCAGGGGCAAACCTCCCAGCCATCCTCGGCTGCCACCGCCCCCCACCAAACGACTCCTCTCCCTTTCGCTGAGGTAAATTCGGTGCAAACCTCACAAAAACCTAGCAGAAAAAATAGGAAGAATAAGAAGAAAGCATCTTCTTCGGAAGAGCAGTCTGATAATCAGAATAACTCTAATGAGAAAAATGCTTCTAGAAATGACAAAGGAAAGGATAAACCCATGAAATTCCCTTGTAAAATCTGTGCGGAGGACCACTTGACATACAAATGTCCTCGGTTGCAGGAATGCACCGATTTTATTGCTAACAAGGACTCTGGGAGAACACCTGCCGTTCTTCACTATCCTTTCCCCAATCAACAACAGCAACATCAACATATGGTTGACAACCTGCCACAACCCCATCAACGGGGCAATGGTGGTTTGTATCCTTCCGGCGAAGGACCATCTGCCATTTATGGCATCGAGAGTGTTGACCTTCAAACTCGCGCCAAGCTTTATGGAAATCCTACCATAGATGCTCAGGAACCTGGAACTAGTTCCAATTCGTCGCCGCCCAACGATTTACATATCGAAAGGCCTACTGTTGAACCTGTAATTCGCCCCCCCAAAGGGACACTTCGACGCATGACTCATAACACCTCTGCACGTGCAGCCCAAAACTACAACATTGTAGAAGATTTAGCACAGGCACCGTCAGCTATGTCTGCGCTTGAAGTATTACAAACCTGTCCATCACAAAGGAAAGCCTTGCTTTCGGCCATTGGCGGAATAGACCCCCAGGATTCCACGCTAGCAATATTTGATATGGAAAAGGCTAAACCTTGCCTCTCACATCAACTCACATTCTAGGTGCAGGTTGTATCGAAAGGGAGACCCATCCATTGCAGTGTCATAGACGAAGGTGCTTCAACCTGCGTTATGTCACAAGCTTGCTGGCTCAATTTAGGTTCTCCTACTCTAACCCCACCATCGAATTCCCTCAAAGCTTTCGATGGCCACACGTTCCTACCCAAAGGATACCTTGCTAGATTTCCCATCACTCTGGGTGGGAAAATGGTAAACGTGGACGTTGAAGTCGTAGAGCGTCATCTCGACTATAATCTATTGCTCGGTCGCAGTTGGTCTTATGCTATGACTGCCATCGTGTCTTCGGTATTCCGACTCATCCTATTTCCATTGGATGGGAAAATAGTCACGGTCGATCAGCTATCCTTCTGCACCCCTGATTATTCCACTTTACCAAGTAGCTCTGTACCCCTAATAGGAGGTGTCCCTGACTCTTACGTCAGTATCGGTACCGGTCTTCTGAAAGCATCTTCCCTACTAGGTTGTTTTCCTCTACCGCCGCCGCAGATCCCAAACACGGTTGCAATGATATCCACCTGTTCGGATGGCTCTATCGACCCATGGATCATCCTGACACCTTCAGATATTGATTCCTATGGAGATCAGATGCCGCTTTCTCCGGTCGAGTTGGCTTACCAAGCCATCCAAATCGCATCTGAACCCTCCACTGATATGGTTTCGACCACAGGTACAAACCTCTCTCCCATAAAAGTTCTCTCTAAGGATCTCCTCAATGAAGTCTGGCCTACAGACGAAGCTATTCGAGAGATCATGTCATTGGAAGAACTACCTTGGGGAGAGTTCCACCATCGCGCTTCGACGATTGATCTGGAGGCGATAAAAACAGAAATCCCGTCTTTTGACCGACTTGAGATAGTTCCCTCCTCTTATACGACTGTTCACACTATCGATTCAGAAGGGAACATGGGTAATATTTCCAAGACATTGCTCATTGATATCTCGGTGAAAACAGGTATCGTGGAAAATATCCAGATTGGAGCCGACTGCAATCCTGAGGAAATTGCGTCCTTCACATCTCTTTTTAAAGAATTCCGCGATGTCTTTGCTTGGTCTTATGACGAAATGCCCGGCATAGATCCTTCTATCGTCGAGCACGAAATCAAGACTTATGACAATGCTAAATCAATCTGCCAATGACTCAGACCTGTCCACCTGTGCAAAGCAGCCGCCATCAAGGTCGAAGTAGAAAAAATTTTAAACGTTGGCTTCATTTATCCCGTTCCCTTAACTGAATGGGTTTCCAATCCGGTTCCCGTTGATAAAAAACAAGGCACTATTCGAGTTTGCGTCGATTATCGCGATCTGAATGCCGCTTCTCCCAAAGACAATTATCCTACGCCGTTCATTGATCAAATTCTCGACGATTGTGCCGGATGTGAATCTTTTTCCTTCATGGATGGATTCTCGGGATACAACCAGATTGCCATAAAAAAATACGACCAGCATAAAACTGCTTTCATCTGTCCTTGGGGCATTTTTGCGTATAAAAAACTCCCATTCGGTTTGAAGAATGCTGGAGAAACTTTTCAGCAGGCTATGGACTATGCTTTTCATGACATTCGACATATTGTACAGGCTTACTTGGATGACCTTTCGGCTCATTCTAAGAAGCGATGGGACCACCTAACTCATTTAAGAGAAATTTTTGCTAGGTGCAGGTTCTACAATATACGCTTGAATCCTCATAAATGCGTATTTATGGTCGAGTCCAGACGATTGTTAGGGTTCATTTTTTCCAAGCATGGGATTAGGGTTGATCCCAATAAGGTTAAAGCAATTGTTGAATTTCCGGCACCACAATCCATCCTTCAACTCCAAAGCTTGCAAGGGAAGGCAAACTTTTTGCGTCGTTTCATCGTTAACTATGCTGAGATGATGAAAGGATTCATGCGATTATTGAAGAAAGGAACACTATACTTGTGGGATGACCAAGCTCAACGGTCATTTGATGCTTTAAAACATGCACTTGTTTCAACCCCACTCCTTAGTGCCCCCGATTACTCACGCGACTTTCTCCTCTATCTGGCAGCATCACCATCCTCACTTGGAATGGTTTTGGTTCAAGTACACGATGACGAAAGCGAACATGTGATTTACTATTTATCAAAAGGTCTAATCGGACCTGAATTACGTTATTCACATGTGGAGAAACTCTCTCTGGCGGTAGTTTTTGCCGTCACCCGACTCCGACATTATATATTGCTGCGACAGACTACGGTGATTGCTTTGGAGAATCCCATGCGACATATCTTGTCTAGACAAATTATTGGAGGGAAATATTCCAAATGGATTGTCATCCTCCAACAATTTGATTTGGTGTTCACGGCTGCCAAAGCAAAGAAATCCCTTGTCTTCGCTGAATTATTATCGGACCTTCCCAGAATTGACCCGGCAGAGGTAGCTCATGATCCATTCCCTGATGAATCTGTCTACTTGGTCGACTCTTCGGACCCTTAGTATGGAGACATCTTAGTCTACCTACAAACTCAACGCTTCCACCCAGCTCTCATGTCTGACAACCGTCGTCGTATCCGCCACCAAGAAAAGCACTACCTCGTGCTAAACGATACACTATATCGTCGTGGTGTTGATACTATTCTCCGACGTTGTCTCACTATCGATGAGGCAGAATGCATTTTGAATGACTGCCACGTAGGGGCATGTGGTGGTCATCTTTCGGGCATAGCTACTGCCCAAAAAATCTTGCGCGCTGGTTACTGGTGGCCCACTTTGTTTAAAGATTGCATTGCAGCAGTCCAGAAATGCCATCCATGTCAAATTTTCACAAAGAAAATGCGCGCGCATCCTACCCCCCTTCACCCGGCTATCTCCGTCGGTCCTTTTGCTAAATGGGGAATTGACTTTGTCACCTGCAATCCCGCTTCGAAAAATGGACACAACTACATCGTGGTTGCGGTCGATTATTTTATGAAATGACTGTAGCCCTTCCCACTTTTAAGGCTGATGGCGAAACCTCCGCTCTCTTCCTATTTAATCAGGTTATCTGTCAGTTCGGCGTACCCCTATCGATTGTCATAGATCATGGATCTCACTTTCAAAATCATATGATGACCGAATTAACATCCATGCTAGGTTTCCGACAAGATCAATCTTCGTCTTATTATCCTCAAGCTAATGGTCAAGTAGAAGCCGTAAATGGCGTCCTCAAAACCATGATTCGTCGATTGGTTGGAAACCATAAAACCACATGGCATCGGAAGTTATATTCCGCATTATGGGCATACCGAACGTCAGTTAAAACTGCCACAGGCTTTACACCTTTCCAACTTGCTTTCGGCCTGGAGGCAGTACTTCCAATCGAGTGCGAAATCCCATCACTCAAACTTGCCGTTGAACTCCTGCCTGGCACCACTGCCACAGAAGAGCGCTTGCTCTCGCTCGATCATTTGGATGAAACTCATCGAGATGCTACACTAGCACTTGAAGCTCACCAGCGCCGAGTTAAAGCTCAATATGACAAATCTGTCAAGCCTCGTTCTTTCCAAGAGGGTGATCTTGTTCTACTTTATGATAAAAAACACGACCTCTTGGGGGCAGGAACCCTCCAACCATTGTGTCTCGGTCCTTACATCGTTACTAAAGCCCTCTCAAAAGGAGCTTACGAACTACAAGACTGTAATGGAATTCCACTCAAGGAGCCCCGCAACGGGCTCTATCTAAAGAAGTATTTTGCCTAGTTTTGCACTAGGCATATGCTTTGTAATTTTATGTATATAAGTTTTGCCTATTTTTATTTTGATGCTTCTGGATTATTTGTTTGGTTTAAGGTGTTTTTCTCATGTAATATTTTTCTTTCGCACAGATGTCATCACATTCGTTATCATACGTCGGGTATGCGGACGGTGCTAGTCGTCACACTAGACACATTGCTTCAGTTGCTTGGGTTCTCTATACTCCTGAGTCAGATCTTCTTGGTTCCGGGGGGATCTTCCTGGGTAACGCTACCAACAATGTCGCCGAGTACATTTCAGTGATCCAACTCCTCACGGAAGCGGCATCTCGTGACATCTCCGATTTAGTGGTCAGGTTAGATTCCCAGCTCATCATTTTGTAGTTAAACAATCATTACAGTGTCTGCCACCCTGTATTGCTATGTTATTTTTTACGAGTACGACTTTTAGAGCGTCAATTTCAAACAATCACATTTGAGCACGTTCCTAGAGAATATAATGCATTAGCCGATTCTTTGGCAAATTATGTGTTAGATTGGCATTTGTCACATTTATTGTAAAAGATTTACTCATGAGTACATATATTTTTATCACATTAAAAAATGCATAAAAATTTAAAAACACAAAAATCACCAAAAATATATATATATACATATGTCATGTCCAGTACACAGTAAACATCAAAAAGAAAAATCTCCCAAAACTTGGGGTGTTTTACAAAATTTGGCTACACTAAGCCATGCTCTGACACTAATACATCTACTCCACTAGCTAAGCCTGATGCTCATAATAGCATACAACTGCTCTAGCTATCCTCCTCAGAGGAACCAGGTATCTCTCCGGCACACCCACAGTATGCCGCTGCAGACGAACTGGAACCTCCCGCATAGGAAGCGGTGGTATACCCATACTCAGACCCTCCAGGTTCCTAGAGAGTTCATGTAAAATTTGGGTATCATCGTCGTCGCCGGCTTCCGCATCCTCTACAGGTGCGCCAGCCCCGGGTAGTTGCAATCCTCGCCGTGCATAGTGAGGGGCCCCAGCTGGACGGACAGGTGCAACATCTGTGTCAAGCAAGCAAAAGTTTCATGTCAAAACTAAATTTTCACCCCTTTTAAAAAAAAAAAAAAATTTACATAAACACTCAAAAGCTAAAAACAAAAACTTCTTTGAAAAGCACTGATCATTTTTCTTACCATCGGGCCCCCACTGGGTGCCAGGGGGCAAGAATAACTCGGGATCACCTATGAAGTTCATCCCTGCATAGGGATAATCCTCAATCATGATGATCTGAGAGTCCAGCCAATCAAAAAATCCGTCATCAAAACAGTGACGGACGGGACCCTCTCCAGTCCGTGGAAGCAAAGTGGCCCACCGAGCCTGCCTCGGCTCGCGTGGACCCAATGGCGCTATAGGGATCCTGGGCTTCATCAGTGGTATTTGCTCCAGTATGAAAGAAACAATCAGTGTTTCATACCCAAACAATCTTTGAGTACGGGTCTTACATGCAGTAAGCTCTGCTCGGACCCGACGGACCACACCGTCACACCAGTCAAAAACCTGAGGCTGCATGCAATCCAAGGCTAGGAGAATCTGAGCCTTGGTGGCCACATGCTGACTCTTGGCACCTGCCAAGCGAACAATCATCCATAGAATAGACCGCAGGGGTCTCAGAGTCACCTGTGCGATAGGTATCCGGTTACTCACAGCCTGGGTGCCACGTATGCAGTAAGCATGGATCAAATAAGTAGTGGAACGAGGGTCAGCTCTGGACCCTGTCAAATTGGGCCTCGCCCCACGACATGACAAGCCGGTCAAAAAGTAAACATCATCTTTTTCGATGGCGAGCTCATTGCCACCAATCCGAAAGACATGATGTCGTTCGTCCCACTGCTGGATTAGCCACCTCAGGAGGTCCTCTTGACCCCTCATCAGTTCTAAACGGGCATACTTAAGCAATCCACACCTCTGGAGAGCCATTAAACTTGCCGCATCCGTCACCATCTCTCGTTCTTCTCGCTCATTCTCTCTCTCTCGCCAGATACTCATGATTAACAGCTGAACACCTACAAATGCAACGTTTTCAACCGATTAAAATTTTCCTGAACCACTTCAAAAATGGAAAAATTGAATTGTTAGAAAGCATGTTGCGCCTAAAACGGGCACTAGTACAAAACAAAGCATTCTAACACGCACTTCCTTCACGGGTTGTGCATTTAACGTGGCTGTTATACTCCTGACCCGCGTTAGGCGCAAATATTTTTCTAGGGCCTCAAAATTTCCTAATTTTGAACCAGCAAAAACTAACAAATTGGCAATCAAATGATAACAGGAGGTTCTAGCTCTTACCTGGATCTTGCAGAATAGAAAACTATTGCCCGGATTGACCGTAATTGTCAGCAGAAATTTTCACCCCTTTTCCACTCCAGAGCTTCTTCACAGCACTCAAAACAGTGAAAATGAAAGTCTTCTGACCTTCTTATAGCAAATTCTGGGGCATGACTCTCTTAAGTCAGTCGGCAAAGTCATGATTTCTCGCTCTACACATGTCGCAACTCTCGAGATTTGGTACTGATGATTCTATAAGGGATCAAGATTTATGAGCAAGCATACTCATGTTTTATCGAGTGTTCTTTTTTGGTCTTTTCTTGCTCGTTAATCCGAAAAACCTAGAGTTTTCTTCTTCAGACTCGTTAAAACTATGAAGAAGTACTGAGCATTCTTTTTAGGAATATTTTTCTCGCTCATAAAATCGAAAAAATCCCGAGTCACCTTTGTCAGTCTCGTTAAACTATTGAGACAGAGAACAAAGAGCCATTCTTTTCCTCTTTTTCAAAGCTCTTTAAACAGAAAAAGTAAATCGAGTTTTCTCCACGTGACTCGTTAAAATTTCACGGAGGTACCGAGTTTTTCTTTGTTGGACTCGTTAAAATTTCACAACAAAATGAGGTAGACGTCCATTGAACATAGATTTCTCATTTTTCCGGATTCGATGGACTAACTTACGGAAAATGAACTGTTTCGGGCTTACTATTACCCCTTTGCCATGCCCGGTTATCAAGACATGACAAAGGTACCCCAATGGAGTCGTCTTTTACGACATTTTTCAGACTCTCTAAAAATGAAAAATTCACTGAGTTTACTCGTCTGGACTCGTTAAACCTAATCAGACAGGACACAGAGTCGTATTTCCTGACATTTTTCAGACTCTTTAAACATGAAAAATTCACCGATTTTTCTCATCTGGACTCGTTAAATCTAATCAGATGGGGCACAGAGTCGTCTTTCTTGACATTTTTCAGACTCTCTAAACATGAAAAATTCACCGAGTTTACTCGTCTGGACTCGTTAAACTTAATCAGACGGAGAAAAATTTGGACAAAATGAATACTACCTCTGTTACATTTCCAAAAAAGGTCGATTTGGCAGCAAAATTATTGAACATGGCACTTCCCAGAAAACTCTTTCGCAGTTAGCCGAACCCTACCATCTATGAGTATTAGCCTTCATTTCCCAGTGTCCCTGCACCGGTAAAATCCTAACACACTCTTTGGTGTTCATCACGCTTCAGCTGCCTAGTACCCTGCTAGAGTGCCTTCTATTGTTCAAGCAGATCTCGTTATCTACTGCTCCTGTTATCAACCAAACCGTTCATTATGCCATAAATTATTTGTCGTCTGACGTTCCCATTTACTCTTCCTTATCTCAAATCATAAACAAAATCAGTTGGTTTCCGTTTCGTGTTGACTGATGTAGGACGCCTCAGTGCCTACCTTTCAACAGATCACTCCCTATCGACTTCAACACCTTATCTAGGAAGTTGATCCATAAATCCATCAGTACCCAGATACTTGCAGACATCAGTGGCAGGTAGTCTTGTGTTTGATCAAGGGTCTTCATCATTGGCTCTTGGTCGAATGATTCTACGAGTGTTCGACTTCAACTCCTTTTATTCACACTCGCTAGATTGTACTAGGCATCTTAGGGACCATCATCATTATCGGTGGCCACCTTCGCGTCTGTTAACAGTTTTCATTATTGACTGGTAATCAGACGATTTCTCACATGTTCAACGACAACTCCCTCATTCACATGTTGAGAAATATGCAGTTTAAGTGAATCGGAGGTCAAGACCTTGGGGCAAAGGCTACATCATTAAAGTTGTGTTCCCTTCCCCAAGCCGCGATATTGTTTATGGAGACAGCTTTTTCAGCCTGATCCTGTTATGACAGACACTTCCACATTGTGCCTATTGGTGGATAGATTCTTCATATCTCTATTCTAGAGAAATCATGTTGTTTAAAGCTACTAAGCATGGGACATGCCCGACTCTAGGCAAATACTATATTTTCTGACATATGTTGTTATTTCAGGTTTTCCTCAGTCTTTCAATCTCTCTCTATCTCTACAAATTATAAAGTATTTCGGCCATCGTCTTCGTCTCTGACCTCACACTTTAGGGGGCATCTGTTACAGGTCAAAATACCTCCTCATCAGCTCAGAGGGGAAGACAAATATGGAAGAAGTACAATGACCTAAGTTAAACCTATTTCTGCCAGGGTAATGCCTATGTAGAACAAAACAAGAGCGTTATAACATAGGCAAGCAGTGCATTGGCCGCATTAGTGGCTAGGGAAACGCTCTGTTTACACTGAAGGGAAGCGTTACCCGTGTTTTAAGTTTGAATTGGGAAAAGAGCGCGGAGAATGATTTGAATCTCCGACTTTCCCTCACAAAGGAGTCAGTTCACAAAGGAAACTACAGAAGCACCAGTTCATTATTGGTCATTGCCATAGAAGACTGAACTCCAAAACAGGCAAAAGCATGGAGATCAAAGAAACATCTAAATTTTTTCCATTCCAAACTAGTGGAAAGAGAAGGGCAACAATGGCTTTATCCCTCTCCTATAAGAAGGAGCTGAAGGCTCTTAATTGAAGGTCGAAGGATTGCTCAAGATTTCTTGTATACTTGTGGAATAGAGAATAGTGTGACATTGTGAAGGCCAAGAGTCAAAGAGGTTCCTAGAGAGCTTGTTGACTTGGACTTCTTCACTAGAGAGAGAAGAGAGATTGGGAGACTGAGGAGGGCTTGGTACAACCGATGGTTGTAAACCTCCTTCTTTCAAAATCAATAGAACTGTGTTTGTTTTTTCCATTCAATGCTTAATGTTGTCATTATTGTTTAAACATTTATATAGTATGATATGAATGGCTCATATGTGTATAATCTAGATGTTTGTTTCATATTGATTTAATTGATAGGATACTTGTTATATTAGAAATTACGCGGGTGCTTTGACTGATTGCAGGACCAAGATTTGGAGCCGGCGAAGAAGGACTCTTACTTTGCTGCACAGCGCTCTCCAAGGGATTCCAAGACTGTCAAAGAGGTAATTCTCTATTGTATTCCTTCAAGTTATTTCAAGCTAATATGAACATGCTCATGCCATCTTTGTGAACAGCATAGCTAATCTTACTATTTGCCTCGGGCACCGGAAAGCCCTGATAGGGATCCTCGAAAACCAAAAACCCAAGCAGTTTACCCTATAGCAGTATTGTGACAGAGCCATCTTCTTTTGAAGAAGAAGCACAAGAGCCCACATGGGTAGATGCCATGGTGGAGGAGTATGACTCCATTGTCAGAAACAGTGCTTGGGAGATTGTTCCAAGGCTGGTGGGGAAATCAGTTGTAGGATCAAGATGGATCTACAAGGTAACGCAAGCCTCTGATGGGAGCATTGAGAAGTATAAGGCAAGATTTTTTTCCCGGGGCTTCTCAGAGATTGAGGGGATTGACTATGAAGAAAACTTTGCACCTATCACACAGTATTCTTCTATACGGAACATGCTTGCTCTCTCAGTGCAGATGGGTTGGCACATTCATCAGATGGATGTGAAGACTATGTTCCTTAATGGGATCATTGAGGAAGAGGTGTACATTGAGCAGCTTGAAGGATTTGAGATCTTTAGCAGCGAGTCACATGTGTGCAGACTCAAAAGAGCGTTGTATGGGCTAAAACAAGCACCCCGTGCTTGGTACACTCGGATCGACAGCTATTTCACTGGACTTGGCTTCACCAAGAGTGAGGCAGATGCAAACTTGTACCAGATTGTGGTTGAGGGTAAGCTTTTGATCATTGTAATTTATGTTGATGATTTGATACTAACAGGTGGTGAGCAGTTGATACACTCATCCAAGGCTGATATTGCAAAGGAGTTTGAGATGAAGGATTTGGGCCTCCTTCATTATTTCCTTGGATCGGAAATATGGCAGCGGGAAGGTGAAATGTTTGTGTCTCAAGGAAAGTATGCCCAGGAGATACTCGAGAAGTTTCACATGCAAGGCTGCAAGCCTATCGACACTCCTCTTCCAGGAAATTGGAAGAAAGAGGATGCTACATCGGCAGAGGTAGTGGATGCCACTGTTTATCGACAGTTGGTGGGTTCGCTCATGTATTTAGTCAATACAAGACCGGACATATGCTATGCGGTGAACCAGCTTTGACAAGCGATGGTTAAGCCTACCAAGCTCTTTTGGAAGGCAGGCAAGCATTTCCTGAGATATCTCAGGGCACATCTGAGTATGTTTTATGGTACAGACATACGGATGAGGTGAAGTTGCATGGCTTCACGGATGCATATTGCGCAAGAATCCCAATAGGCAGAAAGAGCACATCAGGAGGGATTTTCAGTATCGGATCTACGATATTTTCTTGGTACAACAGGAAACAAAGATCCGTGGCACTCATTTCAGCGGAAGCAGAATACATGGCAGCAAGTTTAGCTGCATGTGAGGCTATTTGGATGAGGAAGATTCTGGTTGGTTTGCTCGGTTCACATTTAGATCCCATGGTGATTCATTATGATAATCAGAGTTGCATTAAACTCTCGGTTAATCCTGTGTTTCATGACAGTTCTAAACATATTGATATCTGGTATCATCATATAAGAGATTGTGTGCAACGGAAGGTCACGTTGATTCAGTACATTCCTACGGAGGATCAAGATGTAGATATTCTGACGAAGGCGCTCACCAGGAAAAAATTTGAATACCATAGAGGTAGGATCGGGGTGAAGGATAATCCCTATCTTGTTGAGAGGGAGTGTTGAGATTCAACAAGATGATGAATTTAGTGAAAAGAGTGGCCTTCACTAAGTGGGCCCGCAGGCTATTTTGGGCGCAAGTCTATTTTTAGACATGTTGATCATATTTCAGAAGTTGTAGGATGCTATTTTTGGATGGTTGATCAAGTTGAAAAAAATAGATGAAATTCTATTTTTAGAATATTGGGCGAAGTCTATTTATATATCTTCAATCTAAAAATAGATGCATGTCGATTATTATTAGCTCTTAATAATAATCAGACTCTAAACAACAACTTATTCTCTTGGAGCACTTCAGTTCAGTGCACATATGTGGCACAACGGCTAACAGAAGGAATTACGCTATTCCTAAGGGTTTAATGGAGCTAATGCCTGGAGGACTCAGTTAGAACTCAAGTGGTAGAGTTATGACACAGTTGGAAGAAGTAGTTATGGAGTTGTATTCAGTTTAACTTAGTTAGAATCAGTTGATCTATTTGTATAAAGTCTAACCGATTGATACACTAGTGAGAGTGGAGTGAATTAATTCAAAAATAATAACTCATTAATCAACTGAACAATACAGCAGTTAACTACAGTGCATGGCAGTTTCAGTGGAGACCAGTGGAGAGATAGGTGAAAGGGAAGGATAGACTATCTGTTGTGACTATTAGTCATGCATTGATTGCATCAAATACATAGTGGAGATGCCAATGAGGATTGCGCAGTCAATCCAAGAGTAATTTGAATTCATTCAGAGCTATTCTTTAGCAGAGATTGCGCAGTGGAGGCAGGCTAGTAGGTGGCATAGATTGGGCCTGATTAGTGTATGACAATTGTACTTTACTGAGAGCTTGTGATAAGCTTTGTATGTTTGTATGAGATTTTCATATGATCTCCATGTTACATAATATATATTTGGGGTTTTCAGCTTTAGGCTTTCCCGGTTAAAAACTGTGTTATGTGCGATTGATAATTTTTGTTTATACTTCACATGTGTGTGCAATTAATTTTTCTGCAAAAGATTAACAAGTGGAATAGATTCAATATCTTGCATAAAGTTAAATAGCGTGAGATCAGGTGGATCTTGGACATATGCATGCTTAGTGCATATAATTTCTACACTTTCGGCAGTGACTTGCTTGCGCAGGTCAAAGTCTCACCCAAAGTAGTATGGGTGGGTGCTGGAACCAGGTTTCCGCACGCTGAGAAAGGATAGGTAAGGCAAGAAGAGCTGTGCTAGACCTTGTTATTCCCAGATTAACTTGTTTTGCACAAGGTCAATTAGGTTTATATTCGCATCCACGTGCACTAGATCTATAATTATATGCTTTTATGATAGTAGCACAGTATTGCATAAACAGAACAGAACATATCCAGATCCAGAAAACACACTTACATAGATCTTCGTAGCTTAAATACAGAAAATGCACAATGCAGTAATTACCAACGATTCACACAAAGAGTACTCACAGGTTCAGTTCTCTATCAACCTTTCTTATTCATTCATTCATCAATTCCTCCTTACAATTCACTTCCCAGCCTACGCACACAGCTGGACTTGGATCTCCATGCACACAGGCAGCAGGAGTCCTTTCCCCAAAACCAAAACAGATAGCTTAAACCACAATTCACATCAATAGCTCTTCATTTCTCTACCTTACAATACAAAATGTTCCTCTATTTATAATAATCTAGCCTAGACTTTCCTATGCTCCACAAACCATGGTTTTCGAACCCCTGGTTTACCCTTTTACCCATTACAATGCTTTCGGGGCTTTGACTTGCCCCAAAACCCCTACGCTAGATTAAATCTAATCAAAAGTATACAAAATGGACCAGTTTCGCAGCTCGTAGGAGACCTTGTTCCAACAGGTGCCATGCCATGCCTCCATCCACCACATACCTTTCGACAAAGAGTATGATTCCAGATGGCCAAACTCTCTCAAGAGTAGCCAGCGCAGCTTTGTTTCTTTCTGCCCTGTGTCATAGATCTGTAAGTGGCTCACCAACCTCTTGCTCTCCATCCACCTCCATTCAACCAAATGTGGATGCCCCCAATCATTCTCTCCTTTGGCATCTTTTCAATGGAGACTACCAATCTCCCAAAACAAATTTCTCCCCTTACACCTCATGGGAAGTTGAGATGTAACCCCTTGGAGATCTCCTAGAAAAGAGCTCTCATCAATGATCCTCTTGAATCTAATAGGATCCAAGTGTGCTGAAAGCAAAACATCATTAGAAAGTGGCACCATACTCATGAGGCCTTCCAAAATCTCACACCCTAACTCATGTTGCATGCAACTCAATGAGGATGCAATGGAATGAATGTTCATCCCTTCTTTGCTTAGACCAAGGTCACATAGTGCAATGCAAGCTTGTTGCTTCACCCTAGCAGTGTGTTTTGCTCCTTGACCAAGTGAGTACATATTCCCAAGGTGTTCCATAATATTTTCTGAAATGATAGGGAATGTAAATACGTGCATACCTTGGTGAGTCTTGGGAACCTCTTGTAGGGCTGAAAGAGTTCCCCCCTTCAATGCGTTGGCTGATCCAACTGCTAATATGGATGGCTGCTCCCTCATGAAAGTGACAGCGCTGATAAAGGTATCCTCAAATGGAGAAGAGGACTCCTCCTTCTCCGATCTTCTACTATCAAATATTCTGATCACCTGATGAGTGAAATTAGAAAAAGTAATTACTCTTGCATGATTCACATGGCTGAACCACCAAGATCTTGCCTTACCCTCCAAGTGCAGCGTTGAGATATCCACAGCCTCTTTTTCCACTATTGAATGTAGTAGGAAAAATGCCTCTAGTTTCATCACCCAAGTATTTTTTGCACACTTGAGTGATCCATCAAATGTAGACAATAGGAATCTGTTGCCTCTTATCATCCTCTTACTACATGGTCTTCTTTCTTCTTTCAATTGAATAAACTGAGGAAAATCTAGGGTCTTTTTGAAAGCCCTACATTGGCACTTGTATTCTGCCAAATACCCACTCATGATCTCATGTTCTAAGTGGTCTTATTTCTCTCCACTTCCTCTAGGAGAATAGGAAGTGCATGGATCTTCTTCTTCCCCTTGAAACCTTCTGGAGGTTTCACTGCAGCTTTCTTCTCCTTGAAACCCTCTTCGAGTTTCAATGCATTTCTCTTATTTCTTCGTAGATCTAAAAATCGATGAGAGTAATCTCATCCTATCCATAATTTTTTTCTCCTCTCCTTCTTATCTTTTGATTGGATTTGAAATCCACAGGCTGAGCCAAGATGGCAACTCTGATACCACTGTAATATCCCAAAATTGGGATTTTCTACAAAAAATAGAATATCTTAAGATATTACAAAGTTGTAGCTTAAGAAAATCATGAGCATGGAAATGTATATTAGCTCATTATATGTAAAATAACATCTCACCAGTAGATGTAAGAACCCCAACAAGAATATGGCCTATATCCTCCTTCCCAAGAGGGAAAATGCAGCGATATAGGGCATAAAACAGATGTCTTCAGCAAATAACGCAATAACAGTGGGGAATGGGAATTGGATCCCTTATTTTAGACAATATACAACCCACTTGCAGAATTGGAGGTGAAACAAATAAATCTAGCTACACTAAATAGATCTCCCCAGCTCAAGATAGCTCAAAAACACCCCAATCCCATAACTTCTCAACAACATAATTTCTAAAGACTGTGAGAGAAAAATTACCATGAGTGTTTCTACAAAAAATGATGAAATAAGACTGATCTGGAGTTTATATTAATCAAGTAGCAAGGAAATTAAGGTTTAAGCTCTGTTGCAACTGAAATAACGCACCCGGCAAGGGTTTCCGGCATTACAAATGTATAAAAGGCAACATTGTAGAAAATAATGTAGTTTACTGCATCTCTATATTAAGCATGTATTAATATAACATAAGATAGATAATCAATACAGAAAATGGCCCTAGGCCCTTCTTATTAGATCTTTCAGAGGGAAATAAACACCTCCTCCTCAACACTAGCACAAAATCTAGGGGTGCAACCCTGCTGCTGCTGCAGCTGCATAAAGGACACAATTTCTGAAGATGATTTCATTGTAGATGTTGATGGCTGATTGGACTTAAGATAGATGATGGAATTTAAGCTCAAAACCCTCCCTTTATATCCCTTAAGCAAGCTGATCCAAAGAATAGGATGGAATTCCCGCATGAGAATTCTTTGCACTAAGCAGTGCTGCAACCACAGCTAAACAACTAAAGCATGAAAGTAGTCAAAAGACCTAAAGATATCTGAATACTAAATGATATCCTTCATGCTATGCCCTTATTTTTATCCTTAGTGAGCCTCCTCAGCTCGGACCCCACACAATGATGAGGTGACTTCCTAGTAAATATTCCTTCTTCAAAACTGCGTTGTCCTTGTTGGCTTCCCTCCTCTTGTAGCAGTGTTGTTGACTTGGTCAACTGGAACTAGTTCACCTGCATTGCCTCCTTTCAAACTAAGGGTTCTTCAATCCAACTCTCATATGTGTGTCTAGGATGATCCTTGTTCTCATTGAACTTGTTTACTTGGGTGATCTCTTCCTCCTCAAGAATGCATGTTGACTTAGTCAAACTTGACTCTGTACACATCTATTTTGCCCTTGTTCACACTTGAAAATGTAAAATATAGCTCCTAAGGTAATACCCTTCCTGATTAAGGTAGAAATTATTCAATTATTCATATTTTTATTATTCATGGGCCTCCTTACCCATTTATTCCTCTCCTAGTTGAAAGCAACAAAAATTTAATACTCCAAATTGTTGTGTGCAAATTTTGGAATATTACAACAGCGCAAAGATAGTGGGAGGAAGATTCCTTGGCAGAGGAAACCCTAATAAGTGGGACCCAAGGTGAGAGGGCTTCCATTTGTATAAAAGGAGGGCAAGGCAGCCATTGTTATTCATGATATTGATTATTTATTTTATGGTTTGGTTAGACTATTGTGCTTCTCTTGCTGTTTAACAAAGTTGCTGTGCGACTTAGCACAAGGCATTCCTGTTTAGGAATTCCTTATCCTTTCAAGAGAGGCCTCTTCAAGGAGATTTTAATTCATTTCTCCACATCCAGGCTTGTGGCCAAGCATCCTCCTTCAGCTACAGCATTATTTCTGCAATGGTATAATGTTGTGTTTCAGGGTGTTGCAGTGGAGGATTGTCAACACCACTTCCATAGCTTGTTTTTAAGAGGAGGGAGCTTTCCTTCCTTTGGGAGGTCAGAAAGGAAGCATTTGGAGTATATATCAGATCTTGGCACTTGGCAAACATACTTAATTTCTCATACCAAAAAATTCCCTCTCATTGACTGCGTTATTTTCAGTGTGCATTTGCAGTAAGGGTCTGCAGGATTGTTGGAGGGTGAGATCTTAAGTGTTAGGATCAGCCTTTCACTTGGGAGATTCATTGGAGCAGGTATAGTTATTTAGCTTATGCACCATCTTCATCCATATCCATCTAGTTCTTGAGTTGCAGCTGCTACTTAGTCTTGGGACTGTAACTCTGACATTTTTCCATTTTTGCATATTTCAAGAAATCCTTTCTGGATTGTCTTGAAATTCAGTTTGGGGGTTTAGATATTTGCTCCCCACATTGTATCAACTATATATTTTCATATCCATGTATTGAAATACTCTAGCAGCAGTTACATCTAATAAACTGTGTTGTCATAGCCTTTAGCATTTCCTGTGTAGCAGTGTACTTCAATTTTATGTACATGTTCTCTTGAGGCTTGTGTTGCCTAACTTGAGAGATTATTTCCTCAAGATATTGTATACATTTTCTGCTATAATACCAAAATGATGGCTATTTGGTTCTTCTTACATTTTATGTGTTGATGTATCAATGCTACTCCATTTTTATGTTCATGTATTGTTGCATCCCCATTTTAGGATATTACAGGATTCCCGTCTGGTACCTTGATCCCCCAGCCACTACCCCACTTGGTCAACCCAAACCTTATCTTTATTTGACCTTGGTTCAACCAGTCCGTATGAATTCTCCTGTTGCTATAGTGCCTCAACCACCTCAACAGGAACCTTCTCCTGTTGCGACCACTTCAAGTAAGAAGGGAAAAGCTCGCAAGAGGGCATCAAAAGACAAGGCTGCCTCGACTGACCCTACTCCTCCTCTACCTCCAAAGCCTTGTGCTTTGTGTGATGTCATCGGTCATGCCACCCATACCTATCCTGAGTTTCCCTATATCAAGCCATGGTTAATGTTGCATTCCCTGAGTCTAAGGTCCCTGAAGCCTTTATTTCTTCCTCGAATGCAGCCAAGAACCATAATACTATTCACACCAATCAACCTTGTGCTTTATGTGATATCCATGGAAATTATTCCCACCATTGCCCCTGCCTTACGCATTACCACACCTCTTTAGAGGTAGTTCGGGAGTACGAGGTTGAACAGAACCAATATGCCTCTCCCGTACTTGCACAGTATGCTACGGGCAACTTGAGGATTTATCTACTCCCATTGACATTCCCCCTCTTGATGTCGAGATGATGGAACCTGCGGCCACCATCCTCTACCTATTATCATCCATGAGACCCTTGGTGGAAACTCCCTCTGAGACCTCTCCTTTTGTTTCGCTCGACCTCGCTTCAGCGATCACCCTGGGTTCAACATCGGTGGATCCCTGATCTACTTGTTCTTTCGTCATCCCTCGTGACGATGCGTATGTGAACATTTCTTCTCATGATGATGTGTCAAGTAGCTTCGCCATGTCATGTGGTCTCCCTTCCTCCACTCACTCCATCTTCTATTGTGATGATGACATCATGGAAGCCTTATCCACCCCTGACATCATCTTTCCTACCCATAAGCGGTATGGCACCATACGTGTCTATGGTGAATTTCGTGGCCTGAGCCCAAGCTACACCTCCGGTAGCTCCCACACTCCACCTAACCATCAGCGTGTGAGTAGTAGACATCCTACCCAGATCACTCCCTCTCGCAGTGTTTGTTCGGTTCCTACTTTGCACTCAGGCTTCTAGCATTGTTCATCATCCTCCCATTTATTGTATTGTGGCACCTTTCAGATGCACCGCCCGTCCATAACTTATATCGGTTATGTTGGTGGTGCAAGTCGCTACTCTCAAAATCTAGCCTCGGCAGGTTGGGCCATTTTTACCCCCTTACATTCACTTGTTCTCTCGAACAGTGTATGTATTAGTATTTCCACCAATAATCATACCGAATATGATGCAATGCAAGGTTTATTAGCCGATGCCCTTTTCCATCCCATCCTACACCTTCATGTTCGTTTAGATTCCTTGCTCCTTGTCATGCAATTGAATGGTGTATATCGTGTGCATAATCCTATCCTTTTTAGAAGATATCTACAAGTAAAGCTTTTGATGCATGAATTTGAAATCATTACATTCATTCATGTACCTAGAGCACAAAATCACTATGTAGATAGCATTGCAAAAAATATTCTATATTGGCATTTAGCACATGCATTTAACACAAGACAATAACATAAAACCATCAAAACGATGCATATCCATAATATGTGTCGTATAAAATATTTTAGAGTCCATCAACTCTGATACATATGACATGCCCATAGCATGTTAAAAAAGCCCAAAACTGGGGGCACCACCTGCTCCTACACACTATTCACTATCTGGAGGATCTCGAGCCAATGGCTCTGCTCCCGTAGCTTGTAGATTGCACATCCACTGTTCGACCATCTACATGCGCCGCATGACCCCTCGCCACTCTGAGGGTAGACCAATACATGGCTCTATGTACTGGTCATCTAAGTCTTGCCAGCCGCACTCTGAAACATTGGTTAGAAGCCTCTCACATCTATGATGGATGTCCTCCAGGAGGGTTGCTGCATCCTGATTTTGTGGCACCCTCGATCCACTAGGTCCTACAGCTCCTGATACTGCGGGCCATCCCATATACCTAACTGGTTTTACCGGTGTTGTATCTGCATACCAAAATTTGATGTATCAGTACCATATACAATATTCAGAAAATTTACAATGCACATAAAATATTAGCAGTTTTTCACTTACCGTCGGGCCCCCATACTCGACCAAGCGGCAGTGGCAAGTCCGGGTCCCCACGACAACTCATCCCACTATAGGGATAGTCGTCTATGTACAATGGCATCTGATCCTAATGAGCAAAGAACTCAGTTCGAAACACCCGTCCAACCACCCCACCTCCTCCTCTGCACAATAGTTTCCCCCAGCGGTGCATCCTGGGCTCCCTTGGGCCCCCATCTTGGAGCTGTATGTGAGGTCAAAGTGTCAGGATCTTCTCGAAGAAGAGCGAGCATAAAACTATACCATATGCACAGTCATGGTTCACTTGCCTCTTTCATAGTGACAACTGTCATTTCAACGATGACAACATCATATGGGCCCACCCATAGTAGATCCCACTCAACACACTCTCCACAAGCATCATCTGCCCTCTAGTGATGTGGTGGAGTGCTTGGTTGCCCAAGATTCGTAGCACTGCTGCAGCCATAACACAGGGCTCTAACCTCTCTAGATCCCCGTTGGGTATCCATGTCCCTTTGACATCGAGACCTAGTCGACAATGGCACTCTACAAACTCCATGATGTTCCACCCTCGTAGTAACACTAGCTGAGTATTCCCTACCATTCCAAGTGGTGGAAAAACAGTCAGAAAATATATATCCTCGACCGTCAACTTGATCCAGTGCCCCTGCACTATAAAGACCTCATGGTCTGGGTCCCAATAGCTAATAATCTGGGCCAATAAGGGCTCTATAGCCCTCATCAAAGGGTTCTCCACAAACTTTAGAACCCCAAACCTGGCCAATGTACTACGGACACCCTGATCCTCTCGGATCTCCGACCGTAATGTGCCCAAGTCCCTTTCTCTCCAGTTGATCTGTAATTCTTCCATATCTGCACAAAACCATCATATTTGTCAGTGTACAGATAGGAAAGACTGTATCCAAACATAAAAACATAGTTCTCAGCCAAAAAACAGCATAGAAAAACCCCTCTCTGTTATGTCGCACTTTTCAGGCCCAATCTTAGGATAGGTCGTAGTTTTCTGCCCAAAACCTGTGACCCAGGTCATAGTTTTTGCCCCAAAAAGTATGACCTAGTCATGAAGAGGATAAGGGTTCTGTTCCTGAGCTTTGGGGACCTAAACTTAACTTTCAATCCACTGAAAAGAAATAGTAGGGTTAGGCCTCTTACCTGTAATTGATGGATCTCGATTCCAACGGTCGATTTTTCCACTATGATCGTTGAAGGATTTAGGGCCTTCTCTCCTCTCTACATTCACCATTGCTCCACATGAAAATGAGTGAATTTGGAGTGAAAATGTCTTATTAAAAGAGAAACCCCTATTTTTTCTTTCGCTTGCTACAGCCAAACCGTAGCTCAGTTTGATAAACCGTCTGTACCGTTAGAAAGCTCTCACCGAGCCCTCAAATGGGTATCTATTAGTTTTTTATGATTTGATACTTCACTAGGACACATTTCGTCCAAGAAGGTCACTTCACCACTCTTCAAAATAAAATTTCTTCACTTGTAACACTTGTAGTGGGGCACCACTTTGCCTTCATACTTTTCCATGCTCATTGTTATATCCCCAAATTGGGACTGCTAGCTAGGCATGCCTGAAAAATGAATTTTTCAAGAATGTATGCTACGGCTCTGGAAATCAACCCTTGTATCCCTTATATATAACAATCTAAGACCCAAATCCAAGAGGAGATCACAATCAAATCTTTATAGGTGGGTTAAACAGATCTCCCACACCTAGTACAGCTGGAAAATTTCCCAAAGAAGGGACTGCAACACTATGTGACAAAACTGCTAAGAAAATAACACATTACAACCAAATATATGCAGGAGGCCAATATTTAGGCTCAATAATTTCATTTACATCAGCATTTAAAGATTATATTGAAGCCCATAGATTATATAATAGAAAATAGGAAACTTTACATGAAGAAATGCCCAAAATAAGAGGCTGCAACCATATAATATGAATGGTCAAGCTTGAAAACATTATTTTATTAGCTGAAAAGAGTTTTAAGTTGCACTTCAGATCTAGAGAAGATTTTTGTACAAAAATATAGATCTATATCAGCTTGGTAAACTATAGAGTCTCCTCTTCAAAAGCCCCTTGGGGTTTTCAGCAGAAAATGTAGTACATGGAGTGGATCTGAGATCTAATGCAGTTGATCTGCAGAATGATTCAGAATTTCTGAAGAAAATACATCATTATTCATATCAATGAATGGAACATGGATTAGAACTGTAATCCATGGATCACCACAGTGAAGAGTAGATTCCCAACACTAGAGATATCTCCTCCTTGAATTGCCAAAAGACCCTGCAACTTTATCCTTGCAAATAATGCAGTTCTAGAAGATTGAATGCACTGTAGGTTCTAGAGCATGATGTGGCCTCAAGCCAAGACCTGAAAATGAGCTCTCCTCATCCAATACTCACTTGCCAATGGGATAGAATACTTTCCCAATGAAAAGAGGCACTAGAATGATCTGGATTTATGCAGGAACGCAACAAAATAAACATATAACCATAAATACAGAGATGCAGTGGAAATAACACTTCATTTCATTAATATCAAAGCACTGAAATTTGCTTACAGACAGAATGGAAATAAAACTAGCTAGGGCGCTGGTAGCTATCTTTGAGAAGAGATGTGGCGGCTACAAGCCTCTGAACTGCGTTACAATGAAGCACGAGGGCCTATTTATTATTGAGAAACAATGGAGAACCCTAAAAATCCAAAAACCTAACCCTAGGAGATGAAGTGCCAAAATTATGGGCCCTGTTTGGGTAAATTGGTGTTTCAACTTCCCAAGGACGTAACTTTGGCATACTATCTCTGTTTGACACACATAATACATCATTAGAAAGCTCTATCCGAGGACTACAACTTTCGCCATGAATATCATTTTGAAGCAGAATGATATTTGCTATAGGAACGATGCCCAAAAAACGTCGTTTAGGGCCTCAAAACGGCTCCGGAAGTTTAGGACCCGAAAAACTACTAAAAATAGTAAGTTATGCCCAAATTGAAAAACTGAAAGAGACAATGGTGGGGGCCCAAGTGTAATAGGCTAGTGGCCACCAATATCCACCTGGATCATTCCTCCCCCCTTAGTAAGCAATGGTCCCCATTGCGTTAAGTTCCTCCATGAGATGAGGAAATTTTTGCTGAACTTGGTCCCTGGTGAACCACTTTCCTTGGTGCAGGAGTTGGCCAGCTTTGACAACCCGATACAATTGGATCTTCTGTTGGCGAATGTTATTGATTTTCATGTCCATGATACAATATGTGGTGGCCTGTTCCATGCAGTCTAGGTTTAACTCTGTTGGTGTGAGTTGTTCTGCAATGTCCGAGGTGTCCAATAGAGGTGGGAAGTAAGGACGAAGGCGATCCACATTGAAGATTGGGTGCAGACCAAGGAATGGTGGGATACTAAGCTTGAAGGAATTGTTCCCTATAGCCTTGGTGACAGTGTATGCCTCGTATCGGAGTGGGCGAAGCTTGCGGTGGGGTCCAGTGAGGCGCTCCTTCTGCAAATGTAGCCATACTTTGTCACCCACCTGGAAGTTGTGTGGCACTCGGTGTTGATCATGGCATTGCTTGTAATTCACATTGGCTCTATCCAATATATCATGAACCTATTGGTGGATGTGTTGAATGTGCTCGATGAAGCTACTTGCTTTGTCAACTTCAAACTGGACATGAGCTGAATCGGCCTGAGCAGCTGCAAATGGCATGGTTACGTCAATGGGACATAGTGGCTGGAATCCCAAGCCCACATGAAAGGGGCTATGGCCAATTGAACTGTGGAGAGCCTGGTTATAACTATGTTGTACATAGGGGAGGCTCTCGTCCCATGTGCGTGGATGCTTTGAATTGTACATGCGCAGAATGTGTACAATCATTCTGTTGACGACCTCTGTCCGGCCATCTCTTTGGGGATGGAAAGCTGTGGACTTGGTGAGTTTTGTGTCCAACATTGACCAGAGGCTGGACCAATATGTGTTGAGGAACCTACTATCTTGATCTGATATGATAGACTGTGGGATCCCAAAGTGCACCCACACTCGTTCAAAGAAGAGTTTAGTAGTGGCTTCTGTTGTGATATTCTTCTTACAGGCCGCCATAATGGCCATCTTCGAGAATCTGTCAACGACCATGAAAACACAGTCATTTCCATTCTTAGTAGAAGGCAGGCCCGACATGTAATCCATGGAGATGGATTCCCACGGTCGACTAGGGGTAGGTAGTGGAGTATATAGGCCTTGCTTCTTGATGGTCGGTTTGGCAATGGCACAAGCAGTGTAGGATCTGATGTGCTTCTCGACATCCTTTCGAAGGTTCGGACAATAGAAATACTTCTGTAGTATTGCCACTATTTTCTCGACCCCAAAATGCCCAGCGACTCGAATGTAGTGTGCTTCCCATATCATCTTGGCACGCTCGCTTGAAGGAACAAAAAGGTGCCCCAGGTGACATAAAAGTGCATCTTGGAGGTGAAAATTTGGAACTTGCGTACCCCTGAAGAGTGCCTTGTAAGTGTGGCCGAATCCTGGGTCACTCTCATAGAGAAGTGGCCAATCAGAAGTCTCGCGCCCACAAGAGTTGAGCACGGTGGTGAGCACCATGATCGGTGGTCGGTTGAGGCAGTCTGCAACATTATTGGTGCTACCCTTCTTGTACTTGATGTTCAAATGAAACTGTTGCAGATATGTGGACCACTTCTGATGGCGATCATTCTGCAACTTCCCTTGTGTCTGTATGAACTGCAGGGGCCGGTGGTTTGTGTGGATGATTGTTTCCTTCCCAAAAATGTAATGCTTCCATTGTCGACAGGCTTGCACAATGGAATACATTTCTTTGTCATAGGTGGGATACTTGCGAACTGTCTCAGACAATGTCTCACTGTGATATGCCACTGGATGTCCCTGTTGAGTAAGAATTGCCCCAATAGCATAGTCAGAGGCATCTGTCTCGATCTCAAATGGCTGTTGCAAGTCTGGTAATGTGAGCACTGGGGTAGAACAGAGGCGATTTTTCAATTATGTGAATGCCTTCTGTTGTGTTTCCGACCAAATAATTTTTCTCTCGCTCCTCCCTTGGTGAATTGACTCAAGGGGCAAGTGATATGAGAGAATCCAAACACGAATCTACGGTAGAAATTAGCAAGACCCAGAAAGCCGCGAAGCTCTGTTATAGTGGTTGGGGCTGGCCAATCCCGAATGACTTGGATCTTGGCTGGATCCACATGCACCCCCATTTCATCAATAATGTATACCAAATATTGAACCTGGGTCATGCCAAACATGCACTTCTCCAAATTGGCACACAACTTGTGTTGCCGCAGTCTTTGGAGGACTTGTTGGATGTGGTGAAGGTGCTCTTCCCAAGTCTTGCTGAAGATCAGAATGTAATCCAAGTACACCACTACAAATGAGTTGGTGAATGGCCACAAGATGTCATCCATAATCCTCATGAAGGTTGCGGGAGCATTCGTCAACCCGAAAGGCATGAACAACCATTCAAAAAGGCCTTCCTTGGCTTTGAAGGCAGTTTTCCACACATCAGAGGGTTTAATTGGTACTTGGTGATACCCAGACTTTAGGTCGATCTTGCTGAAATATTTTTCACCTTTGAGTTGGTCCAGAAGGTCATCAATCCATGGGATTGGGTACCTATTCTAGACAGTGATCTTTTTCAGCGCTCGATAGTCAATATAGAGTCTCCACGTCCCATCCTTCTTTTGTACCAACATGATCAGACTCCCACAGGGCGATGAACTTGTTCTGATGTGACCTTTCTGCAACAGCTCCTGAATTTGCCTCTTGATTTCATCATTCTCCAGAATAGAGCACTGATATATCGGTCCATTGGGTAGTGGTGCACCTGGGGTCAGATCAATCGGGTGCTTGACCTGACAGTGCAGAGGAACCCCTGTGGGTGAGGTGAAGATGTCCCCGTATTCCTCCACAACCTCATCCATTTTTGGACCTAATATTGGCCATGAGGCTTAAAAAATATATTACTGCTCCTTAGATTCATGGCCTGCAAAAAAATGGTGTAAGAATGCATGAAATCATAATATAAAACAGATGTACTAAGAGCATGCTCTTCACCAAGAATCCTCCTCCTATCAATGGAGTGGTGCATAGATCTACTCTCTTCTTCAAGGGGAGAAAGAGAGGGATGATTTAACTCTTCCTTAGAGTCATGTTTTTGCTCCAACTCTACAAGGTCCATGCATCTTTGACAATGCTTATAAATTTCTCTTTCAAAGCCCTCCCAGTAATAGCTCCTCAAAATGATATTGTTGAGCTTCATAGAATAGGTGTGGCTGAAATTGAACTCTTCATAAGCCCTCTGTAGTAACCTCTCCTTGAGCTTGGAAGATCTAGACAAGAATATCCTACCATGATTATAGATGACTCCATCAAGGATTTAATAGCTCTCTTCATGTAGCCAATCATCAAGGATCATGCAAGTATGAAGATCCTTGGAATATTCCACTAGCAGTTGGGATTTCCTATAGGGATCTAATGTGCCCGACAATGACAACGCTGATAGTGTGTCATCTGAAGTGTCTTCCATGTTTTTTTTCTTCTCCTTGACATCTCCCATGTCAAAGGTGTATGTTGGAAAGCCAAGCTTCCCATTTTCCTCCTCCTTGACATCTCCCATGCCAAAGGTACAAGTTGGAAGGTTGCCAGTCCTTCCTTGCTGCCCGCCTTGCTCATGCACATGCTCAAAAGAAGATGGAAGTTCTTGGAAGTTAGCATACCATGGGAGGCTATCATCTATCCAAAACCTCCTCATTTTTTCCAAAGTATGCATGTGTGACCATCATCTCCCATCCTGTATGGAAGAGGATCCTCCAAACAAGTTTGTCTTCTGATTCAAGGATTGCCTTCCTTGCTTCATGATGGTGTCAACCTTCATTCTTGCAGCATCTTTTCTCAGTGCAGTATGAGATGAGAGAATGGATAGTGATGTTAAGGGAAAAATGCTTTCCATCTCCTTGTACTTTCCCCATACTCTTAGCACTGAAGCATTGTCTTCTAATGCTCCCTCCCTCCTTGGATCTATGAAAGGAGCATCAATGCATGAAACATATTTCATCAAATCTAAATCAGGTGGTCTCCCAGGTGGTATACTACAAGATAATGATGTCTCATGGCTCATTCCCATGTAAAAAATAGATGGGAATATAATATGACTACTTCCATTGCACAAATCCATCTCTGATTGCTGTGTGGAAGCATCATGATAAGGGGAAGTTGGAGCAACTCCCCCATCTTCTTCTTCATCACCCACCTTCTGCAAGATCTCACAGTCTAAGGTGCTCCCTTTAGATTTAGTTAACTCATGAACACCCATCATCTCCTTGGTGTCAACAGTCTTGATCACAAAGGACTGATCCATCATAGTGTGTGTTCCAAAATTTGGATGAAGTGTTGGAACACATATCTTCCATTGTTTTGTCTCTTTGTCTATCATCATAGACACATGCTGTTCATCCTTTTTATGTATAGGATCCTTGGGGCCTCCTTGCAAATATACAAGAGCCCTCTTAGTGGAAGCAATAGCTTCATCTCCATCTCTCAATAAAAAGAGATCTCCTCCTACTGTCACAACGCTAGAGGAACCTTTCATTTCTTCTTCTTTATTCTCCTCATCAATGGAATATGACTTATCAATAATAGATCCTTTCTCTTGATCTCTCCTTGAGAAGGGAACACCTATGTCTTCTTCTTGAGAAGAATGCTCTTGCTGAAGTGGGGCCTTTGCTCTTGGCAAATCATGTAGCAGATCTTTAACCCCTTCAACAATGTTCTGAAATGGAGTTATCTTCAGGGATCTTTCCATCTCATGCAAAGGTTCTGATTTCTTGGGCTTAGCTTGTTTACCCAAATAATTTTCAGATGGCATAGAATCAACCTTTTCACTAACCACCTAGTGAACTTTGCATAAGTAGAGATGTTTACATTTTTCAATGAAGAAGACTCAAATAACCACCAGGAATATGCTTTACCTTGGAGGTGCACTGCTGCTACTCTTATGGCTTATTCTTCAAAAATTGGATGTAGCTAAAAATATGTGTCCAACTTTTTTACCCAAGACTTGGCTGAGCTCTCAGGTGATCCATCAAAAGTAGGTAGGAAAGTTCTACCCAAGGTGTGTTGCATGCACCCTCTTATTCTCATAGTTCTACTGGATCTTCTCTCTTTTTTGAGTTGAAAAAACTCCAAAAATATTAGATTCTCTTTGAATCTTTTAGACTGAGATTCATATTCTTGGAGATAGTCACCAAGAGTCTCCTCTTTTGGTGTCTCTCCTTCTTCTTCTTCTCTTGCAAGGAATGTAGGCATGCTACAACGTTGCATATCAGATTATGTGGTTGAATTCTCACACACATCATATGAAGCAGTGGGGCTTCCTTCATGTGAAAACATCTCCAAGAGATCTACTGGTATTTCATTCCTCATTCCCCTGATTTCATTCTCCATCTCATGCATAGTTTGGAATAGAGTTTTTGAAAACTCTTTCCCTTTCAATCTTCCAGATCAAGGGTTTGGACCCTTGTCTTATGTGTCTTTAGTGTAACCAAACTTATTCATCAGTGTTTTCTTTCCATGAAAATAAATATTGTCTCTTCAGTAAGAAAATCATAGGCTGAGCCAAGATAGTTGCTTTGATACCACTATAATATCCCCAAATTGGGACTGCTAGCTAGGCATGCTTGAAAAACACATTTTTCATGAATGTATGCTACAAATCTGGAAATAAGTTCTTGGATCCCTTACATCTGAAAATTTAAGACCTAAATACAAGAGGATATCAGAAAAAAATCTTTCTAGGTCAGTTAAACAGATCTCCCAAACCTAGCACAGCTGGAAAATTGCCCAAAGAAGGGACTGCAACACTATGTGACAAAACTGCTAAGAAAATAACGCAGTTCAGCCAAATGTATGCAGGAGGCCAATATGTAGGCTCAATTATGTAATTTACATCAGCATTTCAAGATTATATTGAAGCCCATACATCATAGAACATAAAATAGGAAACTTTACATGAAGAAATTCCCAAAATAAGAGGCTGCAACCATATAATATGATTGTTCAAGCTTGACAGCGTTATTTTATTAGCCGAAAAGAGATATAAGTTACAATTCAGATCTAGAGAAGATATGTGTACAAAAATATAGATCTATATCAAATCTTCACACTATAGAGTCTCCTCTTCAAAATCCCCTTGGGGTTTTCAGCAGAAAATGTAGTACATGGAGTAGATTTGAGATCTAATGTAGATGATCTGTAGAATGATTCAGAATTTCTGAAGAAAATACATCATTATTCAGATCAGATCTGAATGGAACATGGATTAGATCTGTAATCCACAGATCACCACAATGAAGGGCAGATTCCCAACACTAGAGATCTCTCCTCCTTGAAGTGCCAAAAGACCTTGCAACGTTCTCCTTGCAAATAACACAGTTCCGGAAGATGGACTACGTTTTAGGCTCTAGAGCATGATGTGGCCTCAAGCCAAGATCTTAAAATGAGCTCTCCTCATCCAATACTCACTTGCCAATGGGATAGAAGACTTTCCTAGTGGAAAGAGGCACTAGAGTGGCTTAGATCTGAATAGATATAGCCTCCACTTGCTGCAGCTTACAAAGAAAACCAAACCCTCAACATGATCTGCATTGTAGTTGGAAGAAAAGCTTGGCCAAATGCCTGATAGTGGTCAATAAATGCAAGACTCCTCCAAGAGGCCTCTCAAAGAAGAGGTGGGATTCCCGATCAGGAACGACCTACTGCTAAACAACACTATTCTCAGCTAAAAAACTATAGAATGAGAAGTGTATAAGCGGAAAAATCCTTCAGAAATAATATCATCAACAACCTTCTCATGTTGTTCTTCTTCTCCTTAAATAAGACGGAATCCTTGCCAAAACCTAAAACCTCTCAATGATTTAGCTGCATTCACATGATGAGCCTCCAACTAAGACTGCACTCTGCATCTAGGTGGTTCAATGTATCTAGAAAGCGTTGTTGATTTGGTCCAGTTGACCCAGTCAAATGACTTAATCCCTTTCACACATAAGGGTGTTTTGCTAAGGCAGCCCAGATTTAGCCTTGTTCACATGGGCATTGATTTATTTTGCTGTTTTAGGAGTTTAATTTATCCTCTTTTACAATTTTATTCTTGCAACAAGAAAATTAAAACAAAATAGTATATTCCTATTAGCTTGGGCTAATTATGAATATTACACTCGTGTTGATTTTCGTGGTTAGTAACCATCATGTAATCATGTTTTTATGGTCCCCATTGGACCTTTTCTGTGTGGCAACATCATCAAGTCACCCTTGTTTAGAGCATATGAATTGAGTCATCATCGCATTCATGGAGTCTATCCCGAGTCCATTTGTATCCCACTATATTCCTCCATCCTTCATTTCTTGGTTCGTCTCTCATGTCGCACATTATGGCCTTCTGTCCTACTGTCCCCTATCCCTTATGATATTGTGTTAGTCGCTGCCAGGTCATCCATGCCCTTGATGCTCTAACAAGGGAAGTCGTCTATCCGCTACTTAGTACCCCCCATTTCATCATCATCCCTGGTGTTAGTTTGTCATTCACTCTACTATTTTCTCTTATGCCTTAGTTGAGGATCCCTTATTTCCCCACCTATGCCAGACCTCCTTCTGTCGACATCAGATAATTCATTCCAGAAGACATGTCTAAAGGGCGGTGTACCTTGGTTCCATCTTCCACTCTTGTTCAGTGCCTCAGATCAGGTAAAGGGACTCCTTATTTCCCTTTGATTTGATTTTTTCTCATCTCCAACTCCTTTTCAACATGATCAAGATCCATACACTTGATAGTGCAGTGATGCGGTAGCTGAAACCGGCAATTCTCGGGTGTGTGTGAGATTGTTACAGGTCAAAATACCTCCTCATCAGCTCAGAGGGGAAGACAAATATGGAAGAAGTACAAAGACCTAAGTTAAACCTATTTCTGCCAGGGTAACGCCTATGTAGAACAGAACAAGAGTGTTATAACGTAGGCAAGCAGTGCATTGGCCGCATTAGTGGCTAGGGCAACGCTCTGTTTACACTGAAGGGAAGTGTTACCCGTGTTTTAAGTTTGAATTGGGAAAAGAGCGCGGAGAATGATTTGAATCTCCGACTTTCCCTCACAAAGGAGTCAGTTCACAAAGGAAACTGCAGAAGCACCAATTCATTATTGGTCATTGCCATAGAAGACTGAACTCCAAAAGAGGCAAAAGCATAGAGATCAAAGAAACATCTAAGCTTTTTCCATTCCAAACTAGTGGAAAGAGAAGGGCAACAATGGCCTTCTCCCTCTCCTATAAGAAGGAGCTGAAGGCTCTTAATTGGTGGTCGAAGGATTGCCCAAGGTTCTTGCATACTTGTGGAATAGAGAATAGTGTGACATTGTGAAGGCCAAGAGTCAAAGAGGCTCCTAGAGAGCTTGTTGACTTAGACTTCTTCACTAGAGAGAGAAGAGAGATTGGGAGACTGAGGAGGGCTTGGTACAACCGATGGTTGTAATCCTCCTTCTTTCAAAATCAATAGAACTGTGTTCGTTTTGTCCATTCAATGCTTAATGTTATCATTATTGTTTCAATATTTACTTAGTATGATATGAATGGCTCAGATGTGTATAATCTAGATGTTTGTAGTATATTGATTTAATTGATAGGATACTTGTTATATTAGAAATTACACGGGTGCTTTGACTGATTGCAGGTCTCAGATTTGGAGCCGGTGAAGAAGGACTCTTGCTTCGCTGCGTAACGATCTCCAAGGGATTCCAAGACTGTCAAAGAGGTAATTCTCTATTGTATTCCTTCAAGTTATTTCAAGCTAATATGAACATGCTCATGCCATCTTTGTGAACAACATAGCTAATCTTACTGTCTGCCTCGGGCACCGGAAAGCCCTGAGAGGGATCCTCGAAAACCAACAACCCAAGCAGTTTACCCTATAGCAGAATTGGCAACTCCACTGGGGAGATTCCCCCATAGTTTCCGGACTATTTTTCCCTTCATTTCTTCTCTCCTCTGTTCAGTATCCTTCCGACCATTTTTTGATGCCCAGTAGACATACCAAATGCTTGCAGAGTTCAATCCTGTTCCTGTCTGGCCAACTCAAGAGCTTTTCCCTGGTTAACGCGACCTATGCAGTTTATCCAGTGCGCTATAATGCGGTCTATGCTTAAATACAGTGCATTATAACGCTGTATTTTCTCATAGACAGAGCGTTACTCAGCCAAAAACCTTGCTGTTCACTACTGTGACTGTGTTTTAGCTGTAGAGTTTTTTGGCCACTAGTACCTTTCACTGATTGAATCCCTGTGCTTGTCTGCTAAGCTAGCATTGATTATTTGTTTCTCTTATTTAGTTAAGTGTGCAAAGCATTTACTTTTTAAAAGAGAATTTTTTTTTTTATTATTTTTCTGCATTTAGCTGAGTTTATTCTGAAAGTTTAGTTCACAGACTGTTAAAAGAGGTAGATATAATTCTGAATCTTAAAAGTTGAGTTGTGTTATTTACATGTTGGTGCATGGATGATTGAAAAAGAAACCTCTCCTTGTAGAAACACTCTTCATTGAAGTTAATATTTAGAGCATGTTTTGCATGGTTTCTTGAGTCAGAGTCTCACTATACTTCATACGTCCATTCCCCCTCCGCAAGACTAATAACAAAGTACACTAAAAACAAAGCGATAATAAAATCAATCTAATAACTCTTTTTTGAGCTCACACAAACAGTAGTTCAGGCTAGGATCTTGGGTCAGGAAAGTGAGAAAACTACCCAAGATCTCAAAACTTGAAAACTAGAGTCATTAACGAGTGAAATCCTGCTGCACTCATATTATCGGGACCGTTCCTTTACCGGAGCTCAGCGCGAGACAACACTTGGGTGCACTAGAAGGTAGCCCGCCTTTGACTGCATCATGTGGGTGTGTTATATATTGGGGTTCCCTTCGGGGATGTTGAAACTAGATCGGGGATCTAGGTATTATGCCCATATAGCCACTGTCCTTGACCGTGGACCCGCCTGATGATGTCTGTGATTTGAGGTATCCTTAGTGGCCATAGTTTTAGGGACTTACACAAGGTGACTGGGACGGGCTGTCCTGGTACCTGAAACAGACGGACCCACTCTGTCTTCGGTCTTTAGGAGGGTACTCGTCTTCACAAGAGTTCTTACACCTATCGTCTGAGGTTCGGGCGAAGCTCTAGAGTGACCATAACTGTACTTTCGACCAACCCTCTCTGTATGCTATTGTGATACTGGATTTCATCACCAGTGAACGGTAGTACTCAGACAGGGCACCCTATTCTGACTGCTTGCTGATTGATTTTAGAGAGTCTTTTATTTTTAGTAGGTGTGTGGTTACTGTCATTTGAGACTTCATAATACATCACATTTTAATAAAATTTGTTAAAATTAAACCGGTCACCGTGGCGTCCCTTAACCCACGTCGTCTGTCTCGACGACAGCAAGGTCTAGCTCCTCTCACCCTAGAGGAAAGATTGAACCTTGGTGAACCCGGGCCTTCTACGGAAGAGCAGTCTCCTCTGACTAATCTTGATTATCACATAGACCCTTATCAGCCGGAACTTCCGGAGGACCCTTTCACTGAAGGCATTGTACCTAATTACAATCCTCCGCTCACTGATCCGTTAGGACCTGTGATAATCCAGATTCCACCGCGCCAAGATATGTCTGCGGCAACACCAACATCTATTTCTCCACTGGTATCCACAGGGTCGATACCAATGGCAACCATTTCTGGCTCGCCATCATCCTCCCCGCCAGTGGTCAGTTCTATGGCGTTACTGGGTAACCCCAGTAGTCAACATATGCCTACCCCCAACCCTATGGTCAACACAACTGTCAGTAGTTTACCGAACCCTTCGGCATCTACTCCTACCGTGACCACGTTGGGGACCACGGTAGCTCCTCCCACGAGCACGACTACTTCGGTGCCCTTTAGCAACCCTTTCGGTTGGAACCCTCTGTTGAGTTCAAACCCCCTGGCCACTATACCAGGGGGCAGTGTTATCAGTACGCAGGTAGCAGGGAATATTTCTCTTCCTATGCAATCCTTAGGACAACTGGGACAACCCATTGTAAATACTATCCCCTTAAGTGGTTCAAACATAGGTGTAGGATCTATACCGTTGCAAAATTATGCAAGTACTAGTATGCCTCCGGGAAACTCTATTGCATCCATTTGGACTAACCAACCCCAACCTCCATCTGGAGTGGGAGGGCACTTTTATGCTGGGGGCAACCAACCGTTTGCCCCTCAATACACTATGCCCTATGGACAGCAACCGTATGTTCCTACTCCTCCACCTATGGGAGGTTTTTATCAAAGTCCCACTTACCCTTCTGGTAACACATGGATGGGAGGACCCTATGGTCCCAATAGTCAGCCCATACTGCCTTGGTTAGACTCGGGGGAAAATCCACAATTTCCATTCTTGGCAGCTTTGGACATACCCGACATCCATAAGCTGACGAACGACCCCATCAACCATAACTCGCTTTGGCCTCCAATACCGCATAAGATTCCTTCCGATATCCCGAAGTTCGACGGGAAGCATGGGGACGACCCGGCCGCACACATCACTACCTTCCATTTGTGGTCCATATCCAATTCCATGGTAGATGATAGTGTCCGACTTCGACTATTTTCCCGCACCCTTACAGGCAATGCCGCCAAGTGGTACATTGAATTACCATGTGCCGCCATCAATACGTTTGGCGCTTTAGCGACGGAGTTCTTAAAGAACTTCCAACTACCAATTAGAGTGGAAACCGGAACATAATTGTTAACATCGCTGCGCCAAGACATCGCCACCCACATCTCCGACCATATTCATGAATAAAGATGTAGGAGGAGGCTCGTCAAAGTGCCAATACCGGACCATCTCTTGGCCAATTGGTTTTGCAAGTCTCTTTTACCCCACATCTCTAAAGACATTGGCCTTTCTGGTGTAGTGACAGAAGATCAATGTATTCGTCATGCCCAACACTTGGATTTAATCTATTCACAATCCGGCACGCTTTACGATCTGCTCCCCCATGCCCCTGGTAACCCAAACCCTCCAGCTACTCAGAAAACTGGAGCTCATGCCGATGGTCTCGTTGGCACGATCTCTAGTGTAGCAACCAATCAGTCTCGGGGGAAAACCTCCCAGCCATCCTCGGTTGCCACCGCCCCCACAAAACAACTCCTCTCCCTTCCGCTGAGGTAAATTCGGTGCAAACATCACAAAAACCTAGCGGAAAAAATAGGAAGAATAAGAAGAAAACATATTCTTTGGAAGAGCAGTCTGATAATCAGAATAACTCTAATCAGAAAAATGATGCTAGAAATGACAAAGGAAAGGATAAACCCATGAAATTTCCTTGTAAAATATGTGCGGAGGACCACTTGACATACAAATGTCCTCAGTTGCAGGAATGCATCGATTTTATTGCTAACAAGGACTCTGGGAGAACACCTGTCGTTCTTTACAATCCTTTCCCCAATCAACAGCAGCAACATCAACATATGGTTGACAACCCACCACAACCCCATCAACGGGGCAATGGTGGTTCGTATCCTTCCGGCGAAGGACCATCTGCCATTTATGGCATCGAGAGTATTGACCTTCAAACTCGCGCCAAGCTTTATGGAACTCCTACCATAGATGCTCAGGAACCTGGAACTAGTTCCAATCCGCCGCCGCCCAACGATTTACATATCGAAAGGCGTACTGTTGAACCTGTAATTCGTCCCCCCAAAGGGACACTTCGATGCACGACTCATAATACCTCTGCACGTGCAGCCAAAAACTACAACATTGTAGAAGATTTGGCGCAGGCACCGTCAGCTATGTCTGGACTTGAAGTATTACAAACCTGTCCAGCACAAAGGAAAGCCTTGCTTTCGACCATTGGCAGAATAGACCCCTAGGATTCCATGCTAGCAATATTTGATATGGAAAAGGCTAAAACTCGCCTCTCACATCAACTCGCATTCCAGGTGCAGGTTGTGTCGAAAGGGAGACCCATCCATCGCACTGTCATAGACGAAGGTGCTTCGACCTACGTTATGTCACAAGCTTGTTGGCTGAATTTAGGTTCTCCTACTCTAACCCCGCCATCGAATTCCCTCAAAGCTTTCGATGGCCACACTTTCCTACCAAAAGGATACCTTGCTAGCTTTCCCATCACTCTAAGTGGGAAAATGGTAAACGTGGACGTTGAAGTCGTAGAGCGTCATCTCGACTATAATCTATTTCTCGGTCGCAGTTGGTCTTATGCTATGACCGCCATCGTGTCTTCGGTATTCCGACTCATCCTATTTCCATTGGATGGGAAAATAGTCACGGTCGACCAGCTATCATTCTGCACCCCTGATTATTCCACTTTACCAAGTAGCTCTGTACCCTTAATAGGAGGTGTCCCTGACTCTTACGTCAGTATCGGTACCAGTCTTCTGAAGGCATCTTCCCTACTGGGTTGTTTTCCTCTACCGCCGCCTCAGATCCCAAACACGGTTGCAATGATATCCACCTTTTCGGATGGCTCTATCGACCCATGGATCATTCCGGCACCTTCAGAAATTGATTCCTATGGAGATCAGATGCCGCTTTCGCCGGTTGAGTTGGCTTACCAAGCCATCCAAATCGCATCTGAACCCTCCACTGATATGGTTTCGACCACAGGTACAACCCTCTCTCCCATCACGGTTCTCTCTAAGGATCTCCTCAATGAAGTCTGGCCTACAGATGAAGCTATTTGAGAGATCATGTCATTAGAAGAACGACCTTGGGGAGAGTTCCACCATCGCGCTTCAACGATTGATTCGGAGGCGATAAAAACTGAAATCCCATCTTTTGACCAACCTGAGACAGTTCCCTCCTCTTATAAGACTGTCCACATTATCGATTCAGAAGGGAACATGGGTAATCTTTCAAAGACTCTACTCATCGATATCTCGGTCAAAACGGGTATCGTGGAAAATATCCAGATTGGAGCCGACTGCAATCCTGAGGAAATTGCGTCCTTCACATCTCTTTTTAAAGAATTCCGCGATGTCTTTGCTTGGTCTTATGACGAAATTCCCGGCATAGATCCTTCTATTGTCGAGCACGAAATCAAGACTTATGACAATGCTAAACCTATCCGGCAACGACTCAGACCTGTCCACCCGCGCAAAGCAGCCGCCATCAAAGTCGAAGTTGAAAAACTTTTAAACGCTGGCTTCATTTACCCCGTTCCCTTAACTGAATGGGTTTCCAATCCGGTTCCCGTTGATAAAAAACAAGGCACTATTCGAGTTTACGTCGATTATCGCGATCTGAACGCCGCTTGTCCAAAAGAAAACTATCCTACGCCGTTCATTGATCAAATTCTTGACGATTGTGCCGGATGCGAATATTTTTCCTTCATGGATGGATTCTCGGGATACAACCAGATTGCCATAAAAAAAGACGACCAGCATAAAACTGCTTTCATCTGTCCTTGGGGAATTTTTGCGTATAAAAGACTCCCATTCGGCCTGAAGAATGCTGGAGCAAATTTTCAGCGGGCTATGGACTATTCTTTTCATGACATTCGACATATTGTACAGGCTTACTTGGTTGACCTTCTGGCTCATTCCAAGAAGCGACAGAACCACCTAACTCATTTAAGAGAAATTTTTGCTAGGTGCAGATTCTACAATATACGCTTGAATCCTCATAAATGTGTATTTATGGTCGAGTCCGGACGATTGTTAGGTTTCATTGTTTCCAAGCACGGGATTAGGGTTGATCCCGATAAGGTCAAAGCAATTGTAGAATTGCCGGCACCACAATCCATCCTTCAACTCCAAAGCTTGCAGGGGAAGGCAAACTTTTTGCGTCGTTTCATCGTCAACTATGCTGAGATGACGAAAGGATTCATGCGATTGTTGAAAAAAGGAACACTATACTTGTGGGATGACCAAGCTCAATGGTCATTTGATGCTTTAAAACATGCACTTGTTTCAGCCCCACTCCTTAGTGCCCCCGATTACTCACACGACTTTCTCCTCTATCTGGCAGCATCACCATCCTCACTTGGAATGGTTTTGGTTCAAGTACACGATGACGACAGCGAACATGTGATTTACTATTTATCTAAAGGTCTCATTGGACCTGAATTACGTTATTCACATGTGGAGAAACTCTCTCTGGCGGTAGTTTTCGAGCGTTCTTTTCATGGTATTTTTCTTGCTCGTTAATCCGAAAAACCTCGAGTTCTCTTCTTCGGACTCGTTAAACTCACAAGAAGTTGGCATCGAGTGTTCTTTTTTGGTCTTTTCTTGCTCGTTAATCCGAAAAACCTAGAGTTTTCTTCTTCAGACTCGTTAAAACCATGAAGAAGCTCTGAGCATTCTTTTTAGGAATCTTTTTCTCGCTCATAAAACCGAAAAAATCCCGAGTCACCTTTGTCAGACTCGTTAAACTATTGAGACAGAGAACAAGGAGCCATTCTTTTCCTCTTTTTCAAAGCTCTTTAAACAGAAAAAGTAAATCGAGTTTTCTCCGCATGACTCGTTAAAATTTCACGGAGGTATCGAGTTTTCTCCGCGTGACTCGTTAAAATTTCACAAAGAATATTGAGTTTACTTCGTCTCCTCGTACTCATAACAAAATGAGGTAGACGTCCATTGAACATAGATTTCTCACTTTTCCGGATTCAATGGACTAACTTATGGAAAATGAACTGTTTTGGGCTTACTATTATCCCTTTGCCGTGCCCGGTTATCAAGACATGACAAAGGTACCCCAATGGAGTTGTCTTTTACGACATTTTTCAGACTCTCTAAACATGAAAAATTCACCGAGTTTACTCGTTTGGACTCGTTAAACCTAATCAGACAGAACATGGAGTTGTCTTTTATGACATTTTTCAGACTCTCTAAACATGAAAAATTCACCGAGTTTGCTCATCTGGACTCGTTAAATCTAATCAGATGGGGCACAAAGTTGTCTTTCCTGACATTTTTCAGACTCTCTAAACATGAAAAATTCACCGAGTTTACTCGTCTGGACTCGTTAAACTTAATCAGACGGGGAAAATTTTGGACAAAATGGATACTACCTCTGTTACATTTCCAAAAAAGGTCAATTTGGAAGCAAAATTCTTGAACATGGCACTTCCCAAAAAAATCTTTTGCAGTTAGCCGAACCCTACCATCTATGAGTATTAGCCTTCATTTCCCAGTGTCCCTGCACCGGTAAAATCCTAACACACTCTTTGGTGTTCATCACGCTTCAGCTGCCTAGTACCCTGCTAGAGTGCCTTCTATTGTTCAAGCAGATCTCGTTATCTACTGCTCCTGTTATCAACCAAACCGCTCATTATGCCAGAAATTATTTGTCGTCTGACGTTCCCATTTACTCTTCCTTATCTCAAATCATAAACAAAATCAGTTGGTTTCCGTTTCGTGTTGACTGATGTAGGACACCTCAGTGCCTACCTCTCAACAGATCACTTCCTATCGACTTCAACACCTTATCTAGGAAGTTGATCCAGAAACACATCAGTACCCAGATACTTGCAGACATCAGTGGCAGGTAGTCTTGTGTCTGATCAAGGGTCTTCATCATTGGCTCTTGGTCGAATGATTCTACGAGTGTTCGACTTCAACTCCTTTTATTCACACTCGCTAGATTGTACTAGGCATCTTAGGGACCATCATCATTATCGGTGGCCACCTTCGCGTCTGTTAACAGTTTTCATTATTGACTGGTAATCAGACGATTTCTCACATGTTCGACGACAACTCCTTCATTCACATGTTGAGAAACATGCAGTTTAAGTGAATCGGCGGTCAAGACCTTGGGGCAAAGGCTACATCATTAAAGTTGTGCTCCCTCCCCCAAGCTGCGATATTGTTTATGGAGACAACTTCTTCAGCCTGATCCTGTTATGACAGACACTTCCACATTGTGCCTATTGGTGAACAGATTCTTCATATCTCTATTCTAGAGAAATCATGTTGTTTAAGCTACTGAGCATGGGACATGCCCGACTCTAGGCAAATACTATATTTTCTGACATATGTTGTTGTTTCAGGTTTTCCTCAGTCTTTCAATCTCTCTATCTCTACAAATTATAAATTATTTCGGCCATCGTCTTCGTCTCTGACCTCACACTTTAGGGGGCATCTGTTACAGGTCAAAATACCTCCTCATCAGCTCAGAGGGGAAGACAAATATGGAAGAAGTACAAAGACCTAAGTTAAACCTATTTCTGCCAGGGTAACGCCTATGTAGAACAGAACAAGAGCGTTATAACGCAGGCAAGCAGTGCATTGGCCGCGTTAGTGGCTAGGGCAACGCTCTGTTTACACTGAAGGGAAGCGTTACCCATGTTTTAAGTTTGAATTGGGAAAAGAGCGCGGAGAATGATTTGAATCTCCGACTTTCCCTCACAAAGGAGTTAGTTCACAAAGGAAACTGCAGAAGCACCAGTTCATTATTGGTCATTGCCATAGAAGACTGAACTCCAAAAGAGGAAAAAGCATGGAGATCAAAGAAACATCTAAGTTCTTTCCATTCCAAACTATTGGAAAGAGAAGGGCAACAATGGCTTTCTCCCTCTCCTATAAGAAGGAGCTGAAGGCTCTTAATTGGAGGTCGGAGGATTGCTCAAGGATTCTTGCATACTTGTGGAATAGAGAATAGTGTGACATTGTGAAGGCCAAGAGTCAAAGAGGTTCCTAGAGAGCTTGTTGACTTGGAATTCTTCACTAGAGAGAGAAGAGAGATTGGGAGACTGAGGAGGGCTTGGTACAACCGATGGTTGTAATCCTCCTTCTTTCAAAATCAATAGAACTGTGTTCGTTTTGTCCATTCAATGCTTAATTTTATCATTGTTGTTTCAATATTTACTTAGTATGATATGAATGGCTCAGATGTGTATAATCCATATGTTTGTAGTATATTGATTTAATTGAAAGGATACTTGTTATATTAGAAATTATGCGGGTGCTTTGACTGATTGCAGGTCTCAGATTTGGAGCCGGCAAAGAAGGACTCTTACTTTGCTGCACAGCACTCTCCAAGGGATTCCAAGACTGTCAAATAGGTAATTCTCTATTGTATTCCTTCAAGTTATTTCAAGCTAATATGAACATGCTCATGCCATCTTTGTGAACAACATAGCTAATCTTATTGTCTGCCTCGGGCACCGGAAAGCCCTGAGAGGGATCCTCGAAAACCAACAACCCAAGCAATTTACCTTATAGCAGAGATGTTTCAGCCCTCATGAGGGGGTGGTCCTATAGGTAGCCCCCCACATGCCCAAACGACCTCTTCATTACAGCCTTTTGATATAGCTCCATATATTTTATGATGTCAGCCTCAGCCGCTTGCAAAACCTTTTTGTTTGCATGTACCAGTGAGATGTTTAGAGCCCTTTCCTGTTTATAGGGGTATTTGGGTTGTATTTGTATCTCATGTACTCAGATGTTATTGTATAAGTCCTGGTTTTTATCCCAGGCACAATATGTATGTGGGATTCATTATCATATTTTTATCTGCCTCATGTTTATGCCAGCATGTACTATATAGTTCAGTCCCTTGTTTACTGGACGCATTATTCTTTGTACTTTGTCTCGGCGAGCATAAGTATGCCTCCCCCACCACCTATAGCATAGGTAGTCACTCATAAAAGTGACTTATTTCACCTGTAAGTCTCGCCTCCTCAAGGTCTAGTCCTTTAGCACTTCGGTCTACCTTATATTTCTCTCTCTCTGACTTACCCTTCGGTGTCTAGTGATTGAGTTCTTACAATGTACTTTGGTCATACGATTAGCTACTAACGCTCACACATTGGGGGGCAATCTGTTACACCATTTTTTGGTCATATAACCTTTTACTATTAGATGGACCTAAGTACACCATGTAAGACCAATTTTACCCTAAGTAAAATTGCTCACTATGAAAATAACTTAGTAAACCACCTTTATTAAGTTGTTTATGGTCTAAACAGGAAACCCCATGAGGAAATATTAAATAAATATACATTTGTTTGATTTTCCTCAAGGAATAATTATTTAAACAACAATTTAATTAATATTCCTGGTCATATTTAACCCAAAACAGGAAAATTAATTACATAAATCACTATTTATCTTATTATTTTCTAGGAATAATTATTTAAACCTTATTTAAATAATATTCCTTGTTAAATTTGACTAAATCACTTATAAATAATTAAATAAATAATTATTTATTTGATTATTACTCAACCACATCCTTAAAATAATAAATAAATAATTTAATTATTTATTATTTACAAATAAAGGGATTTGACCCAAGTCAAATTCTTTTTTCCTCCAACAAGAATAATAAAATATTCCATAAAAGTTGGATCTTGATTTGGTTAATAATATTTTAATTATGCACCAATGTCTAGAATAACTCAATATTTTATTATAAATAGAAGGGTTTTTCCATTCATTCACGACCTTTTGTTGCCTAAATATCACTATGGATCTATACTTTTGGTCTGACTTTGATCCACCATCATTGTCATATTTTTCTATCTTTTTTCTTGTGAGCTCCCTTTGAGTTCCACTTTTGTCTGGGTTTTTCTGCACCATCAAGAGAGAGGGATTTTAGATCTGAAGTGTTGAGGACTTACAACAACCCATCCCATTGAGTAGAACTAGTAACATCCTTCTATGTTTTCCTCCCAGGTGCCATTAATACAAAATTCATTCAACATATTCTTGTCTTGTCTGTTGGATGCATGGAGCAACTCTTTTTTTTATTTACTGCTTAATGTCTTTTAATGCATAGATCTAGATTTTTGCAGCAATTATCTTGGTCACCTAATTGCAGATCTAAAGATATTAGCAGCCATCTTTGCTATTAGGGTTGTTTTTTATGCAAGAATAAAGTGATCCTTTTTCGTACACTTGCGATTAATATTCATACTAACAACATCCAATAAACAACACCATCAACTTCCACATGGACACACCACTACAACTATGATCAACGACATGCATATGCAACAAGCACATAGACCACAAGAATAAGGAGCGCATATGCAATCGACATGAATGCACGACCAACACACACCACCCATCCACTCCAAGGGGTGAACCATGCTATGATACCACTCTTTGGTATCAGATATTACACAAGAGACCGAAAACGAAACACCACCCAAAGAGAATGAAACCTACTCTGATACCACTATGTAGTATCATATATTACCCAAAGAGAGTGAATCCATGCTCTGATAGCACTCTATAACAACCTCCTACCACATCTACCCAAGTATCTAACCGACTAGGGTAAACATGTGACGAAGAGTTACTATGATATGACTTAACTCCCTATGTGTTAGTTAAGGAAGTGGAGCCGATGGAACACAATAACACAGACCCTATACACCTGCAACAGAACTCCTAGGAGCCATACAAACCTTCGAGGGGACTAGCCCTTGAGACAAACTAATTTTTTTCTACATTGATCCCCCAGTCACTCCCTTGCCAAGCCCTCCAAGCGACTAAGAGCCCAATTTTCTCCCATGAGCCTACATGAGTGCGACTAAAACCTTTTTCTGCCAGTGCTATGCCAACAACTATGGGAGTTAAAGCATAATTTCAGGGCTAGGACCCAAGTCACTTCCCAGGACTCCATGACACTTCTAGGAATGAAAAATAACAAAAAAATAATGATACAAATGTAAATACTTGAAAAAGGACTTGATTGGACCCCTACTAGCCATGAAAAGAATTTATTCAAGAATATCACCAAGCATCCATCATTGAGATGGAAGGTAAGTTGTGTAATCAATTTATCTATATTTTGAATGATTTTGGTTATAACTAAAATTATGTCAATCTAGAGCTCATGGAAAAATGTAAGTTGGCCAGGCATGCACATGAAGAACCATGGTTGATTCAGTTAGAAATAGGAAAAAAAATAAGTATAAGTTGTTGGGTGAGGTTGTGTGTATTTGAGCTTCAAGGCATGTCAATGACAACACACTCAAATGTGTTTCCCTTAGGTGTGTACAACATGTAGTTGGAAATGGATTGGACTTACAAGAACCATACCAAAATTGGTTGCTATGAGAAGGCAATCAAGTGCCTAGATGGAGCTGGAAAGAAAATAATATTACAAGGTAAGAAAAAGCTCGCCTCGATGAGGTTTATCACAACTATGCAGGCCAAAAATAGTATCAGAAAGGGTTGTCATTTTTTTTTTTGCAAATTATTTTCACATACTATTTTTACTTTGAGCCTTGGATAATTTGATAGTTTTCTTGAAGGTTTTCAACTTTATTTGGAAAGAAATTGACAAGCTGAAAAATCAATCTCCAAAGCCTAATGTTTCATGCCAAATATCCAAACAATGAGCTAGAAATCACGTCTCAATACAACAAACATCTTTGCTACTGTTACAAACAATTTGTTTCCATCTTTTTTACCTTCATTTGATTGAGGAGTAGAGTATCGCACAAAGCTTGGGCGAGAAATTTGCTTCATGTTGTGAGGTCTCTGCATATATGCTTTCAACTAGTATGCATTGCCCTGCTATTGAACTTACTCAAGAACCATCTAGAAACTCAGAAAGTCTAGTGGAAAAAAATGGTTAATGTTTTAAACACCAAACTACCTATTTGAATAAAATTGGCTTACTTAATAATGAACAGTAGCAAACATATTCAACTATGAAAATGGGTAACGTTGAAGATAATTCAAGAAAGGATAATTGTGTTATTGCTTCAGATACATCAAACTTCTGTAACAGAAGTAATTTTGTGAGAATACTCGGGTGTTTTCCTATGTTTGTTGTAATTCAGAGTTTAGCCATGATGGCCTTGCTGAGGAGCTCAAATAAGACTCTGTTGGTTTTATTTTTTCACAATGAAAATTTTGATGCTGGTGTTCTCCATAAAGCTCTTGAAGGTGTTGGAGAAAGTCAGGAAACACAGGCTCAAGAATAATGCAAACTTGGGCCAATCAAAAGGATTCTTGATGGAATTTATCCAACATTTACTTAGTGATTATATGATATTATCAACGTTTGATGATCAATAAATCATTGCAAGGGTTAACTCCATGTGCTCTCTCATGCAAAAATATGTTTTCTAACATGATTGCTTCAGAGACGAGTATTGGAAAATTTGATGACTTAGTGACAGGCTATGAGGAATGTTTCAACAGGCACAGTTGGAGGCAAATGATTGAGATTGCATTTCTTTTGGTGGGCTACCATGACTAATAACTTCATCCTATTATTGGAATGAGAATTTTTCATGCTTCTTGGATTCAAAGATTTCCGGCATCCTAAATCACGAGTTGAAAAATTTCACTTTAGTCATGACCCTTTTTCAAATTTGTTGGTTTCCAATTAAGTGCCAATATTGATCAACATATGTGCAATGGAATAGTCTTTTGAATTACATTTTATGTGCTTATATTTTATTTTTATTGTATATTTTTACATTTCTACTTCTAATTACATTTAAGTTAATAAAAACGCCAAAAAAGGGAGGCTTCTGCAGTTTGACCAATCGTCTTCCAAGGTCGTTTCTAAGCAAATGAGGAGGAATTTTAAAAATCAGAAGGAGGTTTTTTCCAACCACAGACCAAGGAAAACTATGCTCCTTCATTTTTCCTACAGGTGTCATATATTGAGAGAATCGAATGCATATCTAAGCCCTAGTTTTTGAGATTCAAAATTTTCTTGTTTAACACATATTTTTCAAATTCAAATCTCGGGTAAATAGAGATGAATCTAAAAAAACTGAGAGAGGTTTGTGCACAGAACAAGATGATCTATAAAAAAATCCTCCAAATTTTACACAACTATCATGATTTAGGAGATTTGAACTGATAATTTCAGCCCTATTTTTGCAGCAGTTTGGTCTAATTTTGGGAAATAAAATTCCAAATTTTAATGTAACAGGCTACTATTTTAGGAAATCAGTTAGATTTGACTCCCTGAGCTTAAGGGATGGTTGTACCTATATATTTCTTGTAAGTTCAATGTAAGAGGGTTCGATTTTCAGCCAGAGAGGCTATTGGACTATGTATCTTTTCCTGAATATAATTATGAGTTTAATGCAGAAGTATCCTTCTTCTGAAATTTGAGATTCATCACGGTGTTTATGTTCAGTATGTGTTCCTATATATCATTTCCATGATTATGTCTGCTAGTATTATCTTAGAGTAAGTGGTAGGAATCCATCTATTTTTTATGCTCATTTCACACTGATGATGCTTGTTGTGTGTTAATGGGTACTTTTACATAATTCATCTTCATTTGATGCCCTGTTTAGTAATTAATCTTGGTGTCCTTTCTTCTATAGATGCATTAGAGATTCATCCATTGATTGATGCCTGTAGTGTAGTGGGATTTATTCTCCTTTTCATCTCTCATTTCATATCATTTATCTGATGAATATATTACCTATTTTTCTTGAAATATGCAGTAAGAAACCAACTAGCCATTGAATACAAAAATATTAAAATTCAGGCCTTGAATCCATTACCAATTGGTACTTTCTCTCTTGCTGTTCCGACCCAAAAATCCTAAAATGTAAAACCCTAAATTGAAAATATCATATCTAGCCTAATATCCTTCATATCACAGTCAATCCTTGACTGTGATATCTTTGAGAGAGCCCTCTTAGCCTGGTAGGGCTAGCTACTAGGTCAAAGTGGTTTGTAGTTACCTTTGTAAGTCTCCTTTTTAGCATTGGGAGAACTAGTGGAGTGCTAACATTTTGGCGTCGTTGTCAGGGAGCAAAAGCTCTATCGTCCCTGGGAAAGAACAACAACGACCTAGATCTGGTTTCTTATCGTGGACAGTGATCAGACACAAGTAGGTTGAATATTTCATCTAGAGACTCCAATATTGAAGAATCTAGAGTTCCAAAGCTTCATGATGAATCCACTATCTGAAGGATTCAGAGCTTGAAAAAATGATCTACTTGTTCCATTCATCAATATGAAAGAGTATGTTTTTGATCTCATTTCTATTTATGGTTTTAAATAATGTTGGGATCATTTTGAGGATTATTAGATTGACGAAGCCTTTTCAAGGTTTTTCTCTATCTATTTAAAGACATAAAAAGGTAATCCTGAAGATAAGATCAAATTTTTACAATAATTTGTTAGTAAGATAAAAAATGATATTTAAGATTTAGAAGCTCAAATACAGTCTTATCATTTTCAAGATTAGATTGAGCCTTTAGAAAGTGTTTTTCAACTAAAACAAGAGGATATAGAACTCTGCAACGATTTTATAACTAGGGAATATAATTCTTTTGAGGATGGGTTTGATAATTAAAATCTGGAGCAATGGTGTGATAAAGAGAACACATATGAAATACCCTTCCTTAACACAAAATACTTTGAAGATCAACCAATAGATCATGTTTTTATTGATCCCGTAGCAGACTATATGGGAAATTTTTTTAGTTCATGTATTCAATCATGCTTTTTCTATGGAGACCATATCTATCATAAGTTGACACTACCATGGTATGTTTCAGTTTTTGTTTTTTTGATACACAGTCAAGTAGCCATATTATTTCGGCATCTACTTGACTGGCTTCATTGGCACTTTTTTATTATTTGATTCAATGTTTTTTTCAGTAGATTAGAGTAGGATGAGTGTGAAATAAGCTTGTTGGTCAATCATTCTTTCAATATGGATTTCAGTTGGCTTTCAACATTTGGTTTTAGCAATATACAGTTTTCAGTTGTAGTGGGATTTCACTTGCAGAATTAGTTGGTTGCAAGTCAGGTCACAGGTTACAATTTTGGAGAATGAATTGGTTTTCATATTTTGGGATTCGCCCAATAGAAAAGGAATTGATCTGCAAATCCTGAGATCTGCAGTTCTTGACACCTCCTAAAGGAGCTTCCCTCCCCAGTTGGAGCCAGATATTATCACATACTAGTTTTAATTTCAACCTTGGATAATTTGATGGTTTTCTTGAATGTTTTCAACTTTATTTGGAAAAAAATTGATGAGTTGAAGAATCAATCTCCAAAGTCTAATGTTTCACGTCAAATCTCCAAACGATGAGCCACAAATCACGTCTCAATACAACACACATATTTGTTACTGTTACAAACAATTTGTTTCCATCTTCTTGACCTTGATTTGATTGAGGAGAAGAGTATGGCACAAATCTTGGTCCAACAATTTGCTTCATGTCGTGAGGTTTCTATATATATGCTTTCAACCAGTATGCAATTCCTTGCTGTTGAACTTACTCAAGAACCATCTAGCAACTTGACAAGCCTAGTGGCAAACAATGGAGAATGTTTTAAACACCAAAATACCTATTTGAATAACATTGGATTACTTAATAATGAACAATATAAAACATATTCAAATATGAAAATGGGTAACATTGAGGATAATTCAAGAAAGGATAATTGTGTTATTTCTTCAGATACATCAAACTTATGTAACATAAGTCATTTCGTTAGAATACTCGAGTGTTTTCCTGTGTTTGGTGTAATTCAGAGTTTAGCCATGATGACCTTACTGAGGAGCTCCAAGAAGGCTCTATTAGTTTTAGTTTTTCACAATGCAAGATTTGATGCTTGTGTTCTCCATAAATCTCTTGAAGGTGTTGGAGAAATTCATGAAACACGGGCTCAAGAATAATGTAAAATTGGGCCAATCAAAATGATTCTTGATGGAACTGATTAAACAATTACCTGGTGATTTTATGTTATTAGAAACGTTTAATGAGAAATCAATCATTTCAAGAGTTAACTCCATGTACTCTCTCCTGTAAAAATATGTTTTCTAACATGATTTCTCATTAAGCTGATGAGTCAGTGATAGGAAATGAGGAAAATTTCAACAAGGAAAGTTGGAGGCAACTGATTGAGATGGAATTTGTTTTGGTGGACTACCATGACTACTAACTTCATCTTGTTATTAGAATGATAATTTTTCTTGCTTCTTGGATTCAAAGATTTCCAGCATCCTAAATCAAGAGTTTAAAAAAGTCACTTTAGTCATGAACCTTTTTCAAATTTGTTGGTTTCTAGTTAAGTGCCAATATTGATCAACATATGTGCAATGGAAAAATCTTTGGAATGACATTTGATGTACTTATATTTTCATTTTATTGTATATTTGTACATGGCTACTTATGAGTACATTTAAGTTAATAAAATCGCCAAAAAAGGGAGGTTATTTTTTTCCCGGTCTTCCGAGGCAGTTTATAGGAAAATGAGGAAGAATTTTAAAAATACAAAGGAGTTTTTTTTCAAGCACAGACCGGGAAAAAAATAACCTCTTTCATTTTTCCTACAGGTGTCACAGATTGAGAGAATCAATTGCATCTTTGAGCCCTAGTTTTTGGGATTCCGAATTTTCCTGTTTAACACATATTTTTCAAATGCAGATCCCAGGTAAATAGAGGCGAATCACAAAAAGCTGAGAGAGGTTTTTTCTCATAACAAACTGATATACAAAAAAATCCTCCAAATTTTACACAATTTTCATTATTTAGGAGATACTAACTCATAATTTCAGCCCTATTTTTGCAGTGGTTTCGTCTAATTTTGGGAAATATTGTTCCAATTTTTAATGTAACGGGCTGTTATTTTGTGAAATCAATTAGATTTGACTCCCTGAGCTTAGGGGATGGTTGTATCTATATATTTATTGTAAGTTAAATGTAAGAGGGTTTGATTTTCAGCTGGATAGGCTATTGGACTATGTATCTTATCCTAAATATCATTATGCATTTAATGTAAAAGCGTCCTTCTGATGAAATTTGAGATTCGTCACAATGTTTATGTTCAGTATGTATTCCTGTATATCATTTCCATGATTATTTTTTTCTTCTAGTATTTTATGGGATTAAGTGGTACTAATTCATCCATGTTTGATGCTCCTTTCACATTGATGATGCTTGTTATGTGTTGATGGATACTTTTACAAAATTCATCTTCATCTTGCAGGTCCGACCCAAAAAACCTAAAATTTAAAACCCTAAATTGATCCTATCATATCTAGCCTAATATCCTTCATATCACAGTCAATCCTTGACTGTGATCTCATTGAGAGATCCCTTGCCTGGCAAGGCTAGCTACTAGGTCAAAGTGGTATGTGGTTACTTTTTTCAGTCTCATTTTTAGCCTTGGGAGAATTGATGGAGTAATAACACAAAGTACCAATGATGATAAGGCTAATAAAAATGATGGGGAAGAGGAGAGTGAGATACTGGAGAGATATATTGTGTTACAACAATTCAAAGATGTGTTTCCAAAGGCTGTTCCTGAATTACCTCCTCACACATAGGTATATTTTTTTATTTAGTTGATTCTTGGAGAAACACCAACATCCAAGGCATCATACATGATGCATACTCCTAAACTGGTTGAGTTAAAATTTCAGCTAAAGGAGATGCTTGATAAATAATATATAAGGCCCAGTGTGTCTCCATGGGGAGAACCTGTCCTACTCATGAAGAAGAAGGATGATACAATCATATTTTGAATTGACTACAATAAATTAAATAAATTAGCCATAAGGAATACATATCCATTGCCATAGATTGGTGATTTAATCGACCAGTTGAGGGGAGAAGTAGTTTTCTCCAAGATCTATTTGAGTAAAGGGTATTATCAAGTGTGCATTAAGGTATAATTCCCATGCCACTTTAATGTGTTGCATCCTTACTTGGAAAAATTTGTCATTGTATTTGTTGATGAAATCTTGGTATATTACAAAACTGAATAAGAGTATGATGAGAACCTAATTATAGTGCTACAATTTCTCAGGGAACATAATATTTATGCAAATATCAGTAAGTGTTATTTATTTAAATAGAAAATAAATTATTTGGGACACATTTTTTTCAAGGAGGGGATGTCACTTGATCCATATAATATCAAGGCTATCATGGAAGGGCCAACGTCGAGAAATGTCAATGACATCAGAAATTTCATGGGGTTGGAAATATATTACAATAGGTTCATTAGAAACTTCTCCAAGATAGTTGATCCTATGACTTCCTTGCAGAGGAATGGAAATGAATTTGAGCGGAAAATGGAATGTGCAACAAGCTTTGAGAAATTGAAGCAGTTTCTCACTAATGCACTAGTGTTGAGGATTATAGATTCGAACAATGATTTTTCACTTTGTACAAATTCTTGCAAGGAGGGACTGGGTGGAGACTTCATGCAGTAAGGGTAGGTAGTTTGCTATGAGTCATGAAAATTGAATGAGTGTGAGCTAAACTCTGTAACTAATGATTTAGAGTCGACTTCCATTATTCATGCATTAAAAATGTGGAGGCGTTGCCTCCTTGGCAGGATATTCATACTCATGACAATTCATATCAGACTAAAATACTTGTTTGGTCAACCTAAGATGAACATAAGACATGCTAGATGGTTGGACATACTTAGCGATTTTCATTTTTAAATCAAGTACATCAAGGGAAAATAAAACATATTTTTTGATTCACTCAGTAGAGGGATTCAATTGAATCACTTAGTATCCATAAGCTCTTATGGAAAGGACATAGTAGAGTAGGTCAAGCATACATGGTAGCATGATGAGGAGTATCTCCATATAAAAGAAAAAATACAAGGTAGTAAAAATGGAAAGTATGGGTAATATCATCTTACACACTTAATGGTTTGATCATTTTATCACTCCATAATTCTGAAGGCTGAAGATAGAGCCATGGAGGGAAATATCAAATCGCTTTGGAATCCAGGACCTAGCCTTCCTAGACTCACAGAAGGCTCTCTTTGTTAGATGTAGCTTTTTTTATAGGGGAATTTTAGGCTAGCTATTAGTGCATAGGGGGTTTTTTGAATATTTCGTTAAGGCAGCAGAAGAGGGGCATTGGGCTATGGAGTCAAATAGGTGCAAACAGATTCAAATTTATGAACAAATAAGGTCAAGTGAAACCAGGAAAGCTATCCATGTCAATGGATCTTTGCAACTTGTGAAATGGAAAGGAGGAGGAGATTAAGGTTCAACTTAAAGGCAAATAAGACCATCTCTAAATTCTACTTTTAGGTCTCAGAGGAAAACATAATGTACTATTTCAAGACTGAGCAGGGTACCCCATGGTAAATCCTACACAAAAATTTCTATCCACAGTAAAGAAAAGAAAACAATATGTAAAAAAAAAGAATCACAAATTACATGGGAGGAGCAATTCACCGTAGAGCATGACAAAAGAATCTGGAAAATAACATACTCATTCATTCATCCAAAAGAGAGTGCTTACAACCAACAGAGTCTATTACAATGGTTTTTTCCCCTTCTGGGCCTCTCTCATACTGCTGATGCATACAGTATTTATAAAAAACTTAAGTCGGTTAATCTGTCTACTATAGTGATTACATTCAAGAAAAATTGGATAAGTGGAAACATGCAAGTGGTGAGAAGACAAGCTCGACCTCCAAAAATGGCTTTAGCAATCCGTTTATTAATTGTGCAATGATCAGGATCTGGCTGGTGTGATGCTGAAGAGGTGAGGAAGGCTCTGACACCTTGGCTCTTCGTCTGCAGAAAACCATTGTGGGATTGTTAAATTGATGAGGTGCTTGGACAAATTACTATGCTGATGTGTTCACTGCCCCTTCGGCTTCTGATGTTAAATAAAAGTTATTTTTTCACGAACACCCTTTTCTCGACTCAACCTCCTTTGTTTTTACTCCTTGTTGGGGCTTATTCTACCATAAGTCCTTTTGCCGTGTTTTAGCCTATTTATTCATAAAACAGTGTGAAAACCGTAAATGCCCGGACCTGAACATTCTTTAGATTTTATCTTGAAACTACATCGCATCCGCACCAACATCGCACTTAGCATTTCACTATTTCTAAACTTTACCTTTGCACTTATTCATTAAAAGTTGCGATTTGTGATTTGCGATCGGGTCCCACGGCATTTCATATCGCACTTCGTCAGTTATAACACTTACATTCACCTTTATTTATTAAAAATTGTGATTTGTGGTTTGCGATCGGGTCATATCACAAGTTAAAACATTCAACTTGCGAGTGCCTTAATAGGTAAGTTATAAAATGCCCGAAGTGAAAAATGAGAAGAGTTAGATGCTGGAAAGTGAAAAAAGGAAAAAGGTGAGGAAAATGTAGAATACAAAGGTTTTCATGTGGATTCGAGTAATGTATATAGGCTGGATGGGTCCCACCAAATCGCATTGGCAAAATTTTATGTTCTGGTGATGTGTTAAGAAGAAACAGTTAAAACTTGCGAGGTGTGAAGTGGGGGCATGAGGCAAGGTTTATTTGTATAACACGACTGTTCAATGGGCAGGTGGAGCTGTTAATGAAGTCCCGAAAGGTTATGTATGTGGGTCTTTGGGAGTTTAAATGGGATTTAGAGTGTTGGAGTTTATAATTAGGAGAGATGAAGGGTAGGAAGAGGGTAGATGGCATGAATGGGGGCATAATGGAGTTTTCTCACCATCACGCTTAATCAGTAAGACTTTTCTCTTTCAACTAAACTGAAAGGAAAATATATTCATTTCATGCTCTTGACAGCTAGGATCTCCCTTGTTTTTTCTGAAAATAAATGATAACCATGGAATATTATTTTCAGTATGAAAAATCTAATCAATAACCAGTCACCTTATGATACTGTGAAATACAGGAGTCTAATAGTAGCTCCAAATGGGGATGGCATATCGTTCAGAAGTTTTCAAGAACACTGTAAACTAGTGGCAGGATCCATTGGGCTGATCCCAAATCTGCAACTTAATCTGCTACAAAACCTCTGTGGCTGACAATATGAAATCAACACTCTTTGCAAAATGAAGTCTAGAATACACTTGTACTCAAAACTGGAAAGCAATATGAAACTAAAACTGAAAATATGCTCAGAGTATTGAGCTTATTTGCACACCCACATACCCTACTTTACTAAAATTGTTGCTATTCTAAATGATACAATAATGCCAGTGCAGCCAGTCAATCAGCAACCGAAACAGATGGGTAACTTGACGGCTTGTTAGGAAAATAAAAAATATAAATTGATTATGTGTCCTCATAACCAAAGTTATAATATGTAATCGTAGCTGTTGATGTATTTGATCCTTATAGAGAATACATGTTTGAAAACTTAAGCTAAAAGGAACCTCCATATAATCAGCTATAGGATCAATAAAAGAATGATGTATTGTATTTGTTGCTAGGCCTCCAATGACTATTTGAGTAGTTGTGTCCTCAATTTTAAACCTTGTAGCCTCATCTTTAGTTTGGTACTTGAAAGCACAATCATCCTCAATATGTAAGTCAAGAGGTAGTACAATTTCCTCTTGCTTAGGAGAAGGAAGGTTTTCCAAGAATTATTTAGGATCTCAAAAATTATATGACTAAATTGTAGAATTCAAAAGTTCAATACCGGTTTCATATATTTCAACAACTATCTCCAGAAAAAATGTTTTAGCTTCAGGCCTAAAATTGCTTGATTTCAAAGTAAGAAATACAACCCCTAGGAAATCTTCATCAAGCTGAAATTCTGATATCTGATTCCTGAATGAATTCAAAACTTCACTAGATAGAAGTTCTGCCACAAACATTTTCATCTTGTTCGGCAGGAGCTTTGGTCAGCATGTTGTGGAGTCGCCATGAATGCTCAAAATTTGTGTTCTTTGAATCATGGAGTCACTAGGTGAATAATGTAGCCTTGTTGTGTCTGGTCATTGTCCACCACCAATAATCAGATTTGAACTTTGATGTGCATTTTGAGGAAGATAAATTTCATCCCCAGTGGAGTCGCCATTATGTTATCACTCTGTAATTCTGAAGGCTAACAACAGAGCCATGGAGGGAAACATCAAACCGATTTGGAATCCAAGACCTAGCCTTCCTAGACTCAAAGAAGGCTCTCTCTGTTAGATGTAGCTTTGTTTATAGGGGAATTTTAGGCTAGATATTAGTGCATAGGGGTTTGTTTGAAGATTTGGTTGAGGCAGCAGAAGAGGATCATTCGGCTAAGGAGTCAAACGGGTGCAAACAGATTCAAATGGATGAAAAATTGAGGTTAGGTGCAAGTAGGAAAGCTAGCCATGTAAATGGATCTTTACAGCTTGTGAAATGGAAGGAGGAGGAGATTAAGGTTCAACTTAAATTCATAGTAGACCGTCTCTGAATTATGCTTTTATGTATCAGAGGAAAACATAATGTACTGTTTCAAGACTGAGCAGGGTACCCCATGGTAAATCCTACAAAAAAATTTATATCCACAGTAAAGAAAAGAAAACAGTATGTAAAACAGAAGAATCACAAATTACATGGGAGGAACACTTCACCACATATCATAACACAAGAAGCTGGAAAACAACATACTCATTCATTCATCTAAAAGAGAGTGCTTACAACCAGCGGAGTCTATTACAATGGTTATTTCCCCTTCCGGGCCTCTCTCATACTGTTGATCCATACAATATTTATAGAAAACTTAAGTCGGTTAATCTATCTACTATAGTGATTACATTCAAGAAAAACTGGACAAGTGGAAACATGCAGGAAGTGATAAGACAAGCTCAGCCTCCAACAGTGGCTTTAGCTTCCCATTTATTAATTGTGCAATGATCAGGATCTCGCTGGTGTGATGTTGAAGAGGCGAGGAAGGATCTGACACCTTAGCTCTTCATCTATAGAAAACCATTGTGGGATTGTTAAATTGATGAGGTACTTCGATAAATAACTGTGTTGATGTGTTCGCTACCCTTTCAGCTTCTTCTATTAAATCACAGTTACTTTTTCATGAACTCTCTTTGCCTGACTCAACCTCCTTTGTTTTTACTCCCTGTCGGGGCTTATTCTACCATAAGTCCTTCTGTCACATTTTATCCTATTTATTCATAAAACAGAGTGCAAACCACAAATTCCCAGACTTGAAAATTCTTTAGATTTTATCTCGGAACTACATCGCATCCGCACCAATATCGCACTTCACATTTCATTGTTTCTAAAATTTACCTTTGCACTTATTCATTAAAAATTGCGATTTGTGATTTGCAATTGGGTCCCACCGCATTGCATATCGCACTTTGGTAGTTATAACACTTACCTCCACATTTATTTATTTATTAAAACTTGCAATTTTTTATTTGCGATCGGGTCATATCTCAAGTTAAAACATTTAACTTGCGGGCGCCTTAATAAGTAAGTTATAAAATGCATGAAATGTGAAATCCGATGAGCTAGACGCTGGAAAGTGTGAAAAGGTGAAAGGTAAGGAAAATGCAGAATACGAAGGTTTGCATGTGCATTTGGGTAATGTATAAAGGTCGGATGGGTCCCACCAAATCGCATCGGCGAAATTTTATGTTTCAGTGATGAGTTAAGAAGAAATGGTTAAAACTTGAAGGGTGCGAAATGTGAGCATGAGGTAAGGTTAATTTGTATAACACGGCTATTCGATGGGTGGGTGGAGCTGCTAAAGAAGTATTGAAAGGTTATGTATGTGGGTCTTTGTGGGTTTAAATGGGATTTAGAGTGTTGGAGTTCAAAATTAGGAGAGATGAAGGGTAGGAAGAGGGTAGATGGCATTAATGGGGGGAAAATGGAGTTTTCTCACCATCATGCTTAATCAGTAACACTTTCCTCTTTCAACTGAACTGAAACGAAAATATGTTCATTTGATGCTCTTGACAACTAGGATCTCCCTTGCTTTTTATAAAAATAAATGACAACCATGGAATATTATTTTCAGTATGAAAAATCTAATCAATAACCATGCACCTTGTGATACTGTGAAATAATGGAGTCTAATAGATCAGAGTAAAAAATAGAATATATGTGCAAAAAAAAGTTGAATTTAAAAGGCTCGTAATGAGAGAGTTTCATAACAACAATATTCTAGTCACCCAGGATACCAAAAGACTATTATGGCCATCAAAAAATTCTATTATTGGCCCAATTTGAAAAAGGAAGTATATGAGTATATTTCTAGATTATTGGAGTGTCAGAAGGTGAAGGTTTAATGTAAACATCCAACAAGATTATTGCAGCCTATTCCCATTCCAAAAGGGAAGTGGGAGGTGATGTCCATGGATTTCACCATAGGTTTTCCTAGAACCTCCAGGCATCATGATACATTATGGTGGTCCTTGACAAGTTCAAGAATGTGGCACATTTTGTATATTTCAAGTCCACTAAATCAGCTAGTGAAGTGGCTCAAATATTCATAAAGTATATTATGGGTTTGGATGGAGGTCTCAAGAAAATAATTTTAGGTAGAGACGCCAAGTTCATGTCAAAATTTTGGAAGGAACTATTTGCAGGCTTGGGGACAGATTTTTCCTTCAGTACTTCTTATCATCCACAAATGGATGGGAAAATATATAGGACAAACAAAATCCTTAAATACATGTTGAGGATGTCCATGATGCACCATCCAAAGAAGTGGGAAGAGTATCTTCCACTTGTAGAGTTTGCATACAACAATGGGTACCATGAATCTGTAAAGATGAACCCATTCAAGGAAATTTATTGAAGGAGTTGTAACACTCTTATTAAATAGGTTTACCCAGTGAAATGAGTCCTTATTGGGCCCAATATATTAAAATATATAGAGAAGCAAATGCATATTATTAGGAACAATTTAAAGGTGCTACAAGACATGAAGTACAAATATGCAAATTAGCATAGAGTGAATAAGGAGTTTCAAGTTAGGGAACATGTTTACTTGAGAGCCATACACAAGAAAATATCTTTGAATATTGGGCCATGTGCCAAGCTAGCACAATGGTTTTGTGGGAAATTTGAGATACTTGAAATAATTGGGTTTGTTATGGTGGTTTTGGTGCACAAGTGTACCAATCCACACTTGCTTAAGAGAAGTGGTCATTGCCTCTTAAGCTTTGGTCACAGGTAGATAAAAAAAATAGTTAGCAAGTTAGTGAACATTCTTTAAAACATTAAAAAAACTAAAAAATGATATAATATGCATATGTAGAGAGAAACAAGATGAAACTAAACATAAACATGAAAGCTCATAAAGAGTTAAATAAAACAATAATACTAACAGTGGCATCAATGTCCCCTCTTATTGTTTGCTATTAGGGAGAAAGATAGTACGTTTACACACTTGCCAAGGGGCCCTTAGAACTATGGAGTTCTAAGACCCGATGCAAGGAATTTTTTACCTTCTAGCTTCTTGGTGAAAGGTCTCTCTCTCTACTATAAAGGATTGGAGTGTGCCTTGTGGTCTCGGAAAGTGGGTTCCACCACTCTCAGGTCTGCGCGGATTTTTGAGGGAAAGTCACGTAAAGGCACACCTATCGAAGAAAAATGCATGCAAAGTCGCATTCTACTAGTGTCTTGAGTGTGCAATTTTATTTTTCCTCTCGACCTTAGAGATTTTTAAAAAAATTCAGATTCTCTAATGTGCCTCAGCCCTGTAAATCCTTCTGCCTAACATTTAGTAATGTCATCTTTGCTTGTCTGATTTTCCAGTGATAACAGTTACACCCTAATGTGTTAGGTCTAGGAAGAACTGTATAACCAAAATACATTATAGTTTATTTTCTGTGCACTATGTGGAGAGAGAGAAATAATTGTGTGTAGCAAAAAGTTGTAAATGCCTTATAATGGGTTGAAGAGTGACCATGTCCTGTGGGAACCCTGCAAGAAATAGTATGATACAATAAATACAATTTTTCTATGAGGTGGGCATGTCCCATGCTCGTGATGCTTTGGATAGCTAAAAAAATCTATCTGACAGATGCAGATTATGTCTGTGTCACTAGTATAGTAGTGATCTGTTGATTGGTTGATGACGACGATTGTTGACACCCTCATGGGAATTTTTTCTTTGACAATAGGTGGAATGTGGTACCCCCATGCGTAAGCTTAGTATGGAATATAAATTCTCATTGTACGCATGGGTGTATGACTGGGACCTTCCCGTGTAAGCATTGCTGAAAGAGATGCTTATAATGGCATGGGTCTTCGACGAATTTGAGCAAAGTGCAATGGTTGTAAGGTACGACACCATATTGACATGAAAGCTTGTGTTGTATTCCAATTTCAGGAGGATCGATGACATCTATGGGCAATGATGATTCCCATAGTGCCACCCGAGGATGACCCTATTATGGCGAGGGGAAATCCAAGGTATCGCTTCCTTTTTGGAAAATAGGAGTTGACGTCAATAAAAAGGAAGCCTCAACCAAACGAGATAGTCACTTATTCAAGGGATCAGGATCTTGGATTCGATAGGTTACATAAGCATGATGGTGAGGGGTGACATAGAATTGATGATGGGGATTCAGTGGCCCAAGTTAAGAGTATAAAATGCACCTTGGTGGTAGTTATAACTATTTTTGATGAGGAAATCCCTAGAGTTGGTAGGACGTCCAGGATGTTTGAAAGGTGTGATACTTCGACCAAGGGTGACTAGGGACTACTGCTATGGGAGAAAAATGGATGGATGAGTGGGGGGAATTTTTTCACCATTTGTGTTCTTTGTACACTTACCAAAATAATGAAACAATGGGATTTGCATTGTACAAAACAGAGAGACGGGTGCCTCAAAACATGAAAGTGCTCACTCACCGATGATTTGAGGAAGGTGTTTTTGCTGAGGGTGGGGGCCCCATTTGTCAGTCTCTTGTGTGGGGGTGATGAACCAGATGGAAAATATTGCATATGGGCTATGCTGATGGAGGTATGGTAGGCCAAATGTGAGGCGCAATGGTGTGCTTTCGATCTGCTTGCAAAACCTGGTAGTTCGGGAAAGGGGTTTTATTTTGATATGGTAAAACTTGACTTGATGCATGGTGGTTGAATGGACATGAAGTGATTCTCGGACTAAACTGGTATGGCCATCGCATCATGATTTTTCTCATATATGTTCTACTTTGAGTGACAGGCACCATGGAAGGGAGCTCTACCGACCAACAAGGATGTTTATCATGTGCAAGGTTGGGAAATGATAAACATGGTCAGGTGCTTGGAACCTATGGTTAATTTTTTGTGGAGAAATGATGTCAGGATATGCAAATTTTTTCTGGGACCCTATCATGTTGAGGGTAGAATGATACCTACTCTGGTACTTTCAGTGGATGGAGCAATGGATGGTTTGTGCAATACCTGCAACAAAATACCCCATGTGAAAGCTTCTTCTTCATTCAAATATTATTGAAATACATGTGTTAAATGAAAAAAAGATGAGAGAGGGCATACTTGTTGGCACTGAAAATTTATTTTCGGAGGTGTGAATATGTGGAGCCTCATTTGGCATTATGAGGTGCTGATCACTGTGTTTCTTTTGGTTCCATGATTAGATACTCTGAGCTCCATTTTTCCTTTGGAAGTTGTTACTTTTCTCCTAGTTTTGATTTCGGTTGGGTTTCCCCTAGATCGGGATTGTGGGGGCCATTGCTGGTTACTGCCCCCTATCCAGGATCTCCCTTTTGTTTTCTCCTTGGCTTCTTTTTGCAGCATTTTGAGGATTTTCATAATTATCCTAGTTGTATGGTTGCTGATGAGCCTGGGAAGGTTGCACTATATTGACTAGTGCATTACGCTATGGTGGTGGTCCATTCTGTACGAGGAATGGGGGATATTGGTTCCCTTGTCCCTGGTTGGTATATGAGTGCAATGGTGACTTTCATGATAGCCAGGTTGTGATACATTCTTAGTAGAAACATATGGGTATCGAGGGTACTGATTACTATTGCCTAAGTATCCTTGGGCTAAAGACCCGATCAAACTATCTCTAGTATTGACATGCATGGTACTATTGTTGCCTAGGTGATCTTGGGAAAAATACCTGATCAAACCATATGCGGTATCGACGCACATGTTACTACTGCTGCCTAGGTGATCTTGTGCCAAAGACCCGATGAAACTGTCTGCAGTATTCGACCTACCTGGTAACTCCCCGCGTATCATGGGTACTACTGCTACCTAAGTGATCTTGGGCCAAAGACCTATGTAAAACCGTTTGCAGTATTCATCACACACGGTAACTCCCTGAGTCTATTAGGTACTGATTACTGCTACTTAGGTGACCTTCGGCCAAAGACCCAATCAAATTGTATGCAATATTCTATGCACCTGAAAACTCCCTCGGTGGAAAGTTTGACAACTCAAGAGAGTGAGGAAATCATGTTCCCCTGTCCTTGGTTTGTGAATGACTATTGGGGGGGAGCTCTTTCGTCAGCATTTATAGCTGTGTACTGGGTCCCCTAAGTTGGAGGGTATGGAACTCCTCGCTGATGGTTGTACGACTGTGCCCTATTGGTCATGTTCTCCGAAGGTGCATGATGACTCTGGTAGCTGGGTTGCGAGATGTTGTGGCTAGAATCATATGCGTAACCAGGGTACTGAACACTTCTGCTTAGGTGATTTTGTGTCAATGACCCAGTCAAACCATCTGCAGAGTTCAACGCGCTTGGAAATTCTTTTTAAGTTTGCAGGTGCGGGGCATTAGGCAGGATATTGTAAATATATCCCGACTGCGTATAAATCAGCTTGAGCTGTTGGGCCTTACTATTGGCGTCCTCTTCGGATGTGGGATTTTGGGTTGCCACATTCTTTGAAATATCTGCAGTGAGAACAGGTCCAATAGAACTTGATCGTCGAGTTTGGATTTACACAAACTACGACATCCCTGCCATTCATGGAGATGGTTCGAGATATCGACGACTGGTGTCTGTCTAAAGTGTGTAAGTAATTCCATCCCAGAATAATGGTGGATGGGTAATTGAAAATATGTTAGGAACGCTATAGAAAGGGCACTAAAGGTTCCATGTGTAGCAGAATGTTTCTCCACATACCATTTCGTAGCTGGTCTGGTTAGGGTGCGTTGTAATAGTCAAAGCCGAATAGTATTATCAATGATGCTGTTCGACGAACACCACAGGTGGAAAGTCATAATGTGATTTCTTGGGTCTTCCTCTTGCTTCCCTTTGAACTTTGGAATGTCCAAAGGGAGCTTCGTGGGCATGGGGGGCCATGTTTGGTTGTGTGCAATATGGTCGTTCATTAACTTGGTTAGATCGAGCAAGTTCAATGATGCTAGGAATAGTGAATGCAAGTTGGGAGCCAATGCACACTGTGAAGACACATTGTTCTGATTAGATATGGGGTTTTTCTGCAATGTACCCAATTGTGTGTTCACTTGGCTTCCTGAATGGATAGCACTCCTTTTCCCCCAGGGGTTGTGGGAGGAGTGTTATGTGGTTACCCTATGGAGGTGTCCACTGGTGTGGCATTGGGTGACCGTCGAGGGTTCCCAACTAAAGATTCCCCAATAAAGGATGAACCGATAATGGTGGTAGTGTTTCTTCTTTAATGCCTAAATAGAAAAAGACCTGGAACTTCTCCCAACAATGGGGGGAGGTCCAAAAGACGTCTATATCGATGAGGTCCCGTTGGGTCCACTATGGTGTTGAATAGGTATGGTTTTGGAAAAAATCCTCAGTTCTATGAGTGGTGAAGTATCAAAGAAAAAATGGTGACCACATACATAAAACAAAGAAAAAATAAAATTTATTTTTCATTTAAATTATCTCTATGTGATTAAACAATCAAAAAATGGTTTTGGTTGTTTTTGCGCGTGATACTTAAAATCTTAGAGACCTATACGTCCTCACACTCTCAATAATAACTGGGCCTTATGAAGATATCTTCTGATGGGTACTAGGGCAAACATCCCGAAAGAATTGGCGACGCCTTTGAGTAGCCAAAGAATCGACCAAGGTAATGGGTAGAGGATCTAGTGATGCCTTCACCGTCACCTATAAGGAAGGATGCCCTAGATTTGGCCACTAAGTATTATCGTCCCACGTGAGCATTTGAGTATTGATCTTCTTGGTAAATAAGGTACCAGTACTGAGTATTAGATGGGTCAGGTAGCCCAAATAATACTACATGCATTGGGCTTGAGCTTAACCCCCTTTGAATTAGGTCTTTGTGGCGCTCGAGTTTTCTTTTCCATGGGAAGATAGCTAGATTTTAAATTTCCCTAAAAATTAAACTTCTATGTTCAAAATGTAAACTGACCAAAGGCCGATTATTAGATGCCTACCCCCTTGGTCCTAACCTAAAGTATAATTTCTCTTGTGGCCCCTGTGGGGAGAGTTAATGAGCTTAGTTATGTTCATTAGGTTAGTTTTAGATTGTGAGAAAGAAGTGAACAATCGCATAGTTTTAACATGCGGATACACGGTGATCCTTTACACATCCCCTATTAATCTACGTTTGTATTTTCCTTGCTATAAGAAAATCATATACGGATATGGGCCGCTTACAATTTTGCCTAGTTAATCTAAGTGATCAGCTAAATGGGGATGGAAAATTATTAGAAGATAACTTTCATATGCTTGCCTTGGGTCACAAAAAGGTGCAAAGGAAGTAGATATTAATTGCTCTCTTAGGATAATTACTTCTTGGTCCCAACTCCTAGAGCCAAATTTTTTTTTTTAACTAAAATGACTTTAAACTATGAAAAATGAAAAGCTAGCTAAGCATGTGTGGATGAAGGCCACTTACTCTAGCTAATTAGCTATGTGTTTTTGGTTTCTATGTTCGCAAAAATAAGTTATTTTGGATTGCAATTAAATTCCCCCCTACTTAAACTATGTGGTTTTTTTGTGAAAATAAACTTTGAAATTTTAAAACTAGCACCTAACACTACTCAAATGTAGCCAACAGTGAGTTTTAAATAGTCATGGGACACCTCACAAAGTGCTAGCAGTTTTTCTATAGGCTGCCAGTCACTTTACAAATAGGAAATGAAGGAAAATAACATAATTTTTTTTCCTTTGTTTTCCACGCGCAAATGTCTCACAAACATGTGAAAATTATCGCGCAGGTTAGTGTTGAATGCGCACAATCAGGCGTGTCTATCTATGTGAAATGCGCTTGAATTTCCTAAAAAAAAAAATCTGAAGCTTCTGAGCCTCAAACTCTCACTAAGGGTGAATGAGTAGAGAAGAAGAGAAGAGGGGTTGTCCAAGCCACACTCCAGAGCAGAGAAAATGTCCCTGCAACAGGCGCAACCACATTAACTAGAAAAAGTAAAGTCAGTGAAGTCGAGAATCCTGTTATCGTGGTTTTGGTGCACAAGCGTACCAATCCACACTTTATTAAGAGAAGTGATCACTGCCTCTTAAGCTTTGGTCATAGGCACATAAAAAAAAGAGTTAGCAAGTTAGTGAACATGATATAAAACATTAACACACTAAAAAATGATATAGTATGCATATGTATAGAGAAACAAAACAAAACTAAACATAAACACGAAAGCTAATAAAGAGTCAAACAAAACAATAATACTAATGGTGGCATCAATAACCCCTCTTATTGTTTGCTATTAGGGAGAAAGATAGTACATTTACACACTTGCCAAGGGGCCCTTAGAACTATGGAGTTCTAAGACCCAATGCAAGGACATTTTTACCTTCTAGCTGCTTGGTGCAAGGTCTCTCTCTATACTCCAAAGGATTGGAGTTTTTGGATGGCCAACAACTGAATCCCCTCTCTACTTCTACTCTAGATTACACACTGCTAGATTTCTTCAAAGAAATTTTGGCCAGCATAAAAATGTGCTCTCATTTTTTTCATCTCTTGGTGGTATTTTATAGATGAATTCAAGTTCTCCTTCCCTCTCTTGGTACATTGGTGGATGCTAACCCAAGAGAGGGGGTTGATTCCGTTGTGTGCAAATTGATTCCTTTCTGTGCTCCCTTGAGGTCCCAGGGAGGCTTATGTGGCTGTCCTTGGTCGGCCTCAAGTGTCGGATCATTTTCTTGGAGTGTGCCTTATGGTCCGAGAAAGTGACTTCAACCACTCTCAGATCCGCACGAATTTTTGAGGGAAATCCACGCAAAGGCGCATTCTGCTAGTGTCTTGAGTGCACAATTTGATTTTTCCTCTGGACCTTAGATATTTTTAAAAATTTTCATATTCTCTAATGTGCCTCATCCTTGTAAATCCTTTTGCCTGACATTTAGTAATGTCATCTTTGCTTGTCTAATTTTCGAGTGATAAGAGGGTTATTTGGCCTATAGACTGGCCTTACCTCCGTTAGTAAAATTCCATATGTTTTCCATGTTTCTTTGCTTAAAATATATGTACAGGATTATAACCATGTGCTTGATTGGTTTGTGCCATGGGTGGAACCAGAGGGATAGTTCCAGCTATATCCATTATGTAACGCACACCTCCCTTCACATCTACCCACTTTCACCAACTTGCCTGGGGTAAACATTAGATGAGACACAATTATGACCAAAATCAACCTCCTAGGTGACCTTAAGGAAATGGAGTTGACAAAAAACCCTTACTAACTTCCCTCAGGTGCCACAGGACCCTTCAGGAGTAATCCAATCCCTCCAGATGTCCATCGCTTGAGCCAACCTCATGTTTCCCTGAGTTTTACCCCCAATCGATCCCTTTCAAATGCATCGGTGTGACTAGAGCCTCCCAGTTGCATGTATAAGCTTGCATCGGTGCATTTGTGGAATTTTTTACTCAATGTTGTTCCAACTAATGCATATTTTAAGGATAAATTCTAGGGATGGGGCTAGACCTCTACCCTGAAATCCCTATAACTTTCACAAATCATAAATTAGAAAATGAAAATTTTTGTAAACCAAAAATTGACACTAGGATTAGGCATATATGTCATGAATACAAGACTAAGCATAAGGCACTAAAAATTCATATATAACTTTTCAATAAGGATCACCACCCTCTCCCATTAGTTGTCTTAACATTAATTAGTTTTTGCATCAATTATTATTTTAGTTACAAGTAAAAACATGAATTAAACCATGACTAGAACCAATCACATAACCATTCTTATAACCAACATATAACCACATAAAAAACCATAAAATAAAAATATTTAAAGCCACATAAATATAATTACAAAAGAAAGAGAACTTAGCTTTCATTAAACATAGGCAAGAGCCAACTAGGTTTGGGAATTCCATGTACCGCCCAACCATAACCATGCCTTAACTAAATATTTCTTTTAGATAGTCACCACCATGGCATATTCAAATCATGAATGTGGGATCTCATGGATAAATCAATCCAAAAAAAAACAATGGAATCTAGAGGTTTAACCACCTCCACCCTCACCATACCGTGATCTCACCTAAACCAACACTGATATCAGAAAACCGAACCGATCTTGAAATGCCTCCGGATCTCATCACTATCCTTGAAGAATTTTTCATCTCCTTGTTTCTAAGCTTTAACGCAATCCACACTAGATCACTAAGACCTTACTAAGACACCACCCTTAGGGTTTAGCGTGTATCCCGCCAAAACCAGTCAAGGGATTCCTAGGAATTTGGGAATGAACCTAAGACCACCTCCACCCCAAATTACGAAACCATCCATTAATTCCAAAGCTAAAAACCAAGAAAAATCCAATCCTACCATGGCTATCCATAAAAAATGCAAGGAAAGGATGAAAACTACAGTAAAAAAATGGAAAAACCATGCCATCGATAGTAAAAGAACCAAATACCGATGTGCACATACCATGTCTGTCAAGAAAATTTAGGAAATCATACATGAAATCTATTACCTGCAAGTTATCCTACTGAAGTTTCTTGATCCTTGCTTTCCTTTCCTTTTCCTTCCTTTGCTTGATTTTCCCTTTCTTGGTCCAATGTTGAAATACTCGACGAAAACTCTGTGTGTCCAAGAGTGTGAGAGAGAGAATAGATAGAGAGATCCAAAACTGAACTAAAAAAAAAAAGGTACCAACTGATCCTTAGAAGCATTTTTTTTAATGAGGCCTATATTTTCTTCATTTTCCATTATTTTCCTTCAATCTCCTCATCACATGCAACCTATGACCTTTCACCTTCCTTTTCTCCTAATTTAATTTATTTTCATAAATAAATGTGCCAAAAATAGTTTTTATTTTTTCAAAGCCTTAGCCATTGCCTTTTATAATTTCCCTTTAGCCATAAACACATCTAGTGATTCCCACTAGGATATCTCTGCCCAAAATTAAGATTGGAATAAGTGCACCTTAAACGTGGTCTTATTTTTTCCTTTATTAACTTATATTACATGAACTTTTAGCATTGGTATGTTACAGAACCATCCCCCTTGGGGAACATCATCCTCGGTCTTAAACCACACCTATACCTCAAAAAAACCACTGAAAAGAAAAAATACTGCCCATGGAGCTTTATAACTTAGCTCGATGGAGTATTTACAATCAATAATCTGCTCAAAGAAAAAACCATCATGAAAACATGACAATATAACATCCATATTGCTTATTGGAGCTTTATAAATTGGCTCATGGCATTATTTACAATATCAAACATACATAAATATCTACAAATAACAAAAATTCTTTGCCTCAACTGACAAAGAATGAAGGATACATAACCCACATTTGATCTGACATCTCCCATGTATCTTCTTTGGTATCAAAGTCCTTCCACTACACTTTAACTTGCTTGATGGATCTGTTCCCAAGCATAAGTTTTTTCCGCTACAATATGTATTGAGGTTCTGACTGGAATTATCCTTCTTGCTCCAACTATAATACAAACCAATCAATAAAATGATCAACATCCTTTATATACCTTTTTAGTAATGAAACATGAAAAACATCATGGACTTTCACTGTTGGAGGCAGTGCAGGTTGATATGCCATTGGTTAAATCCTCTCAAGGATCTCAAAAATCCCGCAATATTGTGCTGCCAACTTGGCACATGATCAAATCCTCAAGGATGTCTTCTTGGGATTGATGTGAAAATACACATGCTCCCCAAACTGGAACTCCTTAAATTCCTTGTGTTGGTCTGCATAAATTTTCTGCCTATCTTGTGTTGCCTTTAAATTATTATTTATAACCTGCACCTCTTATTCCATTTCTACCAACATGTCTAGTCCAATAAGTACCATGTTCATTGGATCACTCTAGCTGATGGGAGTGTTACAACTCCACCCATACAGTTCCTTGAAAGGACTCATCCTCAACTTGTTAGCCACCTATAAATTTTTGTCAATCAAACAGGTGGCTAAATATGTTTTGAGTCTTCAAGAGAAACATTTCCCTTGAAAATATTTCATCCTTGAAGCCTACATGTGTTTTCTGCCCTTTGAAGAAATCTTCACTACTGTTTCCATTTGAAAAGCCTCACTGTTTGTGAAAGAGACTGCTGTAAAAAAGGTCTCCATCTGCCCTATTTCAACCTCACAAAGCCTCCATTTTCACCTACTTCTTCCCCTTTCAAAATTCCTCCAAATCCCTCACTAGCCCACTAAATCATCAAATTACCCCTTTTAAACCTTATAGATCCCTTTATTTGGTTTAAAAAACCCCTTTTCTGCCTACCAAAACTCCTCTTATGGCTTAAAAAACACTAAACTTAAGCCTAAAACACCCTTTTACATTATAATAGGCTTAAGCCCCTTTCGGCTAGCACTTAGCCCCTTTCTTCACATAAAACCTGGCACTAGAATCAGGCTCTAGCCCTTGGGCACTAATCGCAATCGAGAGTTTTCGGTGAACACCTTTCCTCTGTTCTTCCTAAAACCTCCGATGCGATTGGTCTTCTTCTTACCGACCCCTGCTATAATCCCCACCGTTGATCTACACGGATCAACGGCTATCGCTCTTTCCCATTCTCTGCTCATAACCCCTGTCCATTACCCCCTGATTGAGTATGGACCATCGATCTAGTTCCAGATCGGACGGCTAGCGCTTAATCGCATCGAGCTCGTCCATCTGTTTGCCCCCCCCCCCCCGCCTGTGCGATCTCCGATTATATCTTAACTGTCCATTGTACATGATCCAATGGTCGGAAATAAACCCGACAGATCGACATACCTCTGCGCTGACACTCTTATCTTTGATCATCACCATCCATTGAGTAGATCCAACGGTCAAGATCGTCTCCGCAACCATATAACCTTTCTCCCCTTTGTAAAGCCTTCCACTTCATCGTCGAATTACAACCGTCCGTCGTATAGATCCTACGGCTCACAATTAACCCGATGAACCCGATGGCCCGCTTTCACCCGTGCATCTTCCCCCATCGCGCTCACACCTCCACCGTCATATCTCCCCACCTGCAATCCAATGACCGATACACATACAGCGTTATTTTGGCATCCGAAATTTAACATTTTGAAATCACATGATATGGGCGGTTTTTTTTTTCCACATGTCACACGATGAATGGAATCACATGATTTTTGTTAAAATCATTTTCCACCTCCGACCCCGTGGAAAAAGAACTCCGATTTTCTGCTTACCGCCCTTTCGGTCCCACCACCAAATACGCCTGATTTCATTCATTCTAACCTATTTTCCTTTGTATTTGTCCCGGCGCTAAACTTTTATGTTTAACACTGAAGCGACTTTTTCCGCCTAATTTAGTCTAAAACTTGGTTTCTTGGCATTGCGCCATGTAACCTTTCCGCTCATCCGTCTAACCTCTTCCTCACGCAATCTCGACCGTAAACTACCTATGTATAACCCAATCTAACGGTCCAAAACGCAAGACGCCCCAAACCTTCATCATCTCAGTTTATCACCGTTCTGCCATGTTTTTACCCGTTTTCTTCGTTGCATCCACCATTTCCGTCACTGCGCCACCATTTCCACGGGCCTCCACAGCATTCCTCCCCACACTCCCCTTGGATTTTGTAACATGTATATTGGGTTTTTTGCATGTTTACAAAGTGGTAAATGAATTCTATCTCCACAGTCACAATCACTATGATTCGGAGCACAGGAAGACCATCACGGAAGCGACAGAGAGTATCAGTGAAGAGGATTAATGGATTTAAGGCTCTTGATTGAAGATTTAACAGCTATAATCCAATGTTTAAAGCTCAAAAGATGCAGTAAAGACCATGAAGAGGATTAAAAGGCCTAGTAAGGTCTAAAACACATGAAACAATCCATATCTTGGTCTTAAGATCAGCAAAACACTTTTCCTCCAAAAAGGACTATCAACCTAATTTCCTCCATCTTCCATCAAACACCAGAACCATTATTACATTGATAGAGGCCTTAAAAACTGTCAGGAAAATAGTTATGGAAGTATGGGAGACCTTGCAGACCTTCTATCCATGTTACTTATTTCAGAAGGCAATGCAGAGTACCATTAGTCAGAATACTTCAGAGAACATACCTAGAGTCATTAACAAAGACTTCTAGACCATACTTCAGAGTATGCACAGTTAATGAAGAGCCATTTTGCAATGGGCACTCGACCTTCTTCTCCTCTGTCGTAATGAAACAATTAAGTTTACATCTACTCCTGCTATCACTCATTCTCCTATAAGAACTCCCGAATAATACATTGTAAAGGTTGTTATTGTTAGTTGTAGGGATTCTTTTAGCTGTTAGAACTACTATTGGGGGAAGTAGCTGAGTAGTTTGTAATTTAGTAGGCTGGGAGGAGAATTTTGGAATGTAAAGAGCCATTGAGCTTAAAATTATGTGACTGGTTTTGTACATCAATTGAACAAGCAAATTTCACAGGATCCTGGTCTATATTATAGGTGATGTTTTCCTTACTGAATTGTCTCATTTCATGCTTAATCACACTGTCCATTATTCTCTGGTAAGAATCAGTAAACTAGCTTAGGATATATTGCTGCAAAGTACCCTAAAGCTTCCTACTCTTCTTATCTTAGATGTTTTCCGCTATTCACATATCTAAGAGAAAATTCATCATAATTTAACCAGTACAGAAGTTGGCTGGTCCTTGCTTACTGATGTGTGAATTTGGATTTTGTTTCCTTAGATGTTCTTGTTTGGCTTCAGCTGGAAGAATTGGGATACTGGGGATTTAGTGTTAGCCCTATCCACTAGGGTCCTTTTCCAACAGTTGGCTTTTCTAAGATCCCTTTGAGTGAGTGTCAAAAGCATTGAAGGTTAAAAGTCCTTCTCTGATCTTAGGCCTTGCTCTGTGTATAAATCTTAAATGTTTTCTACTATTCTAAAAGTGGTTATGAGGACTGCTGGATTGTCTTCTTTGAGAGTATGTTGAAAGCAAGCTGGGTTAAAATCCCTTACTTGATCTTAAGCTACCTTTTGTGTCTTTATGAGAGTCTCCTTTGAAGTATGTCAAAGCAGGATAAGTTAAAAGCCTTTGCCTAATCTCAGACTGCACTTTGGTTTCTTTCTTTCACCCATTCTTAATGTTCCATTCCACCATCTATCTAAAAGATCCTTTGGTATAGATGAATTTCCCTATGAAAACCCTTGGATAGTTGTTATGCAAGTAATCCCCTTTCATGACTCCATAGCCCAATGGATTAACCTTTCTCTTAACCCATCTTCCCATGCTGAAACATCCTTCTATTTAGTTCCTTCTTTACTTCCTTAGCCTTCTCAGTTAATGATCTCCAACCAATCCAACCAAACAAACAAAATCAAAACAAACCCCTGTGCTTCATACCTGGCCTAATACCTCAACTTGAGCTTTAAAGATATATCATTCTTTACATTTATAGAGAGATCCCTCTTTGGATCCAGGAGGACTAGATCCTAGTATCCTAAAGTGGTTTGATGTTGTCTTATCTTTTGGTCTTGCCAATCTGGCCAAAACATAGGAACCACAACATAATGGCGACTCCGCTGGGGACTTTTTGAGTGTTTTCCATCCTATAAATCCTTAGGACCTCAGAAGACCCAGAATCTCTGGTTAGATTGGTATTTCATTGCTAATGGTGGACAACATCCTGCTTCAAACATTCAAATTCATCCACCTGGCGACTCCACACTCCATAACTCCCAAAAGACCAAATTACTCCACTGGTAGAAGACCCTGAACTGGTTGAGAAGATCCAGTGACCTCTTCCCACAAACATGGATCCAAGTATGGACAGAGATGCAAAGCTAGATGATTTGTGGGACAGAATGGCAAGAATGATGAACATACTTGGTGAATTTTTTTTGGAAATGTATGAGGCTAATTTAAATGCAAATATTGATTATTTAGAGCAGCCCATGCTTTTTCCAGAACAAGAACAAACTCAAGACCTAGATAATGAGCCAGACATTTATGATGCTCAATAATCTATAGAAGATGAAGAAGGAGGTGATCAAGAACTGCCTGATTTCCTACCTATATCTTGTACTGTGTTGAATAGAGAATATCATGACCTAATGGCAAAGGCTAATAGGGAACACAAATCTGAGGAAAGAAGAGACCACATAGAAGATGAAGAATCTGATGTGGAAGAAGAAACAACTCATGAGCCTAGCATTTTAACTGAATATCACCATGATACTGAGGATTTTTTTGAAACCAAAAGAGATCAGGAAACATCAGAAAATCCTCAAGGTTTCCCTGCTAGCACAAGTGAAGATTCCACAGAAGAGGCTCAAGAAGACATCCGGCCTCCAAATAAGCTAATACAAGAAACAAAGAGCTGCTGCACTTCTACTCAAAGAAACACAAGAGAATCCTCCCCTTTGAAAGAAGAAGAAATAGATCAGATCATCAATAGGCAGCCGACCTCCAAGATATTTTATAGAGAAAATGCCCTTGCTTATTCATCTATTGAGTTTGATTATTCAGATGTAGAAAACTCCTCTGTGAATCAGAATGAAGAAATACTTGCTGATAATCCAGTATGTCTGATTGGTAGCACTACTTAAATTCATGGTTTTACTATTTTTGATCAATCTGATTATGATGTTCTCCAAACAGAAGATGATCTTGCAGGGCCATCATTGTTAGATTTGTGGGAGGAATATCAGTCCCCTAAATTCCAAGAAAGTAATGAGCCAAGTCAGCCTATCTATGATACTGATGGGGAAAGATACGAAATTCTAGTAATAGATGAAGATTCATTAAATTTTCACTCTGTTACACCTCTAATCATCAGTGAAAGTTTTCATGTGATGGGGGATCAACAGCCTTTCATCTCAAAGGAGGAAGAGGAGAAAATTGAAGAAATTCTTGAGCCAGATGAAATTGAAGAACCTTCTCCTGAAATGGTTGAGGTAATTAAACAAATCCCTTCTCAAGAACACAATAATCTTTTCACAGAGCTCAGCGCACCAGATCAAAAGTTCTCAGAGCTACAAGAGGACAACACTGCCATATATGATGAGTCCTCTAGTTTAGAAAGTGATGAAGATGAGGAAGATTTTCTTTCTCAAAAGAAGCTTTTCTTTGATCCAGTGGAAGAGGAAGAAATCCTGGTTGAAGCCTACTTGCCAAATATTCACAACCAGGTATCATTTCATGATCCTTATGCTCATTTCCCGCAAACATTTGAAGAAGGATCAAAGGTCATCAAGAGAAGCTTATTGCAGACAATAAGAAACATTTTTGAAGCCACTGTTAATAAACAAAGAGAATGGGAGTGGCCCTGCCTATCCAGCATGCTCAAAGAATTGAGCAAAAAATACCAGTCATGGGATCGTCTGATTGACTGGATGTATTGGAAAAGAGTGTTTGTCAGCTAGACATGTAAATATTTCAAGTTAGATTAGGGTAGGTAGGAAATCTCAATAAAGCTCAACCTATGAGCATTTAGTTATTTGTTCTTAATTTTTTCAAAGTCCAGAAAATCAGACTGTCTAACCCTGGTTTGGCTGTGTTTCAATTTTGGTTTTAGAATGTAGAGAAAGAAATATGCTAGACAGTTTAATCCTGGAAGATATTAGTCTAGGTAGAGAAGATATGAGGCCAACTGTTTAATCTGGTCTCATGGAGTAATAAGGGTAGAATTATATTAGTTTTTCAATAAAAAATGATGAAAGGTCTGCTAGTCTAAATGCACCTTGAAGAAAAAATGTTAGGACAGTAGGATGGGTAGGTATTTGTTTGGGAAAATGTTTTCGGCTGATATGATTTTTTCATGAGTTGTGGCAACTGAACAAGAAAATAAATATCTGTCAAGCACCAGGCATCTGGCCTACTTCCAAATATTAGTTTTTGAGATTCTTGACACCTTCAAGAAGATGCCATCCCCATGTGGAGCCACTATTAGCCACCTATAATTTTTTTTCAAGAAAACAGGTGGCTAAATATGTTCTGAGTCTTCAAGAGAAACATTTCCCTTGAAAATCTTTCATCCTTGAAGCCTCCATGTGTTTTTTGCCCTTTGAAGAAATCTTCATTGTTGTTTCCATTTGAAAAGCCTCACTGTTTGTGAAAGAGATTGTTGTAAAAAAGGCCTCCATTTGCCCTATTTCATCCTCACAAAGCCTCCATTTTCACCTACTTCTTCCCCTTTCAAAATTCTTCCAAATCCCTCACTAGCCCTCTAAATCATCAAATTACCCCTTTTAAACCTTATAGCTCCCTTTATTTGGTTTAAAAAACCCCTTTTCTGCCTACCAGAACTCCTCTTATGGCTTAAAAGACACTAAAATTAAGCCTAAAACACCCTTTTACATTGTAACAGGCTTAAGCCCCTTTCGGCTAGCCCTTAGCCTGTTTCTCCGCATAAAAATAGGCACCAAAATCAAGCTCTAGCCCTCGGGCGCTAATCACAATCGGGAGTTTTCGGTGAATTCCTTTCCTTTTTTTTTCTTAAAACCTCCAATGCAATTGGTCTTCTTCTTACCGACCCCCGCTGCAATCCCCACCGTTGATCTACACAGATCAACGACTATCACTCTCTACCATTCTCCGCTCATAACCCCTCTCCATTACCCCCCAATTGAGTATGGACCGTCGATCTGGTTCCAGATTGGACGACTAGCGCTTAATTGCATTGCGCTAGTCCATCTGTTTCCCTGCCCTGCCTACGCGATCTTCAAATGTATCTTAACCGTTCATTGTACATGATCTGATGGTCAGAAACAAACCTGACAGATTGACATACCTCTACGCTGACACTCTTATCTTCAATCATGACTGTCCATTGAGTAGATCCAATGGTCAAGATCGTCTCCGCAACCATATAACCTTTCTCCCCTTTATAAAGCCTTCCGCTTCATTTTCGAATCACAATCATCCATCGTATAGATCCTACGGCTCACAAGTAACTCGATGAACCCGATGGCCTACTTCCACTCGTGTATCTTCCCCCATCGCGCTCGCGCCTCCACCGTCAGATCTCCCCACCCGCAATCCAATGGTCGATATGCATATCGCGTTATTTTGGCATCCGAACTTTAACATTTTGAAATCACACGATATGGGCGGTTTTGTTTTTGAGCGCGTCACACGATGAATGGAATCGCAAGATTTTTGTTAAAATCACTTTCCACCTCCGACCCCGCACGAAAACCACTCCGGTTTTCCACTTACCGCCCTTCCGGTCCCACCACCAAATACGCCTGATTTCATTCATTCTAACCTATTTTCCTTTGTATTTGTCCTAGCATTAAACTTTTATGTTTAACACTGAAGCGACTTTTTCCACCTAATTTAGTCTAAAACTTGGTTTCTTGGCGTTGCACCATGTAACCTTTCCGCTCATCCGTCTAACCTCTTCCTTGCATAATATCGGCCGTAGACTAACTCTATTTAACCCAATCTAATGGTCCAAAATGCACGATGCCCCAAACCTTCATCAACTCAGTTTATCACCGTTTCGCCATGTTTTTACCCATTTTCTTCGCTGCATACACCATTTCCGTCACTGCGCCACCATTTCCACGGGCCTCCACAGCATTCCTCCCCACACTCCCTTTGGATTTTGTAACATGTTTATTGGGTTTTTTGTAGGTTTACAAAGTGGTAAATGAATTCTGTCTCCACAATCACAGTCACTGTGATTCAGAGCACAGGAAGACCATCAAGGAAGCGACAAAGAGTATCAGTGAAGAGGATTAAGGGATTTAAGGCTCCTGATTGAAGATTTAATGCCTATAATCTGATGTTTCAAGCTCAAAAGACGCAGTAAAGACCATGAAGAGGATTAAAAGGCCTAGTAAGGTCTAAAACACATGAAACAAGCCATATCTTGGTCTTAAGATCAGCAAAACACTTTTCCTCCAAAAAGGACTATCAACCTGATTTCCTCCATATTCCATCGAACACCAGAACCATTATTACACTGACAGCGGCCTTAAAAACTGTCAGGAAATTAGTTATGGAAGTATGGGATACCTTGCAGACCTTCTATCCATGTTACTTATTTCAGAAGGCAATGCAGAGTACCATCAGTTAGAGTACTTTAGAGAACATACCTAGAGTCATTAACAAAGACTTTTAGACCATACTTCAAAGTACGCACAGTTAATGAAGAGCCATTTTGCAATGGACACTCGACCTTCTTCTCCTCTGTCATAATGAAACAATTAAGTTTACATCTACTCTTGCTATCACTCATTCACCTATAAGAACTCCTGAAGAATACATTGTAAAGGTTGTTGTTGTTGGTTGTATGGATTCTTTTAGCTGTTAGAACTGCTATTGGGGGAAGTAGTTGAGTAGTTTCTAATTTAGTAGGCTGGGAGGAGAAGTTTGGAATGTAAAGAGCCATTGAGCTTAAAAGTATGTGACTGGTTTTGCACATAAATTGAACAAGAAAATTTCACAGGATTCTAGTCTATATTATGGGTGATGTTTTCCTTACTGCAATTGTCTCATTTCATGCTTAATCACACTATCCATTATTCTTTGGTAAGAATCCGTAAACTAGCTTAGGATATACTGCTGCAAAGTACCCTAAATCTTCCTGCTCTTCTTATCTTAGATGTTTTCTGCTATTCGCGTATCTAAGAGAAAATTCATCATAATTTAACCAGTACATAAGTTGGCTAGTCCATGCTTACTGATGTGTGAATTTGGAGTTTGTTTCCTTAGATGTTCTTGTTTGGCTTCAGCTGGAAGAATTGGGATACTGGGGATTTAGTGTTAGCCGTGTCCACTAGGGTCCTTTTCCAACAGTTGGCTTTTATAAGATCCCTTTGAGTGAGTGTCAAAAGCATTGAAGGTTAAAAGTCCTTCTCTGATCTTAGGCCTTGCTCTGTCTATAAATCTTAAATGTTTTCTACTATTCTAAAAGTGGTTATGAGGACTGCTGGATTTTCTTCTTTGAGAGTATGCTGAAAGCAAGATGGGTTAAAAGCCCCTACTTGATCTTAAGCTACCTTTTGTGTCTTTATGAGAGTCTCCTTTGAAGTATGTCAAAGCAGGATAAGTTAAAAGCCTTTGCCTGATCTCAGAATGCACTTTGGTTTCTTTCTTTCACCCATTCTTAATGTTCCATTCCACCATCTATCTAAAAGATCCTTTGGTATAGATGAATTTCCCTATGAAAACCCCTGGATAGTTGTTATGCAAGTAATCCCATTTCATGACTCCATAGCCCAATGGATTAACCTTTCTCTTAACCTATCTTCCCATGTTGAAACATCCTTCTATTTAGTTATTTCTTTACTTCCTTGGCATTCTCAGTTAATGATCTCCAACCAATCCAACTAAACAAACAAAATCAAAACAAACCCCTGTGCTTCATACCTAGCCTAATACCTCAACTTGAGCTTTAAAGATATATCATTCTTTACATTTATAGAGAGATCCCTCTCTAGATCCAGGAGGGCTAGATCCTAGGATCCAAAAGTGGTTTGATGTTGTCTTATCTTTTGGTCTTGCCAATCTGGCCAAAACATAGGAACCACAACACAACAAATCTTGATAACCATTGTTTTATGCAAACTCAACCAATGGAAGGTACTCCTCCCATCTCCTCTGTTGATGTAGGGAATACATCCTCAACATATCCTCCAGGATCATGTTTACCCTCTCCATATGTCCATTTGCTGTGGGTGATAATTTGTACTAAAGGATAACTCTATCCCCAAACTTAGAAACAACTCCTTCCAAAATTTGGAAGTGAACTTGGCATCCCTGCCCGACACAATCTTCTTCGGAACACTATGTAATCTCACAATCTCCGTGATGAGGACATGTTCCACCTCACTAGCTGAATATTTAATCTTCACTGGAATGAAGTAAGCCACCTTTCTCAACCTTTCGACAACAACAATGATAGAATAATGCTGCCTTACTATCCTCATAATACATGTAATTAAAATCCATGGAAATGACCTCCTATTTCCATTCCAAAATCGAAATAATATGTAGTATACCACCTGGATGCTTACACTCTGCCTTCACATGCTAGAAATCCAAACATCTAGCCACGAACTCTGCCACATACCTCTTCATATTCGACAGATAGTAGAACTTCTTCACCGTCATTAATGTCTTTTGATATCCTGGGTGATATGAGTATGGCTTGACATGAAATTTCCTCAAGGTAAGATTCTTGAGCTCACTGTCATCTGACACATAGATCATGTCCCTAAATCTTACCAAACTATCTGTCCTGAGATGATCGTATGCATACTGATCACTTGTACCTTCACCTACACCTATACATGTACCTATACTCTATTGTAACTTGTGCCTTAGCACCATATATATGTTATCCTACTTTCATGCCTGTAATACCAATCATGTAATTCTCTCCCATACAAACTCATAGTTTCTATATGTTTCACCTGTAATTTCTTGTTCAGAGCATCTACAACCCTGTTCTCATTTCCCTTGATGTATCTGATACCGAAGTCAAACTCACTAAGTGTGTCCAACCATATAGATTTCCTGGAATTCAAATTCGGTTGTTCAAAAAAATATCTCAACCCACTATGATCACTCAACAATGAAAACCTCCTACCAAGAATATAGTGCCTCCACATCTTCAATGCCTAAATAATAGTTTTCAACTCAAGATCATGAGTCGTGTCTTTTTGTTCACGCTCTTTCAATTTCCTAGACTCATAGCATACCACTTGTCCCTCCTATATAAGGACTCCACCAAGTCCTCTTTTACAAGCATCTGTACACACCAAAAATTATTTATCCATGTCTGCAATCTTAAGAACTAGAGCATTGGTCAATAACTACTTTAGCTGCTCAAAAATAGCTACATATTCTTTTGTCCATTCAAACTCCTTACCTTTCCTTTGCAAGGATGTAGTATGATATGCAATGTGTGAGAAGTTCTTGATGAACCTCCTCTAGTAACTTACTAATATCATAAATGGTCTGACTTCCTCCACATTCTGATCCAGGTGGATATTGGTGACACTCGGGGCCCCACCATTGTTTCTTTCAGTTTTCAGTTTCCTTAATTGTAGCATATTTTACTATTTTTAGTAGTTTTTCGAGTCCTAAACTTCCTAAGCCTTTTTGAGGCCCTAAACGACGTTTTTTGGGAAATATTGCTCCACGCAAATGTGAGTCGAAGACTCAAAATTCATATTGGAACAGGGTCTCCCACAAAGTTGTGAATTTGGTCCATTTTTTATATTTTGGATTATATTTAGTCTAACGCAGGGGTTTTGGGGTGGTTCAAGGCCCCTAATGCATTTTAAGTGGGTCAAGGGTAGACCAAGAGTCTGAAAACCATGGTTTGCGGACCATTTGATGCGTAGGCTAAAGTAGTATAAGTAGTTGAACCTTTTTGAGTTGTAAGGAAGGAATGAATTGGAATTGATACTACATTAGAACTGTTAAGGTCTATAGGGTTGGTTGGGTAAGGAATCCTACTGGCTGTGTGTGTGGAGATCCTCTGTCCTGCTATGTGCAAACCCTACTGTTGTGTGCACATGTTGGGTTTTGGGTATTGTAAGTAAATCTGAAGGATTAATGAATGTGGAAGTCTGTTGGAATATTTGAATCTATTGGAATTATTGTTGATGTGAATCTATGGTATCTAATTAAGTATGTATGCTTCTATGTTATTGATTTAAGCTGTGAAAGTACTTGTGTTACTTGTTTATGCTATGATCTAGATCTGTTCTGTTATGCTTTATATGATAACTATGGTAATATTCTATACGTCTATGACCTGTTAGTTACTGTGATTATAATTGGTATTGCGCACGTGGATGTGAAGGATATCAGTAGATCTGAACTCTGTGATACAAGATCTAGTAATCATAAGGTTGAACGTAGCTCTGCTTGACTTAGCTACCCTCTCCATGATGTGGAAACCTGGTTCCAGCACCCTCCCATACTGATTTGGGTGAGACTTTGGCCTGCGCAAGCAGGTCATTGCCAAAAGGGCCAGTAGTATAGGGGTTTGTTGGCAAACCATAACCTCTGAACCTAGGTTAGGACCCCTCGAGCCAACAATAGAAGAGAGAGTTAGTCACCCAGGTAGCAGATTTTACGATCATCGCGGGTCATTTATATAATATGGGAGTAGATGAAGTATTGAGGAAATATGTTTTGGAGCATGAAAGGCACACTATCTTGGCAGAGGCTCATGACGGAGTAGAAGGAGGTCACTACGCAGGGAAAGCAACGGCGCAAAAGATCTTGAGAGTTGGGTTATGGTGGACAAACCTGCATAGTGATGCCCAAGATTATTGTAAAGCCTGCGATACGTGCCAACGAACAGGGAGGTCATCCCGTAGGGATGAAATGCCACTTCAACCGCAAATGGCTCTACAAGAATTTGATAAGTGGGCTATCGATTTCATAGGGCCTATCAACTCACCAGGGAAGAAGATGGGTGCGTGCTACATTATTACTGCCACTGATTATGTAACCAGGTGGGTTGAAGCACAAGTAGTAAAGGAATGTACTACGGATACAGCTGCGCATTTCATCTTTGAACAAATCCTGACCAGATTTGGATGTCCAAAGATCCTCATGAGCGACAGAGGTATGCACTTTGTCAATGAAACAATCCAAAATCTGTCCGAGGAGTTCCAGATCCATCATGCAAAGAGAACACCATATCACCCATAGGAAAACGACGCAGTTGAAGATTTTAATAAAATCTTGGAGTAAACACTGAGAAAGGTATGCAATGATGATCATAGCGATTGCGACATGCGCATCCCATCGGTCCTATGGGCCTATAGAACAAATTGTAAGAAGCTAACAGGAAAAACCCCATTCAGGATGGTTTATGGTAAAGAGGCCATTATGCCCATGGAGTATATTTTTCATAGTCTGCGTATCACAACATTTACAAACATGGCAGAACCTGACATCATGGAGGAGTGATTAGCACAGCTTATGGCTTTGGAGGAAGATCAGTTTCTTGGAAATTTCCATCAACAAGTCCAGAAGGCCTGCGATAAAGCTTGGCATGATCAACATATTCGCCAAAATAAATTCGCAGAAGGCGAATTGGTCCTCTTATACGATAGCCAATTTTCCAAGCAACAAGGGAAGTTCCAGCAGCATTGGCTTGGTCCCTACAAAGTTAAGGAGATCATGGATGGTGAAGCTGTTAGGCTAGCTACCCTGCGTGGTGATATGCTACCAGGCTACGTCAATGGTAACCGGCTCAAGCTGTATCGGATCAAATGACTATATGGCTAGAGTAGCTGTATAGGTGCAGGCGGAGAACCCACCATCACAGTGACTCAGGATGAGTCACAAGATTGTGTTGGGGGACTGTTGGAACAGGGTCTCCTACAAAGCTGCGAATCTGGTCCATTTTGTATATTTTGGATTATATTTAGTCTAACGCAGGGGTTTTGGGGTGGCTTAAAGCCCCTAATGCATTTTAAGTGGTTCAAGGGTAGACCAAGAGTCCACAAACCATGGTTTTCAGACCATTGGATGCGTAGGCTAAAGTAGTATAAGTAGTTGAACCTTTTTGAGTTGTAAGGCAGGAATGAATTGGAATTGATGCTACGTGCGAATTGTTAAGGTCTGTAGGGTTGGTTGGGTAAGGACTCGTATTGGCTGTGTGTGTGAAGATCTTCTGTCTTGCTGTGTGCGGACCCTACTGCTATGTGTGCAGGTTGGGTTTTGGGTATTGTAAGTAAATCTAAAGGATTAATGAATGTAGAAGGTTGTTGGAATATCTAAATCTATTGGAATTATTGCTGATGTGAATCTGTGGTATCTGATTAAGTATGTATGCTTCTATGTTATTGATTTAAGCTGTGAAAGTACTTGTGTTACTTGTTTATGCTACGATTTGGATCTGTTCTGTTACGTTTAATATGATAACTGTGGTAATGTTCTATAAGTCTATGACCTGTTAGTTACTGTGATTATAATTGGTATTGTGCACGTGGACGCGAAGGATATTAGTAGATCTGGGCTCTGTGATATAATATATGGTAATCATAAGGTTTAACACAACTCTTATTGACTTACCTACCCTCTCCAGGTTGCGGAAATTTGGTTCCAACACCCTCCCATACTGCTTCGGGTGAGACTTTGGCTTGCGCAAGCAGGTCACTGCCGAAAGGGCTAGTAGTATAGGGGTTTGTTGGAAAACCTTAACCTCCGAATCTGGGTCACGACCCCTCGAGCCAACAATTCACTATCATAATTTTTAGTCCTTCGATATATCTTTCTAATGAGGTATCATGTGCATCAAATGAAGATCGTATGCCAAAATCACAACCCAGGGAAATTGATGTACCAATTACCCCAACATGGCCCATATTTTGGTGTTTCATCTCCTAGGGTTAGCTTTTTGGATGTTTATGGTTTTCCATCATTTCTTAATAATAAATAGGCCTTCGAGCCTCATTGTAACACAATTTAGAGGCATATAGTCGCCACCTCTCTTCTCAGAGATAAGCTAACAGCGCCCTAGCTAGTTTATTTCCATTTTGTTTGTAAGCATATTTCAATTATGCTATATTAATGAAATGAAGTCTTATTTTTGTTGCATCTCTACGTTTATGTATATTTCTATATTTTATTTCATTCTTGCATAAGCCTGGATAAGTGGTATTAGAGCGGTCTTCTCTTTCTCGATCCTTCTTTGCATGGCCCCAACGAGATCGCGGTATAAGGAGCTAGGGCTCGATCTAGTTGAACCTTTTCAAGATTATCCTTGCAAACCTTGGCGGCTGCCTATGGGGGATGAAAAGAAAGACGAGGGAGTAGGAGATCCTATCAAAATATTGCCCGAGGAGGCCCTTGAGAAAAAAGGAACACGCTGATGGATAACTTTTCCTAGATCCTTCAACGACTTCCCACCGGCGGTGCATTTGCATCCAACAACCACTCTCGAGGAAAAACGCCTTTTAAGGCACAAGTAAACCTTTACATTCCCATATTTGAGGGCCAAATAGATTCACACGTCCTAGATAGATGGTTGAAGATATTATAAGGGTATTTCTCTATTCATGAATTTTCCAACCAGGAAAATATCACTTTTTCACTCCTCAAAGCCACCCCCCATGTTAAGGACTAGTGAGATACCTACTATGAGAAAAATGATGGGAGGGAACCCGCTCTATTTTCGGTCGCACCCACTTGGAATTCTTTTTGAGATCACATCAAGGAAAAATATTATCCTGTGGGGAGCTATGAGGACAACTACATACAATGGACTACACCGCGGAAACAAAGGGATCCAGATGTGCATGAGATGATGAATTTGTTCCATTTCTTGCACACAAAATTGGGTAACAAATATTGGGAGAAACATTTGGTGCTGAAGTATTGCAGTTTTCTGAATGAATAATTTCAGGAGGAAATGGAGTTCCTTGACATCTTCTCACTTGGCTCAGCATATCGGTATGCTGCCAAGATTGAGTAGAAATTCAAATAGAAGAAGCGAGACTTTGGATCTACGAATCAAAAGCAAGGGAAAGGTGCCCTCAAATTGTGGAACAAAGCATCAAGCCAAGGAATGGCGACCTAGGATAACCCGCCAAAGTTGTAAGCAAATAAAAACATTGTGAAGCCAAAGAAGGACACAGGAAAGTGGTGTGAGTTCCATAAGAGCTCCACTCACAACACAAGTGAGTGTTGGACCAAGCAGTCACTAGTGGCAGAGCTGAAGGTTTTTGAATCAGATGCATGCCTTGACTCTGAATAAAAACCTGAGGAGGGGAATGATAAAGGGAAATAAATTATCGATGTGTGGAGACCAACGCAATTTTTTCCACCACGAAGATCTAGAAGGAGGAACCAAAATATCCATAGGATGGGGAGCACCTCTTCCATTCTCGAATGTGGGAAAAGGGTTCCCTGTTGTAGTTCATTGTCGACAACGGGAGCCAAAATAACCTCATTTAAACATAGGTCATGAAGCGGTCGGGCTTGCTGGCCACAACACACCCACAACTATTCACCATTGGGTGGCTTCGCGAAGGACGGGATCTCCACGTCAACCAACAGTGTCGCTTTCACTACACCATGAAGCCCTTCATGTATGAGGTATTATGTCAGACTTCTCTTCTTGATGTTTCTGATGTATTATTAGGCCAACCATACTTGTGGAAGTGGCATGATGTGTATGAGTCCCGACCTTGTGCTGTTATTATTACTTTGGGAAATATTTTGTACATGATAGCAGAGGTAGCACTACCTGCCACCATCTCTTTGGTTACTACTAAACCAATGTAGTAAGCTCATTTCCAAAACTAGGAAATTTGTTTCCTTGGTATTCCGCCCTTATTGAAAGAATAATACTATGGCCACAACTTCCAGATAGAGCTCCTCCACATGAAAACAACAAATGGACAAGGTGGTGGAGGAGTACGGGGACATATTCACCTCACCCGCAAGGGTGCCTGTTGGTAAAAAAGGAGGTCTTTGGGTGAGTATACCTAGGTTCAGGGTTAGGGCCAACAATATTCTGCTATAGTATAGGACAATGCTGTTATTTTCACCTTGCTCAAGAGAGCAAGGAGTCTCACCCGAGGCATGCCGTGACCTTAATGAGATTGAAAGCTAGACCATTAATACTAAGGAAAGATCATTAACAACAATTCATCCATTAAATTACACAGAGCATGTTCATCATATGTGATCTGAGATACAAGTTATCATTTTTCCATAAAAAATACAAAAATAAAAATAAAATTTAAAATAGCCAAAACATACATCAATCAACTACTGTCATGCATCACATAAATCACAACACAACATCAGTCTGTTTCTGTTAATTTATCCAAACATTACATAAAGTACTCCGTAGAGTTCAAGATAACACAACACAGTACATATAGGCTCCGCATAACTCCCTCAATCCTCAGAACTCTCCCTCCCCCTATGTAGTCACTATTTCCTTACTTATCTACTCCTGCCAGCTGACACTGTCAGTATTTGCCCCTTCTTCGCTCAGTTGTTCCCTTGTGCTCCGCTGCTTCTCATCTCTTTCCTACCATTGACTCTATTTCTGGGAGTTCTGTTGTCTGTTCATTGTCTCTGGTTCCTGCCATTTGTTTTGTCACTTGCTATTTCTCCACCATATGTCTGTAGGTTTTTCGCAACAGCAACGACAACTTACTTTCCTTGATTACGCTCTGCCACCTGTTCTTTCCACTCCTAACCTTCTGCAACTCAAAATTGTGTTGTTCAAATCAAATGCCCCAACTGGCCATGACCACATGCTATTGACTCGTCTCGAGTCAATATTTTTCCCCTCTAGTGGTCCCTAGTGGTCCATCAGCTTGTGCTACTGGCTGAGGTTCCTTCCTTGTATCATTTTCTGACTTCTCCTATTCTGATTGCCCCTACTTTAACAAAGGCCCCAAATCTAGAACCTTGCTCATAGCCTCTATTCTGAGCTGTGTGAACTCAGTGATTGCCTCTTTCCAAGCTTTCATTAGGGGCTCTATTTCGGTGACCATCTTAATGGTGTGAGCTGCGTCCATTACTTGTGGCAGGTCGTTAAAAATTTCTATGAATTTGGGGTCCGCCTCGGATGCCAGTTGCTGAATTTTTTCTGCTTTCTATTTTACTGTGTGTCATAGGTCCCCGAGGAGCTATTTTTTTTCTTTTCGAGCTCTCTTGGATTGTCTGAATTTGTAGCTAAAGTGTGTCGGCTTGGTCATAGAGTTGAGTGCGGTTGATTAGGTCTATTTTTCACCTGATCTCAAGAAAAAGCTTATGTAGTTGTTCGGAGACAACATGATCTTTCATTTAAGTGACTTGGAGCACTCTTGGAGTTGCTCCAGCAGGTTTTATGCCTGTATGACTATGGTTCCCAGTGTTTCCTTCATATCCTGTATCTACTTTTGCCTCTGTGCTACCTCTTCCTCATATACTGTAGAAGGGTATGGTAGTGTCGGTCTTGCTAGAAGTGCTTCTCTTAATTCCTGATTTGCATCGCACAGGGTGGCACATGCTACCCTTACATGTATGGAACGCTCAACCACCGAGCACACTTAAATGTATGTTGGTGCGCTCTTATCTACATTGGTGATTGTTGGCCATAGCTCCTTGAAGTTCTATGTGACTATATCAAGCTCTTGTTGAAGTGTATCCCTCTCATGCTGGAGTTAATTGTTGATGTTGTTGTTCATACCTCTATAGAAGTTCATTGTGTATATTCTCTGCCTATCATGTTGTTGTTTGTATAAAACTGAAAAGTTGTCTCTGTCCCCAATTCTACATATTTCCCATACTCATCATTTATAGGCTTGGATTCTTCTCCCTTAGTGGTTTCCCACTGGAAATAGAATGTTCTACATGTCCTTAGGGGGATGTGGGTTGACTTGGTGGGACTTCTTGTGATCCCAGAATGTGTTGGGTGGTGGATGGTGGTTTGGGTATGAATGGTTGTAGCAATAGCATGGACTATTGGAATGGGTTAAGTGAGGTTCCAATAAGCGATGTATCGGAAATGGATGACCCTGCATGGATTAATAGATCTAGAAAGGTAACCTGCCCTAATGTGGTTGATTTAACCTTAGTTACTTCTATTGTACTTGAGTTAGCTTCTACCTCAACATCAACGACCATTAAGGTGCCTACTGGTATTGTATCGGAGATGGTCGTTGAATGGTCTCTAGATTCAAATGATGTATGTGGTGATGAATTTTTTACGTTGGGTGGTGATGGAACTGGTACATTGTGTGATGATTATGGGTTGAATTGTGGTAATACAGAGATGGTCTAAGTGCCTATCTCTAGTTCTTCTTGAAATAGAATTCCGGTGACTAACAGTTGTGCTTGATCCTCACCTGTGCGATCGACTACTTGATCAGATTTCATGGTCCTGAATCTTTTTCCTTTTGGTGCTGGGATGGGAGACTTGGTTGGCTTGTTTTTATGGAATAGAGCAATGGTTGGATGTGGATGTGAGTGGAATGTGGTGGAGGGTAATGCAGTGAGGAGAGGGGTTTTTGTCAATGGAGATGCAAAATTAAGTGTTTGAAACTCATAAAATGATGGAAATATAGTAGTTTTTTCTCCAAGATTTCCCATTACCTTATTAAAACCCTCCACTCAAGTGTCCAATTGGTCTAGCAGCAACTGTAGTTGCAATTTCAAAACCCTCTGAGATGTCTTGGGCGACGTCTATCCCAGAAGTGGGTCGGGAAGCATAACATCAAACGAATACACATGCTCTCCATTTCTGATTTCCAGAGCTGCTCCTGGCCATGAAGAGACCTCTACGTGGAATTATTCCTTTGTTATCTAAAATTTAGCGGCTTTTTGCAAAATGTATAACCCGCAACATAGTCTAGCCGAATCCATGTTCAGTTGTGAGATACCGTGAACCATAATTGAGGGAAGTATTTATCCATTAGGTTCCTAGGGACCCTTTGTTGTGTTTTAACCACATCTACCATTTTCCGATACCATTCTGCGAAAGCTTCATCATTTCTTTCCTTGCTACTTGGGTCACTGGACACTCTCCATGGAGTGAACCTTAGGGCCATTGGTTGATCTTCAGTGATCTCTGCAAGGTGCCGCCTTCCTGGTGGACTCCAATTCCACACCACTAGAGACATTATTTAATATCCATATATGAATCTTATAGCCCTCTTAAAGTTATCTTCATATGCCTCGAAAATCTCTTGTAACAAGAAAGAAAACCAATTCAACTGCACTTCCTGTATATAATGCTCCGCAACTCATATTGGATCGAGGGTAAATTCTCCTTTGGTATAGTGTCCCATGGTCTTGCCTGCGATTAGATAACATGCAAATTTCACCGAGCAGACATTGATAGGATCAATCTTGGCCCCATTTCCCCCTCTTCTCGTCTCATATTTCCTGTAATAATCATAGTCTCCCACCTTCTTTTCTCTTTTGGATGTGTTTTGGAAAGCTGTTGAAACATCCTTCCCTACTGTAGATAGCCCAATAAGCCTGTGTATATCTTCTACATGGATTATAATCTCTCTCCCAAGCCACATTAACCCATTCTAGATCCTACTGATGAGAAATTTTTTACATTGCATCATTGCTCCTGTTGTTCCAAACACTGGTAAGCTTCTTAGATGCATAATTGCAGATCTTTAGATGCCTTTAATTCCTGGATGCACCCTCTCTACTTTGATTCCCCCTTCCTTCACGTGATTCTTGATATAAACCTGTCTCTCTAACACTGGGAATTGAAACGAACCAGTGAAGTCTATATCTATGAGGGTGGTGTTATCATATTTTTCAACCAGTGGCTCTAACCTCTGGATTCTTTTGTCAATCTCTAGTTTGATCACTGAAACAATCATCTTCGTCATCTTCCTTCTCCTGCAGTATACCAGTAATGTTGTTGGTCAACTATTATGAACTTTTGGTGTTGAACTGGGGCTAACCATTATAGGAGTTTCTTTCTCTTGTAATTTAGAATTCTTTGGCACTTTTCTGTTTCCCTCCTCCATGCAGATTAAGTAGGAATGTTCGCACGGAGGATGCTGATGCGACACCATAATGGTTACAGCAAATCTCAAGAGGATTGGGTGGAAAATCTACTCGGGTAGATACTATTTCCAAGGTACATCTCCCATTTATCTAGGGGGCAACGAAAAAAATTTCCCATGTCCTTCAGAGAAATAATATCTCGGCTTCTTTCAAACCTCTCTGCACTTTTATAAATTCTCTTGGGTCTGTTAAAGACCCTATCGACCCTAAGGAAATGAAAGGGGTTTACATGATTCCTTGTTCTTGTGGAAATCCCTATATAGGAGAAACTAGTCGATCCATTAGGCAGAGAATCAGGGAACATGTTGCGGATATCAGACATAATCAGTCCCGTACCTCAGCTCTTGCTGAACATGTGGAAAAATCTCGCCACCATGTTTGTATTGAAGACTCAAAGGTCGTTGCTAAGGTAGAACTCTTCCACCATAGGAAATTAAGGGAAGCAATCGAAATTGAATGACATGCTAAGAATCTCAACCGCGATGATGGTTGGAAATTAAATAAAAGTTGAGCCCCTGTTCTCACCATGTAATTTTGTTATATATATATATATATATATATATATATATATATATATATATATATATATTATTTTATTATTTATTTATTAATTTTTTCTTTATTTATTTATTTATTAATAATTTCAACCCCTCCCTAGTGCCTTTTTAGATCTCTTTGTTTATTTATTATTTTATATTTTTAATTTATTGATTTATTTGATTCAATAATTAGATAAATTATTTATTTATTTTATTTTATTTTATTATAATTAAATCAAACAAATTTTACCCCTCCCATATTATTTTACTTCATTACCTATTATATTTATTTATAAATCCCTTCTTAAAATTTTTATTTAATTTACTTATTTATTTAGTTATTAAAAATTTGCCCCTCCCTAATTCCTTCTTAAGTCCCTTCGTTTATTTATTATTTTAATTAATGTATTGATTATCTTAACAATTAATGAAGTAATTATTTATATTTTAAACTAAAATCTTTTCCCCTTCCTATTTCCCATTTTAATTACTTAATAATTTATTAACCCATTTGTTATAAAATTTTTATTTAATTAATTAATTTATTAACTAACTTTCTATCGGCTAGTTCTCAATGGCTATTTCTGGGCAATAATGCATCTCCCCTATTTATTTATTGTGATCGATTAGTCTCTCCACCTTGTTGTGAGGATTAACGACATTAGCTAGTTCGAAACGTCGACCTAATCCTAATGATGTGATTTTTCCGAAAGTACTTTTATCTACATTATGGATCACAAAAGTCTCAGATCTAACCATAACTAATTAATTTTTCTTGTCTCTCCCCACGACTATAATCATGTGATTATTTACTCGGGTGAGGTGGACTTTGACATCGCTGATGGTGGCTTCAAAAGTTGGGCAGACGTGATGGCCAATAATTACTGCTTAATATGGAAACTTTATTACGGCATGGGGTTACTAATTATGGAAATTATTTTTCAAATTTTGGGTGATCCTACGGACTAACACCACTATGATGGCTCATTATGACTAAATGATAGTTGACACGCTTGGTCACTGTAACACTGTAAAACTCCCCCAAACATAATTGGTTGTGATATGGTCCCCATATCACAATAGGTTGATGGTTGTCTTTGCGCAAAATGAAATTTATGATATAACGATTCCTACTCTATTGTGTTGAAATGATTTATTTTAAGAATTGAACATAAGCTATTCTAGGACACATCTTGGTCATGAGAGAGTTATTGAATCTAATATACTGGCTCTTCTTGGGTGCGAGAGTTATTATAAATAAAAGATTTGTTTCTTACTCGAGATAGGGCTTCAGGTGTGCACCGTTAACCCATCCTTGAAGTACCTATCCATCTAGTTGTGCTAGCTTGACCACTCCTGAGTCATGTATCTATATGACATAGTATGGGCCCATCCAGTGCATCTTGAGTTTTCCTGGGATTTTCTAGAATTTGTTGTCATAGAGCAGTACTTTGCCACCAATCTTAAATGTTTTTTGCTTGATGTGGTAGTCATGCCAGGCCTTCTGTCTCAGTTTCTGCACTGATTGATGGAAATCCACCAAAAATATATCTTCTTCCAGTTCCTGTAATTCATGAAGGCATGCAGAGATGGATTATTCTTCCATCATTTGTGTTGTTGTGGCAATTAAGAGACTTGGTATAAAAAACTCGGCTAGTACCACTACTTCCTTTCCGTACACCAATTGAAATGGAGTCTGGTTATGTAACATCTTTATGGTAGTCCTGTATGCCCATAATGGCTGGTATTATTTTGTCCCAGTTGTCGCTATTAGCATTGCATATCTTATTTAACCCTTTCTCCAAGATTTTTTTGAAGGCTTCGACAGTTCCGTTCGCCTGTGGGTGGTATGGGCTGCTCTTGTGGTGTTGTATCATAAAATTCTCTAGTAGTGATTTGACTGTAGCATTAATAAAATGTGTGCCCTGATCACTTTTTAGGCTCCTTGGACACCCAAACATGCTAATGATGTTTTCAAAGATAAATCTGGTCGCTGTATCTATTATACAGTCCTTTACTGGTGTCGCCCTTGCCCATCTAGTGAGGTAGTCACTTGCGGTGATGATATATCTTGCTTGTGATTTTCGCGCAACTAGTGTAATAGGCCCTAAAAATTCGACTGCCCATTTTTCAAATGCTTGCATAGCCCTAACAGGTTGTAAGGGTAGCTCGTCATGATGTGATGGTCTCCCTGTTCTTTGACAGACATTGCACTTCTTCACATATTATTTTTTGTCTTTATGTATGGTTGACCACCATAATATTGTTTGCAATATTTTTCTTGGGGCAGGTTTCACACCCACATGGTCTCCCGCAACTCCATTGTGACATTCCCATAATATATCTGCTCTCTCATGATCTAATACACGCCTTCGTAGTATTTTATCCAGACCCATTTTGTACAACTGCTTTAACAAATAAATGTCTTCTTTGAGTTTTTGTGTATTCCCCTGGGCATTGTCCTATAGCTAAGTATAATTTTATTTGTTCCAGATAATCAGGGATGGCTTCTACCTAGAAAATATCAGCATTTGGCAGTTGATCATCCTCTTTTTTCTCTGTTCCCCAATCTTGATAGATGGTCAGGACCAACATTTAGCCTCCCAGTATTTACTATGACTTCAAAAGTAAATTCTTGGAATAGTAGAAGCCACCTACTGATTCTGCCCTCTAGGACAAGATTTTTCACTAAATAATTGAGTGCTGAGTGGTTTGTGAAGAATTTGAAAGTCCCTCCCAATAACTAGTGGTGGAATTTATGAAAAGAATAGACCATCGCAAGAACTTCCCTTTCCGTAGTTGCATAGTTTCTTTCTACTGTTGATAACTTTATGCTTGCAAAGTACATAGGGTGGTCTATGGAGGTTTCTCCTAACTGAGCTAGCACTGCCCCCAAAGCAATACTCGAAGCGTCAATGTGTACATGGAATTGTTTATCCCAGTTCGAATGAGCTAAAATAGGTGCACTTGCTAACTTATCCTTCAGTGTTTCCAATGATTTGGTGCATTCATCATTCCATATGAAATTTTTTGTTTTCTGCAACAAATTCTCCAGTGGTGCTATGATTCTAGCATAGTTGCGGATAAATATCTTGTAGTACCCTATGTATCCAAGCAGTGATCTCAACTGCTTAATGTTTTCTAGGGCATCCATTTTTACAATTACCGCCACATTTGCGGGGTCCACACATACTCTCTGTTTACAGAGAACGTGTCCAAATTGTGTTCCAAATGGTACTGCAAAAATGAAATTTTTGAGATTCAATGAAATTTGGTGTTTACACCTGTCAAAAATTATCCTTAAAATACTTGCATGGTTTTTTAGCAAACTATACACCGTCCAATCGTCCATGTATACTTCTAGAAACTTGTGAATATAGTCTTTGAAGGATACTATCACTATCCTTGAAAACAATCTGGTGCATTCTTTAACCCAAAAGGCATGTCATGATAAGCATATGATCCCCATTCCATTGTGAAAGTGGTTTTTCTCTTATCCTCCTCTACTATTCGTACTTGGTGATATCCCAAGAAACCATCTAAGAATGAGTATGCTCCATTTTCATCCACGTTATCCAAACATTCGTCACTAAATGGTGTTGGGAAAGGATCATGGATACATGCAGTATTTAGACTCCTGTAGTCTACACACAATCTAATGTCTAATTTATCCTTTTTACTTTGTATTACTATCGGGCTGACCCATTCTGCCTTCTCAACTGGAAAGATCAATCTTGCATTCAAAATTTTGTCTATTTCTTCTTTGACATTTTCTTTCACCCTTGGGTTCAGGTGGTCAGGTCTGTGTTTTACTGGCCTGGCATCAGGTTTCATTACTATGTGCATCTCCACCAAATCTCATTTTATCCCTTTTAACTCTGTTACTGAAGATGGGAATAGATCTTCATATTCTTGTAGTAGATCAAAAATTTATTTTGTGACTTTTGTATCCCAATAATATCCTATGGATGTGATCTTGGGATTTTCTTCGCTCCCAATGTTATGTTTCTTTTTCTTTAAGGGTAACAGGTTTAGTCCTTTAGTAGTAGGATCCTCCTGTATTTCTCGTTCTCCTTCCTTTTCTTCAAAAGATAAATGTCTAAGGTTTTATAGATTATCCTCATCTATCTGCCGGTCTATCCTTTTGCATGTTAGTGCTTCCTGATAGTTAGGCTTGGATTTCTGATCTGACATGAATATCTCCTCAGTTTCCTCAAGCTCTGGGAAAAACAATATTCTTTTAATTGCTTGTAGGGTCTTCGTAACTTTCTCTATATCTCCCTTGAAAGAAAAACTCTGGATAAATATTTCCTTGACTGTTTCCCAAGTGTGTGTCTCTCTCTTATTTTCCTTTGTTAGGTACCAAGCTTACGGAATGGTGTCTAATGAATGTATAAATTTTCGTACCCACAAATATTTTTGGTATTATTATTTTTTCCACTTACATTCATAGATATTTATGTGTACTAAGGAATCTGAATCTCCTATGCACTTTTCCTCTAGTTGTGGTCCTGAAGCCACTCACATCTTGTTTTTAATGCTTTAGCTACATCCTCCCACCTACTAAGAGAGTTGCGTTGGGTTGCCCACCATCTCACTGAAGTGGATTGTAATTCTGCATCCATGAGAGGAATTCTATTCTCTTTTGGCACCTTGTCTTCAACCTTGTTAATCAATGTATTCATAGTTTGCATATTTGTAAGAGTTGGGTAACCCCTTACCTTTGTGCTGATCCAGTTAACTCCACAAATGGTGGCACATATTTTGGTGTTAATTTCATATCCTCCTTGCTTCCAGTCATCCCAAGCCACCTCCAATCCCAAGTCGAAACTATGAACACTCCTTCAACTTATCGTTCCTCCTGTTGTAGGATTAATGTAATCTTCTCTTTTGCCTGTTGTCATTTGGTAGAGTTGATCGAGAAGTTATGTGTCTTCTCTATTTTCGACAGTTTCTGTGTACCGGGGTCCCTTATATAGATCCAGTGCTTGGACCACTCTGAATTTACTGTCTTCAAATTTCATGAGCTCCTTCTTCAAATCAATAATTGCATAATTTTCAAGGGCCCAATCTATCCCCAACAGGGGTGGATAAGGATCCTTGTCCCCTAATATATATTACTTCAAAATCCGTATAATTGTTTACTCCCGCAACATCAAATTCAACTTCTTCCAACCTCCCTATTGGTACAATGCAATATTGGTTTTCCATTCTTAGTTTTATGGGTGAGTGTTGAAACGGGGTTCCTTAACCTGCGTTTTTGGTAAAATTTTGTAATAGTCGGTCTACGTAGGGGTTTTGGGGTGGGTCAGAGCCCCTAATGTTTCGTAATGCATTAGAGGGTAGCTCTAGGGTCTACAAACCATGGTTTGTGGACCATCAGATAGCAAAGGCTAAGATGTTATAAATAGATAGATAGTTGGGTCTAGTAGAAAAGTAAGAAGATTGATGCTACACGCGAATTGTTAAGATCTGTCTGGATTGTTTTGGGTAAGGACTCATACTGCTTGTGTGCATGGAGATCCTCAGTCCTGATGTGTGTGAACCCCACTAGGCTGTGTGCGCGGGCTGTGTTTGGGTTGTAAGTGGATTTTTTATGCTAATGAATGCAGAATATGTTTGAAGTACCTTTGTGCTATCTGGATTGGTTGTGTTTACTGCTAAAGTGCATCTGTGATATTTATTTAAGCTGCGACAGTATATGTGATCTATAATTGGATGCGATTATAATGTTCTATGATGGTATTTGTTGATGTGCACGTGGATGCAAATGCATTGATTAGATCTGTTAGTGATAATAAATTTTCTATGGTTATGTGTTGATTATATTGCTAAAAGAGCTACAAATAGACTCATTATGTGCGAACCTAATAAGATGAAACACGGGTTTGCCTTAAATTACCTACTCTCTCCCAAGGTGTGGAAACCTAGTTCCAACACCCTCCCATACTACTTCGGGTGAGACCTTGGTCTATGTAAGTAGGTCATTACCGAAAGGGCCAGTAATATAGGGTTTGTTAGCAAACCTTAACCTTCAAACTTGGGTCAGGACCCCTCAAGCCAACAAATGGTTCTGTTGCTAGGACCGGGATCATTTTGAGAGAATGATCGGGTAATGCCGCGAGGCTGTTGGAGACCTAAGAAACCATAAATTGAAGACTAGTTTGAAAGAAAGTTTTAGGAATTTTCTGTAAAAGAGAATCACAACACAAAGCTAACATCTGAGAAGTGGAAGAATAAGTACATCTTCACTGAAGTTTATGAAATTTTCTTTGTAACTTTTGTGCATGAGCTTCAGGAGTGGTTAGCAAGGTTTGTGGAATTTAAGACGTGTTGGGAGGATGATCAGGTTACACAGTCACCAGAATTGATTCAACAATTGGAGAAGATTGACAACACGATCACCTGTACGGTAGATCATTGGGTGGACAATGTGCTAGGGGGATTTGTAATGTAATTCGTAGTCGATCAGTTCGTATCCTATTCTGATGCAGAGCGGAGGTTCTTCAAAGGTTTCAGAGGTAATTTCTTGTGAAAATTTCCATTGCTAATTAAAATATTACTGTGTGAAAAAGGCATTCTGTGCAGCCACACCGAATGAATGACCTCTTATCAGAGTGAAAGTAAAACATGAAGTGGTAAGTACTACCGAACCAATCGAGAAGGGGATAGATCCATCTACAGTCCATTAATAAAGTCAGTTATGCGTGCAGGAAATAGTCCTCCAGCTAACCACCTTCAAGTCAGAATAAGGGTAAGAACTCACCCACACCTCCACCACCACCCATAGAATCATGAAAGAGCTCTCAATCTATCAATCCTTACTATGCCTGGATCTGGTAAGTTTTGCTGTGACCACCAGAAGAAGATATGGCCACACACATGAAGCTACCCACCTTCAAGGGTGTAGAGGATGAAGATATGGACAGATTTTGGTTTGTAGCAGCATCAATATGGACTACACAAAATGTGGCTACCGATGCGGTAAAGAGAGAATATATCTCTCTCCTTTGAAGGAAGGGGCTTGGATTGGTATATGGGTTACCTACGCCAACATGCAGATCCATCTATTCAAGAGATTAAGAAATCTTTAAAACAAAAATTTCGGAAGCCTAAGTCCTACTCATAGCTAGTAACTGACCTGAAAGAATATAGACAGGGACCCACTGAGTCTGTATGGGAAGCTTATCAGTGGTTAAAGAAGGTTATCAGAGATGGATAATTTTAGTATGATGATATGAAGCACAAGGAATGGTTTATCGCTATGCTGCTACCTCACCTGTGCGAACCTATGGGTCAGCAAGTGATTGAGACACAAGAGAAAGACTTGGATATTGCTATGAAACAGGAAGTTGTGCTAAGAGATGATGCCCAGTTTGGGGTACAAAAAATCCAGGGATAGCTGGAGGAAATGCACCTTGAAATCCAGAATCTATGAAAATAACAAGGGAAAGAAGCTAGCCCAGACATATGGTGCATACGATGTAGGGTGTCTGTCCACACCAAGGATCAGTGCCCTCTACTGGTAGACTACATGTAGGCTAGGTGACCCAGCCCATTGCACTCTAAAGAGGCTGTGGGGCTGAGTGGTCCAACATTATGGTGCGCTGATTGTTGCATTTTCAAACTACACGATACCAACCATTGTCCACATATTGGTGCTTATGTTCTAGAATTAAAGCAACAATGATGTCGAATTTTCTCCTCTATGGGACATGATGAGCATAATTGTCGGACATATGACTTGATGATAGACTGAGGGAACCTATATAGGGTATAGGATGACCCTTCTTCACCGCTATCTCCCTGAGGTAGAGGAGGTTCCCCAGCAAGAGGAAGGGGAGGGGGAAGGGGTGGAGGCATAAGTTAGGGAAGAGGGCAATTGATCTGTTACAACTTTGGAGAAATAGGGCACTTCGCAAGGGACTGTCTGAACCCTGCACGACAATGTTGCTGATATTGTAGACAATTGGATCATGTGATCAAAGATTTCCCAGTACTGAATGAAAAAATGCAGGAAAAACAACAGACTCCAATGCAAAATGTGCAGAGGGTTAAAGCAGAGCCACATGATGAGGGACCAAGTATTAATGTCATAATGCGCAGTGGCATGGCTACTGGGGGAGCTAAGGAGAAAGCTCTGGCTGAACTCCTTATCTGAAAGGCTGTTGTAAAAAAGGAAATCCTAGACCTACAAAAGGAGAAATAAACCTTTTTCGCAGCCTGCAAGGACTTTTACAACGATGAGGCATCCACCTCCAAGGCTCCAACAAACCTCAGAGTGGATGAAAAAGTTAAACCATTCCTACAAGCATGTATGAAGCTACTATGCAACCAAAAGGTGGTAGAAAATATTCAAATACTGATAGATAGCTGCACAGAAAGAACTGACCCTCCAACAGAGGTTAGAGATGTTCACAAGATGTACAAGCACAAGAAGCGCATGGGGCGGGAGATGTGGCTAACAACGCAGATTAGCGACTATGAAATGGATTAGGTCATCTTGGATCTGGGATCAGATCCAAACGTACTGCCGAAGAAAAAATGGCAGCAGAGGGGAGAACCTAAGCTGGAATGGTCCACTATACAGCTATGCATGGCTAACCAACAGAAAATAATACCATTAGGGAGGCTGTCAAAGATTATGGTAGATATCGCAGGAGTTAAGGTACGCGCAGATTTTGACGTCATTCAGATTGTGGAAGATGCGGACCCTTATCCTGTGCTCCTATGAATGGATTGGGTGATAGACATGGGAGGAATTATCAATATAAAGAAAAGGATCATGGTTTTCGAAAATGAGGGTACAAGGGTAATAGTCCCACTAGACCCTGTGGAAGGAGATTGGTATACAAAACCGGTGCACGAAGAAGAGGATGTGGATCAAATTTATAAATTAACCTCTCAAGATGAGGATTGGATCAATCCTACAACTGATGGTTGTGCTTTGATGGGAAAAATAAAGTGAATTCCTCTCTAACTCCGATGGAGAGATAGAAAATTGGAAGAATCGGTTACATGATGTATCTACGTTACGTTTTCTTAGGATCACGAAAAGCTTCCGATGTATCTCCTCAAAGGTAAGAGAAATACCCTACTTTGATGGTTCTGGTAGTGTTAGATCTTTTTTGTGAACATTTGAAGCTGAAATCCCAAGGGAATGAAGAATGTGTGCACTCAACCTAGCAATGCGCGCAACCCTGGCGTGGTGGTGAGAAACACATAAGGGGACATTTTAGGATTGGGAGGAATGTAGCGAGATGATGGTCCTATAGTTTTAACCCCTGGTTCACCTGTGCATGAATACTTTCCTTGGCCTAGGAGACTTGCGTGAGCACTTGTTCGAATGGATGGAGGAATGGTGTTAAATAACTACAGACAAATAAGTCCACTTATTCATTCATGCCTTGGGGCCAATCCCCACCACATGGTATCTAGATGTAGAACTACATCAGTGCAACTGCCATTAGGAAACCCTGAAGGATGAGTTTGTAGGGACGTTTGGGTTGATAGGTGGAATAGGGGCACTCGACGAAGCCTTGCAGGATATAGATACCTTGGTATTTGATGAATCACGCCCTCAAGCAACATATGGGGCACCAACATGGGAGAAAAAAATGAAGGATATTGTCAACTGCCATAATCTGTCAATGGAGGAATGTGATGAAGACCCGCGAAATATCTTTATCCTGGATTCAGAGGGAGAGCGTGCAGTTGCTGGACCCCCACTGTAAACCTTCGATGTGACTAAGCCTCTTAAGCTGCGAGAAGTCAACATTGGGACAGAGGAGCAACCTAACATTAGGGGAATTTTGAGGTCTAAAATGGGCCTCCTAAGGAAATTATAAAATAATAGTGGAAAAAATCAAATAAGATTTGATGACATCATCAGATTTTAGAGGGAAAAATGAAAAAACTACTTTTTCAACTCATATATTCAACTTATCTCCCAAAGTTTTTACTCAAATTTCGAGCGAGAGTACTCGTTGGATGTGAAATTTAATTCCTCATCCAAGGAGTACCCATGTTGCATACTTTTGATGGGTCCTACTACACGAAAAATGAGAAATACATAAAAAAAGTGATTGTAATCACATTTTTTTTTATGTATTTCTCATTTTTCATGTAGAAAGGTTCATCGAAAGTATGCAACATGGGTACTCCTTGGATGAGAAATTAAATTTTGCATCCAACAAGTAATCCCACTCAATTTCCGTCATTGGGTGGGTGAAGGGGGCCTGTCCGATCATTTCCCGATATTGATGGAGGCAAAGGGAACTCTTAAAAAACCTAGGTCCCCGTTCAAATTCAATGCCTGTTGGCTGTCTGATGATTCCTTTGTATCTCTGGTACATACCACTTGGAGGAGGGATGGGCTATGTGAAGAGGGGGATTTAAGTCGAAGCAAGGCGTTCATGAATAACCTAAAGCTTTTGAAAGCTGCAACTAAAACTTGGGCTACTCATAAGGCATTGCTCGAAGAGGAGGAACTAAGGGTCATAAACACTAAACTTGAGCTCCTGGAAGCCCCGGATGGGAGGGGATATGCCACAGTGGAATATCGTGACAAAATCCAGGAGTTGGAGGCAGCCAGAAGGAAAATTCTTCAAGTAAAGGAGGAAAGCTGGCGTTTAAAGAGCAGGGCTATCTGGCTTCAAGCGGGGGATGAAAACACAATTTTTTTTTAGAATTTTGCTAAAGGAAGGAAAAACTTAAATACCATTTGGGAAATGCCAAAATAAAATGGGGAAAAGGCTCAGTCCTTTGAAGAGCTTGCTTCCCTTGGGGTCGCTTTCTTCAAAGACCTCTTTAAGGCTCCTGCTGAAGCTTCAATTGCTGAAGTTATAAGAGTAGCCCAATTTTTCCCAAGGTTCATTGAAGATGAAGGAAATGATCTTCTGATGGCACCGGTCTCCAAGGATGAAGTGGAATCTACCCTAAAATCGATGCAAAAAGAGAAAAGCCCAGGACCGGATGGCTGGACTGTGGAATTTTTTCTCCACTTTTTTGATTTTCTGGGTGATGACCTGACAGCGGTGGTGGAAGAATCCAGGGTTTCAGGCTTGTTCTACCAGCCTCTTAATGCTACTTTTCTGACCCTCATCCCTAAGTCGGACCACCCTACCTCTTTTAATGATTTTCGCCCCATCTCACTCTGCACTTGCTTATACAAGGTTATTGCAAAGATTGTTGCCTCTAGGCTGAAACCTTTCCTCTCCAAAAGTATCTCTGTGGAACAGTTTGGTTTTTTGGATGGGAGACAAATCCATGAGGCTGTTGGTGTTGCCCAGGAAACCCTTCACAGTCTAAAAAGAAGCCGGAAAAAATGGGCCATCATTAAAATTGATCTCTCTAAGGCCTACAACAGAATCAGTTGGATGTATCTAAGGCTTCTCCTAACTCATCTGGGGTTCAGGCATGACTTTGTAAGGTGGATCATGGCATGTGTTACCTCGAATTCGATTGCAATTCTGATAAATGGTGCTGCTTCGGACTTCTTCAACCTGCAAAGGGGACTACGCCAGGGATGCCCTCTCTCTCCTCTACTGTTCCTGCTAGCAGCTGAAGGTTTAAGTTTATTGATCAAAGCAGCGAAGAGACAAGGTGATATGAAAGGGATTGAAGTTGGGCTGAACCTATGGGTGACCCATCTCCTTTTTGTTGACGATATTCTCATTTTTAGTGATGGGAGTCGGGAGGACTGCTACTGTCTTAAAAGGCTCTTAGACCTTTTCTTAAAAGCCACGGGTCTGGTCATAAATGATCAGAAATCTTCGGTCACGACAGCAGGGCTCTCCCCTCTCGAAGTAAACAGGGTAAGGGAGATTCTTGCGTTTGAAGTAAAGTCCCTTCAGGATCTGTTCAAATACCTTGGCTTTAAGCTGAAACCTGACTCTTACAGGGCTCAAGATTGGAACTGGCTCTTGGCGAAAATTGAGGACAGAATAAAACATTGGAGTTTTAAATGGCTGCCAAGGGCAGGCAGGCTTGTGTTGATTAAATCTGTGGTTTTGGCCATTCCAGTTTACTGGGCTAGCCTTATTTGGGTGCCTAAATGCATTTTGCTGAAAATAAACAAAATCTGTAGCAGATTTTTATGGGCTGGCCAGAAGAAGGATTATGTCTCTCCTTGGGTTGCCTGGGATAAAATTGTCCGACCCAAAAAATGGGGGGGGTGGGGGATAAAGGATTTGTTCCCTTTCTCTCAGTCTTTAGCTGCTAAACTAGCGTGGAGGCTGATTGTTTCAGATAACCTTTGGACTGCTGTGACTAGGAGGAGGTATATTGACCCAGCCTCGCCTCTAGAATGGATAAGACAACCTTTCAAATCAACAAGAAATTCCTCTGTGGTATGGAAAGCTTTGGTGGCAGCTGTACAGATTATTGAAAGAGGCTTGGCATGGAAAGTGGGTGACGGTAGCTCCATAAGGTTAGGCAGGGACCCATGGGTGGGTTGCTCGGACTCCTTTGCACTTTCAAGAGAACTGCTCGAGCATTTAAATAATAGAGGCTTTTTCTCTCTCAGTCAAATTTCTGATAATGCAAACTCATCAATCTGGAGGCAGGAGTGGTTTTCAGTGGATGCTCTTGCTCTAGAAGAAAGGTGGCATGATCAATGGGGGGCTTTTCGCGCAGGTCTGTTGAACTCACCTATTCGTATTTCAAATGAGCCGGATGAGCTGAGATGGGTGCACTCTCAATCAAGCTTCTACTCTCCAAAGATGGGATATGATTGGCTCATGTCACAAAAGGGGTGGGAGGAGCCAAACTGGTGGGCCAAGCCTTTGTGGAAACTGAAAGGGCTAGCAAAGACCCGGTTGTTTTTCTGGTGTGTTCTTCAAAAGAAAGTACCTACTTGGGATCATCTCCAAAAAAGGGGGAAGATAGGTCCTGGGTGGTGTTCCTTGTGTAAGGAAAGTGAGGAAACTCTCCAGCATATCTTCCTTGCCTGCCCTTTCTCAAAAAGTCTCTGGAACGAAATGTTAAGACAATCAAAGGTCCCCCTTCGTTGGGAGGGGGAGGAAATATCAGAGGCCTGGAATAATTGGTGGTAGCAGGCTCCAAATGACAAAGTCAGAACGATGCCCCTGCTGGTTGTTTGGGGAGTATGGCTAGCCAGGAATCATCGAATCTTCAAAGACTCTTTCTTTCCCATCGCCAGATTAGCAGCCGAAGGAGTGGCCATTTTTGAAAGCATACCACTTCCATCTAATTCTCTGAGCTGTAGACCTGTTCAGGAAGAAGATATAAAGGGCTCCATCCCGTGGGCTTATTTCGATGGAGCCTCAGATATAAACAAAAATTGTGGAGCTGGTCTGGTCATTCACTATCCCACTGGAATTTCTCTCAAAGCCTCCATTGGACTTGGTACCGAAACAAATAATTTTGCTGAGCTCAAAGCCTTACATTTGCTTCTTTGCTGGCTCTCTTTGCGTAATGAGCGGGAGGTTCAGATCTTTGGGGATTCTCTGAATACAATCAAGTGGGCAAATAGCTCACATCATTGCAGGAATTTTCTAATACAATCAAGTGGGCAAATGGCTCACATCATTGCAGGAATTTTCTCTTAACTCCTTTGCTTGCTGAAATTATTCGTCTTAAAAGTTGTTTTGCTGAGCTGAAAATTTGTCACATTTACAGGGAAAGAAACACAGAAGCAGACAGCCTTTCTAAAAAAGGCATTGAGCAGGTTTTGGACACATGGTCAGTTGAAGAAGTAGTTGATGGAATGGCAAGGAGACTTGCCCCTCCTTTTTTTGTTTAATTTGGGAGCTGCCAACAGCTCTGTTACCCTCACTGTATTTTTTATTTCTTGTATATAGTACTCTGCATTATAAACTTATTGTATATTTAAAAACTGTTTACAACTCAGCGCTGTTTTCCGTTAATTGGAGGCCTGAGCACTTGTTTTATTTTTTGTCATGACAACACTTTCAGCCAGCACAGTGTTTACTAGCTGGTCTTTGGATAGTTGTGGTTCTAAGATTACCCTGTTTCGGTGTTTTATCCTATATGGAAGTCGGGGGTAGCTTATACCACAGTTTTGCCTATTTTCCATTAGATTTTGTTGACAAGGCTGTAGGATGGATTTTCCAAAAAACAGCTGCTTATGGTTTTCTCTGGAAAAGGGAAAGGAATGCAATGCATATGCTATGTAACCCTCTTATATAATAGAAGGTTTGATTTTTTCTGTGGAAAAAAAAAGTAATCCCACTCAAAATTTGAGTAAAAATTTTGGGAGATAAGTTGAAAATATGAGTTGAAAAAGTAGTTTTATTATTTTATTATTTTTTAATATTTTTACCCTTTTATTTAAAAAATGGTAAATCATCCCCCATGGTTGACATCATCATCTTGAATCCTATTGGTTGTTATAAAGTTTATTTTTGTTGTACATTTTTCTTAGGAGGCCCATTTTAGACCTCAAAATTCCCCTAATGGCTAGATAAAATTGGGGACTACTAGGGTGATAATACTTTTGGAAGCATCGTGGAAATCCTCACAGAATACCAAGACCTATTTCCTATGAAATTCTTGGAACTCAAAGGGATTACAAGTGACCTAGGGGTCATGCGCATCACTTTAAGACCAGATGCGCGCCCTGTGAAGAAACGCCCTTATCGATTGAACCCCATGTATAAGCAAAAAGTCAAGGAATAACTTGACAAAATGATAGCCGTAGGTATCATCGAACCGATAGAACAGTTAGATTGGGTAAGACCTATGGTGGTCCAGGAGAAAAAGACCAAAGGAGAAATAAGAATATGTGTTGACCTGTGCAAATTGAATGATTCCTGCATTCACGATCCATTTTATATGCCATTCTTAGATAAAATCATGGATAGCGTGGGGGGGATGGATAGCGTGGGGGGAAGGAAGCATACTCGTTCACCTGGAGCGGGTTCTCGAGCTACCATCGGATCTCGTGATCGCACCCGAAGATTGCAACAAAACTAGGTTCGCCACCGTGTGATCTTTCAAGACATTGTCATGCTGCCGTTTGGGCTCAAGAATGCCCTTGCCATATTTTCGCGGGTGGTGGTCGCAGTATGCAAGGAGTTCATCCACAAGTTTTTGGAGGTATATTTTGATGACTGGACTATATTCGGGTTGGTAAAGAAGCACGTCTAAAACTTGCGCATGATGTTAGATGCTTGTCGAAAGCACCAAATTTCCCTAAATATTAAGAAGTGCATATTTTTCATACCCTTTGGGATCTTACTAGGCCACATATTCTGGCGACAAGGATTGATGGTTGACCCCGCCAAGGTAGTAGTTATCATCAACTTGGTAGTTAGTGCAACTAAGGAATAGCTGCACTCTACCCTCGGACATACAGGCTACTTTAGGAAGTTCATTCAAGGGTACGCGTTGATCACAACACCCATGGAAAAGTTGCTAAAGAAGGACGTTTCATTTTTTTGGGATGAGGATTGTCAAAAGAGCTTCGAACTACTCAAGGAGAAGATGGTCTCTGCGCCTATCCTTATATTTCCTGACTAGGCGAAGGTTTTCCATGTACATGTAGATGCTTCAAGGATTTCCCTGGGAGTTGTCTTTACGTAGCCTGGGGCAAGAGACATCGACCATTCGGTTGCATTTGCCAGTAGAAAACTCTCTAGTGCAGAGCACAACTACTACACTACTAAGCGTGAGGGTTTTTCCATGGTATACACCCTACAAAAATACCGTCGTTACCTGTTAGGAGGGCACTTCAAGATGTTTATAGATCACTCAGCTTTAAAGTACTTAGTGAATAAGCATGTGTTGGGGGGGAAGATTTGTCGATGGGTGCTGCTATTTCAAGAATATGACTTTGAGATCATTGTGAAGCTAGGGAAGCTACCAGAAGAATCAATCCTCCTTGAGCTCGAGCCGGATATCTGTGAAGGAGCGCGGTATGTGAATCTGTGGGATTCAAAGGATGAGAAACACATCAAATATAATAAATTCTTCTGGGTATTATTTTAGAGGGGGCTCGTAGTAGCAATCCATTCCCAATTGTGCTTGTCACCAGCAATCTATGACAAGTACAAGAGCATCGCAGCTTTTCAAGTCACAATGCACAATGTGCAGATTTGGGGCCACAAGGATCGAACTTGGGTATCTCTGCCCTATATGGTTGTGGACGAAGAGATTAACCTTCTTATTGCCACTTGGCCTCCACACTGGAAACTATGCTTCAAATCGGGTACGCATGACATTGCAGGTATGAGTACCAAGAAGACTACCCCATGTTGGGTGTGGAGCCTGATTATCTTGTTTACTTTGTATCACAACATTGGACCTGTTAGGGTCCCGTGATTTGGCCGATTGGTGAGCCAAATGACGATATAACATCAAACCAAGATTTGGAGCCCAAGGACCTAGCCTTCCTGGACTCCGGTAGGAGGGCTCATCAGAGCAAAAGATGCCTGTGTGTTGTGTTATGGTCAAGGGATATTAGTTAAGCAGAAGTGAGTTTTTTGATTTTTGGTTTTTTGAGTTTGTGAGGGATAAAACTGATCAAAGATATAAAAATGGATAACAAGAAGTTAGATCAACTGGGCTATGGGGTCAAACATGTCAAGGAAGCTATGAGATGATGATGTAAAGTTGTTGTAGGGCCGATTTGATTCAAGGTAGAAAGGATCTTTGGGCAAAATGGAGTAAATGGACATCAAGTTTGTGAGAGACGAGGGATTTCAAGTGTAACTAGTTGATAACAGACATAAACATGTTATAGCAAGCCATTAATCATGTTAAATGTAACTATGAGCTAATCAATACATAGAAATCAAACATTCCAGCCATGCATAGAAGTATAAGACCTTCTAACTTCGGGAAAAGGCTATCAGACTTTGGGGAAAACACATAAGATAGACTAACAACTCATAAAACTATGTCAGAACGCCTAAACATAGTCTTTAAGTTATTGGGCACTTGGAAAAACAAGCTTTCATAGTTTTAGGCAAAGGGCTAGATCGGGACTAGGCCTCCTCGGTTCAACAAGATGATAGGCTAATCAGTCAAAGAGATAGTTTTATGGACAGAACTATGGACAATCATAGGTAAGTAGGGCACACCATACATCCTACTCAATATGCATAGAACTTATGAATAAAACTAGCAACAATATCCTTAAGTTACTAAAGAGCGCTTAAGAATTTCAATGCAACTAAGGAAGAAGAAAACATAAAAGCTATGAAGATTCAGTGAAATTTTGAGGTGCCTCCATGGGCATATCTCAAACTTAACTTACCGATCTATAGCAGCAAGAAGCATGTATCATGAATGAAAACTAGAAGACAACAACAAAGCAAGAAACACTATACCATTCTACCATGTCATGGAATCCATCAACAATCCTTCATCATTCATCAAAAGCATCCAAGAGGCAGTCCAAAATCATAACACAAGTATGTTCTTCAAAGCTCATATGACCACTATATTACTTCTTCTCTCAAGTTCAGCCTTGTGGAATAAATAAGCTCAAGTGAGGAAAACCTCATGGTGCAACTAGCTATCCCATTGGCCTAATCAAAATATCTAAACTTGTCCTTGAGGCTTTGCAAAGCCCAAGGCACAAAATATCCCATAAAATATCTAAAAAATGCTAAAAACGGAAATTATATTGACTTTGCATCATTTTCCGAGTGCAAAAATAGCTAAACGCACATTTGGAAAAAGCAGATTTTTGAGGTTCAAAAATTACAAAAATACTTCAAATTTATATCAGAAAAAGGTCCCCTGACTTGCCGGAAAAATTTGGCAGCCTTCCTGGTGTCGAAACGAGGCTCATGATGGCCCGTTGGAAAGCTCTCTGTGTCTACTTTCTGGCGCAGCTAAAATCACCTCAATCTAATGCCTGAAGGTCTTCCAAATCTGTACCTGTGTGTAAAAAGCCAGAAAAATGCAGACTGCTGATATGCCGGGCAGAATGTGCAAAAAGTGAGCATTTTTCGCCATTTTGAGGAGGCGAATGATCTCCAAATGCTCTGAAAATCGCTGAGGACCTGCTCATAGAATTATGGCATCAAATGGTATCATCCTCCTCACTTGAAAAATCCTAAAAATGAAATGGAGAATTTATGATTTTTTGACCAAAAACTCAAAAAATGCTAAAAAACAAAAAGTTGTCAAAATGGGCCCAAAATTGGTGTGCATGACCCTTAAGGGTCCCTAGCAACATGCTCTGAAGCTGAGGCCAAAATGTCAAGTGCTGATATGCCTTTCTCCTATTTCCGTGCCGGGCGCTTCCCCTTTGTCTTCTTCAGTTTCTCTTGGGCTGCCTTTAGTTTGCGCCGGGCAAATTGATTCAACTTTTGAAAGTGATGTGTCCTCTTCCTTTGCAGCTCCAGATCTCTGTTTTCTCTTTCAAGCTTCATCTCCAAGTGTTTGTTGGCCCTTTCTAACCATGCCTCCTTATTTTCTTCAATTTCCTGCTCAAGTAGTGCAGTGAGGGGAAAAGCTTGAAGCTGGGCCTGTTCTTCTTCCCTTTGCTTTTCCAGGGCTCTTTTAAGCCCTATGGTTCTAGGCCTCTTCCGCCTAGGCTGGTCCTCTTCTTCTTCCTCATCAAACTCACCGATGAGCTCTTCTATCCTCATTTGCGCCTTAGCTGCTTCATTCTTGTATTTGATTGCCCGTGCTTCATGAACAGCTGTGTGGACACTCATCTGTTTGTTTTGGGTTTCCAAGAAATAGTTGAAGTTCCTTGCCCGTTGAAGATCATTCTCAAATGCCTCAATTTGCCCCTCTCTATGGATTAGGAGGTTTTCAAAAATGCGGGCTTCATTATCGCTGTCATCACTTTGGATTGGAATGACAGCTGATGCACCTCCATGTTTTTTACTTTCTCCAACCTTGCTTTTACCTTTGAAGGACAATTCGTACGCTTCTTCCTTCGGCATGCTAGTGGGAGACCTCTTGGGAAATTTTCTTTGCTAGGGACAACACTTGTCACTTTTGGAGTGGCAACCCTAGACCCTTTCTTCCTTGCCGTGCCGGTCGGATGTAAGTTGGGAGGAGGAGACATAACCGATTTACCCTTGACATCTTCTTGAACCGCTCGCTCTCCTCGAGGTCGCTCGGATGTCTTTGCCGTTCACTTTGTCGCCCCCTATTCGCCAACATCAATTTGTCGTTCTTCATCAATGCCTTGTTCAATTTGTGTTTCACCTTGCTGCCCTTTTCACCAAAATTAAGCCGCTGTGCTTGGATTTCCCGCTCATTTTGTGGCTCAAGTTGTTGCTCAAATTCCCGCCTGCCGCTGTTTCGTTCTCCAATGTCAAGTCAAGGTTTTTCCTCTTGTACCGCCGACTTTCACCACTGTCCTGCTGCTGTTCTTCATCTTCTGTTTGCTGCTCTTCATCCCTTTCCTCTTGCTCATGACCTTTCTCTTCTTGATGTCTACTTCCCTCTCCTTCTTCCTATTGTCCTGGCTGTTCTGTAGTCATTTTGAGCCTTCTAGGAGTAGGCCTGCTGGACAAAGGTATAGTGCGATGAATAGGCTGAGTGGGAGATATATGGACAGGAGGAACAGTAGAGAAATCTGGGTGACTGATGAATACATCCCATGGAACCTCTTTCTTCTCTAGCTGGTGTAGGATGATAATTTTGATCAGATAATGATGGAAAAGGGAAGGTATTTGCAGAGATGGAGCCTTCTTCTGGACTGTGGATGCCATCTTCTCGATGCTTTTGAATTAAAATTAAGGGAGATTGAGCTGCCTAGTTCTAGTGAAATGCATCAATAGTCTGACATGATAGGCATAAACTCGAGAAAATCTCCCTTCACAAGTAAAATACTTCATTATTACTTTCATTAGAGGAGCATAGCTGTCAAGAAGATAAGAGAAAGGAAAAATGGCAGTGCATGTATCTCTGTACTCGGGCTTGATGAAAGGCTTATAGTCACTCAAATCTAGATGGGCCTGCTTGAACCATTTCTCACCATGATATGGAATTTTAGTTGCCTTGGACACATACCTTCGAGAGATCTTGAAATCAAGACCTGCCACTTGGAAATGTTTTTCTTTGAATCTCAGGGCGCATAGGTGTGTCAAGAGCGAGAAACTTTTGACCTCCTGTATCTTCTGGCAGAAATCCAAACAACCTACCTCATGAAAGTTGAAAAGGATGGATGGATGCGCATTTACCTCTTTTGTAGAGATTGGCTCATATCTTTTATGTCGGCCACTTATGTTGTCTTTCCTTGGAGGCATTTTGACCTAAATGTGCTTTTGAAGAAACAAACTGTCTCACTGTGTATAAACTGCCTTCTTGGAGTCAAACTGTGTCAATTCACTGTTTTTTATAGAGAGACAATGTATTTGGATGATTTGCAACAAGTTTCCTTACAAATACAAAACCCCTTCTTTTTCAGAAAAAGCTCTGTCCACCTTTAAAATATCTCTGTCAGTAGATTTCTCAATAAGAGATCATACAGTAAAAAAGGAGACAACAGTTAGGTGAACAGTCTGTGCAAAGTGTCAAGAAATCACCTTGTTCTTGTGAAGTTTAGAGGTCAACAACACATTTGTATCTTTGTCCCAAGGTAGACTTTCAAGTCATTACAAACCTGCCTTTCCTAGAGTGCCTATTACTCAACACACTTATGTTTTATGCAATCAACTCTAGCTAGTAAATTAGACAAATAATCGTCAAGGCCCCTGTAGCTTTCAACCTATAAACTGCTCTTTGACAAAACCCTTTTTTCTGATTACACTTCACTATTTGATAATGTAGCAATGTTTTGAAGATAGTGTGAAATGCTTTCCTTCAGAGATAAATCCCTGTCTCTCTATAACAAAACCTTCTTCTTGCCTTTGTATATGAATCAGCACATACTCACAATGTCATACACAGTCAAGTCAAAGAAAACACAGTGGTGGCACTTTCCTGTGGGTGGACAAAGGTAAAAAATATAATCTCTCTGAGCTTCAAAATACAGTTTTGTCCTTGTATGCCATTTACCATCAATTCGATCAAAATGAGAACAGTCAACCAGAGTATATCTTACTCAGCCAAATCCACTGTTATAGGACTAGGTGACAAAAATTGAGAGGTTTCTTTTAAGGTGTAATTCTTTTTCAACAAAAACTGTTTTTTATGCCCCACACTTCCTTACTTTTATCTTAATAACACTCCAAATAAGCACAGCAAACCCCCTCCTTCCACTATATTCTTTGCACAGTCTTGGATAAATCCCTTTTATAGGTCATGTTTGTTTTATATATAGAAGCTGTGTTTTATAGATTGAAAGTTGAAAAAACTGTTTTATCTTTCAAACATACAGAGGAGACTTTGTTTGAAAGGGTCAAAATACTCAAATCATGACCACTGCTTTTGAAGAAACATAACCCACTGTTTTAGCCCTTTCACAACTCTGTTTTTTCTCTTTTTGGGCGTTGTTTGTACAGTTTAACAACTATTTGGAGGGCAGCTTACAAGTTTCGAAATACTTGAGAGGGAACTACCATTCGGGCTATTTCAAACTTAGTTTTTAAATCGAAGCAACCTTCCCCTTTCAAAACTATAGCTTAACACATCTTGTCTTCAACCAAGCTTTTCTGCTCCAATCATTATCTAGAAACTGTGAATTTGGAAGGAGAGCAAGCTAAATACCTTAAAAATCAAGGTGCCAATCATTGCTTGTGAGTTAGGAGCGTTTGAAGGCAGTTGGATGCATGAACAGGAGCGCGGCACTTTACAGAGGAAAAGCATCGCACAAAAAACCAACCGGGCGGCCTGTCGGGTCATGGTCGGGCGCCGTGTACAGGCGCGTCGCGCACACGTACAGGCGCGTCGCGCGGAAGTTGAATGCCTGTTCAAAAGTCTATCTGAGCGCGTCGCGCAGGCTTACAGGGCGCATCGCGCTCGTCTAAACTACTACAAAAATTTTTAAACTTGTTCCGAACCTCTTTGTTTCGATGCTGAGGGTAGCAAAGAGTCTTTGCTCAATACTCTTGCTCAGAGATTTCTTAAATGACGTTGGTTAATGCACTTCACCCTTTTGAAACAACAGAAAATCCAACGGTTATTTTGTTGGCTGAAATGAAAGGGGTGTTTGTTTTCAAACCAAAACCTTTAATCATTGCTTTTGGACTTCAACATTTCTTTGGCTCATAATGAAGCTCGTACTCCGAAATAGTGTAGGCAACAGAGGCTTTCATGTTTTTTAAACCAAGTTAATATGAACCACTTTTATAACATTAATGATTTGACAAAAGTGTTTTTTCGGCTATCATTGTCCCTTTGGTGACCATCTAACCCAGCAATTTCAATTTTGAGTGATAACTTAATAACCTTCAGACCATCTCTGCCACTATGTTAGTAATGCTGGTGATATTCATTATGTAAAGTAACCCCACTTTAACACTGTCAAGAAAACACCGAAGACTTGAAGACTACTTTGCTATTTGAAAGGAATAGGGTTTGTCTTTTCACCTTGCTTTGACAGCATTCTGTCTTTACTTGCTTCTTCAACCTCTTTCTCCCTGCAGGTGCCCAAATTTTCTGACATTATTTGGATTCAGTCATGGCTGTGTGATTTAAGAAAAGCGCCTCTTTTCAATATCCTTCCTCTTCTCAAAACATATCATTTATGATATCTCTGTCTTTTTGAATAATGAAAAACTGTGTTTGTTTCAAACCATCCAAACAATGACAATATGTCAAATGACCCTCTTTTGGACATGATGAACAATAATTCCAAAGTGATGTCTCTTGGTGATAAAACTCAAATTTCCCTTGCCAGCTGATTTTCTTTCCATGCTTTTCAAAGTTTTCAAAACTCAGATGATAACTTGTGAATAAAATGTCTTTTGAAACTTTGACTGTTATCTACTTAGAGGAGGAAATGTCTCTTTTTGGAGCAGTGGCACTTAGATTTTGCCTTGATGATTTCCAGAACCTAAAACACTGTGCTAAAACTCTTTTTGTACTTGATGAGCTTGTATACCTGTTTGTAAGAGGAAAACTAGATCAAACACATTTTTGCTCTGGGTATTATGCCAGAAACTTGCCTGCAATGTAAATCTAATTAGGTGACAGGTTTTGCTTGACTGTAGATGCAAGTGCTAGGTCTCTTTGAGCTTTCTTCTTTGAATATGGGTAAAAGACAAAACAGGGGATGATGCATGAGAGTTAGAAAGTGAAACAAGGAGAGCTGCTCTTTATGTTTCCTGTGAAGGAGCTCTTCACTGCTTCATTGCACTGCTTTTTGCTGGGGGGAACTGAAATGTCACCATTTGCCTTGGTCAACTTATGACAAGTTATTTGAAATATAATCTCTGTGAGTATGGAGGTTAGCACCCCTTTGAAAAACAACCACCTTTTCTTCTGCCTGTGTAATGACATGACTTGTCAATTTTTCTTCAATTTGGTCTTGTTGAAACAGTAGGCTGCTTATGATTAGAATTGTTTTCACTAATGATATGTCTCTCCAAGGTTTTAACCATTCATATGATTTGAAAACTTCAAATGACTTCCTTTACAAGACCAAAACTCTGTTTTCCTTTTTCTTGCACACTTCAGATCCTAGTCCTGTTATGATCATCACTTACACTCAGTAAAACTAGAGTCACTATTTTACTATCTAGTAAAAAGAAAACCTGGGCTTTTGCAATCCTTAAAGTCAATATTGGCCAGCGCCCTCTGCTTGTAGATGAAGGAGGTGCCCTAACCGTCTGCTTGTAAATGAAGGAGGTTCTTGGCCATGACAAATTACCAGTTTGCTATGACAGTGGTGTCTTTCTTTTACTGTGATTTTCATGCTGAAAGGAAGCTGCAAGGTCTTGATGAGTAACTCTCTGTCTTGTAGATATATCTCAGGCTCATGTTTACATTGAGAAGTAGTTGTTCTTCTAAATTTAGATTCAATAATTTTCTCCTGAGATGAAGTTATATTTCTTGTCTTTGTAGAATCCATAAAACATTGTGAAACACCTAATAATCAGCTCGAGACTGTGGTTTATGCAGTGGTGAGACCTAGGGGTGTGTAAGTGGCACGAAGAGCCGTGATCAACTTGATTTAAGAGGGAGGTCCGTCATGATTGGTCCGTAGTGTATGGAGGTTTTTTGGCTTTTTGATGGTTGCCAAGGGTAAAATGCCTTAAAGCGCCACTTCCTAACTTAGGGGAGGCTTTTGAAACAGACTTGGATTTTTCTTTTTAGAGCTGATGGGCAGACCAGTAGGGCTGAAGCTAGAAAGAATAGTGATAATGGGTTTTAACTTTGACATGGGCGGACTGAAAATTAAGAGGGCGAAAAATTTTTATGAGGGTTTTCTAGTTGACAAATTGACATATGGAAATCAGCTTCTAGAAAACTCAGCTATGGATTTAGTCATCACTAACATGTGAAAAATACTGATGACTAATAGTGGCTCCATTTGGGGAGGGGAGCTCCTCATCAGGAGGTGTCCAGAATTCCGATCTTTGGCTTATGAAGATCAGTGCCTTACCCATTGGCGCAAAATTTACCCTTCTTTGATGTTATTTCTGAAAAGTGACAGCATGATTAACATCAATGATACTTCTACCTACCCCACTATCTTTCCTAACATTTTTTCTTCTCTTTGGTGCATTTGAACTAGCAGCCTTTTGACAATGTATATTTTTCTTTTTGCAAAATGAACCTATCTATTTCTACTCTTATATCTGCCGGGAGTTCAGATTAAACTGATGAACTCCTTCATTACTCTACCTATGCTAGATCAATTGTCAAGATTAAGCAGTTTGGCATGATTTTGTTCTCTAATCTAAAACAGGAAATTTAAAAGATGATCAAATCAGGATTAGGCAGTCTGATTTGTCATGCATTTGTGGCATAAAAAACAAGCTGCACACAAATATTATTTTTCATAAAGGAAATTTTAGAGAAGCGGGGCTAAGATGTACAATGTATTTTCATCCCTCACTTCTCTCTTTGGTTCTGTTTTGGGCATGTGGAACCAGAATCTCTCCCTAATCTAAACTCTGTGATAAGTCAATCTTACACAATGTTGACTATCTTTGCACTCACTAACTTATCAGAAAATAAATTTAAACATGCTCAGCTATGATTAGGCTAGATAGCTGAAAAAGACATTGAATTACTAGTAGCGGCATTTAGACTTGCTCGCTTTCTGAAAGACTATTTTTTGGAACATGGGGCCTTTGTCCTATCTTCACTCGCCCTCTTTTCTATTTTTTACTGTTTTTGACTTTTCTATTTTTCTGTACTTCAAACAATGGTATTTACAATGAATGAAAGTGTTTCAAACTCAGAACTTGGAGCTCCTGACAAAAATAATGCTTTAATGTCCTACCATTCACAGGACCCACAAAAATTTCAGTCCCATCAGGTTCTTGCAAGAAGAAAGCATTGTTTCCACTGACTGAGCTGATGATGTAAGGCCCTTTCCATAAATTTTCAAACTTGCCATGTTTACCTTTGTCTTCTCTTCTAGAATCCCATTTTAAAACTTTATCTCCAATTTGAAAATCATTTTCCTTAGTTCTTCTGTCAAAAATCTGTTTTATTTTATCTTGTGCTAACTGAGCCCTTTGGTAAACTTCTTCTTTGGTTTGTTGTAAATGGATAGTCTGATTTACCCTCCTTTGCATGTCATTTTCTTCTATTTGGACTTCTTGTAATAGTTTCATTACCGGAACCCCCAAAGATGTTGGGAAAATGGAATCTATACCATAAAATAGCTGGTAAGGAGACATACCTATGGAATTCTTGGTGGTTAATCTGTCAGCCCATAAGGCGTGTACTAGTTTCCCATGCCATGCTTTTTGATTTTGTTCAAGAATTTTTTTGATAATGTTGACTAGGCTTTTGTTAGAAGACTCGGCTAAACCATTACCTTGAGGGTAATAGGCTGTGGAATGTCCTAATGAAATATGATACTTGTGACAGAAGTCTATCATTTTCTTGGAGGAGAAGGCAGCGGCGTTATCTGTAATGATCTTCCTGGGACAGCCAAATCTGGATAGGATATTGGTTTCTAGGAACGTGATGATGACTGAATCAGTGGCGTTCCGGGAAGGTATGGCTTCTATCCATTTGGTAAAGTAATTAGTGGCTGTGAGGATCCATTTATGTTGAGCGGATGAGGAGGGGTGAATTTCCCCGATGAAATCTAAACCCCATTGTTGGAAGGGTCCTTCAACTATAATGGGATGTAAGGGCAAAGGTAAAAGCTTTTTCTTGCCATCAAAAATTTAACATTTATGGCATGTCATAACTAGTTTGTGAGTATCAGAGAATAAGGTAGGCCAATAATAACCAGCTCTAAGGATTTTTTTTGCAGTGGTTTTTTAGTAGAGATGGCCCCCACATTCCCCTTCGTGCATTTCGTGCATAATTTTCTCTACATCAGACTCAAGCAAACATTTAAGCAGCATACCAGTGGGATTTTTCCAATAGAAAAAACCATCTAAAATGCAAAACTTTAAAGATTTTTGTTTAAGGAATCTTGCTTTTGTTTTTGATAAAGTCGGAGGAGCATTCAGATAAGTTAATACATAAAGAATATATACATACCAAGGTGAATCCAAAAATGTCTGATCAATAGGGGGGAGTGTGCACTCTTCCTGTTCTTCTAAGGCATCGACAAAATTTATATCTAAAGCTTGGAGGTTGGTTTCAACCATTAGTCTTGCAAATCCTTGTCCTTTAACTAGTTTGGTAGGCCGGATTTCTAAGTCATATTCTAGGATGATAGCGATCCATTTTCCCCTTTTACCATCGGGATCTTGGTTCAAAATTTCCTTGACGACAGTATTAGGGACAAAAGCTATGACATGAGAATGCAAGATGTAAACTTGGAAATCTTTTAGTGCTTTTACCAATGCGAATTCCTGTTTTTCCATGATGTTATATTTCAAGGGAGCATCTCTCAGGGATTTGCTAAAAAAGGCAATGGGTTGCTCTTGCCCAGCTGCATTTTTTTGCAACAACACCGCAGCTATTGTATGTTCTGAGGCAAATGAAAAAATGTAAAAATATTTGGTGAAGTCAGGGCTTATCAATATTGGTGTTTCAGTTAAGGCCCTTTTAATTAGTTCAAAATATTTTTTGGCTTCTATAGTCCATTTAACTCCGACCTCCTTTTTTAACATATTTGTGATATCTTTCAGGAGTTTAGAAAGGTTTGGGATGAATCTTCTTAAGAAATTTATCTTTTCGATAAAGGACTGTAACTCCTTTATGTTTCTGGGGTGACTTATCTGTAAGATACCTTTGATTCTCTGGGGGTCTATTTTAATTCCTTCTTCCGAAATAATGTGACCTAGGATTTTTCCTTCCTCTAGACCGAAAAGTGTTTTCTTGGGGTTTAGGGATAAACCATATTTTCTGCATTTGTTGAAAACTTTTCTTAAGTGTGCTAGGTGTTCTTCATCTGATTTAGAATATACCGTTATATCGTCAAGATATATGACTATGAAAACACCTATGTCTTCTGAGAAGGCTATGTCCATGGCTCTTTGAAATTTGGTGCCAGCATTCATCAGTCCAAAAGGCATTTTAACGTACATAAAAGTGCCCCAAGGGGTGGTGAAAGTTGTCTTATGTTGATCGGTATGATAAACCAACACTTGGTTATAACCAGAAAAACCATCAAACAATGAGATTCTTTTAGCGCCTACTACCTTCTGAAGTATGTGGTCCATTTTGGGCAGAGGATAGTTATCTTTCAGACATGCCCTATTTAGGTTTCGGAAATCTATACAGAGTCTGTTTTCACCAGTCTTTTTTCTAACTGATACTAGATTTGAGACCCACTCAGAGTATCAGAGAGACACGATTATCCTGGCATCATACATCTTTTTAATTTCCTTTTCAACCAACGGTAGTAATACCAGGTTTATCCTTCTTAACTTTTGTTTGAAAGGCTTTTGGTTTTCTTTGAGGGGAATTTTATGTTGGATGATGCTGGTGTCATATGACTTCAAATCTTGGTATCCCCATGCAAACACATCTTTAAATTCCTTAAACAGTTCGATGTATTTATGTTTTATGAGAGGCGGGAGGGTTTTGGACATTTTAATGTTTTTGGGCTCTTCTGGGCTTCCTATGTTGTATTCCTCTATGTCACCCTCTGTAGATTCCATTTTAGGCTTTTTGGCCACATCATTAAAGTCAAACAATTCTTCTAAAGGTGCGAGCCCTCTGGGTATGGTGTCATTTTCACAGTGTAAGACTTCGAGTTCCCTTTGGTCAATGTCCTCTTCTATCTCCTTGTCATATGGATGGTCTACCAGGTTTAGATTGGTCCACAAAGGTGGATGTAGCTCTTGGTCTTGACTTTGGTTGTGTTTCCTTTCTTTGTCTCCTAAGTCTATTTTGGTTATTTCAAACTCATTCCTAGATTGTAGGAAATCATCAATTTGATCATCGTCTTGGAATATTTGCCAATGGTCAAGATTATCTGGCACCGTAGGGCGATGTTTGACCTGAGTACTATATTGTTCACTTAGGCATGGTATCTGGCCATTACTTGCAGCAAAGGTGAGTTCATTTGCTAGGCTATTTTGAATCCTAGGGATATAGGTGAGTTCATATTTCTCAAAGGTTTTAAGGATATCCAAAGCTGCATTCCTATATTCTCTTAGTCTTGGATTCTTTGCTGAATATTCACCTTTGATTTGCCTGATTACAAGTTTTGAGTCTCCTTGGATGATACTCTCTTGGCACCTAAGTCCCTGAGTATGTGTAGACCAATGAGGAGGGCTTCATATTCCGCAATGTTATTAGTACATTGGAATTCCAATCTAAAAGAATGACCATCTTTAGTATTGTGTATCCAGATGCCTGCTCCTGAACCTGTCTTGCCACAAGAACCATCAAAGCTTATACTCCAAAGAGCTTCCTTTTAATACATGATACTAAGCTGTTTTTTAGGTTTCTTGGGACTTTGGTCATCAATTTCTTCATTCAGTAATGGTTTGGATATGTCTTCATTTTCTTTTATATGCTTGTTTATATCACCTTCATTATATAAGATAAAAGAATCTAAATTGGAATGAATGGAATAGATGGGGGTATTGTTTGGCCTATCTCTGTTGCTAACCATGTATTTCATGCGAGTCTCTCGGTATAACCTCCTTGTTTGGTTGAAAACCGGGATAGTGGCGAATGACATATCCATTTGAAGGCTACCTTGTATTTTGGCAGCCCATGCTCTTGATAGCAGCATTCCATACTTGGGTGGGATATCGGCCACTACTACGTCCATGACTAAGTTTTTGGCTGGTAGTTGTGTTAGGGCAAAATCTAGATTCTTTATTAGACCTAAACATTTGACCTGGCTCGAGTCGAAAGAATACAGGTTTTTGTAAGGTTGAGTCACTTCTGGTCCTAGGTTTTCCATGACTGCTTTAGGCATGAGGTTATGGGAAGCACCAGAATCTAACATGGAATTATGTAATATTTTGTCCCGTATGTTTAAGCTTACATAGAAAGGAGAAATAGATCCTTCTTGGTATTCACCTTCTACTTTAGGGCCAAATAAGAGCTCGGGTTTGTCGTCAGTTAGATTCAAGGTATCTGCCTTGCTCTCTAGGTAGAGGACTTTGAAGATTTGAGATCTATACCTATCTACAGTTATTAGCTCCATAAGGGGTATGGTAATTTTTATTTTGGAAATTTCCCCTTCGAAACTAAAAGGAGTATGTAGTTTGGGTAGATTTGTTTCAGCTTTCTCAGACATAACTTTTTCTATGTTCTTAATTTGCTGACTTTGGCTTGGGACTTCGTTTCATATAGTCAACTTTGGGGTTTCTGTAGAGGTACTAGGAGTGTCTGAGCCAGTACTTGTCTGAATGGCCTTACCTTTGCTTTGGTCAGTCTTTTTGGCCCCAATTTTGTTACTATCCATGGTCTTATTTAGGATGTTATCAGATATTTTGGTATTGTCAGGACTATTCTTTTTGGAATGGTTTTGGTTTTTTCTGCTTCTAAGGTTATACTGCCGGTGAGCTTCTATTATGGCATTTTGAAAATCTATGGTGGGATCGTCGAGATCTTCATAGTTGGTCTCATCTTGATTAGGAGAACATAACTCTTGTTCTTCCCCTGTGAGGTACACCTCACTCTCATTATCAGACCCTACGAGATTTAAATGACTTTCATCAATGGGTTATGTATCCCTGTCATCCTCTTCCACATAGTTTTCATTGAATGGTGGCCTAATTTGTTGGTCATTTTCCCTCGGTCTGTTTTGGGGCTGTTCCCTCCTAAAGTTTTGGTTTCAGTTTCTGTTTGGAGGGTTTGGCTGGTTATCCCTAACAGGAGCCTTTTCATTTATCCTTTCCCACATTTTGGCCATGGTTTTGACTAAGTCATCTATTATGGGATCTAGGGAAGGTGATGAAGTGGAGACCTCGTCTTTATATGTGACCTTTATTTCTGATCTAGTCCTAGCCCTTTTTTCTGCTAAGTTGGCATCTGCTTTTATGGCTATTTGTTGCATTTCCTCTAAGGTGGGGGGATCCTTGTCTCTCAGATGATATGTCATGTCCGGATCGAAACCCTCGGGGAATTTTGCCAAGGCTAAACAAAGTGAGGGTTTGAAATGAGGTGGGAGGGAGTTATATACACTGTTGAACCTAGTGCAGTAAGCTTGGACACTTTCCCCATTTTCCCATTTTAGGTTGTTATATTCTGACAGGATTTGAATAGGGTTTCTTCGGATTTCCCACCTATTTCTGAAGACTTGATGTAGTTCTGGGATATTGTGGATGTTGTTTGGAGTTAAGCTTTTGAACCATGTTTTGGGTTCACCACCAAGACTTTGGGCAAATATTCTCATTTTGACAGTCTCGTCTTGTACCTCTAGGTATTCATAAGAATCAGTCAGCCTACTTATATGCTGCTGAGGTGTGGTGGTGTCTTCTCCAGTAAAGTGTGGGATTTTATCTTGATATTTATTTGGGAGAGGAGCCAAAGGTGGTGGCAACACCAAGGGTGCATACCAGGCTGCCATGACGGGAGCTAATGGATGATGTACAAGATGAGGACTAGTAGGCTGGGATGAGGTGGTTTGAACAGTGGTGGTTCGACCAGGTGTGGTGGATGAACTTGGACTAGTGATCTGGTTTTGAGCAGATCTGGGATGGTAGGAGCCAAATTGATAGAGAAGCTGGGAGTCAGGAGGAGTGGTAGGTGAAGCTTCTCTACTAAGACTCTGTGGTGGGTCTAGGGGTTCAAGATCGTCAAAGTTTATCTTACTATATGATTGGCTTCTGGGAAGAGTTTGTGATGACTCTAATTCAAAAGGTGAATTTGGTAGGATAGTGAGATGTTTAGGTACTGATATTGTTTTACGGATGGATCTACCAGTAGCTAGATGATCAGTTTCGGAAGCTTTCCATAGAATCTTCTTTGGGTCATCTACTATGATAGGGGGATTTGGGTCTGGATGGGATTTGGTGTTGATTCTTCGTGAAGCCAGATTTTGGATCTAGAGTTTAGAGAGAATGGTATTGATGAATGTTCTGGATGAGGGGTCTCTCTAAAGTTCTACTAAGGTGAAGGGTGGTCAAAAATAAAAGGGATGGATTAGTGGAGTCGCCAGGTGGAAATGGGTTGTTTTTGTGAAGATAGCTATGGTCCACCACCAGTAACTAATCTGGGAATGTTTTTGGATTTTCTGAGTTTTATGTGCAGCCTATGGTTTAAAGTATCCTAGACTTGTTTCAACACTTCGCTAGGGTGATGAGAACAAAAAGAGTTTACTCTAAATGGGTCTATGGACTGCTTGCTTTTTTAAGTATCTAAAAGACCAAAGAGTCTATAAGAGTTTTCTAGACTATCATGTACTCAGTGTTCCACCATCTCCCGCTATGTTAGTGAGCGATGGGATAGGTCTATCGGATAGTAACCTAGAGTTTGGTAAAATAGTAAGGCCTACTAGAGGTTAGTGGAGTCGCCAGGTCGATTTTAATTGTCTTGAGGTATACTTGTATGGTCCACCACCAGTAATGTCAAAAACCAATCTAAGGGAGTTTTTTGTGGTTTTTTCTGAGTTTTATGTGCAGCCTAGGATGTAAGAGTGTTATGAACCTGATTCATCACTTTGCTAAGATGGTGAAACAGAGAGTTTACTCTGAATGATTCTAAAGGATGATGGTCTAAGTTAAATGTTGAAGGACTAAAGAGTCTATAAGAGTTCGCTAGACTATCATGTACTCAATAGGTCCCACCGTGATCGCCATTATGTTAGGGTGGCGATGAGGTGGTAAGGTGGTGTGAAACAGGCTGTGAGACTCAGGTGTGGGTGCTGGCTGCTGTGTGGATGTGGTTCTATGGCTGGTCTGGTGGATGCTTGTGTTGGTAGGGCCAACTGTTGGTATGTTAGCAAACAGCACTGAAGCCCAAGACCTAGCCTTCACAGGACTTAAGAGCTTCTCTCATATGTAAAGAATCATGAGTGTATTTTGGCTATGCTGTTCACGATATTAAATAGTTATAAATGCTGAGTTTTCTGAATTTTTTAAGTTTGTGAGGGATAAAACTAATCAAAGATATAAAACAGGTAACAATAAGTCAGATCAACTGGGCTATGGGGTCAAAAAGGTCAAGGAAGCTATCAGATGATGATTTAAGGCTGCTGTAGGGCCGATTTGATTCAAGGTAGAAAGGATCTTTGGGCAAAATGGAGTAAATGGACATCAAGTTTGTGAAAGACGAGCGATTTCAAGTGTAAATAGTTGATAGCAAACATAAACATGTTATAGCAAGCCATTAATCATGCTAAATGTAACTATGAGCTAATTAATACATAGAAATCAAACATTCCATCCATGCATAGAAGTATAAGACCCTCTAACTTTGGGAAATGGCTATCAGACTTTGGGGAAAACACATAAGACGGAATAACAACTCAAAATACTATGCCGGAAATGCCTAAACACAGTCTTTAAGTTATTGGGCACTTTGACAAACAAGATTTCATAGTTTTAGGCAAAGGGCTAGATCGGGACTAGGCCTCCTTGGTTCAACAAGATGATAAGCTAATCAATCAAAGAGATAGTTTCATGGAAAGAAATATGGACAATCATAGGTAAGCAGGGCACACCATACATCCTACTCAACATGCATAGAACTTATGAATAAAACTAGCAACAATATCCTTAAGTTACTAAAGAGCAGTTAAGAATTCTTTAGTGCAACTAAGGAAGAAGAAAACATAAAAGCTATGAAGATTCAGGAATTTTGAGGTGCCTTTATGGGCATATCTCAAACTTAATCTCTACTGATCTATAGCAGCAAGAAGCATGTATCATGAATGAAAACTAGAAGACAACAACAAAGCAAGAAACACTATACCATTCTACCATGTCATGGAATCCATCAACAATCCTTCATCATTCATCAAAAACATCCAAGAGGCAGTCCAAAATCATAACACAAGTATGTTCTTCAAAGATCATATGACCAATATATTACTTCTTCTCTCAAGTTCAGCCTTGTTTTACAATGAAGCCTTGTGGAATAAATAGGCTCAAGTGAGGAAAACCTCATGGTGCAACTAGCTATCCCATTGGTCTAATCAAAATATCTAAACTTGTCCTTGAGGCTTTGCAAAGCCCAAGGCACAAAATATCCCATAAAATATCTAAAAAATGCTAAAAACGGAAATTATATTGACTTTGCATCATTTTCCAAGTGCAAAAATAGCTAAACGCACATTTGGAAAAAGTAGATTTTTGAGGTTCAAAAATTACAAAAATACTTCAAATTTATATCAGGAAAAGGACCCTTGACTTGCCGAAAACATTTGGCATCCTTCCCGGTGTCGAAATGAGGCTCATGATGGCCCGTGGGAAAGCTCTCTGTGTCTACTTTCCGGCGCAACTAAAATCACCTCAATCTGATGCCTGGAATTCTTCCAAATCTGTACCTGTGTGTAAAAAGCGAGGAATTTGCAGAGTGCTGATATGCCGGGCAGAATGTGAAAAAAGTGAGCATTTTTCGCCAATTTGAGGGGGTGAATGATCTCCAAATGCTCTGAAAATCACTGAGGACCTGATCATGAAATTATGGCATCAACTGGTATCATCCTCCTCCCTTGACAAATCCTCAAACTGAAATGGCGAAATTATGAGTTTTCGACCAAAAACCCAAAAAATGCCAAAAAAACAAAAAGTTGTCGAAATGGGCCCAAAATTGGCATGCATGACCCTCAGGGGTCCCTAGCAACATGCTCCGAAGCTGAGGCCAAAATATCAAGAGCTGATGTGTTTTTCTCCTCTTTCCGTACCGGGCACTTCCCCTTTGCTTTCTTCAATTTCTCTTGGGCTGCCTTTAGTTTGCGTCGGGCAAACTGATTCAACTTTTGAAAGTGATGTGTCCTTTTCCTTTGTAGCTCTAAATCTATGTTTGTTGTTTCAAGCTTCATCTCCAAGTGTTTGTTGGCTCTTTCAAGCCATGCCTCTTTGTTTTCTTCAATTTCCTGCTCAAGGAGTGCGGTGAGAGGAAAGGCTTGGAGATGGGCTTGTTCTTCTTCTTTCTACTTTTGCAAGGCTCTTTTAAGCCCTATGGTCCTAGGCCTCTTCTGCCTAGGCTTTTCTTCCTCTTCTTCCTCCTCATCAAACTCACCGATGAGCTCCTCTATCCTCATTTGCGCCTTAGTTGCTTCATTTTTATATTTAATCGCTCGTGCTTCATGAACAGCTGTGTGAACACTCATCTGTTTGTTTTGGGTTTCCAAGAAATAGTTGAAGTTCCTTGCCCGTCGAAGATCATTCTCCAATGTCTCAATTTGCCCCTCTTTATGGATTAGGAGGTTTTCAAGAAGGCGGGCTTCATTATCGCTGTCATCACTCTGGATTGGAATGACAACTGATGCTCCTTCATGTTCTTGACCTTTTCCAACCTTGATTTTCCCTTTGAAGGCCAATCTTGCACTCTTCCTTCTTAGCATGCTAATGGGAGACCTCTTGGGCAATTTTCTTTTGCTAGGGACAACTTTTGTCACTTTTGGAGTGGCAGCCTTAGACCCTTTCTTCCTTGCTGTGTTGAGCTTTGTTCTTTTGGGAGGAGGAGACATAACTGATTTACCCTTGACATCTTCTTGAAACTGCTACTCTCCTTGAGGTTGTTGGATGTCTTCTTTTTGCTGTTCACTTTGCTGCCCCTGTTCGCCAACATCAATTTGTTGTTCTTCATCAATGCCTTGTTCAATTTGTGTTTCACCTTGCTGCCCTTTTTCACCAAAATTAAGCTGCTGATGTGCTTGGATTTCCTGATCATTTTGTGGCTCAAGTTGTTGCTCAAATTCCTGCCCAAGCTGCTGTTCCTGTCCTCCAATGTCAAGCTGTTGCTCTTCCTCTTGTACCTGCTAACTTTCACCACTGTCCTGCTGCTGTTCCTCATCTTATGTTTGCTGCTCTTCATCCCTTTCCTCTTGCTCATGACCTTTCTCTTCTTGTTGTCTACTCCCCTCTCCTTCTTCCTGTTTTCCTGGCTATTCTGTAGTCATTTTGAGCCTCCTAGGAGTGGGCCTGCTAGACAAAGGCATAGGGCGATGAATAGGCTGAGTGGGAGATACATGGACAGGAGGAACAATAGAGAAATATGGATGACTGATGAATACATCCCATGGAACCTCTTTCTTCTCTAGTTGGTGTAGGAAGATAATCTTGATCAGAGAATGATGGAAAAGGGAAGGTATTTGCAGAGATGGAGCCCTTTTCTGGACTGTGGATGCCATCTTCTCGATGCTTTTGCATAAAAAGTAAGGGAGATTGAGCTGCCTAGTTCTAGTGAAATGCATCAATAGTCTGACATCATAGGCATAAACTCGAGAAAATCTCCCTTCACAAGTAAAATACTTCATTATGACTTTCATTAGAGGAGCATAGCTGTCAAGAAGATAAGAGAAAGGAAAAATGGCAGTGCATGTATCTCTGTACTCAGGCTTGATGAAAGGCTTATAGTCACTCAAATCTAGATGAGCCTGCTTGAACCACTTCTCGCCATGATATGGAATTTTAGTTGCCTTGGACGCATATCTTGGAGAGATCTTGAAATCAAGACCTGCCACTTGGAAATGTTTTTCTTTGAATCTCAGGGCGCATAGGTGTGTTAATGGTGAAAATTTTTTGACCTCCTCTATCTTTTGGCAGAAGTCTAGACAACCTACTTCATGGAAGTTGAAAAGGATCGATGGATGAGCATTAACCTCCTCTGTAGAGATTGGCTCATATCTTTTGTGCGGACCACTTCTGATGTCTTGCCTTGGAGGCATTTTGACCTAAATGGGCTTTTGAAGAAACAAACTGCCTCACTGTCTACAAACTGCCTTCTTGGAGTCAAACTGTGTCAATTCACTGTTTTTTATAGAGAGACAATGTATTTGGATGATTTACAACAAGTTTCCTTACAAATACAAAACCCCTGCTTTTTCAGAAAAAGCTCTGTCCACCTTTAAAATATCTCTGTCAGTAGATTTCTCAATAAGAGATCATACAGTAAAAAAGGAGACAATAGTTAGGTGAACTGTCTGTGCAAAGTGTCAAGAAATCACCTTGTTCTTGTGAAGTTTAGAGGTCAAAAACACATTTGTATCTTTGTCCCAAGGTAGACTTTCCAGTCATTACAAACCTGCCTTTCCTAGAGTGCCTATTACTCAACACACTTATGTTTTATGCAATCAACCCTTAGTGCAATTAGACAGTCACTGTCACAGTCCCTGTAGCTTTCAACCTATAAACTGCTCTTTGTCAAAAACCCTTTTTTCTGATTACACTTCACTGTTTGATAATGTAGCAATGTTTTGAAGATAGTGTGAAATGCTTTCCTTTAGATATAAAGCCCTGTCTCTCTATAACAAAACCTTCTTCTTGCCTTTGTATATGAACCAGCACATACTCACAATGTCATACACAGTCAAGTCAAAGAAAACACAGTGGTGGCACTTTCCTGTGGGTGGACAAAGGTAAAAAATATAATCTTCTGAGCTTCAAAATACAGTTTTGTCCTTGTATGCCATTTACCAGCAATTCAATCAAAATGAGAAAAGTCAACCAGATATATCTTACTCAGCCCAAATCCACTGTTATAGGACTAGGTGACAAAAATTGAGAGGTTTCTTTTAAGGTGTAATTCTTTTTCAACAAAAACTGTTCTTTATGCCCCACACTTCCTTACTTTCATCTTAATAACACTCCAAACAAGCACAGCAACCCCTTCCTTCCACTATATTCTTTGCACAGTCTTGGATAAATCCCTTTTATAGGTCATGTCAGTTTTATATATAGAAGCTGTGTTTTATAGGTTGAAAGTTGAGAACACTGTTTTATCTTTCAAACATTTAGAGGAGACTTTGTTTGAAAGGGTCAAAATACTCAAATCATGACCACTGCTTTTGAAGAAACATAACCCACTGTTTTAGCCCTTTCACAACTCTGTTTCTTTTCTCTTTTTGGGCGTTGTTTGTACAGTTTAACAACTGTTTGGAGGGCAGCTTACAAGTTTCAAAATACTTGAGAGGGAACTACCATTCGGGCTATTTCAAAATTAGTTTTTTTTAAAATCGAAGCAACCTTCCCCTTTCAAAACTATAGCTTAACACCTCTTGTCTTCAACCAAGCTTTTATGCTCCAATCATTATCTAGAAACTGTGAATTTGGAAGGAGGGCAATCTAAATACCTTAAAAATCAAGGTTCCAATCATTGCTTGGGAGTTAGGAGCGTTTGAAGGCGGTTGGAGGTATGAACAGGAGCGCGGCACTTTGCAGAGGAAGAGCGTCACGCAAAAAACCAATCGGGCGGCCTGTCGGGTCGTGGTCGGGCGCCGTGTACAGGCGCGTCGCGCACGCGTACAGGCGCGTCGCGCGGCAGTTGAACGCCCGTTCAAAAACGCTTCTGAGCGCGTCGCACAAACTTACAGGCGCGTCGCGCTGTCTAAACTGCTACAATTTTTTTTAAACTGTTCCGAACTTCTTTGTTTGGGCTTGAGGGCATCAAAGGGTCTTTGCTCAATACTCTTGCTCGGAGATTTCATAAATGAAGTTGGTCAATGCACCTCACCCTTTTGAAACAATCAAAAACCCCAACGGTTACTTTGTTGGCTGAAATGAATGGGGTGTTTGTTTTCAAACCAAAACCTTTAAGCGTTGCCTTCGGACTTCAACATTTTCTTTGGTATATTATGAAGCTCGAACTCCGAAATAGTGTAGGCAACGGAGGCTTTCATGTTTTTAAACCAAGTCAATATGAACCACTTTTATAACATTAATGACTTGAAAAAAGTGTTTTTCTGCTATCATTGTCCCTTTGGTGACCATCTAACACAGCAATTCCAATTTTGAATGATAACCTAATGACCTTCAGACCATCTCTGCCACTATGTTAATAATGCTGGTGATATTCATTATGTAAAGTAATCCCACTTTAACACTGTCAAGAAAATACTGAAGACTACTTTGCTATTTGAAAGAGTAGGGTTTGTATTTTCAACTTGTTTGGACAGTTTCTGTCTCCACTTGCTTCTTCAACCTCTTTCCCACTGTAGGTGCCCAAATTTGCTGACCCTATTTGGATTTGGTCATGGCCCTCTGATTTAAGAAAGGCGCCCCTTTCCAATATGCTTCCTCTTCTCAAAACATATCATTTACGATATCTCTGTCCTTTTGAATAATGAAAAACTGTGTTTGTTTCAAACCATCCAAACAATGACAATATGTCAAATGACCCTCTTTTGGACATGATGAACAATAATTCCAAAGGTGATATCTCTTGGTGATAAAACTCAAATTGCCCTTGTCAGCTGATCTTCTTTCCATGCTTTTCAAAGTTTTCAAAAACTGAGATCATACTTGTGGATAAGATGTCCTTTGAAACTTTGACTGTTCCTTGCTTAGACGAGGAAATGTCTCTTTTTGGAGCAGTGGCATTTAGATTTTTCCTTTGATGATTTCCAGAACCTGAAACACTGTGCCAAAGCTCTTTTTGTATTTGATGAGCTTGTATACCTGTTTGTAAGAGACCAACTAGATCAAACACATTTTTGCTCTGGGTATTATGCCAGAATCTTTCCTGCAATGTAAATCTAATTAGGTGACAAGTTTTGCTTGACTGTAGATGCAAGTGCTAGGTCTCTTTGAGCTTTCTTCTTTGACTGTGGATAGAAGACAAAACAGGGGATGATGCATGAGAGTTAGAAAGTGAAACAAGGAGAGCTGCTCTTTATGTTTCCTGTGAAGGAGCTCTTCACTGTCTCATTGCACTGCTCTTTGCTGAGGGGAACTGAAATGTCACCATTTGCCTTGGTCAACTTATGACAAGTTATTTGAAAGATAATCTCTGTGAGTATGGAGGTTAGTACCCTTTGAAAAACAACTACCTTTTCTTCTGCCTGTGTAATGACATGACTTGTCAATTTTTCTTCAATTTGGTCTTGTTGAAACAGCAGGTTGCTTATGATTAGAATTGTTTTCACTAATGATATGTCCCTCCAAGGTTTTAACAGTTCATATGATTTGAAGACTTCAAATGACTTCCTTTACAAAACCAAAACTCTGTTTTCCCTTTAACTTGCACACTTTAGATCCTAGCCCTGTTATGATCACCACTTATACTCAGAAAACCTAGAGTCACTGTTTCACTGTTTAGTAAAAAGCAAACCTGGGCTTTTGCAATCCTTAAAGTCAATATTGGCCAGCACCCTCTGCTTGTAGATGAAGGAGGCGCCCTAACCCTCTGCTTGTAAATGAAGGAGGTTCTTGGCCATGACAGATTACCAGTTTGCTGTGACGGTGGTGTCTTTCTCTTACTGTGATTTTCATGCTGAAAGGAAGCTGCAAGGTCTTGATGAGTAACTCTCTGTCTTGCAGATATCTCTCAGGCTCATGTTTACATTGAGAAGCAGCTGTTCTTCTAAATGTAGATTCAAGCAATTTCTTCTGAGATGAATTTATATTTCCTGTCTTTGTAGAATCCATAAACACTATGAAACACCTAATAATCAGCTTGAGACTATGGTTCATGCAGTGCTGAGACCTAGGGGTGTGTCAGTGGCGCGACTTAGAGCTGTGATCAACTTGATTTTCAGAGTGGGAGGTCTGTCATGATTGGTCTATTGCAGATGGAGGTTTCTTTTGGCCTTTTGATGGTTGCCAAGGGTAAAATGTCTTAAAGCGCCACTTCCTAACTTAGGGAGGCTTTTGAAACAGACTTGGATTTTTCCTTTTAGAGCTAATGGGAAGACCAGTAGGGCTAAAGCTAGAAAAGATAGTGATAATGGGTTTCAACTTAGACATGGGCGGACTGAAAAGTAAGAGGGTGAAAATTTTTTTATGAGGGTTTTCTAGATGACAAATTGACACATGGAAATCAACTTGTAGAAAACTCAGCTATGGATATAGTCATCACTAACATGTGAAAAATACTGACGACTAATAGGACCCCTGTACCTTAAAAGGGGCGGCAACGCCGCCCGTAATTAATCGCTGCCGTGGGGGGTCCAGGGGGGGGCGGTAGCACCCCCGAAGCTAAAAACAGATGTAAAATTGCCTTGTAAAATTATAGTAATTTCTAGTCAATCTGGGATGTTCATTAGGCAAATGATCTGACGGTAGAAGTTATGTTTAAATTATGGTTTTTTTCCCTAGAAGGCAACCCCTCATTTTTATGAGGGAATTGTATTGCGGCTGTGCATTATATGTGTATTCTCGGAGCGAGAAATAGAGAGGGAGACTGTGAGAGAGAATAGAGGATATTATAGCAGATCTGCTGTAGGTTTTGTCTCTTCAATTTTTGCTGGATAATAGAAAGGAAGGACTGGCTGTTCAGGGTGGACGTAGCCCAAACTGGGTGAACCACATATATCTGTGTCTCTTTGGTTTTATGTGCTTTGTGTGCTTGTATTTTTCGCATATTTTATGTGTTGCATTGCTCCATAATATTTAATTTTCTAACACCCCGCCCGACACCACCAAAGAGACCAAAGGATAGGGAAAGAATGTCGAGAAGGGTGCAGAGCTGGAATCACAGAAGGATTCGTTGTTTGTTCTGGACACAGAGGGTCTAAATGTGGGGGGGTGCTAACTCCCCTCGAGGTATGAAACAAACTAGTGACCCTGTTAAAGGGCGACAAAAGAAATGACAAGCTACAAGGTCAGGTCGGGAGACCAAAGAAACTCTGATAGAGGAAGAACTAGAGTAGATAGTGGATTCATTCATCCTCGCCTTCGAAGATAAATGACTGGCTTTGAAAGAACAATAGAAGGCCATGATCGCTACACTTCGATCGGAGCTCTGAGCTCTGCAACTCAAAACTGACACTTGCAGATGAGTATGATTCAGACAAGGTTGCCCCTAGGATCAAGTAGCAAATTTATCAGCACAACGAAAAGTTGCCTTTTCCCCCTACTAGGCGCAACATTCATCCTAAGTCCACCTGCCTTAGGAGCGCAAGTCCAAGCCTGCACAGAGGTACAATTGGATTTATCTTAACTGCTGAATGAACCACTACAGGTCCTCCATGCATCCATGTTCAAGGAGATTCAACACAGAGCCTACGGGGTGCACTAGTAACTGAGTACAGATGAGAAGATGATTGTGGAAAAAGCCGCCAAGGTGTCCCGGGCACAGGCTGCATGCACCCTTGTCACCATGCACCAGACCAAGCTAGAATGCCTAATTAGTAGGCTCTGTGCAGATGTCACTAAGGATATCCCAGCTTCTGCTACCCCCCAGTCCAAGAGTGAGGGGCTTTTTGTAGTGCTAATGGCTTCGAGGACTAAAATTTAGATGGTTAAGATAGAGATGGAACAATAGATTGCTGCCTTACAGGCTAAATTGCAGCCAGAAACTCCACCTGAAGTAAGAGCCCAGCGAGTCCCATTGGTAACAGAGGCCAATAATATGATTACCACTCAGAATTTCTCAAGGCACAAATTTTTTGGATACAACCATGCAGATATAGTGTAAGGTGTAACGTGACCCTCTCCTTTGTGATTTTACTCAATAGTTGCACCAAAAGGAGGAAGAGTTTGAGCAACTCGAAGCTCCCATGTCCACTTTGGTTCCAAATCAGCGCTTGACACAACTGCGTAGCCACACAATTAGAGATGACATTGAAGATCTCCACCATAAAAAGAAGGTTCTTAGATACCACCTTAAGCCTTGGGCCGATGAATCCCTCAAGCTCTCTCAGGAAGTGGATGCTGCGGTCAAACAACTGAACCAGATGTTGGAAAGTGTCATGGCTGCTCTTGAAGGTCCAACTTTGCATAAGTTGGTGGATATTTCTTAGGATGGTGCTGCGCTGAGCGAAGCAGTGCTGCCCCCACTAGTTGATGTGATCAAGCAGATTCAGGTGAAGATGCAAACCCCACGGCCGCAGTGACTTGGGACGAGTCACAAGATTGTGTTGGGGGCCTGTTGGAATGGGGTTCCCTAACTTGCATTTTTGGTACAATTTTGTGATAGTCATTCTGCGTAGGGGTTTAAGGGTGGGTCAAAGCCCCTAATGTTTTGTAATGGGTTAAAGGGTAGCTCTAGGGTCCACAAACCATGGTTTGTGGACCATCGGATAGAAAAGGCTAAGATGTTGTAAATAGATAGATAGTTGGGTCTAGTAGAAAAGTAAGAAGATTGATGCTATGTGCGAATTGTTAAGATCTGTCTAGGTTATTTTGGGTAAGGACTCCTGTTGGCTGTGTGTGCGGGCTGTGTTTGGGTTGTAAGTGGATTTTTTATGCTAATGAATGCGGAATATTTTTGAAGTACCTTTGTGCTATCTGGATTGATTGTGTTTACTACTGAATCACATCTGTGATATTTATTTAAGCTATGAATGTATCTGTGATCTGGAATTGGCTGTGATTATAATGTTCTGTGATGGTATTTTATTATGCACATGCGGCTGCGAATGTATTGATTAGATCTGTTAGTGATAATAGCTTTGCTATGGTTATGTGTTGATTATATTGTTAAAAGAGTTGCGAATAGCCTCAGTTTGTGCGAACCTAATAAGCTGCAACACAGATCTGCCTTAAATTACCTACTCTCTCCCAGGGTGCAGAAACCTGGTTCCAACACCCTCCCATACTACTTTGGGTGAGACCTTGGCCTGCGCAAGTAGGTCATTGCCAAAAGGGCCAGTAGTATAGGGGTTTTTTGGAAAACCTTAACCTTCGAACTTGGGTCAGGACCCCTCAAGACAATAGTTTGTATGACAATTTTGGCTTTCCCAATGCTTCGCATGTCTTTTTAGGCAGAATATTAACATATGATCCGAGATATAACATGTGTCCCTTATTTGGAATCACGCAACTTAAGAATTTATACGGCATTATTTTCCAGTTCTCCTATTGTTTCTTTTTACTCTTCTTATATATCTTTAAGAGGGGTCAATGTTACCTGACTCCTCATGTTATATTCCTCCTTGGACTACCATCTTCAGACTTTTCTTCAATTGCTCCAACATTTTTCCATTATTTACAATCTTCAGGAATAGTCAGAACCATTCTTCTATAAGTGTCCCTGTGGTAATAATATTTTCTCCTTCATTGGATGGTTGTTGTAGCTCAATACTCTTATGGCTCCATAGATTTGAGAATGTTTCCAGTTCTTCTTTAAAGTATTTCTTCTTCCGTTCCAGATTGAAAATATTCTTTGGAGATGTAGGTTTGACTAACTTTATCGGGTCCATTTCTTGTACATTATCCCTTGTTTTCTTCCCTCCTTGGGTTATTATATTTATACGTGGCAGAGGCTATGTCTCTACTACCCTTGGCTCTGCATTAACCAAGTTTTCTCCTCGTTGCCTAGTTCTTTCTTCCCATCTCTTGATAAGCTCCAGACAATATTCAGTTGCATGTGCATTCACTCTGCATTGGGAACACCATGGTCATCTTGGTAGCGGAAAATTCCTCGCTACATGACCTTATTTATCGAAATTATAACATCTTATAGGTCCTCTTCCTCTTTTCCTACTACCTCGCATTCCTCCTCCTCCTCATCCTCTTGGAGTCTCATTTACTCTGGAGGACGATCTATCAAGTCAATATGCTAATGCATCCAAGGCTCTGCATTGTTCTGTATGATGAGTTGTTGAGGTGAAAAACTCACAATAGATGTTGTTTGGAACATTTGAATACTTTTGAAGGATGGGGCATAATCGTGGGGGATAACCAATACCTTTTCATATTTCGTAGCATTCTATTGCTTTCTGATTCTGTTGCTTAGGAAATACTGGGAAATGGGGTTGCGTTTGGTATAACCCTTGAGTGTTTGCTTGTGTAACTCCTCTGACTAGCAAGGCCCCCTATGCTCTAACTGCTGAAGTCCCAACATTGGCTCCCTGTAAGCTTGGGCATTCTGTAACTACATGTCCTTCCATCAAATAATGTGTACACCACATAATGGGTCGTGCGGGTCGTACCGGCTAAATATCTTTTAGCTTCTCTGTTAAACTGGATATTTGATGTTGCAGTCCTAGTATGGATGGATCCTGCACAACTAATCCCCCTCTAAACCCTTGCAGGTATCCAGCCATTGCTTCTATTTTCATTGCTTGCTCCAGTGCATCTTGAAGGGTATCAATCTTTTGTTGGGTCAGAGGTGTTCTTGTTAAAGGTATAAGTGCTTTAATGAACCAGCCTAGTTGGTGGTTTGGCTCAATTAGGTAGCTTAGCTTCCCAATTGCATCTTTAAACCTTCTCATTAGATCTTAGGTCCTTTCTCCTTACTTTTTCTTAATTTTGCATAGTTGGGACAATCCTTGCTGATTCATCTGGGGTAGCTTCAATTCTTGGAAAAATTCTCTCTTAACATCATCTATCATTGGGTTCTGGTGTACCTCTGACCATTTGATGAACCAACGTAAAGCTCTTTCTCTTAATTTAGTTTGGAATTCAATTAGTTTAATGGCATTTGGAGTCTATCGAGCCCTCCAAATTGTTTCACACAGATACCAATGCGGCTCCAAATCATCATTACCTTTTCTGGAAAATTTTGGGTATCGGGTAAACGATCATGCCATATTTACTTTCATTGGTGGTACTAATATGAAACCTCTACTTCTTGGATAAGAGATCCTGCTACTAGTAATACTGCTAGCTGCTATCTGTATTTTGGACTGAATACTGCACAACTTTCTAAACTCTCGTGGCTTTATCAAGAATTTATCAGGTGGATGGTAAAGTACCAGAGGAAGGTTAGGACTAGTGCTACTTGAAACTTGGGGAATAGGATTACCTTGCATTATGGTTTTTGGCATCTTTTGGAACAATTTCTCCATCGAAATATGCAACTCCAGATTGGAGTCCTCATCGGGGCATGCATCCTCCTCTTCACCGGACTTCTTTCCCTTCTCTCTTCGGGATGGGATCCTATAAAATTGCCTAACTTCTTTGACGGAACCATCCATACCTTTGGGTCCCACCTATCCTTCTCTTCCTTCTATCATCTGTGGCACCTCTTCCTTCCTCTCTCTATTCCTTTCCTGCTTCTCAAACTCTCGTATTTCCCTTTCCTGCCCCTTCTCAGCGATCTACACCCTCTGATGTGCTCTCAACTATCTCAACCTACTAGAGGTTTTGAAGTCCATATCCCTATTCCCCTTTTTCCCTTGTTCGTATCATATTTCCCTCCGCTCCTTCCCACAGTACTAGAGGTTTAAGCCTCCATCGTGGGACTTTGGAACAATGTTAGCCCCTCATCCACCATTAAATATTTAATCACAATGGTACTTCTTTAAAAAAAATTCCTCGTAACCCAAATTTAAATATATCTTGTGCTTTTTTAAACCATTGATATCACTCAGCTGCAAACTCTACAATGTACCCCTCCAAGGCAGTTTTCACCCAAAAATCTACTACTCGGGTTAAGTCTGTATCTAACCGGTGTAATGTTATTAAGTCCATATGCATCCAACTATGACAGGATCGACACAATCCTCTAGGAAGTGACTTTATATGGAGTCTTTGCAACCATTTATGGAACTCTTTAGGAAAATTTCCCCAGAAAATTTCATACAAATCACTCGTTGCATTAGAAAATAGAACTTGGTCCTTGATAGCCTTTTCATTCTGCTGACGAAGCTCCACCTGTTGCGATATGAATCGATCTACATGATTATCCCACCAACTACGCAATTATCTCTCATAGATCCTTGATACCATAATCTAGTTTCTAAATAAGTTTCAGGTCCCAGCAATGGAACCATTTGTTGGTGAAAAATGAGGTCTCTGGGCAAGACCCAGTTTCAGGCTTAGAGCCAACAAGATTCCGATCTAGTCTATGTTGGACATTAGGTTCAACATTCCCCATGTGTTTCGCGATGTGGACTAACCGCCTCTCGTGGATCCTAAATTTGGTGATTGTAGTAGAGACTAAAGCTTACAGCTTTTATCTAACGATAATCGTGATTCCAATAGGTGGTATAAAAGCGACAGTTCTTGAGTTCGAAACTCACCTGGCTTGCGTTGTGGGGGAGATTGTTGGATGTTGGGTTCAACACTCCCTATGTTTTTCACAACATGGAATAACCGCCTCTCGCAGATCCTAACTTTGGAGATTGTAGTGGAGAATAAAGCATATGGGCTTTGGTCTAATGACAATCATGATTCCAACAGTCTAGGAAAATGCCGACATTTTCACCTTGCCCAAGAGAGCAAGGAGTCTCACTCGAGGCATGACGTGACCTTACTGAGATTTAAAGCTAGACCATCAATACCGATGAGAGATAATTAACAACAATTCATCTATTATCACAAAATTGCTTCTGATAGGCTGCTAACCAGAGAATCTCATGTAACTGTTTCAAAAAAATCTTGTGCCTGAGGCTTAGCCTCCTTAGTCTGAGAGGGCTCTCTCAAGGGTTAATGATATTGAATAAAGATGTAGATGGCTAACTCTATTTAGGAAATAACTTGCTCAAGATGAGTGTAGGGTGAAAATCATATTAGTATGTAAACATTGGGCTTATGGAGTCAACATATTCAGTAACTTAGTGAGTTTGCTTGACATGGAAGCTGAGGCAGGTCAGAGTTTTTAGCAGTATTACACACACACATGAAATAGGAAAATACATAGTCAATTCATCTATAAAGGAAGTCATAGAATTGCAAGAATGAATTCTTAGTATTATAAATGAAAATCACTACAAATGAGATACATAAAAGGTATAGATAAGATAGGAAAGCACTAAAAACTCATTCAGAATCTTAGGTTGGTCAAGTAACAAACCTCTGTATTGCTGAAACAGTCAATTTACAATAATATGCAATTTAGCCAAAAATATCCAACCCTTGAAAAATTCGACCCAATGACCTTTAATAAACTTGTTAAATCATGTGATGATCTACCTCCTAGCTAGATTCATCGAATTTTTTCCTAATGACACCTTGCATAACCATAAAAGATCAACTTAATGACAAACATACACCTATCCTACTTGACATTCCTTTTGCTAACATGACTCAAACTACTCATTATTTCCTTTAACAACCTTATCTACTAAATAAATTACATTATTTGACAAGTATTCCTTTATATGTTAGAATTGATATGATGGGATTCATCACTTTATGACCACTTAAATTACCTCCTCAAAACTAGGAAACAAAACCCTATTTATTAGGCAGATAGTCTTCTTCTTCCATGAATAATTTGGCTATAAGTTTGTCTTCAATTCGTGGTCCTTGAGTGATGAATAATTTCTAGTCATGGTATTTAACCCTTCAATAATCTCCAAATGTAAAAATGTGCTCCAAAACCTACGAAAAATGCTGAAAAATAGTGTGCTACAAAAGTAAGGCAGTTTCATAGCGTACTTTCGTAGCGCTGCAAAACCTGCCCTTAAACCTCAAAATTCCTGATTCTTTCCTTTGTCATATTTTTTATCACCATTAAACACATCTCCCACACCAATTTCAACTCTTGATAGCATCCATAACTAGTTCAAAAATTAAAAAGAGCAGCTACATTATTTTCGTAGCATTTTTCTGCTCTTCAAGCCCAGGCACGCTACGAAACTGCTAAAAAGTGCTGAAAATGCAGTTTTTTGTGTAGTTTTGAGAAATTAACCCTATAAGTGACAAAATATTATCTATAACATGTAATTATCCTTAAAAAACCATAAATAACTCACCTTATTCTCCTTGAGGCATTTCTTCCTCATTTACAATTGGTTGAGCTAATGGCTCTTAAATCACTGTCATTTTGAGACCCTTTTTCTCTAACTCTTCATGAATTAGTTCAAGTTGCTCTTGAAGGTATTTAACCTGGTATTTCAATATTTTTTTGGTGGCTTTCAACTGTGTGTTCATCCTCCTGATATGTTTGGCCTTCTTACTTACTGGAATAGTCCATTTGATGAGCTTCTGTGTGTTGTCCAAAGTCTTAGAGACAATGTCAACCTGTTCTTCCCAAATTTCCTTCATTTTTTTGAAATTGAGTCTTCTCTGCACTGTGTTTCCTTGCTTCCATTTTCATAACAGAAATTTCATGATTAGGTCCTTTCAATATTTCTTCAAGGAGCTCCAACTCTGTTTTTTCCATCACTTTCTCTTTTCCCTTCTTTGATTTGTTGACCGTATCCTTCTCTGGAGGTGATGAAAGGTCAATAACCTTTTGAGGTGGCTGAGCTGTGTCAGTGAGTGGTTGAACTTATTTAATAATCTCTAATAGCTTCCTAGCATGCATTGTCATAGGATTTCTGGTTTGGAACATGAAACCTGCATCTTCTCCCTCAAACTCTAATTTCTTTGCAGATTTAGTCTTCTATAACTTCTGCCCACCTTCCTCTATAAACTCATCTTCGACAATAGGAGTTTCCTCTATGTCAGTGGCATGTAAAATATCCTCTAGATTTCCCTTAGCTTCTTCTCTTTCTTCTAAAACCACTGTCTTCTCTTCCAAAACCACTGTTTGGCTCCTAGTCATCTTTTTTGTTCCTTGTTTGCTAACAGTTTGTTTCTGTTTTGCAGGTTTGAGCACCTTTGACTTCTGTTTTGTAGGTGGGACACTTGGTGTATCAAGACTCTACATTTTCTTTGGCTCCTTCATAATTTTTTCACTTGTTTCTGCTATTGCAGGTTCACTTGGCTCTGCTACTAATGATTCCCTCTATTCCGCTGCTAATGGTGATGAAATTCTCCTAGGCTCGGGAGTTCTTGAAGGAGTAAGAGAATCCAGCTCAAAACCACTAACAAACAAAAATGAGGACTAGTCTCTCCCTAACCTTTGAAGTTCATCTAAGACCAATAATTTCATTAAACCATGATGAAATAAAGAAGTCTCACTCCCCTCAAACTTTTCTTGGACCTTATCTATCATTTTTGACAAACTTTTATGCAAATAAAAAGGCAGTTCAAGGGAAATATTACCAGTAAAGTGCAGAAGTAATTTGAAATGGTATGAGTACACTTTGTGATATCTCCCTTCACAGGTAAATTACTTTTGGATGATGAGCATAAATTTTGAATAATTGTATTTTATGTAACTTCTTGGAATTGCATTGGTGAGATCCATTTGAGTATGCTTAGGCTTCATGAACTCCTTGCACTGCTCCATGTTAAACGTGAAACCTTCGAACCAGTTCTCCTGACCTCTTGGAATATTTGTAGTAGCAGAAATAACCTCTGGTGTGATGGAAAAATTGAGAATTCCCACTTTAGTGGTTGTCCCACTGAAATTCATAGCAAACTCCTTGGACCTATGTATGATAATCCTGTAATTTCTCACAAAACTGTAGGCAACCTGCTCTTATGCAGGCTTATACTATTGTTGGGTCTTCATTGATCAAATTCATGTTTGCAGATTCAGATCTCAGGCACTGGCCACCCTTCTTAGTCCTTCTTTTCTCTGCCATGGTTTCCCTAATATTTGCACAGCCTTGCTTGATGAATTTGCAACCTCGCTTGATGATGTTCAAATTAAACCTTTGAAAAGAACCAGCCATAGATTTGGCTTAGTATAATAGCTCTCCAAAGCTCAAATATTACACAAGGAGGAATGAGAAATGAGAATGACTAAATTTGGAAAGGATTTGAAGTTTTAATGTCTTCTCATGACTCAATGATGACTCATACATTACTTAAATGGATCATGATGACTGCAAACCTAATCACGTACCTTGGATTTATCCCACCATGACTCAAATGGCATATAACCTAATCATTCCCAATGATTTTATGACACCTAACAGCTTTATTGACAAGACAGACATAAAACTGTGCTTTCGTAGCATTTTTAGTGTTAATTTAACTGTTTTCGCTACGAAAATATTAGCAGTTTTGTAGTGAAAAGTGAATTTTTACAGTGTATTTCGCTACGAAACTGTGGTTTCTTGGCTAATTTGACACTTTCGGTACAAAAAACCTTGGAAATTGAAATAAGTCAGAAAATGATGAATGATGTGACACGAGGGAATTTAAAAGGCGTAGGTTTAGACCTTAGAGTAACCTAAAAAAATTAATATTTCCCTTGACCAAGAATAAAAATGAATCCTACAACCTAATTTTTGAGACATAAAACTATTTAACCTTGTTAAAATGATGCTTCATTTTTTGGGTGATAATATCATCCATTACATTACACAGAGCATGTTCATCATATGTGATATGAGATACAAGTTATGATTTTTCCATAAACAATACGTACATAAAAATAAAATTTAAAACAACCAAAACATACATCAATCAAATACTGTCATACATCACATAACTCACAACACAACATCAGTCTGTTTCTATTAATTCAGCCAAACATTACATAAAGTACTCCACAGAGTTCAAGATAACACAACACAATACATACAGGTGCCGCAGAGCTCCCTCAATTCTCAGAACTCTCCCTCCCCCTATGGAGTCACTCTTTCCTTGCTTATCTACTCCTGCCAAATAACACTGTCAGTATTTGCCCCTTCTTCACTTAGTTGTTCCCTTGCGCTCCGCTGCTTCCTGCCATTGACTTTGTTTCTCATAACAATGTGCTCTCATTTTGTTCATCTCTTGGTGGTCTTTTATAGATGAATTCATATTCTCCTTCCCTCTCTTGATACATTGGTGGATGGTGACCCAAGAGAGGCTAATTAATTTGGCTAAAATCTCATGAATATACCAACAATAGGGTTTTTTCCTAAACTGATTGCATCAAATCCTGATGAGGAGATATTCTATCCTATTTTGTTGTGATAGAATTAATTATTCAGTTTCTTCTCTACATCTATAAATTGTAAGCCTGTTGAGGAAAATTATATGTGAGGTGTGAGGAAGAGGAAGTGCAGATGTGAAAATCTGCTGTTGTAATCTCCTGTTGCATAATAAGATTGCCGATACCTCTGTTTGGTGGATGTAGCCCAGATTGGTTGGGTGAACCACGTTAAATTTACTGTCTTCATTTTATATGATGTGATTGTCAATTTTATTTAGTTTTCGTTGTGCTCACTTTGACAATTGGTATTAGAGCCAGGCATAATTGTCATGGTGAGCGCTAACCAGAATTGTTTTGTCTGCGTGGATCGTGGACTGACATTGTTTTGCATGGATTGCCCAAGATTAAGTCTAGAAGCCTTGGCTGCATACGTGGCTTCTGCCGCAGAGTGGAAGGCAGAGCCGTGGGATTGCAATACTATTGTCTGATTTATTTGTGCATTTTGTGAAAATGAGTTTGCATGAAGGCTGAAGGTCATTTGACTTGCATCCGAGAAGCAGAAGCCAGCGAAGCCATAAGGCGTGAGCTGGGGGTTGTCAGTGCTATGAGCTGGAGGAGCCACAACACATGATATGAAGTCCAGACCTGCATGAAGACTGTTGTTGACCTGCGTGGCTGAGGCAGCTTGCGTGAAGGCTATCGATGAACAGTGTTAAGTCGATGGATTGTGTTATGAAGCAATAGAGGAAGCCTTGTTGCGTACGTAACTTGTGATGTATTCACAGTTTTGGAACAAATTACTTTGTTTTTTTTTTCATCAATTACAAAATGAAATGAAATGTTTCACGTGACTACATGAATCTTTGGCTGCGGGTTACAACCATGTGAAATGGTTCATGTCAGTTTGAGTTGTGTAAAGAGTAAGACTTAGTGGAGTCATTGTTGTGTGGGCCTACTTCGATGAGGAACACGTTCTAGATCATTTCCCACGAAAAAAAATATATTTTTGTTTGACATCTTGAGGAACTTAAAACTGACTTGTAATATGGAGTGTATTATGCATTTAATGGGAACGTACTGGAACAGAGGTAGTGTTTTTCGATTTGTTGCATTGAAATGTCGTTCGATTCATTGCTAGCAGCTGGTATTTACAATTTACAGTTTTTGGGATTTTATCAAATTGTTAATTTGATTAAAAAGGAAATTCTGAATCCATAGAGTAGAAGTCAAGTTAAATATGGCAAAAACTCAAAGTTCCTAGTTTGAGATCGAGAAGTTTAATGGGAGGAATAACTTTTAAATCTGGAAAGTTAAGATGCATGATTTACTCGTACAACAAGGTGTGGCGAAGGCACTTTTGGGAAAATACAAACAACCTTACACCATGACAGATGAAAAATGGAGTGACATCGATGACAGAGCACTGAGCGGAATTCGATTATGTTTGGTGGATGATGTTTTATTTAACATCGTGTCATAGAAAACAACTGCTAGTTTATGGACAAAGTTAGAAAAATTGTGCATGACTAAATCCTTAACCAACAGGATTCTTCTGAAAAGACAGTTGTACAGTTTGCGCATGAAGGAAGGTACGACAATAACTAATCATTTGAATACCTTCAATACTCTCTTAGTACATTTAGATAGCATAGAAGTAAAATTTGATTCAGAAGATAAAGCTGTAACTTTATTATGTTCTCTTCCTGAGTCATGGGATCATTTTGTTACTTCTATAAGTCTTAGTTCATCAGAAACCCTTGAATTTGATGATGTTTTTGGAGCTATTCTGTCTTAAGAAACCAAGAAAGGTCAAATTTAGAAACCTCTACATCAGAAGCGATGATGGTTAGAGGTCGATCTAAAGAAAAATGCTTCAGTCAGAAAAACAACTCTCGGTCAAAATCGAAAGGGAAGAAGAGTAAGATAAAATGTTGGTTTTGCAAAAAATCGGGTCATTTGAAGAAGGACTATTGGAAGAGAGAAAACATCCAAAGGAGACTCTTCAATAGAAAATAAAGAGGCAAACACGACAGATACAGGTTCAAGTTCGGCATCCGGTTCAGGTATAAGTGATGAAGTTCTATCAGTTAATTTGTTAAATCATGATCAACATTGGCTGTTAGATTCTGGTGCATCCAATCACATGTGCATTCATAAAGAGTGGTTTAAATCTTATAAATCAATTAATGATGGAATAGTTTACATGGTCAATGATGTCTCATGTGATGTTGTGGGAATTGGAAGAATCCAGATTAAATTTTTTGATGTGACAAATAAAATCTTAATTGATGTATGACATGTGCCTGAACTCGGGAAAAATCTTATTTCTCTAGGAGTGTTAGACACAAATGGATATAAAAATTTTATTCAAGGTGGAGTAATGAAAATTTACAAAGTAATCCTATTAGTAATGAAAGCAAAGAAGGTTGGAAATCTTTTTTAGTTAGAAGGAAGAACAAAGTCAGATCATGTTTCTACTGTATCTGAAAACGACTGATTCTATTTGACTATGGAATCAATGGTTGGGCCATATAAGCGAAAGAGGATTAAAATTTTTATCTGATCATATGTTACTTCCTAGTGTAAAGTCTTTTAAGTTAGATTTCTACAAACATTGTATATATGGGAAACAGAGAAAGCAAAAATTTAAAATTGGAAAACATACTAGTAAAGGAATCCTTGATTATATCCATTCTGATGTTTGGGGTCCATCTCCTACAACCTCATATAGAGGATCATCATATTTTTTATCTTTTATAGATGATTTATCTAGAAAAGTATGGGTCTACATGTTAAAAAGAAAGTCTGATGTATTCACAGTTTTCAAGCAGTTTAGAGCATTAGTAGAGAACATCACTAGAAGAAACATTAAATGTTTAAGAACTGACAATGGTGGTGAGTTTACTTCAAAGGAATTTGATAATTATTGCAAGGAATTTGGGATTGAAAGACATAGAACTACTGCTTATACTCCTCAGCAAAATGGAGTTGCTGAACGCATGAACAAGAATCTCTTAGAAAGAGCAAGAAGTATGCTAAGTAACGCAAATTTGCAGAAGGAATTATGGACAAAAGCAGTGTCTACGGCTTGCTATTTGATAAATCAATCACCATCAACTGCAATAGGACGCAAAATTCCTCAAGAGGTATGGAAAGGTCATCCTTGTGATTATTATAAACTGAAATTTTTTGGTTGTGATGCATATGCTCTAATTCTGAAACATCAACGTTCTAAATTAAATCCTAAATCAAAAAGATATATCTTTGTTGGATATGGTGATGGGATTAAGGGATACAGGTTGTGGGATCCTACTACTCACAAGATAATCATTAATAGAGATGTTAAATTCAACGAGTCTTCACTTGATAATCCAGATGTAGATAATAAATTGAAACAGGAAAATGTACCTAAGTTTCAACATATTCAGTTTGAAACCAGTTCAAATATTGATGATAGTAAAGATGAACAAGTTTCAGATGAACATCATGAAGAAGTTCCTACAGATAATAATTAGAAAATTGTGGAAGAACTAGAAACATCTTTAAGGAGGTCCACTAGAATCAGAAATCCTCCTAAAAGGTATGATGATTATGTTAATTCAGTTGCTTTAACCGCTAATGATGATGAACCTTTACGCTATCAGGAAGCTGTAGAAGGTTCTATAGTGATAAGTGGAAAGAAGCTATGAAGGATGAGATGAAGGCATTAGACAAGAATGCCACATGGGATCTAGTAGATCTTCCTAAAGACAGAAAAATTGTAGGATGTAAATGGGTTTACAAATTGAAAATGGGTGTTGATGATAAAGAAGACAGGTACAAAGCAAGGTTGGTCACGAAAGGTTTTTCTCAAGAAGCAGGAATTGACTTTCATGAGATATTTTCACCATTTGTTAAAATTGTTTCAATTCGGATTGTCTTAGCATTAGTTGCTTTACTTGATTTAGAATTACAACAACTAGATGTTAACACTGCATTCTTACATGGAGATCTAGATGAAGAAATTTATATGGAACAACCTAAAGGGTTTTTTAAAAAATGGAACAAGAAATTTGTCTGTAGGCTCAAGAAATCATTGTATGGTCTGAAGCAGTCGCCTCGACAATGGTACAAGAAATTTGATTCTTTCATGATGAGCCAAAATTATATAAGGAGTGAATATGATCATTGTGTTTACTTTAAGAAATTAAGTAATAGCATATTCATTATCTTAGTGTTATATGTTGACGATATGATTTTAGCAAGAAAAAACATAACTGAGATCAACAGGTTAAAGGCTCAGATGGCTAGGACATTTGATATGAAAGATCTAGGAGTAGCAAGACAGATTTTGGGCATGGAGATTTTTAGAGATAGGAGAAATGGTAAGCTATGGTTATCACAAGGGAAGTAAATTGAGAAAATACTCTTAAGGTTTGATATGAACAATGTGAAGCCAGTTTCAGTCCCTTTAGCTTCCCATTTTAAGCTTTCTTAAAGTTTATGTCCTAATACAAATGAAGAAAAGGAATACATGTCTCGAATACCTTATTCTAATGCAGTAGGAAGTTTGATGTATGCGATGGTTTGTACGTGTCCAAATATTTCACATGCAGTTGGGGTTGTCAGTAGGTATATGGAAAATCCAGGAAAATAAAACTGGACAACAGTGAAATGGGTGCTTCGGTATCTGAGAGGCATAAGTGATTATTGTATCACTTATGACAGAAGTAGTGAATTTTTTTACGGATATGTTGATTATGATTTTGCAGGCGATTTGGATAAGAGAAGGTCAACTTCAGGATATGTATTTACTCTTTCAGGTGGAGCTATTAGCTGGATGTCAAAGATACAAAACATTGTTGCTTTATCCACTACATAAGAAGAATACATAGTTGCTTCACATGCTTGCAAAGAAGCGGTTTGGTTGAAAGGTTTGTTTGGTGAGTTTGGTAGGTTGCAAGACAACATAAATTTATTTTGTGATAGTCAAAGTGCAATTCACTTGGCTAAAAATCCAGCCTATCATAGTAAATCAAAGCATATACCTATAAAGTACCATTTTGTAAGACAGGTTATCACTGAACGGGGATTCATTCTTGAAAAAGTGCATACAAAGGAAAACTGTGCAGACATGTTCACGAAACCAGTTTTATTAGAGAAGATATGAAGGTGTCTGGATTCTCTTGGCTTGCAGAGAAAATGAAAATAAAACAAGAACGAGGTATCAGGCTAATTGTTGTCAAGGTGGAGATTGTTGAGATTTTAGGATATTAATTTGGCTAAAATCTCATGAATATGCCAACAATAGGATTTGTTCCTAAACTAATTGCATCAAATCCTGATGAGGAGATATTCTATCCTATTTTTTTGTGATAGAATTAATTATTCAGTTTCTTCTCTACATCTGTAAATTGTAAGCCTGTAGAGGTAAACTATATGTGAGGTGTGAGGAAGAGGAAGTGCAGATGTGCAAATCTGCTGTTGTAATCTCTCGTTGCATAATAAGATTTCCGATACCTCTGTTTGGTGGATGTAGCCCAGATTGGTTGGGTGAATCACGTTAAATTTGTTGTCTTCATTTTATATGTTGTGATTGTCAATTTTACTTAGTTTTCGCTGTGCTTACTTTGATAGATTCCATATTGTGCCACTTGATTCCTTTGTTTGCTTCCTTGAGGTCCCAAGGAGGCTTAGGCAACTATCCTTGGGTGGCCTCAAGTGTGGGATGATTTTCCTAGAGTGTGCCTTGTGGTCCTGGAAAGTGACTTCCGCCACTCTCAGTTCCGTGTGGATTTTTGAGGGAAATACGCGCAAAGGCGCACCTATCAAAGAAAAATACACGCAAATGCGCATTCTATTGGTGTCTTGAGTGTGAAATTTGATTTCTCCTCTAGACCTTAGATATTTTTAAAAATTTTAAGATTCTCTAATGTGCCTCAGCCTTGCAAATCCTTCTACCTAACATTTAGTAATTTCATCTTTACTTATCCAATTTTCTAGTGATAACAGGGTTATTTGGCCTATAGACTGGCCTTACCTCCATTAGTAAAATTCCATGATGTTTTCTACGTTTCTTTTCTTAAAATATATGTGCAAGATTATAACGATGTGCTTGATTGGTTTGTGCCATGGGTGGAACTAGAGGGAGAGTTCTAGCTAGATCCATTATGTAACGCACACCTCCCTTCACATATACCCACTTTCACTGACTTACCTAGGGTGAAGATGAGATGAGCGATAATTATGACCAAACTCAACCTCCTAGGTGACCTTAAGGAAATGGAGTTGAAAAAAATCCCTTGTTGACTTCCCTCGGGTGCCACAGGACCCTTCAGGAGTAACCCAACCCTTCCAGATGTCCATCCCCTGATCCAACCTCACGTTTCCCTGAGTTTCACCCCCAATCGATCCCTTGCAAAGGAATTAGTGTGACTAGAACCTCCTATTTGTATGTATAATCTTTCATCAGTGAAATTGTGGAATTTTTTACTCAGTGTTGTTCCAATGAATGCATATTTTAAGGCTAAATTCCAGGGATGGGGCTAGACCTCTTCCCAAAAATCCCTATAACTTTCATAAATCATAAATTACAAAATGAAAATTCTCGTAAACCAAAAACTGACACCAGGATTAGGCATATAGGTCATGAATACAAGGCTGAGCATAAGGCACTGAAAATTCATAAAGAAATTATCAAGAAGGATCACCACCCTCACCCATTAGTTGTCTTAACATTAATTATTTCTTGCATCCATTATTCTTTTAGTTACAAGTAAAAACATGAAGTAAACCATGACTAGAAATAGTCACATAACCATGCTTATAACCAACATATAACCACATAAATAACTATAAAATAAAAAACATTAAAGCCACATAAATATAATTACAAAAGAAAGAGAACTTAGTTTTCATTAAACATAGGCAAGACACAACTAGCTTTGGGACTTCCATGTACCACCCGACCATAGACATGGCTTAACTTAATATTTATTTCAGATAGTCACCATCATGCCATATTACAAGCATGAATGTGGGATCTCATGGATAAACCAATCCAAAAACAACCAAGGGAATCCAGAGATTAAACCACCTCCACCCTCACCATACCGTGATCTCACCTAAACTGACAGAAATATCAAAAAACCAAACCGAGCTTGGAATGCCTCCAGATATCATCACTATCCTTGATGAATTTTCCATCTCCTTGTCTCTAAGATTTACCACAATCCACACTGGATCAATAGGCCCTTACTAAGACACCACCCTCAGGCTTTACCATGTATCCCACCAAAACTAGTCAAGGGATTCCTAGGAATTTGGGAATGAACCTAAGACCACCTCTGCCCCGGATTACGAAACCATCCAATAATTACAAATCTAAAAACCAATAAAAATCACATCCCACCATGGCTATCCAGAAAAAAGGCAAGGAAAGGCTAAAAACAACCATCAAAACCTGGCAAAAGCATGCCAGTGATAGTAGAAGAACCAAATACCAACATGCATATACCATGCATTTCAAGAAAGGCTAGGAAATCATACATGAAATCTGCTACCTGCAAGTATTGCTACTGAAGTTTCTTGATCCTTGATTTCCTTTCCTTATCCTTCCTTTGCTTGATTTTCCCTTTCTTGGTCCAATGTTGAAATACTCCACAAAAAATCTAAGTGTCCAAGAGTGTGAGAGAGAGCATAGATAGAGAGATCCAAAATTGAACTAAAAAGAAAGGTACCAACTGATCCTTAGAAGTTGTTGTGGCCATATAATTCATAATATTGGCAAGAATTAAATATAAAGGACAACATCAAACCACTTTGGAATCCAGGACCTAGCCTTCCTAGACTCAGAGGGCTCTCTCTATTTATGATTTAATTTTACCTGAATATTATGAATGTTGATGTTAGGCTAGTTACAATGATAGTGAGAATTGGTTTTTTTGATTTATTGTGTTGGTTGGATGAGTAGGTCTACAGAAACTAATCCATTGGGCTATGGAGTCATAAAAGGTTGGTCTGTTGCATCAATTTTTCAACAGCATCACAGGGAAAACTAACTGTGTTAATTGGATATTGAGAGCAGTGTGGATTATGAGGTGGAGGAAATAATAGTGTTCAGTAATGATTAAAGAGAGGTTAAGAATTCTCTAACCCGACTTTAGAAGAAAACATTCAGATTTTAAAAATAGACAGAATTAAGGTACTCCAACAACAAATATTAATCTAAAATTTCTTCTTTACAATCAGATAAATAGATGCACATCACGGAAAAAAATGGAACATTTAACACAGATGGAAACACATCACCATTTAACACAGCTCAAGTATCTTGTAGAACAGTCTTTTATTATTGATGCCCAACTCCAAAAATTACAACACTCCAATATAGTAGTTCTTACAATGCAAGTTCCAACAAGGTCCAACCCTTGATACTGCCAATGCATGCAATATTTAACTAAAAAATACATCGGTTTCCCTATCTACTTCGGAAACTTTTTATTAATTACAATTAAGCAAAAAACTAGACAAGTGTGGCCATGCAAGGCCCAGACAAAATATATGAATTAACACCGCCTATGGAATTAACTTCGGCAGCTCTTCAGGAATCCAAAAATTTTAGCAGCTCTTCATGAATCCAAAAATTTCGGTTGCTCTTCATGAATCCAAAATTAATCTAAAGGTGGAGAAGGTGGTCACAAAGAGGGAATGATGGGTGGCTTTGACATTTGGCTCTACTTTTGGGCTGCCTTTGTTGGATCATTAAATATGACATGATGTTGGCACTTTTCGTCTATCGATGGCTGTGCTGATGTGTTCACCATGAATTTTCAATCTTGATACATGCACAATTTGGCCCACTCCTTCTTACCTGGAATTCAACAATGAGCTGAAGCATTTTTTCCTCACCAGGAAGTTCTTTGTAGGAATTGGGGCATCAGTGGCCATGAAAAGTTGCAAATTTTTGGCTTTGCTGGAAAATTAAAGCTTCTAATAGAATTCCCTAAGGGCTTCATAAGAGAAAGGAAATGTTTGTTCAGGAGTGGGGGCTTGCATCATTTGCTAGATGGATTGAGCATTGATGGTGAATAGGATTTCTCCTATCGGGGTGACTATGGTTCTCTGATTTATGTCATAACAAGCTTGGCACTTTCTAATGATTTTTGGGAAACTATGGGTTTTTGGAAAGATGTACAAAGGTAATTGGGTCTCCCACAGGCCTATATCATCAACTTCATCAAGGAATTTATCCTCAAGCCAACAATAGACATCAAATAAATCTAAGTCCGGCTCTATCTCATGGATTTTATAGTCTCCATTTGTGAGAGCTATATTATCTAAGTCTAACTAAGGGTATACCATGGGGTTGAAGGGTTATTGGTCCTACTTACGAGGCATGTTTGTCCTATGTGGTTTATTTCTCTGTGTGTGGTGAAGAATGGGATGAAATAATAACGGAGCGGAGAGGGGGAATTTTCACAGATAAGCTCTGAGAGGGGACATAATAGAAAAAGTGAATGGCACTTAGAATTAAAATGTTTTAAGAAAAATTCAATCCATGTTGCTGAGAGCTAATCTTTCCTTTGACAAAAAATGGTTGATCGTGATTTTTCTATAATTATCTGCAAATCCAATACCTGGAATGCTTTAACTGAATAATAAAAGTAAACTCTGCTTCAGGCATGAATTCAGGTTTTAAACTTTGATTGGGGGGACCATTGAGTTGGCACAGGTCCGTTGGATAACGGCCTGACCATTTACTGTGCAATGGGTTGTTGGCAGGAATGAATGCCATTGGATGAAGGGGACATGGCACGAAGGCACAGAACATCGGTTAGTCCAACCATCAGCTAGCGTAGTGATTTGTTTTGCAGTGGAAACCGCTTTTGAAGGGGGGTCCCACTGGTATATGGTATTGGAGAGGGGGGGGGGGGGGGGGTTCGAATGATTGTGGGGAGTGCCACGTTGTAGGTTTGGTAGTATCAGATACCTCCCATTTCAAACCCCCCCCCCATTGTTAAATATTGGAGGGTGAGGGGGGGCTGAAAGTTAATGTGGGCCATCGGATGTGTAGCAATGAGTGGAGATGTTGGGGAGTTCCAAGTTAATTAACACAAATGTGACGTGCGATATGATGGTGGGGTCGAGAAAAATGAAGGGCGGGGGTAGTGTAGAACTTAAGATAAAATTAAAATGCTAATGTTTAGTGGGTCAGGATGAGGGAAGATTAATGTTGTCAGGACTAAGGATAAGAGTCATAACATAAAGTCCCTAACTTTATAGGATCATATTTCTCTAAACTTTAGAGTATAATACTCTTTTATTTTGATTTTTCTTCTTCCACAAGACTACAATTTTTAAGTTGTGCCTCATGGAATAATTTTCATATTTTCTTCCATTTATCTCCTTCAACAAATCTACCTACCCAAACTACAAGTCTACCATTTTTCCTTCTTTTTTAGGGTGAATTTGGACTTGCAAACCCTAAAACATTTTTCTTTGGAAATTCTAACCTAACCCCTATCCCTTATTTCTCCTACTGATTCAGATTAATTTTTTGAACCAATTTCATTTCTACCTAATCTATTGATATGCCAAGGTTAAACAGTTTGGAAAATCCTCATTTTCTAACCTATCAACAAAAATTCAAAATTGTACAATCATGCTTAAACTATATGATTGAACAAAATTTTCTAAAGAGTAGTGTCATTTTGATTTGCAGCACTTTCAGAGCTATTCATTTTTTTTGGGGTTTTCTTTTCCTTTTTACACCCTCTTTTCCTTCATCTTTTTTCATTTATTTTTTTCTTTCTATTCTTTTCATTTCTTTCTCTATTCATTGGAAATGCTTTGAATATTGAAATTTATATACAATATGAAAATTTTCAAAGAAGAAATATTCAGTCACCTTGTGATGCTATAAATTACAGGACTCTAACAGTGGCTCCAGCTGGGGATGTCACCTTTTCTTAGGGAATTTTCAAGAGCACCAAGACCAGTAGCCTTGTATACTCCTTCTATACAATTTTTTCCATGAATTTTCTCTTGCTTTTTTTCAGCACAAAAAGGTAACCTTCAAAGGGATCCAAACAAAAAATTATGATGTTTACAATGGAGTGGAAAATTTCTCTACATTCAAGAGAAGTAATGTTTCAACATCCTGCCATTGACAGGACCTCCAGACATCTTTGTTCCCTCCATCTCTTTTAGAAAAAATGCATTATTTCCCCTGAAAGAATGAACAATATATGGGCCTTTCCATAGGTTGTCAAACTTGCCATGTTTCCCTTTATCTTCTCTTATGGAATCCCATCTTAATACTTTATCTCCAATATTAAGATCATTTTCATTTGTTCTTTTGTCAAATATATTCTTTATATTTTCTTGCACAACCCGAGTTCGGTTGTAAACTTCTTCTCTAGACTGTTGTAGCTGAATGGTCGGGTTTATTATTCTTTGTACATCATTCTCTTCGGCTTGTACCTCTTGAATGATTTTCATGGCTGGCACTCCTAATGATGTTAGGAAACAACATCCATCCGATATACCAACTCGTATGATGACATGCCAATTGATTTCTTAGTTGTCAGTCTATCAGCCTACAATGCATGCACCAATTTCTTATGCTAGGATTTCTTGTTGTCTTCTAACAACTTCTTGATGATATTAACCAAACTCTTGTTGGATGATTCAGCCAATCCATTACCTTGAGGGTAATAGGTTGTTGAATGTTCCAAGGATATGTGGTATTTATGACAAAAATCCACCATTTACTTGGACTTAAAATCAACAACATTATCTGTGATGATTTTTCTAGGACAACTAAATCTCGACAGGATATTTGCTTCAAGGAATTTAATAATCACCGAGTGAGTAGCAGTTCTGGAAGGGATGGCTTCTATCCATTTGGTAAAGTAGTCTATGGTAGTAAGGATCCATTTATGCTGGGCAGAGGATGACGGGTGAATTTTCCCAATGAATTCTAAACCCCATTGTTGAAAAGGAGCCTTGACATAAATTGGTTGTAACGGCAAGGGAAACAACTTTCTTTTTCCTTCAAAAAATTGACATTTGTGACAGGTAGCTACCATTTTGTGGGTATCTGGGAAAAGAGTAGGCCAATAGAAACCAACTCTAAGGACCTTGTTAGCAATGGTTTTCCAGTAGATATGGCCTCCACAATCCCCTTCATGAAATTACTGCATAACCCTGTTTGCATTTTCCTTAAGAAAACATTTAAGTAATATGCTCCCGACATCTTTCCAGTACAATACATTTTCTAGGATGCAAAATTTGACAAATTTTAATTTCAAGAACCTAGCTTTATTTTTGGACAAACCAGGAGGAGCATTTAAATTATATAGAACATATAATATATCTGTGTACTAGGGATAATTTAGGAATGCTTCCTCAAAAGGTGGAGTCGCCAGCTCCTCTTGTTGATCCAATGAATGGATCATGTTGATATCTAATGCTTGAAAATTGGTTTCAACCATCAATTTGGCTAATCCTTGTGCCTTGATTAGTTTGGTGGGCCTGATATATAAATCATACTCCAAGATAACATCAATCCATTTACCTCTCTTTCCATCAAGATTCTACGTTAGGATGTCCTTGACAACTGTGTTGGGCACAAAGGCAATGATATGTGAAAGTAAGATGTAAACTATGAAATCCTTCGATGCTTTGACCAAATAAAAGGCATGCTCTTCCATGATATTGTACTTTAAATATGAAACTCTCAAATTTTGGCTGAAAAATGCTATGGGTTGCTCTTGTCCTTCCCTGTTTTTCTGCAACAATACAACAACAATTGTGTGCTCTGATGCCAAAAAAAAAATGATGAAATCCTTGGTGAAATTAGGGATGATCATAACTGGTGCTTTAGCGAGTGCCTACTTCACCAAGTTAAAGGATTTTTTAGCCTCCTTGATCCATTTAACTCTTGAATCTCTCTTGAGCATGTTGGTAATGTTTCTCAGTAGTTCTGCAGGGTTTGGTATAAAACTTCTCAAAAATTTTATCTTACCAATGAAAGATTGAAGCTATTTGATGTTCCTGGAATCACTGATTTGAAGTATGCTCTCAATCCTACTGGGATCAATTTTGATTCCCTCTTCAGATATAATGTGGCCCAGAAGCTTCCCTTCTTCAAGACCAAAAAATGGTTTTTTGGGGTTCAGAGATAGTCCAAACCTTCTCCACTTCTCAAAAAATCTTCTTAAATGGGCCAGATATTCTTCATCAGTTGTAGAATACATTTTAATATCATCGAGGTAGATCACAATGAAAAGGCCAATCTCTTCTGAAAAAAAGGTCCATTGGTCTCTCAAAAGTCACACCAACATTAATTAATAAAAAAGGCATTTTCACATGCATGAAGGTACCCCAAGGAGTAGTAAAGGATGTTTTGTGTTGCTCATCAGGATGCACCAACACTTGATTATACCTTGAAAATCCATCTAACAAAGAGATCCTTCTAAAGCCCACTACCCTTTGCAATATGTGGCCCATCTTTGGCAAAGGGTGTTACACCATTTTTTGGTCATCTAACCTATTATCATTAGATGGACCCAAGTACACCATGTAAGACCAATTTTACCCTAAGTAAAATTGCTTTCACTATGAAAATAACTTAGTAAACCACCTTTATTAAGTTGTTTATGGTCTAAACAAGAAACCCCATGAGGAAATATTAAATAAATCTACATTTGTTTGATTTTTCTCAAGTAATAATTAGTTAAACATCAGTTTAATTAATATTCATGGTTATATTTAACCCAAAACATGGAAATTAATTAGATAAATCATTATTTATCTTATTATTTTCTAAGAATAATTATTTAAACCTTATTTAAATAATATTCTTTGTTAAATATGACTAAATCACCCTTAATTAATTAAATAAATCATTTTTTATTTGATTATTACTCAACCACATCCTTAAAATGATAAATAAATCATTTATTTATTTATTATTTACAAATAAAGGGATTTTATCAAAGTCAAATTCCTTTTCCCTCCAACAAATATAATAAAATATTCCATAAAAGTTGGATCTTCATTTGGTTAATAATATTTTAATTATGCACCAATATCTAGACTAACTCAATATTTTGTTATAAATAGAAGGGTTTTCCCATTCATTTACCACCTTTTTTTGCCTACAGAGCACTCTGGATCTCTACTTTTGGTCTGACTATTGATCCACCATCATAGTCATATTTTGCTACCATTTTTGTCTGGGTTTTCTAAACCATCAAGAGAGAGGAATTTTAGATTTGAAGTGCTGAGGAATTACAAGAAGCCATCCCATTGAGGAGAACTGGTAATACCCTTCTGTATTTTCCTCCCAAGTGCCATTAATACAAATTCATTCAACATATTCTTGTCTTGTCTATTGGATGCATGGATTATGTTAGCCCCTTATAAATTCCTCGACAAGCAAGCAAGGGGCTAATTTGTTTTATGAGCCTTCAAGGAATGAATTTCTCTTGAAAACACATCATTCTTAAAGCCTCTTCATGTTCCCTGCTCTTTGCTCCTCCTCTCTGCTGTTCTAGAGTCAATAAGCCTCACTGATTGCAAAAAATTGTGCTCCAAAAGGCCTTTATTTTCCCCTTGTATCCCTGCAGAATGTCCTATTTTACCCTTTTTTCTCCTTTGTCAAAGTCTCCCTTTCTTCCTCTAAGTCCCCCTTTACCCTCTAAATCATACCCAAAATTCCCTTTAAATCCTACAAGCTCCCCTTGTTTGGCCCGATTTCCCTTTTTTTACCCCATATCATTACCCTTTCCCAGCCTCAAAATTCATTAAAAGGGGGAAAAAAAACCCACTTTCCACTTTATTGTAAGGCCTAGCCCCTTAACCATTTCCCCACGTGACCCATGCCCAGGACCAAGCGTTTAAGCCCCAGGCGCTTATCGCAATTGGAGTTGTCAACCGGGCAGTTTCCTTTATAACACAGAAAAACTCCGATGCGATTGAGTTTGGTCCATAAGTCCCACGCCGCGATCCCCACCGTTGATCTATCACCGGATCCGACGGCTCGGTGTTAATCACACTCCCACTTCCAATCGCAATCATAACTTTCAAATGGTGCCACTCTTGTTCCCCCCCGATTGCGATTCCCCGACTGAATCACAGCCATCCATCCGTCCTGAGGGTCAATGGTCCAGATCTTATCACATTGTGTCTCGTCACCCTTTTCCTTTCCCTGTCGATACAATCTCCACCGTCAATCTAGACCTAGATCAGATGGCTCAGTGCTAATCGCATCCCCGCCTCCATAGCAATCGCAAAGGTCTCGCTACACCCTCTGATTGCGATCTTCCTACCTAATCTCCGTCGTTTATTCCCCTGTCAATCCGACGGCCCGCGCTCTCCTGTTTCAATCGCAATTGCATTTTTCAGACGCTACCCCTTCCACCCTTTGCGATTGTGATTCCCTGATCCAATGCCGACTGTCCGTTAGCACCAGATCCAACGGTCATAAACTGATCGCACCATCGTTCGTCGGGTTGTCAATTCTCCCATTTCTCCCCTCCAATTGGTTCATAGTCGTCAATCTCCTCCTGAGATCCGACGGTCTTAGACGAATCGCCCTCCACCCATGACGAGTCCCACCACATATGATCGTTTTTATTACATTTTTGTTCATTATTATGCATTTCACCCAAGTTCATATACCATCCCACTGATTAATCTCCGCCGTCGATCTTCGTCACCAGACCATGATCGAATGGTCCACGCTCGCTTCTTCACCGAAAACCTATTAGTCGAGGTTTACACCATATCAATGCATTTTCCACCATTGTTTCGTCTAAAACCACCATTCACCACTGCCACGCTATCAATCTACCCGCCCCCCATAGCCATCCTTCCCTATGCATGGATTTCATAACTGAGTTTCGTGTTTTGCAGGGTTATCAGGTGGCGAAAGCCACCATGATTACATGGTTTTAAATACAGTGGCAAACGACAGGACTTGCATTAAACAAACAGAATTTGAATTCTGTAAAACCTTCCCAGAGCCATTAAAGCGCAGATCTCACCGACAAAGGCAGAAATGGAGCAGCAGAGAGCTTAAGGCAAGAAGATGAAGGTCCTTGATCCTTAACTCAGTGGTTTAGAGGCAAAATTACCAGATTGAAGACATCATGGATCTCCCAGAAGGTCCAGTGCACAGAAAACTATGTCATCAGAGCAGCTACTTCAACAGGACATCCCCACCTGTGAAAGGACAAAGCACCCATATTGTTCCCTTATTTACTGTGTTTCTCAGAAGATTTCCACCCTAACGGAACAGTCCTATGCAACCAGAGCATTTGTTATGCAGCATGGCAGACCTCAATCTGCCTTTTGTTTATTCACCAAAAGTAATACAGAGTACTACAGGCAGAGTGCATTAGAGCCATACCAGAGTAAATGGAGGCCTGAAGAAGATCATTCGTTCACCCAAAGGCATGCCAGAGATAAATGCACAAGATTTAAAATAGAATGGGTTTCGGCCCTCTTTCCTTCTCAGAGTTTAATGTTACATTTAGTTCTTGACCTACCTCCTCTGCTCATATTTCAGCTATAAATTCAGAAAGAAACTCATTGTAAAGGTTGTTGATCAGCTATCAGAGAATTGCAAGCTGTTTCTTTTGAGACATAGTCTTTGTGTAAAGTTGTAAGATAGGCTGAGGAAAATGTTTTCAGACTGAGTATCCAGCTATTGGCAATGTTGTACTTGACTGGTGTTGCATAAATTTGAATAACTGTTAAATTATTCACCGAGATTATCCTGATCACACACTATTTGAGCTTCATGCATAATACATAACCTCTTCTACTATTGATCATTAATTGTGGAAATATAAACAATCGCATGCGCACATTAAAACCATAAACAATCACACATATAAACACAGTATTTATGGGAAAGCTTAAAGCTGAAAACCCCCAACTATCTCTATATTATAATGATAGAGATCATGTAACAATCATTGTACAAACTCCTCACAAGCTCTTAGTACAATCTCCAATTGTTACACACTACACAAGCTCAGATCATACAAAACACATGCTCCAATTTTCTCCACCTGTTAGCCAGCCTCTACTGCGCAATCCAATATGGATAATTACTAGATCCAGGTTCAAATACCACTAGTATGTACTGTGCAATCCTCATTGGCTTCTCCATCAATGTGTGTGCAAAATCTCATGCACCAGTATAGTCACAACTGATAGTCACACTTGCTCTTTCACCTACCTCTTCACTGGTCTCCACTGAAACTGTCCATGCACTGTAGTTAACTGATGTATTCTTTAGTTGATTTATGATTTTATAATTAGTGAATTAATTAATACTTAATTCACACCACTCTCACTAATTGTATCAATCAGTTAGACTAGATACAACTAGCTCAACTAAGTTAAACTGAACACAACTCCATTAACTGTCTCATCAACTCCACCAAATTCTGTCACATGAGTTCTAACTGAAGTCAACCATGCAATATCTCCACTAAACCCTAGGAATAGTGTAATTCCTTCTGTCAGCTGCATGTGCCACATCCAGGCATCAAACTGAAGTGCTCCAAGAGGATAAGATAATTTTTAGAGTCCAAATATTATTAAGAGCTAATAATATTCGACATATCTATTTTTAGACTGGCAATCTAAAAATAGATTCCGCCCAGTATGTCTAAAAATAGAAGTCCATCTATTTTCCCGACTTGACCAACCATCCACAAATAGCATCCTGCAACTCATAGAACATGATCCATATGTCTAAAAATAGACATAGTCTAAAAATAGACTTTGCGCCAAAAATAGCCTGTGGGCCCACTTAGTGAAGGCGACTTCTTTCCACTAAGCTCATCATCTTGTTACAATCTCAACACTCCATCTCAACAAGATAAGGATTATCACCCTTTATCCCTGCTACTGTGGTATTCGAATTTTCTCCTGGTGAGTGCCTTCGTCGAGATATCGACATCTGATCCTCCGTAAAGGAATGTATGAAAGTAACATGATTCTCACTTGCTGTGGCTGATATGATACCAATCTGACGAAGCAAACACACGCATCCCCTTGATCCTCACATGCATGTCCCATAATCCATATCCCGATGTGCCTCTGAGATAATGCAATACATGCTTCCCTGCCTTCCAAAAGAGCTTGGTAGGCTTAACCATAGCTTGTGAAAGCTGGTTAACTGCATAGCATATATCGGGTCGTGTATTGACCAGATACATAAGTGACCCCACCAACTGTCGATAAACAGTGGCATCCACTACCTCCGCTGAAGTAGCATCCTCCTTTCTCCAACCACCAGGAAGAGGAGTATCAACAGGCTTGCAGCCATGCATGTTGAACTTCTCCAGTATCTCTCGGGCATACTTACCCTGAGAAACAAACAGTCCACCATTGCGCTGCCAAATTTCCAATCCCAGGAAATAATGAAGGAGGCCCCAGTCCTTCATCTCAAACTCTTTTTCAAGATTATCCTTGCATGAGAGTATCAACGACTCATTAGGCATCAAAAATCAAATCATCTACATAAAGTACAATGATCAGCAACTTACCCTCCACCACAATCTGGTATAGGTTCGGATCCGCCTCACTCTTGGAGAATCCAAGTCCGGTGAAATAACTATCTATCCGTGTGTACCAAGCACAAGGTGCTTGTTTCAACCCATACAGCGCTCTCTTGAGCATGCACACATGCGACTCGATGTTGAAGATCTTGAAACCTTCGGGCTGCTCTATGTACACCTCCTCCTCAATGACTCCATTGAGGAATGCAATCTTCACATCCATATGATGAATGTGCCACCCCATCTGCGCTGAGAGAGCAAGAATTGTCCGTATGGAAGAATACCTTGCGACAGGTGCAAAGGTCTCCTCATAATCGATCCCCTCTATTTGTGAAAAGCCTCGGGAAACAAATCTTGCCTTGTACTTATCCACACTCCCATCAGCTGCATGCTTCACTTTGTAGATCCATCTCGAACCCACCACTAATTTCTCTTTCGGCCTCGGGACAATCTCCCATGCACTGTTTCTGACAATTGAATCATACTCTTCCACCATGGCATCTACCCATGCAGGATCCTCCACAGCTTCCTCGAAAGAGGATGGCTCTGTCACAATACACTTGCTCATAAGAGCCATGTATCCAGTATACCGGTCAGGTGACTGTCTCTGTCTGCGCTGAGATTTAGGTGCTCCTACAACCTTCTTTGCATCTTGAGCCAGTCGCTCAGCTTCTGTAGTGCGCTTCTGCCCTCTGATGGTTGGCGCTGCTTGAGTGGTCTCTTCCACTCCATGAACCTCATATTGTGGCTGATCCACATCTTGAGACTCATCCTTAGGAACTAATAGCTCCTCCTCTACATGCAAGTGTGGCTCCCTCTCAATCAAACACTTCATGGCTTTCTCCTTTTTAAATTTGATATCCCATTGCACAACAGTCTTGCGACTGTCTGGAAAATACACACGATAGTTGTGGGGCGTATCAGTGTACCCCACAAATATCCCAACCTCTGCGGTTGGCTCCAGCTTCTTCCTGGCATCCTTCGTCACATGCATGTAGACAGGTGAACCAAAAATCCTCAAATGGGAAATATCAGGCCTCTTACCAGAAAACGCCTCCTCGGGTGTACTCCTGCCCAAACATCACGAGGACAATGGTTACCTGCCCGCCTCTTGCCGTGTACATGCCTCCACCCACAAGTGAATGGGTAGGCCCTGATCATGCAACATCGCCTGTGCAGCACCCACGATCGTTCTGTTCTTCCGCTTAGCAACCTCGTTCTGCTGTGGGTTATGAGGTGCTATGAGCTCTCTTCGAATTCCTTCTATGCTGCAAAAGTCCTTGAATTCGCCAGAGATGAATTCACCACCATTTTCGCTCCTAAGAGCCGTCACCTGCTTTGCAGATTATTTCTCAACCAGTGCCTTGAACACACAGAACTTTGAGTATGTCTCGCTCTTTTTCTGCATGAAGAAGATCCAACACTTACAAGAAAAAACATCAACAAATATCACATAATACCTGTGCTTTGCTGTCGAAGCTACTGAGAAAGGTCCACACACGTCTGTGTGAATTCTCTCAAGGATCGTCGTGGCGCTACTATCCTTCTCGTGAAAGGTGGCTTTCACAAAATTTTCCAAGGTACACCCCTTGCATTGATCTGACTGCGCAAGAGTGCCTTTAGGAAGCCCAGTAGAAATCTACTGCAGTATCTTCAAAGCTCCATGGTGAAGGTGGCCCAACCTCCGGTGCCACAACTTGCCATCATCCTGGCTCACCACTCCTTCTGCCTTGGCTGCCATTGCTGCACAGCCATCTACCTGCAATTTGTAAAGGTTCTTAACTTGAACCCCTATCCTCCGGTTCTCACCAGTTGCCTTACGGCGCAGGAAAGCCTTTCCCTCGCTAAAGATAAAATCATATCCCTTGTCTTCTAACATCGCCACAGAGATAAGATTCTTCTTCAATCCTGGAACATGCATCACTTCCTTCAATACGAAGGGTTTACCAAACTCCCTCTCAAAGGAAATGGTACCGATACCTGTCGCACTGTATCTACCATCATCGCCCATCTCGATGTGCACTCCAAGATCTTTCTCATCCAGATCAGCAAACAAATCTCGATCTCTTGTCATGTGAAAAGACGCACCACTATCCAGAAACCACATTGATCCTGCCACACTTGAGACCAAGCATGCAATCAGCAAAAAATCCAGCTCAAACTACGAGGCTAAGGCCTCTCTAGCTGCAGATCCAGCAGCTTGCTTATTTTTCTTCTTCTGCGGACAATTTGTGGCATAATGTCCGTGTTGGTGACAGTGAAAGCACTTCACCTTGGACATGTCCTGCTTCTTGCCTTTCACACTAGATTGATAAGCTTTCTTGCTCTTCCCCTTCTTTACTTTGGTAGCCAAAGTGAAATTATCTTCATCAAAGTTCCTTGATGAAGATCCGTCCCTGGTACTCCGCCTTATCTCCTCTTGCACAAGATCCGACCAAAGTCGCTCCCATCCTGGCAATTTCTCCCGACCATTGACAGAGTCCTGATAGGAGTGTCAAATCTTCAGAAGCCCAAGGAGAGCCAAGCTCACCAATTCCTCATCATCACAGTCACCCCCACACTTCCCATCTCATCCCTGCATTGGATGAACTTCGTGAGGTACTTGGGCATACTGTCGCCTTTCTCCATCTTTATGTTTCTGAGTCTATCCTTGAGCGCCAACTTTCTCTGGTCGCTCTTTCTTTGGAATAAATCTGTCAAGGCTTTCCACATCAAGAATGGAGAAGCCTTACCATGCAGGCTAGACACTATGTGATCCTTCACACCCTCCAACATAATCCTTCGACACTTTTCTGTCTTCTTTTGCCAAGCCTCAATTACGGCATCATCGCTAGAAGTAGGCTTTGGGACTTCAGCATCGATGAACTCCTTCAACCCATTGTCATCTAACACCGCCTCCATCCTGTCCTTCCATGCAATATAATTTGAGCTGCCCTCAAGGGCATACTCCAATCGCAATCCGTTGAAAGACATCTCAACTTCAACACCAAGAAAACACTGCTGCAAATTCGAATTCCACCAGCACAAAACTCAATTGCTTCAATGTTTTGCAATTGCTCCAATGATCAATACTGCTTTGATACCATGTAGAAATTTGAATAATTGTTAAACTATTCACCAATATTATCCTGATCACACACTATTTGAGCTTCATGCATAATGCATAACCTCTTCTACTATTGATCATCAATTTGTGGAAATATAAACAATTGCATGCGCACATTAAAACCATAAACAATCACACATATAAACACAGTATTTATGGGAAAGCTTAAAGCTAAAAACCCCCAACTATCTGTATATTATAATGATAGAGATCATGTAAGAATAATTGTACAAAGTCCTCACAAGCTCTCAATACAATCTCCAATTTTTACACATTACACAAGCTCTGATCATACAAAACACATGCTCCAATCTGCTCCACCTATTAGCCAGACTCTACTGTGCAATCCAATATGGATAATTACCAGATCCAGGTTCAAATCCCACTGGTATGTACTGTGCAATCCTCATTGGCTTCTCCATCAATGTGTGTGCAAAATATCATGCACCAGTATAGTCACAACTGATAGTCACACTTGCTCTTTCACTTACCTCTTCACTGGTCTCCACTGAAATTGTCCATGGACTGCAGTTAACTGATGTATTCTTTAGTTGATTTATGAGTTTATAATTAGTGAATTAATTAATAATTAATTCACACCACTCTCACTAATTGTATCAATCAGTTAGACGAGATACAACTAGCTCAACTAAGTTAAAATGAACACAACTCCATTAACTGTCTCATCAACTCCACCAAATTCTGTCACATGAGTTCTAACTGAAGTCAACCATGCAATAGCTCCAATAAACCCTAGGAATAGCGTAATTCCTTCTGTCAGATGCATGTGCCACATCCAGGCATCAAACTGAAGTGCTCCAAGAGGATAAGATAATGTTTAGAGTCCAAATATTATTAAGAGCTAATAATATTCGACATATCTATTTTTAGACTGGCAATCTAAAAATAGATTCTGCCCAGTATGTCTAAAAATAGAAGTCCACCTATTTTTCCCGACTTGACCAACCATCCACAAATAGCATCCTGCAACTCATAGAACATGATCCATATGTCTAAAAATAGACTTTGCACCAAAAATACCGTGCGGGCCCACTTAGTGAAGGCGACTCCTTTCCACTAAGCTCATCATCTTGTTGCGATCTCAACAGGTTTTGCTTTTTAATATGAAAAGCACATTTCTTTGGATCCTGATCTAAAGCAGCGGTGATGTTTTCCTATCTCTGTGTTTAAATTCATTTCATTTCATTTCTACTATCTTGCATCATAATATTGGCATAGGATTTACCCTTGTTAGGTACCCTATGTTTCTGCTCTCCTTGCCTTTGATGTTTTCTACTAAATGTGTTATCTAAGAATTGATTTCATTTGATTTAACCAGTGTAGTGGATGTTATTTCCTGCTAGCTGATGTATGAATTAAATGAATCTGTTCTTAGATGTTCTTGTTAGGATTTAGCCGGGAGATTTGGGAACACTGGGGATTTGAGTTAGCCCTGTCCACTAGGATCCTTGTACGACCAGCTGGCCTTTCTAAGATCCCTCAAGCTGAAGGCCGAAGCATTGAGATTTCAAAGTCTCTCTCTGATCTCAGGTCTTTAACTTTGTGTTCTAAACCTCTATTGTTCCTCCTCTCTTACCATCCCATACCACACTATCATCTTTAAAGATCCAATGTTTTAGATGACTAGCCCAATTGAAAGCCTGCATATTGATTAGCAAGCAAATCCTTTCCTGACTCCATTGCCCAATGGTTTTGAATGCTCCCTGGAACACTTCACCTCTTCCTGAATCCTCTTTGCTCATCCTTGTCTTACATTGAACCCTTCTTTCCTGATAACCAGCAACCAAAAAAACAATCAAACAAACAAACCCTAAGCCTTATAACTAGCCTAACATCTTAACACTGAGCTTCAAAGATATAAAACCTTTGAAAAATGTAGAGAGATCCCTCTCTGGACCCAGGAGGGCTAGATCCTGAGGTATGAAAGTGGTTTGATGTTGTCTCATCTTTTGGTCTTGCCAATCTGGCCAAAAAATGGGAACCCCAATAGATTAAATCTTGTTTTTCCTACTGCTTAATGTCTTCTAATGCATAGATCTAGATTTTTGTAGCATTTATCTTGAGCACCTAACTATATATCTGAGGATATTGGCAACCATATTTGATGTTAGATTTTTTTTATGCACAGCTAAAGTGGTCTTTCTTCGTACACTTGGAATTAATATTCATACTAACAACTGGTGACTTCACATGGGTTTACGATTACGACCTCTGTCGTTTTTCTGATCCTTGCATATCCAGCTACTTCAAACCCTAGGATTTCTCCTCAGCTTCTTGTTTTTTCTTTTCCTGATGTTTTCTTAACCTATAAAACCATAAAGCGATAAAATTTTTAACTTCTATGTGTTTTCGGACCTATTGTGCAGGTGACAGACATCAGCCGCAGTTGAGACGAATTTTTTTTCTGAAATCTGCTGTCAAGAGTGCCAGAAGTGCAAGTCTCAATTTTTGGACCAAAAAATGCGACTTGTATCCTCAAGATGCACCTTTCAGCCCAAAAAATGTGACCTCCGCTGAAAACAAGTCAAAAACTGCGACCTAGACCTTTTGTAGGAATTTTTCTGAAAGTTTTCTGGGTTTGTCTGAGAATCTGTTTAGGGTTGTCTGACCTTCATCTCTGCCCATTTTGGACCTGTACTTGTTCTATTTTTCTCACCTATGTGGGAACCTAGCTCTCTAGGGCTTCAGTACCCTCCACCTCTTGTGGAAGAGTTTTTGCTGTTGTAGGTTGTCTGAAATTTCAGAGTCTTCGGCCTTTTTCTTCAGATATGATACCTCACCTTTAGATCCACTTCAGATTGGCTTGTTATCCATCCAAATCAACTCATTTAGCTTTTTTTGGGTTTTCCTCTAAGGTTCACTCTGTTTCCCTCCAGGAGATAGCCTTTTTCCACCTCTTTTACAACAATTTTTCCTCTGATTTGTTGCTTTTTTTGCACCACTTTCCAACAGATTTTGTCCTTTAGATCCCTGTCCCTCTTGACCTTAGATCTATTGGATTTTTTAGTGTGTTTTTATTAGTTTTTTACTCGCCTACAGACTAGTTGTCGAGAGGCTCACCTCCTTGGGTTTAGATTATTGCATTATTAGTTGTTTATTTTCTGTTTTTGCAGGCTTATATACTGTCATTTACAAGTATATTTGCAATTATACAACACACTTTTTCTTTTTCTCTACAAATGTTTGGGTTTAAAAAATAAAATTTACACACTTCACACACACACCCTAAGCGAAAAAGGGCTTGGTTAACACTGCCAAGCAAAGACTCTAAAACATTGAAAGCAATTGATCCTGCACCTCTCCGCCCTTGTTTTGACATTGTAATCAGTTGATCCTGCACCTCCCTGCCCTTGTCGGTCTCTTTTTCCTTTGTGTTGTTTTTGTGTCATCATCATTGTGCCACCAAGGCATTTATCCTGGAGACTTCTTGGCCTTCATCCTCAGTTTTTGGTAGGAAGACTTACTCCTCCGCGTAGGATTCGAGTTAGTCCTCCACTGAGTTCGCACACCAACTCTTCTTTTGGTCCTTTGGGTTCTCCTTCTCGTTCAGCTTCAGCTCTCCCCCTGTCTCCTTCACCATGTCTCGTGCAAGACCTAATGTTGGTGGTAACCTTGGCCCTCATGCTGGGAATACCACTAGTGGGACTGCAATAGACACTACCTCGGCTGCATTCTTGCTCCCCTTCATGGCAGGCCTCAACCTCCCCGATTTTGACCAGTTGATAAATGACCCTATACACCATGACGCTAGTTGGCCTACTATGCCGACGAAGCTCGTATCGTTGGAGCTCTCTCTAATCCATATGCTCAACCTCCCATGGGATATGGCTTTCCTCAGGGGGGGCCAACACCTCCTGCACTTTTCCCCCTCCCGGTAGCACGTATCCAGGATACGGCATGCCTCCTCTTTTTGCCCAACCTCCTATGTACCACACTGTTACCCAACCTCCTTATTATTCATATCCATAGCCTGGTGCTCCAGCTCCTCCAGCATTAGCACCACTTCCTCCCTTTCCTTCTCAACTACCGCAACAGCAGCCACCGCCCCCTCAGGGGCAGGTATATGCACAGCAGGGTGCGACTAATCCTCTTCCATCCAAAAAGAAGAGGAAAGGCACTCAAAATGAGTCTGTTCTTGGTAATCCTGGACCTAATCCTCAAAATAATTCTCCTAGCACTTCTAACTAGCAAGAGGGCACCTAGCCCAAGCAGGACAGGCCTATTCCCATGAACAAGCCTTATTCTTGTTGTGGTGTTTATGGTCATTACACACATGATTTTCCTCTTTTACCACAAATGCGGTAGCTATGGGAGTCTCAAGCAACATTTCAAGGACAACAAGCCTCCCCTTCCATCCATCCCAATGCTGCACCTAGTCAACCGGCTGTGCTTACTGATCCTTTCCCTTAGCAAGGACTTGTGGCTACCCAACCACCTGGAGGTCCGGTGGCCACTCAACCTCTTCCATCTGGTACCTTTGATTACCAGATTCTCATGATGAACTCTGATCAACCTCTAACCATAGACATCAATCTCCAGACTCAGTCCCATCAGTACAACAAGCCTCCTGCTATGTGTGTCCCCGAGCCACCTCCTTCGGTCTTTACAAAGCCTCTTTTGACACCTAATGGTCCCTTGCAGATCCCTCAACCTAAGATAGAGGTTCATACCAAGATCCATAAGGTACCACTCCGCTGAAATGCTGCTTCTAGCAAAGCTGCCCATTCATATAGCATAGTAGATGATTTGGCACAATCTCCTACTGCCATTTCAACGCTCGAACTCCTCTAGTCATGCCCTTCACAACGAAAAGCTATACTATCTTCCATGGGTGTTGTAGATCCTTCCGATGATAGATTGATTGTCTTTGATGTTGACCGGTCAGAACATCCTCCTTTCCCTGCTTTCATCGCCTTCCAAATCCCAGTCAAGATCCGGAACGCCAACGTTTCCTGGTGCATTATTGATGAGGGGGCATCCACATGTGTGATGTCTGCTTCGGGTTGGAAGCAACTCGGATCACCTGAGTTGTCTCCTTCCATGATCAGTCTCTGAGCGTGAGATGGCTACGCCTCCCAACCCATTGGCTTATTTCACAATTGTCCTATTACTCTTGCAGGCAAGACTGTTTGCGTTGACGTAGAAGTCATAGATGCCCCCTTAGATTACAACATTCTATTGAGTCGTAGCTACACTTATGCGATGTCTGATGTCCCTTCCACGGTCCACTGCAAGATTTCCTTCCCTCATAATGGAAATATAGTCACCATTGACTAGTTGACATATTACGAACTGAAGTCTCAGACCTCCCGTGAGTCCACTATCTCTTCGGTGGCCAATAAGTAAACCATCAATCCATTGAAAAGTGTCTCACCTGGAGTCTACAAAGACTCCTCTTTTCTTGGTACATTCCCTGGTCTTCCTCCTCCTGTCTCTGAACCCATCTCATCAAATGTTTGCATGATGCAATCATCACGGGTTGCTCTCAAGCAGCCCGCCTCGGCTAGTCAGCAACCTCCTCGCCCTCTGCAACCTACTCCTAACCCTTCGATTCAGCCTTATAGGCCTCCTCCTCCTAGCCCTTCAGCTGGTATCCATGAGCCTCTCTACCCTCTTAGAACAGTTCCTCCAGGGCTTAACCATTTAGGAGCCCTCTCGCCTGGCCATTACCCCTCTGGTTAGATACCATTCCTAGCTCCCACACTAGGAGTTTATACGACACCTGTCATGGCCACCCTCTCTCTTCCTAACTTGACCCTTGGGATTCCCATCTGGTACCTTGATCCTCCAGCCGCTACTCCGCCTGGTCAACCCAAACCTTATTTTTCTTTGACCCCGGTTCAACCGGTCCCCATGAATTCTCCCGCTGCAAAAGTGCCTCAGCCACCTCAACAAGAACCACCTCTTGTTGCGACCACTTCAGGTAAGAAGGGAAAAGCTCGCATGGGGGCAACCAAAGACAAGGCCACTTCTACAAATCTTGCACCTCCTCGGCCGCCAAAACGCTCTATCCAGTGTGCTTTGTGTGATGTTGTCAGTCACGCCACCCACACTTGTCCAGAGTTGCCTCACCTTAAGTCCATGGTCAATGGGACATTTCCAGAGTCTGATATCCCTGAGGTTTATGTCACTATACCCGATTCGGTCCCAAAACTAAAAAAATTGCACACCAATCACCCCTGTGCTTTGTACGATTTCCATGGCCATTAAACTCAACTTTTTCCCTGCCTTGAAGAGTATCACTCCTCTTTGGAAGTGTTTCGCCAATTTGAGGCCACGCATGACAAGTCCACCTCTCACTTGTCTGCGAGTTCTACTCCAGCATAACTAGAGGATTTGCCTACTCCCATTGACATTCCACCTCCTAATGTTAATATGACGGAGCCTTTGACCCACATTTTCTACCTATCATCATCCATGAGACCCTTGATAGAATTCCCCTTGGATATTTCCCCTGATGTTTCACTTGACCTCCATTTAGTGATCACCATGGGCTCAACATCGGTAGATCCTTTATCTACTTCCTCTTCTGTCATCCCCCATGACGTTGCGCATGTGAGCCTTTCTTCACATGATGATGAGTCAGGTAGTTCTACCACGTCAAGAGGTCTCTCTTCCTCCAGTCACCCCATCTTCCATTCCGATGAAGACATTATGGAAGCTATGACCGAACCTGACTTTACGTGGGATGATATGCACCACCACACATACTTCCTCCCACATTAGTCCCATGACCAATATGCTGTGGAAACTAAAGACTTCATTCTTGATGAGGTTGATTGGTTTATAAATCCGATCCTTGCACCTGATGCTTTCGAAGAAGGAAATATGGCCAATATCTCTCCTCCCATTAAAATTGACATTTATAACAAACTAGGGATAGAAGAAAATATCACCTTAGGTTCCCATTGAACCCCGGAAGAAGTTGAGGCTTACACCAAGCTATTCAAATAATTTTGGGATATTTTCACCTGGGCCTATTCAGAAATGCCTAGACTTGATCATGCCATTATCGAACACCATATCAATACATGGTGTGATTCCAATCCTGTCTGTCAAAAGTTGAGACCCATTAATCCTTCCAGACGAGAAGTTGTCAAATCTGAAATCGATAAGCTCAAGTAGGTTGGTTTTATCTATCCCATTGAATACACCACTTGGGTGTCCAATTCGGTTCCTGTTCTCAAGAAACAAGGCACCATTCATGTCTGCACTGAATTTCGCGATCTGAATAAAGCTTGTCCCAAAGACAACTTACCCACACCATTCATTGACCAAATAATTGATGAGTGTGTGGGGCACGAGGTTCTATCCTTTATGGATGGTTTCTCTGGCTACAACCAAATTGTTATCCGTCGTGCTGATCAACTTAAAACTGCATTCATTAGTCCGTGGGGAACCTTTGCCTATTGAGTCATGCCTTTCGGCCTTAAAAATGCAGGAGCCACTTTTCAGCGGGCTATGTCTTACTGTGTCCATGACCTGGCTCATATTATCCTTGCTTATTTAGAAGACCGCATTGCACGTTCTAAACATTGGGCGCAACACCTCCACGATCTGTGTATCATCTTTCTCCGATGCCGCAAGTATAATATCCGCCTCAACCCACTGAAGTGTGTCTTTTTTGCACCTACCAGCCCTGGCCTTCTTCTAGGCTTCATTGTGTCTAAATATGGTATCACGCTTGACCCATTAAAAGTTCAATCCATCCTTGAGCTTCCTATCCCCCATACTTTACGCCAGTTACAAAGCCTCCAAGGTAAAGCTAATTTCCTTCATCGGTTTGTACCTGACTATGCCACCACCGCGCATGGGTTCCTTAGACTCCTCCGCTCTAATATCCCTTTTGTATGGGATGCCTATGCTAAAAAGTCTTTTTATGCCCTGAAGCATGCTCTCACATATGCTCCCTTGATTCGTCCCCCTTACTTTTATAGGGATTTCATCCTATATATCTCTGCTTCCACCTACTTAGTCACTGGAGTCCTTATTCAGGAAGATGACAACGGAATTGAGCATGTTATCTATTATGTCAGTAAGAACCTGGTAGGACCTCCTGTATCTTAATCACACGAAGAGAAACTAGCACTAGATTTTGTGTTCTCGGTCCAGAAACTTTTCATTACATCCTCATGCATTCCACCAAGGTCGTGACTAATTCCAACCTAATGGCCTTCCTATTGAGTCATCGAATCATCCGTGGGAAGTACACCCGTTGGATCGCGATCCTCCAGGAATTCGATCTTGAATTTGTCACACCAAAAAGTAAGAGAGGTTTAGCCCTTACTGAACTCATTTCCGAACTACCTACAGGTACACAGGATCCTCCAGTTAATGATAATTTCCCCGATGAACATTTATTTTCCATTACCACTAATGTCCCTTGGTATGGGGACATCCTCGCTTATTTCTGAACTCAAAATTTCACCCTCCATCTTGACCGTGATGATTGATGATGTATCCGACACCAGGCCCCCCACTACCTTCTTATCGGTGACGACCTTTATCGTCACGGTGTATATTATGTCCTTCATCGTTGTCTCACACACGCTGAAAATCATGCACACTGTGTACTTTTGGCCTTCTCTCTTTGGTGATTGCATTGAGGCAGTGAAACACTATCCCAATTGCCAACATTTTTCCCCTAAGGCACAAGCCCCTCCGGCTCCCCTCCATCCTGTCATCTCAGTTGGTCCCTTCTGTAAGTGGGCCATATAATTTATGGAGTGTCGACCATCATCGGTTGGTAACCATTAGTATATCAACGTGGCGATTGATTATTTCACCAAATGGGCTGAGGCCATGCCAACATTTAACAACACGGTAGCTACCACAACCCACTTTTTCTTTAACCAAGTGATCACTCGATTCGAAGTTCCGAAAAAATTGGTCTCTGACCATGGCTGAAATTTTGAAGATGAGATATGGCGTGAGCTATCCTCACTGTTGGGCTTTGAGCACCAATATTCCTCCTCTTATGTAATATTCCAAAATTTTCACACAACAATTTGGAATATTAGATTTTGCTGCTTTCACCTACGAGAGGAATAAATGGGTAAGGAGGCCCATGAACAATAAAAATATGAATAATTTCAACCTTAATAAGGAAGGGGATCACCTTAGGAATTGGATTTTACACTTTCAGGTGTGAAAAAGGGCAAAATATATGTGGACATAGTTAATTTTGACTAAGTCAACATGCATTCTTGAGGAGGGAGAGATCACCCAAGTAAACTAGCTCAATGTGAACAAGGATCAGCCTAGACACACATAAGAGAATTGGATTGAGGACCCCTTAGTGTGAAAAGAGGCATTGCTGGTGGATTAGTCCCAGTTGACCAAGTCAACAGCGCTGCTACAAGTAGGAGGGAAGCCAACAAGGACAACGCAGTTTTGAAGGAGGAATCTTCACAAGGAAGTCACCTTAACAATGTGTGGGGTCTGGGGTGAGGAGGCTCACCAAAGACAAAAATGAGGGCATAGCATTAAGAAGATCATTGAGTATTCAGCTATCTTTGGTCTTTTTACTACTTGCATGCTTCAGTTGTTTAGCTGTGGTTGCAGCACTTCTTAGTGCAAAGAATTCCCGTGTGGGAATTCCATCTTATTCTTTGGATCAGATTGCTTAAGGGGTCTAAAGGGAAGGTTTTAAGCTTCAATTACATCATTTGGCTTAGGGCCACTCATCCAGAAACATCTATAGTGCATTCATCTTCAAAAACTGTGTCTTTTTTGCAGGGGCATTTGTTGCTAGGGTAAACCTTGCTATTTTGTCCTAGTGTTTGAGGAGGAGGTGTTTATTTCCCTCCGTGAGTTATAATAAAGAGTGCATAGGGACATTTTATGTATTATTCAGATATTTTATGTTATATTAAGCCATTTTTAATACATCGTTGCAGTAAACTGCGTTATTTTCTGCAGTGCTTCTTTTTGTACATGTATATTGCCGGAAACCCTTGCCGGGTGTCTTGTTTCTGCTGTAAAAGAGGTTAAACCTCCATTTCTTTGCTACATGGTTAATATAAACCTATGATCAGTATTATTTAATTATTTCCTATAGAAACCCTCATGGGAACTATGCTTTCACAGTCTTCAGAAATTATGTAGCTGGAAGTCATGGGATTGGGGTGTTTTTGAGCTATCACTAGTTGGGGAAATATGTTTAACTTAGCTAGAATGATTTTTTTAAGCTAAAATTTGGTATGGGAGATGTATAATGTATAAAACACAGGATCCAAGTCCCATTTCCCAAATTTATTGCGTTATTTTCTAAAAATGATGTTTTTATGGTCCAGAATGTTGCATTTCCTCACTTCGGGAGAGAATAGTGAGACATATATCTACTGTTGATCATGAAATTGTTGGTTAAGTGTTCCTTGTACATCTTATGATATGATTTACATTGTCATTTCCATGAGTTGCTGAAGCCAAAACTTTGGAATATCTTAAGATATTCTATTTGTTGGAGAAAATCCCTATTTTGGGATATTACAGTGGTATCAAAGCTACCATCTTGGCTCAGCCTATGGATTTCAGATCCAATTAGAAGACAAGAAGAAGAGGAGAACAACATTATGGAGAGGATGAGATTACTCTCACCCATTTTCAGATCTAAGAAGAAAGAAGAGGAATGCATTGAAACTCCAAGAGGGTTTCAAGGAGGAGGAAGCTGCAGTGAGACCTCTAGAAGGTTTCAAGAGGAAGAAGAAGATGCATGCACTTTCTATTCTCATAGAGGAAGTGGAGAGCAAGGAGACCACTTAGAACATGAGATCATGAGTGGGTATTTGGCAAGATATAAGTGCCAACCTAGGGCTTTCCAAGAGACCCTAGATTTTCCTCAGTTTATTCAACTGAGAGAAGGAAGAAGACCCTGCAGTGAGAGAATGATGAGAGGAAACATATTCCTATTATCTACATTTGATGGATCACTCAAGTGTGCAGCAAAGACTTGGGTGATGGGACTGGAGGTATTTTTCCTACTACACCCAGTAGTGGAAAAAGAGGCTGTGGAGATATTAGCGCTACACTTGGAGGGCAAGGCAATATCTTGGTGGTTCAGTAATGTGAATCATGCAAGGGTGTCTACTTTTGCAGATTTCACTCAAGGAGTAATCAGGAGGTTTGACAGTAGGAGACCAAAGGAGGAGAAGTCCTCTTCTCCGCTTGAGGAGCCTTGTACTAACGTTGTCACTCATGGAGGATAAACCACCTACATCGGCAGTTAGGGCAGCCATTACATTGGAGGGAGGAGCCCTTGCAGCCCTACAAGAAGTTCCCGCATCTCACCAAGGTATGGGAATATTTCCTCTTTTATTTATTGCAACAAATCATTCTAAAAATTGTGGAAATTTATCTTCATATGACCCAGGGTCAAACATTATTGCTGAGATAGAGCAGCAGGATTGCACTGCGTTGTGCAAGCTTGAATGGTTCAAGGAAAAGATGAACCATCAACCTCATGTATCACTATTGATTTTCACACAACCCTTGAGGTTGGAGTGTAAGCTTTTGGAGGATTTCATGAACTATTTCTACCATACAAAAGGGCAGATTCATCTTTGAGATGGGATATGAGTCAGCAACTATGTCATTGGAGAGACTATCAACACTGCCAAAAAATAGCAGTGAGGAGGCTTTTCCTTTATCACAATGGGATCTTGATGGATTCAAGATGGTTATGGACATGAGATCTTCACCAAGGGATCTCCAAGAAAATACATTCCAGCACTTCATGACATGCAAAGAAGAGGAACTAGGTGTGAAGCATGGTAGCCCACATTGGAAGAATGCCAAGGTGAAGATTGATAGAAGGCATCCACATAGGGTTGAGTGGATGTGGGTGGAGAGCAAGAGGCTGGTGAGCCACTTGAAAATTTATGATACAGGGCAGCAAGAGGCAAATTTGCGTTGGCTACTCTTGAGAGAGTTTGGCCATCATGAGGCATATCCTTTTCTGAAGGGTATGAGGATGGAAGACACTTGGCAGGACACTAACATCATATGGAAGCTTAGGGGTTGGATGTATCATGTTGATTTGATCCTCTTCACATCAATAAACATATTTTCACTTCATGATTTGTATGATGGAGGTGTGAGAGGGTAGCAAGAGTCATTATTGCTGTGGCTTCTCTTGGGAGAGTATGGGTAGAAATTTTCCCATAATTTTCATGATATTTCTGGAGAGAAGAAAGGCACATTCATGGTTCAAGGAGGCTACCCTTAAGCATTTGAGGATTATGAGGGGCTTCCATGTAGTGAGAATATCTTCGCACATAGCAGCATGATGGTGGATAACTTTGGCATATGGAATGTCAAAGGGAGGAGTCATGGAGCCTTATTTCTAAGGCCTACAACACTATTGGGTGCAGTATGGGGTCTATAAATGTACAAACATTTAATTTGTCTATCCGGAGAGTTCGTGAACTTTGAGACGCAGCACTGGAAATTCCATAGAGAGTCCCTGGTAACCTACAAAACAAATTCTAGTCTATCTTGTGATTAATCTCGAAAATAAATGTAATCCTGAATTAGTGCGAGAAACACCAATCCAAAAAATTAAAAGCATGTGGGAAAGTAAAAGAAATCAATGCAAAAGTAAATTCTAATTGCAAGTAAACATAAGGGAAATCAGAACTAGAAATCAAGCGGTGTCGCCACAATAACGAAAAGACTGTAAATGCTGGAATAAATTCAAAAGCAATTCAAACTATTCTGCTTGCACTAATTATGTGTAAGAACAATCTAGAAGTTAAAGGAAAACATAATATTAATGAATAATTTATCAATTCAAACATCTAGTTTCCATATTTATAAATATCGGCTCAGCAAATGTAAAAATCGCAACTTTAAATATAAATTAATAGATCTGGATTAATTTACAAAATTAGAGTTAGAGCTCATAATGGCAGAGCTGATCTTATGGATTTAGACAATCTAGAGGGTGCAGTCATTGTTTAAAATATTTCAGGTGCAAGTATAATTAATAATGCAGCAGATGAAATAGAAACAAATTGCAGCAACTCAAATTAACCTTAAAACTAAATTCACATAGCAAACAAACAAGAATTGAAATTCTCTTTAAAAGATGAGAGCGGTGTCGAGCTAGTTTGGTGGCCAACCTAGCCAACTCGCACCATCTTTGAGTGCCTGGTTCACACAAAAATCGAAATCATTAGATGCAATAAATGAATAGACAAAGCATGAATAAAAATTGCTTCAATTAATTAAAAAAACAATCTTTTACATAATGCAGACATTGGCTAATCCCAGCAAGTAGGAGAAGCATTCCACACTGAAATCCATGTGCTGCTACATTGGAACAACCTCTCCTCTCATTTGTGCTATGCTTGCCTATGCATGCTTCTGCACTCTACTTAATTGATCAAAAAAATTGAGTAGTCAGGCTTGGAGCCATAACTCTTCTTTTATAAATTTTTTACATTCCAAAATTGGCATAAAACAAGCCAATCCTTTGAAAAAATCATGGGGATTTAATCCCAACTAATTATCATTAATAGAATATCATTACAACCATTTCTCTACTGAAATAATGGAGATTTACCGGATTTCCCAAATCTGGGCATTTTCTAGAATTTTGGAAAATTTGGTATTTTTAACAAAATTCCTCCAAAGCCCTCTTTGTATCTCCTTAACCATTACCAATTTTGGTAAACGGCCCAAGGCTTACTCAATTTACTATGCTAAGAGAAAAACAAATGTTTCAGAATTATGAGATTCACTATGATTGATGCAAAATTTGAGGTGTAAATAGGCAGTCTCGAAACTGCTACAAATTCAGGGATGTAGCATTAATTATTCTCTAAATATAAATATGTATGACCTGGGTGTGTCTTGGATTATGTGGAAGTGTCCAAATTACATTTTGATGGTAAACCTCTTTTAGATTCTCCCAGAAATGTGTCAATGTATCAAAGCCCCAAATTGGTGGAGGCACGCTGTAAAACTTGCACTAGTGCAGGCATGCTATAAGAACTGAATTGGTGCAAGAATTTGTTGCACAGTTCAGGAAAGTAATTATAGATTCAAAACATGATCAAATAAAATTTAACCTGCAACATAAAAACCTTTATTAAACTTCCATTAATGGTATTTTAATCTCGTTAAAACAAAATAAGTAACAAATACTTGCAACAATAATCATTTAATGAAACAGTAGCATGAGAGATTTTGAGTGAAAAATGAGACAAAAATGAGGCCCAACATCCCCCCATGCTGACCATATTGCATGTCCTCATGCAAGAAAATCCGGTACTGTTACTCCTTTGCAAAAAAACAAAATTAGAAACATGTATAGACATTCGTAATGATGTTCCTGCAATTCTGCATGATTACATTCCCGCACTTGAAAAAGCTTGCTCTTAAAAACAGAGTGTATACTAGACTCTTTGTTTACTTAAACTGATTTAAATAAAACCTAAAACGAAAAATACCATGGAAAAAATAAATTTCAAGGATGTTGTTATTACTTGAGAAAAATAGACAACTTTTAAAATTTTGAAAAATAATATCTCGGAGGCATCTGTGATCAAAAGTTTCACTTTAACATCCTCATTATAAACATGAGTGACATGATTTAAATGATATGGTGTTATAGGTAGACATATTAATACCTTCCCATAATGATTTCTTTTACCATTATCCATGTATAGTTAAAGCTTCTCTTGTCTGGGCACAGTGAATTACCAGCACTAAGGGTCCCCACGTTCATAAAAATCATTCCAAAAAGATAGAACTCTAAGGTATAACAAAACAAGGATTTTAAAGCCATTCTCAAAGAGATTGATAGTGAGTTCATGGAAAGAAAAATCAACCAAGTAAATTATAGTGTAGAGTCAACTTTAATACCATAGGCATTGTTAGCCACCCATAAAATTCTGTCATATCAGATGGTGGCTAAACAATGTTGGACAACCTTCAAGAAACAATTTCATGATTAAAATTGCTGATACTTGAAGAATTTTTGATAATGTCCTATCCTTGGTTAATATTCACTACTGTTTCCATTCAGAACTCAGAAATCTTGCTGATTTCTAAAAGCCAAAGTACTGCTGCAAAGGACCCCTTTTTCCTTTCCTTATCCTCAAAAGCTAACCTCCTCTTCTATTCCTCCATTTCCCCATGAAAATCCATCATTTCTATGTTTCTCCTTTTCCCCTCATCAAAATTCATTTTATAAGGTTGAAAACCCACTTTTTAACCTTACCGCAACCTTCATTTCCTTTGAAAAACCATAGAAAACGCATATTTTCTATGTTCTGGGCTTAAGCCCCCTCGGGCCAAGCCTCTAACCCTTTTTCGTCCATGCGCCCGAGCGCCAAAACTAAATGCTAAACCCGTCAGGCGCTTATCCGTTTAAATTTAATATTTCTCTGCCAAACCATTGAAAAACCTTTGTAAAATCGTTTTTTGGGTTTTAATTTATTTTCGGAAATTTTCCACCGTGTAAATGGTAGAGCGATCTCGACCGTCGATCTGCTCCGCAGATTGGATGATGCGGACCCCGACTTACCATGTGGTCCCTGCCTCCCATACACTGTTTTCCCAAAACCGGCAGTCTTTTCCGCACTGCCTTCAGGCCAAAGGCTGTTTTCTCCCGTCGGCCAGCGATTCCATACGCTGCGCGCCGCGTGTCCTTCGTACCATTTTCTAAAACCGTTGTCCCCGCGCATTAAAGTTTTCCCCCGCGCATTAACGTCCGGACCAGGGATGCCCAGCGAAATGGATCTCCGCCATCTGATCTGGGCCAACTCATCCAACGGTCAGCGCTAACCAGAGCTACGCGATGGGTAACGAAGGTGCACGCACAATAAATAGGCCATCGCCGCGCGGAAATCACATCTCCGCCGTCGATCTAATCTGATCGACGGTCCAAAACTCATCCTCCAGATTCCCTCCGTTTGACTTTCAATGCCCCCTGATTCCATCTTGACCATCCAAACTGATCGAGATCAACGGCGCAGTTTCACTATGGGGGTATGCCCCCAAGATTTTTCCTCCGTACATCCGAACCCCCATACTCATCCCCGACCGTCGATCTCGGTGCGAATCGACGGCTCTGATTTAATCCTCCTCCCCCCATGCTTTTTCGACCATTTTGAGATTAAATCCCAGCCGTTGGATGATGCCATCCAACGGCCCTCCTTCCTCCGCACATCCTCCGATGCAGATTTCCCCATAAACGCAGGATTTTTGTAACATTAGTTTGTTTTTTGCAGATTCCAAGGTTTTTTTTGCGTAAATTGAAGAAATTTTCGCAGGCCGAGGATGACGATCCTCTGGCCTTCGAATACATAAGGAAGTCGATCACCGGGTATAGATACACATGTTCCAGCAAGGTTTCATGAGCCTTGGTGCCGAATGCCCCAGTTAAACCTGAAAACATCAAATGGAGTGGAGAAAAAGAGTATTAGTTGCAGAAGACAGAGCGCAACAGAGAATTGATGGACAGATTAGCTAGGATTACAGCTAAGACAGTTATCAGTAGCCTAATCCCCAATCTAAAACATAGATTAAAAGAAAAACCTAAAGTGTTTTAGCAGAAAAACCCTCCACCACCACAGATGGAGGCGAATTGATTCCTCCCAGCGACTACAGTGCCACCTGTGCCTCAAAGTATTCAATCAAGAACAAAAGTTATCGATTGGGATCAGATATTTTACCCCGACGCAGCCGGAGAGTTACTTCTTCCAGGAATTTAATGAAAGAATGTCTGCAGAGTAGCCCTAACATCACACAGAGCCTCAAAGGTCAACAAAAGCTCCCTCCGAGCTTAATTCATAAGTGTAAACCAATTAATACAGTGAAACACCTGTATAGTTTCTTCATTAAGCCTCCCAAGGGCCAAGAAAGACATTAATTCCTGTATTAATTGATTTTGATATCTTTTATCAGATCTCACCTCCTCATCTTTCTATATATACCACAACAGAGATGAGTGAAGGTTGTTGGTTGTTGGTTGTTGTTTGATCACAAGTTGTAACATTGAAACTCTCGGAAATAAATATACAAGTCTGTTGAAGTTGAAAAACAAATTAAAGTCTTGGATGTCTTGATGATTCTGTTGCATCCCTGTTCCTAAGAAGGCTTTATCACTAGATTCATGGGCTTGGTTGTTGGTGAAGTATTCTAACTGTTTAATGTTTTCTCCTGTTTTCATTATGTTTCATAATCTCTTACTACAGTAGGCTGAAAGTTTTAGGCTAAGAAATGACTCCTGGAAGCACCTTAGACCTGTTCACCCTTCACTGTTTTATGTTTTCTTCTGCTGAAGTATTTTAGAGGCTTTAAACCTTCTCTTTAGTCCTCATGCTTGTTTATTTCCTTGATAGCTCAAATAGTTGGTTTCAGCATGATTTATGGTTCTCCCTGCTTGTCTGCCATCACTTGAAAGCTGTTATTGAAGTCTCCCTTTGAAGTATCATTGTCTTAAGTTAATCAAAGAGGTCGGTTTTGATCTTACCCTTTTCCCCTGCTTGAACATTTGTTTTGAAGGTCTTTATAGTTGTAAGCATAGATGTTATTTAGGTGTTCCCTCTTCTATGAATGCAGCTATCAATGAATCTTTTATGTTTTCTAAGTCCTTTAAAATAAAATCTTTGAGGAAATAGGGAGTTCCCCGAATCTTAGATTTCATTTTAAAAGTTGTCTTGAAGTCATTATTTTCTTAAAGAATGTTTGTGGAATTTATGGTTAGCCCTGTCTATCAAATATCTCCTTATTGTTAAGTTATGTTCTTCAATTTCCCTTTGTTGAGAATTAAACTTCTCTTTCCAAATTATTAATGTCCATCTCATTCCAAAACAAAGGATCCTGTGGCCAAGTTAGATTTTCCCTTTGATATCCCATATCCCTTGAAGAGTTTTTCATGACCTTATTTTGAATCCATTGCCCAATGAACCAGATATTTCCTCGTTCTGTCTATCTTTCCTAGACCTTTCATATTCTGCTGTATCAACTCAACCCAACCAAACAAACATCTGCACTTAAATAACTAGTCTAAAATCCATAATCAAAGCAAACAAGATAAACCTTTGCAAAACAAATATTTGAGAGATCCCTCTCTGAGAAAAGGAGGACTAGATCCTGGAACTCTAAAGATTGGTTCTAATGTTGCCTTGTCTTTTGATTGGCCAAACTGTCAAAACACAGGATACCAACATAATGGCGATCACGGTGGGACCCTATTGAGAATTAGAGGTTTCAAAACCTTTCTTAAAACCTTTAGGTCTAGTATAACATAAGTAACTTTCTTCAAGCACTGCCTAACATAATGGCAATAATGATAGGACTTGATTGAATCAGTGAAAAACTAAGTAACCCTTAGGATTCCTTTAAATCCTGATCAAACCTTGAAGGAACCAGTTACCAAGCCATACGAGCAACTCTGTTTGTTTGAACACCTTAGCTAAGTGAAAAATCAGACTTAGAACACTCTCTTAACCTATAAAACCAAAATAAACTCAGAAAAACCCAAAAATATTTCAATTTTGGCTTCATAATAAACATGGTAGTGGACCATAGAACTTTTTACCTCCTCACGAGCTAAAAACTTCCACTTTATAGTGAAACACTCATTCCCACATATCACTTAACTTTGATGTGTTTTACCTTGTACTCTTAGACAGAGTCTGGAAAGGGCCAGATAGCCTCTGGATCTCATCCTCTTTTAGAGGTGATATATCTGGTGAATGCCCTCCCGGTCAATATCTGGTTAGAGTTTGTTGTGTTTTGGGATATCCTTAAAAGGGATGTTTCACAAGCACTGTGGTGGACAGTGTACCTCTTTGAAAACACTCTAAAATTTCCACCTGGCGACTCCACAATCCTGAGCAGACCTTAAGACTCCGCTGGAAAGAACCCTTACCATTATAACATTTTCCAAATCCAGTTAGAGGACTGTAGGATCAAAATTTGTGTAAACAGATCAATTAACCTCTCAAAGATTGTCATACTTGGTTGAACTTTTCTTGTTATTTTGGGTCTAAAAACACACCATAGTGGCTTCTAGAAATATCTACACTAGAGCCCATCCTGACCCCAACCCACCTGAGATAGTTGATGACCCAGAAAGTATCCTTTGGAAGTCTCCTAAGATTAAATTATCAATTGTTTTCAGATCACCCACAAGAGCCAAATCAGTTCCTAAAAATCTTGCAGCTCTACAAGAATCATATGGCGGTGGAACCATAAAACATTTTACCTCCTTAGGAGCTAAAAATTTTCCACCTGACGACTCCACACTCTGAAACTCCCAGAAGACCAAATGACTCCACTGGTAGAAGACCCTGAACTGATTGACCAGACACAGTGACCTCTTTCTTGATTTAAAAACATGATTCCAAGAATACAACGAAGATATGCCCCAATGAGTAGAGATCATATCCCTGGGTTCCCACATAAGATGCCCCAGGTAATTTGGGATGAAAACCTGCCTGTTTTTCAAGGTGAAAAGTTTGATAACCCTTTATTACATCTTATCAAGTTTCACACACATGTATGGAAGTTGAAAGTTGAGTGGCATGAAGACTGCCTAATGAAAATGTTCATGTTAACATTAGAAGGAAAAGCTAGGGATTGGTATGAATGCTTAAGATCTAGTAGTTTATTTTCTTTAAGAGACCTTGAATATGTGTTCTGTGAGAACTATAAAGAAAACACTACATCATTATCATTGGGTGCAATATATTATGATCCATCACAAAACATCACCCAACACATTATAGATAATGAGGAAGCTTTGGAAGAGATGCATCTTGAAGATCTTTTAACAGCCATTCATGAGTTTAATATCCTATTGAAAAATTTTAAGAACATAGATGGATCAGTTGAGGAAGAGATGACCCAAGAAATAATGAACATCCCTCAAGATATCCCTGGAAACTCAAATATTGATTCATCATCCCTTATAGCTGAGGCTCAAGAAGACATCCAGCCTCACAATCAGTCTTCGCAAGAGACAGAGAACTATTGTACTCCTGTTCAAAGGAACATAGAAACATCTTCCCCTTTGACAAAAAAAGAGATAGATCAGACTATTTATAAACAGTCAGTCTCTGAAACTTTTTTCAAAACAAACACTCTTGCCCATTCACATAGAGAACTTTGTTGTACAGATTCGGAAAGTTCTTTTGTAGATCAGAATGAAGAAGGACTTACTGATATCCCAATATGTTTGACTGATGAAATTGTTTATTCTAATAAATTTTCAAACTTTGATCAGTCTTATGATGATGATGATTTCCAAGTAGAAACTAATCATGCAGGCCAACTAGCATTTGATTGGTGTTATGAGTTTCACCATCATCAGCTTGAAAACTGCAATCATCCATTTCGATCCATCATAAAAAGATTTCACTTTATTGGAAATCAGCAGCCTTTCAACTCAGAAGGTGAAGAATTTTTTGAGCAAAAGGAGCTTTCTCTTGAAAAAGAGGAAACCTTTAACTACTCCCCTGCTCAAGAATATAATAAACTCCTCACTGAGTTCAGTTCACTGAATACAAGCATACAAGGGCCACAAGAGGACAACACTGTCAAATATGATGAGTCCTCCAGTTCAGATGATGATAAAGAAGAGGGAGAGAAACAAATACCAGACTATCCTGCTGTGGATATACCATCTTCCCAAGAAGATACTTCTCCCTTCATTAATGCCAGAATGTCATCCAAAGAACCTGAATGTATATTAGAAGCAAGCATGTGTTTAGAGAAAGAAAATATTTCACAGTTTTCTATTGTGCAGGTTAAGGATGACGAAGCTTTCAAGCAAATTTCTGAAGATATGCTCCTCAAAGTTGAAGTCTTGAAAGCAGACAATCTACCAGACGTGGAGGACCATAAAGAAGAGAATCTTCATCTTTTCTTTGTTTATCCTTTGGAAGAGTGTGTGGAAATCCCAACTGGCTCAAATTATTAAATAGTGACCCTTTACAAGAGCCAGAGACATGAAAAGCTGTCACCTTCTGTGATAGCCTTGATATTGAAGGTTAATCTTCAATATGTTCTATGGATACCTCTGACAAGCAGCCAGAGTTTCTTCTTCTCCTTGACATTACTCATCTGGCTGCATTGGCACTTTTGTATCATATGAATATGTAAATACTCCATGTTTAGAATAGGTTAGATAGGAATGTCAATAAAGCTCAGTTCCGAGCATGTAGCTAGTTGTTGTTTTCTGCTTTGAAGAAAAATAAAAAAATCAAAATACAAAAACAATAGAAAGAAAGAAAAGAGGGCAGTTTGTTAAAAACAAGAAAGGTAAAGCCCCATGCCAAAAAAGAGATACAAATCTGAAAGTGTGCAAGCTTAAATGCCACTCCTGATAACCACACTTCTAGTTAGTCAAACAGCCTAATCTTGACTAGTTAGTTTTAAATTTTCTGCTGATAGGGTAGTGAATTTGGTTTGCCAAACTGTTTAATCTTGGCTTATCAGTAGATAGATTAGGATAGAAATTAAAGGTTCAAACAAATTCAAAATCTGAACCAAAGTCTCCAAATAGAGATGACTCAAAACTTTTTTATTTCCCAAGTCATAAAAGAGAAGAACTGGTTCTAATCTGCCCAAAATCTGAATCAGATTATTAAGGAAGAGACGGCTCAAACAAAAGCAAAAACAGAGCTATGAAGAAAAGAGAAGGTCATGATGAGAAACTTTCAGATCTTAAACCTTCCTTTTTTATTTTAATTTTCTGCAAATAATAATCTATGTGCAGCTTGTTTTTATGCCATAGATCATAGAAAGTTAAAAAGCTTAATCTTGACTTGACTGTTTTTTGAATTTATGTTATAGAATTTAGAGAATGGAAGTCTGTTGGACAGCTTAATCCCAACAGACAGTAGATTAGGTAGAGACTCATATGGATCCAACTGTTTAATCTGGATCCATGAAGAAATAAGGAGTAGGGTTAGATTAGTTTTTATGCTTTCAAAAAGAATAAAATGTTGTAAGAGAGTTTGCCAATCCAAGTGCACTCTGATGAAGAGAAAATGTTAGATCAGTAGGATTGGGTAGGTAGAAAGTTTGTTTATAAGAGCTCCATTGTTTTCCAAAGATTGAAAATTGGTTTCCAGAACAAAGAAAGATCTTTCAAGCAGAAGAAACAGCCCAATGGATGAGGCAACTGATCAGCCTCCCAGAGAATACAAGTCTGCAGTTCTTGATGCCTTCAAAAGGACACCATCCCCAAGTGGAGCCACTGTTAGCCACCCATAAAATTCTGTCATATCAGATGGTGGCTAAATAATGTTGGACAGCCTTCAAGAAACAATTTCATGATTAAAATTGCTGATACTTGAAGACTTTTTGATAATGTCCTATCCTTGGTTAATATTCACTACTGTTTCCATTCAGAACTCAGAAATCCTACTGATTTCTAAAAGCCAAAGTACTGCTGCAAAGGACCCCTTTTTCCTTTCCTTCCCCTAAAAAGATAACCTCCTCTTCTATTCCTCCATTTCCCCATGAAAATCCATCATTTTTATGTTTCTCCTTTTCCCCTCATCAAAATTCATTTTATAAGGTTGAAAACCCACTTTTTAACCTTACCGCAACCTTCATTTCCTTTGAAAAACCATAGAAAATGCATATTTTCTATGTTTTGGGCTTAAGCCCCCTCGGGCCAAGCCTCTAACCCTTTTTCATCCATGCGCCCGAGCGCCAGAACCGAATGCTAAACTCATCAGGCACTTATCCGTTTAAATTTAATATTTCTCCGCCAAACCATTGAAAAACCTTTGTAAAATCGTTTTTTGGGTTTTAATTTATTTTCGGAAATTTTCCGCCGTGTAAATGGTAGAGCGATCTCGACCGTCGATTTTCTTTGCAAATCGGATGGTGCGGACCCTGACTTATCATGTGGTCCCCGCCTCCTGTACGTTGTTTTCCCAAAACCGGCAGTCTTTTCCGCACTGCCTTCGGGCCAAAGGCTGTTTTCTCCCATCGGCCAGCGATTCCATACACTGCGCGCCGCGTGTCCTTCGTACCATTTTCTAAAACCGCCATCCCCGCGCATTAACGTCCGGACCAGGGATGCCCAGCGAAATGGATCTCCGCCGTCCGATCTGGGCCCACTCATCCAACGGTCAGCGCTAGCCAGAGTTGCGCGATGGGTAACGAAGGTGCGCCGCACGGAAATCACATCTCCGCCGTCGATCTGATCTGATCGATGGTCCAAAAATCATCCTCCAGATTCCCTCCGTTTGACTTTCAACGCCCCCTGATTCCATCTTGACCGTCCAAACTGATCCAGATCAACGGCGTAGTTTCACTATGGGGGTATGCCCCCAAGATTTTTCCTCCATACATCCGAACCCCCCATAGTCATCCCCGACCATCGATCTCGGCGCGAATCGACGGCTATGATTTAATCCTCCTCCCCCCATGCTTTTTCGACCATTCTGAGATTAAATCCCAGCCGTTGGATGGCCCTCCTTCCTCCGCACATCCTCCGATGCAGATTGCCCTATAAACACAGGATTTTTGTAACATTCTTTTGTTTTTTGCAGATTCTAAGGTTTCTTTCTCTTAAAATGAAGAAATTTTCGTAGGCCGAGGATGACGAACCTATGGCCTTCGAATACATAAGGAAGTCGATCACCGGGTATAGATACACGTGTTCCAGCAAGGTTTCATGAGCCTTGGTGCCGAATGCCCCGGTTAAACTTGAAAACATCAAATGGAGCACAGAAAAAGAGTATCAGTTGCAGAAGACAGAGCGCAACAGAGAATTGATGGACAAATTAGCTGGGATTACAGCTAAGACAGTTATCAGTAGCCTAATCCCCAATCTAAAACACAAATTAAAAGAAAAACCTAAAGTGTTTTAGCAGAAAAACCCTCCACTGCCACAGATGGAGGCGAATTGATTCCTCCCAGCGACTACAGTGCCACCTGTGCCTCAAAGTATTCAATCAAGAACAAAAGTTATTGATTGGGATCAGATATTTTACCCCGACGCAGCCGGAGAGTTACTTCTGCCAGGAATTTAATGAAAGAATGTCTGCAGAGTAGCCCTAACATCACACAGAGCCTCAAAGGTCAACAAAAGCTCCCTCTGAGCTTAATTCATAAGTGTAAACCAATTAATACAGTGAAACACCTGTATAGTTTCTTCATTAAGCCTCCCAAGGGCCAAGAAAGACATTAATTCCTGTATTAATTGATTTTGAGATCTTTTATCAGATCTCACCTCGTTATCTTTCTATATATACCACAACAGAGATGAGTGAAGGTTGTTGGTTGTTGGTTGTTGTTTGATCACAATTTGTAACATTGAAACTCTCAGAAATAAATATACAAGTTTGTTGAAGTTGAAAAACAAATTGAAGTCTTAGATGTCTTGATGATGCTGTTGCATCCCTGTTCCTGAGAAGGCTCTATCACTGGATTCATGAGCTTGGTTGTTGGTGAAGTATTCTAACTGTTTAATGTTTTCTCCTGTTTTCATTATGTTTCATAATATCTTACTACAGTAGGCTGAAATTTTTAGGCTAAGAAATGATTCCTGGAAGCACCTTAGACCTGTTCACCCTTCACTGTTTTATGTTTTCTTCTGCTGAAGTATTTTAGAGGCTTTAAACCTTCTCTTTAGTCTTCATGCTTGTTTATTTCCTTGACAGCTCAAATAGTTGGTTTCAGCATGATTTATGGTTCTCCCTGCTTGTCTGCCATCACTTGAAAGCTATTATTGAAGTCTCCCTTTGAAGTACCATTGTCTTAAGTTAATCAAAGAGGTCGGTTTTGATCTTACCCTTTGCCCCTGCTTGAACAGTTGTTTTTTAGGTCTTTATAGTTGCAAGCATAGATGTTATTTAGGTGTTCCCTCTTCTATGAATGCAGCTATCAGTGAATCTTTTATGTTTTCTAAGTCCTTTAAAATAAAATATTTGAGGAAATAGGGAGTTCCCCGAATCTTAGATTTCATTTTAAAAGTTGTCTTGAAGTCATTATTTGCGTAAAGAATGTTTGTGGAATTTATGGTTAGCCCTGTCTATCAAATATCTCTTTATTGTTAAGTTATGTTCTTCAAGTTCCCTTTGTTGAGAATTAAACTTCTCTTTCCAAATTATTAATGTCCATCTCATTCCAAAACAAAGGATCCTGTGGGCAAGTTAGATTTGCCCTTTGATATCCCATATCCCTTGAAGAGTTTGTCATGACCTTATTTTGACTCCATTGCCCAATGAACTAGATATTTCCTCTTTTTGTCTATCTTTCTTAGACCTTTTATCTTCTGCTGTATCAACTCAACCCAACCAAACAAACATCTGCACTTAAATAACTAGTCTAAAATCCATAATCAAAGAAAACAAGATAAACCTTTGCAAAAAAAACATTTGAGAGATCCCTCTCTGAGAACAGGAGGACTAGATCCTGGAACTATAAATATTGGTTTTGATGTTGCCTTGTCTTTTGATTGGCCAAACTGTCAAAAAATGGGATACCAACAGGCATGGCCCTGCCAGCAGGCATCCATAACCTCGACAGGGATACCTTTTGACCTTACGAAATGATTTTGTCCCACCTATTAGATATAGATTCATAGTTATTTATGAGAATTTACTTTTTCTCTTTTTATAAGTTAATTGAAGGATGTTGTCTTGGCTTGGTAACCAACTAACGACAATGCCATTCAAGAGAACTAACAAGAATGAATGATCCGGCTCGCGATGAGACCTATCGTCTTTCAGTTTTCCAACTGAAAGCCATTACCCTGGCTTGGTGACCAGTGCGATAATTTCATTCTCCTTAGGACCCATGATCATAGTAGGTCGGCTCGGAATGAGACCTCCTATACCTCAATTTATTCGTTTATTTTTTTTTCTTTTCTTTTTAAACTCTGATTATGATTAACCTCAGATGGATTACTTAATAGGTGGGGAAACAAATCTACTCCTTAAGAGTGCAGGATGGCATGAAAAGTTTTTAATTACTATTCTTTACTGGTTGTTCATGCTACCCTAAGAACTTATTAAAAAAAAATCTCAGATAATGACCAAAAATATTCCTTGAGTTTATCATGCTAGGGTTATTTATGAAAGCTTATTATATTTTTTTAGGCGTGGTCCACCATAGGAGGCTTTTCACTGGTCTCTTCGAAGAGGAATTTGAAAAGATTTTCTGGATGATAGTTTGTTAGAATAAGAGAAAAGTATTAAATGTAACTTATAACAATACATATTGATCCACAATCAAAGTCGCTTTAAAAATATGAAGCGTTAAGTGTAAATTACTTTTGACAAGTTTTACCATGAGAATGCATAATAATAAAAATTTCAAAAGCTATGCTTTTATGGAATCATAAGTTCAAGAGTGTTTTTATTCATCTTTATTCATTACCCTACCATATTTTGAAAGAGATAAATATCACCTTTAAGTGTAGGCGTACTTCCAGTCAAGCCGTTTGGTCTGAGGGCACCTGTGTCAGATTTGCTAAGTTGTGACCGCCCGGGTGCATTGTGCATGTTCAGGCGGCCCATTTGCCGTTTTCTCCCATGTGCATCTGTTCGAGCGAGCGCGCCATGTCGTGCCGGGTGAGGGCGTCCGACCAAGCTCGTTCGGGTCAGGTTGTTTGGTCCGAGGGTGCCCGTGTCAGATTTTCTAAGTTGTGACCGCCCGGGTGCCTTGTACACATTCGGGCAACCCGTTTTCCGTTTTCTCCCATGTGCATAACAAAATGCTGATTATGCTCACACTTAGTTTTAAAGAATAAACTTCAATACATACCAAAGTGTGAGAAACCAGTTTCTTTAATTGACATGGTACCAAGAGTTTTTGAATGATGAATAAATAAGATGGGTTGATGGCTGCTCGAAACCAGGATTCAATGGAATCCACGTATTTATGATTCTCCAACTGATGCAAGTCTTCCATAGTTTGATAGTCATTCTCATGTAAGAACAAAAAATTGGGTGAAGGATAAAAGATAAATCCCTCAAGTTCAGGCTCAAATATTTGATTTTTAGATTCACAAGAATGGTTAAGATAGATTCTAGGGCTTTGATTTTCAACAACATTTTCAGAACAAGTTCCAATGAAAGATTGATCCTCAGGTGGTATTTGAATTAAATCTTCCCAGGGTAAATGTTCTGTGATAATAGGGGAAGTGTCCAAATTCATTCCCTTTCCCAATATGGAAGGCGTAACATCTCGTTCAATATGGGAATTAGTAGAAAGAATAGGAGGTTCAAACTATTGTGCAACTTGAAGGTTTGGATTAGGGTTAAGATAAGGTTGCACATGCAGCTGGGAACATGGAGGAGGATAACATAATGGTGTATTGGAAATAAATTGTGATTGTTTTTGGTGCTCATATGATTGAATTTGCATGGAATATTTCCCTAGAGAAAAAGATCCAAACGATTCTTGAGGCCATGGAGATATTTGGCTCGAGGATGAGGGCCAAGGAGAGGGCCATTATGGCCATAAGGTGGGGTATTGAATCAAAGGAGGATTATAAGTTTTCCATGGAAATGTAGGGTTGTATATGTGTTTAGGAACCTGTTGGGGACAATAAATATTATTCCAAGTATTAAATGATGATGAGTTTTGAGTTATACCTGACGGTCGATTTATTTCCTTACTTGATTCCTTAAATACATGTTGAAAGCCCGAAAGTGATGGAAAATAATTGGTTGAATGATTCTTCTTACACTGCTTCCATTCTTCCTGCCAATAATCCAATTGTAAATTAAGAAAAGATTTTGTGGCTCCTATTTTTGTGGTAGACTCCAAAAATTCAGAAGAAAGTTCTCGAGAATTCTTACCGATCTTGGAGATTCCTCTTGAATAACTAATGCACAATTTACAAACATCATCATATGGTATGTGAGAAACATCACCTGATCCTATAAGATTTAAAGGTTCTAAAAATTCGTCTTTGATTCCTTTGAGTAGGAGTGTTTTCAAAGTATCTTTTACCAAATTATTATGTTTTGATTTTTGGAGGTTGTATCTAAATTGCTCCACATAATCCTCCAAGCTTTCATTTTCCCCTTGTGTTATTCCAAAAATATCTTCACCGGCCTAGCAATAGTTTTGATATTTCTCCAAGAATACATTCTTCATGTCTTCCCATGTTTGAATGCAGTTCCTGCCAAGACTCATGAACCATTGAAGAGCTGCTCCGTTAAGAGTAAGAGGAAACACTTGCAACCTTTGAGAATTAGTACAATAACCATATCCTCTACAAAGTTCTTCAAACTCAAATAAGAATGTATCTGGTCTTCATTTTCCAAACCATGAAATTTTGGTAGTGAAGATGGGGAAATATTATGCATTTCAACCACTCCTAAATCTTTGATAGGAAATTCAAAAGTAACAATGTTTTCCATTTCTTGCCAAACTAAAAGAGGTTCTCCATGTGCTATTTTGAGACTCCTTCTTTGAATTTTTCTTCCGACTAATCAGTAAAGTAGGTGCATTGAATGATTGATGTTAGCCTCAAACTCTTCATTTAAAAATGCCTCAAAATACCATTTTTCTATCTTCAACGAGACCACTGGTACATTTTTTAGCACATGAATATTGTATATGTATATGTGTAGGGTGGGTGGTGGGTTATTACAACATTAAATAAAATGAGAAAGCTTAAAGGAAAAATGCAAGAAAGAAATAAATTCAAAGAACATAAAATTGCAAGAGAAGCTAGGTGAAGGAATAGAAACCAAATGCAACAGGTCACTAAGGTCCATCACCTCAGTGCCTCCCTGGCAACGACGCCAAAATGTCGAGTGTATTATAGGGTCTATAAATGTACCAACATTTAATTTGTCAATCCGGAGAGTTCGTGAGCTTCGAGACGCCGCACTGGAAATGCCAGAGAGAGTCCTTGGTAACCTACAAAACAAATTCTAGTCTATCTTGAGATTAATCTCAAAAATAAATGTAATCCTGCACTAGTGAAAGAAACACCAATATAAACAATTAAAAGCATGTGAGAAAGTAAAAGAAATCAATGCAAAAGGAAATTCTAATTTCAAGTAAACATAAGGGAAATCAGAACTGGGAATCAAGCGGTGTCGACACAATAACGAAAAGACTGTAAATGCTGGAATAAATTCAAAAGAAATTAAAACTATTCTTCTTGCACTAATTCTACCTGTACTAATTCTGATTGCACTAATTATGTGTAAGAACAATCCAGAAGTTAAAGGAAACCATAATATTAATGAAGAATTTATCCATTCAAACATCTAGTTTCCGTATTTATAAATATCAGCTTAGCAAATGTAAAAATTGCAGCTTTAAATATAAATTAATAGATATGGATTAATTTACAGAATTAGAGTTAGAGCTCATAATGGCAGAGCCGATCTTATGGTTTCAGACAATCTGGAGAGCGAAATCATTGTTTAAAATATTTCAGGTGCAAGTATAATTAATAATGCAACAGATTAAATAGAAACAAATTGCAACAACTCAAATTAACCTTAAAACTAAATTCAGATAGCAAACAAACAAGAATTGAAATGCTATTTAAAAGAGGAGAGTGGTGTTGAGCTGGTCTAGTGGCCAACCCAGCCAAATCGTACCCTCTTTGAGTGCCTGGTTCACACATAAATCGAAATCATTAGATGCAATAAATGAATAGACAAAGCATGAATAAAAATTGCTTCAATTATTTAAAAAAAAACAATCTTTTACATAATGCAGACATCGGCTAATCCCAACAAGTAGGAGAAGCATTCCACACTAAAATCCACGTGCTACTACATTGGAAAAAGCTCTCCTCCCTTCTGTTCTATGCTTTCCTGTGCATGCTTCTGCCCTCTACTTAATTGATTGAAAAATTTGAGTAGTCAGGCTTGGAGCCATAACTCTTCTTTTATAATTTTTTTATATTCCAAACTTGGCATAAAACAAGCCAATCCTTTGCAAAAATCATGGGGATTGAATCCCAACTAATTATCATTAATATAATATCAGTACAACTGTTTCCCTACTGAAATAATGGAGATTTACCACGAATCTCCCAAATCTGGGCATTTTCTAGAATTCTGGAAAAGTTGGTATTTTTAACAAACTTCCTCCAAAGCCCTCTTCGTATCTCTTTAACCATTACGAATTTTGGAAAACGGCTTGAGGCTTACTCAAATTCATATTCTGAGAGAAAAACCCATGTTTCAGAATTATGAGATTCACTATGATAGATGTGGAAATCGAGGTGTCAATAGGCAGTCTGGAAACTGCTACAAATTCGGGGCTGTAGCATTAATTATTCTCTAAATATAAATCTGTATGACCTGGGTGTATCTTGGATTATGTGGAAGTGTCCAAATGACATTTTGATCATAAACCTCTTTCATATTCTCCTAGAAATGTGTCAATGTATCAAAGCCCCAAATTAGTGGAGGCACGCTGTAAAACTTGCACTGGTGCAGGCACGCTGTAAGAACTAAATTGGTGCAGGAATATGTTCAAAAATGCAAGAAAGTAATTATAGATTCAAAACATGATCAAATCAACTTTAACCTACAACATACAAACCTTTATTAAACTTCCATTAATGGTATTTTAATCCCATTAAAACAAAAGAAGTAACAAATACTTGCAACAATAGTCATTTAATCAAATAGTAGCATGAGAGATTTTGAGTGGAAAATGAGACAAAACTAAGGCCCAACATCCCCCCATGCTGACCATATTGCATGTCCTCATGCAAGAAAATCTGGTACTATTACTCCTTTGCAAAAAACAAAATTAGAAACATGTATAAACATTCGTAATGATGTTCCTGCAATTCTGCATGATTACATTTTCTGCACTTGATAAAGCTTGCTCTTAAAAACAGAGTGTCTGTTGGAATCTTTATTTACTTAAACTGATTTCAAGAAAACCTAAAACGAAATTACGATGGGAAAACTAAATTGCAAGGATGGTGTTATTACTAGAGAAAAATAGACAACTTTTAAAATTTTCAAAAATAATATCTCAAAGGCATCTGTGATCAAAAGTTTCACTTTAACATCCTCATTATAAACATGAGTGACATGATTTAAACGATATGGTGTTACAGGTAGACATTGTAATACCTTCCCATAATGATTTTTTTTACCATTATCCATGTATAGTTAAAGCTTCTCTTGTCTGGGCACAGTGAATTACCAGCACTAAGGGTCCCCACGTTCATAAAAATCATTCCAAAAAGATAGAACTCCAAGGTATAACAAAAGAATGATTTTAAATCCATTCTCAAAGATATTGATAGTGAGTTCACGAAAAGAAAAATCAACCAAGTAAATTATAGTGTAGAGTCAACTTTAATACCACAGGCATGGCCCAGCTGCCAGCAGGCGTCCATAGCCTCGACAGGGATACCTTTTAACCTTACGAAATGATTTTCTCCCACCTATTAGATATATATTCAGAGTTATTTATGAGAATTTACTTTTTCTCTTTTTATAAGTTAATTTAAGGACATTGTCTTGGCTTGGTAACCAGCTAACGACAATGCCATTCACGAGAACTAACAAAAATGAATGAGCCGGCTCGTGATGAGACCTCTCATCTTCCAGGTTTCCAAATGAAAGCCATTACCCTGGCTTGGTGACCAGTGCAGTAATCTCATTCTCCTTAGGACCCATGATCATAGTAGGTTGACTCGCAATAATACCTCCTATCCCTCAATTGATTTGTTTATGTTTTTTTTCTTTTTTTTTAACTCTGATTATGATTAACCTCAGATGGATTACTTAATAGATTGGGAAGAAAATATACTCCTTAAGAGTGCAGGATGGTGTGAAAAGTTTTTAATTACTATTCTTTACTGGTTGGTCATGCTACCCTAAGAAATTATTAAAACAACTTCTCAGATAATGACCGAAAAGATTCCTTGAGTTTATCATGCTAGGATACTTTATGAAAGCTTATTAGATTTTTGTAGGCATGGTCCACCATAGGAGGTTTTTTACTGGTCTCTTCGAAGAGGAATTTGAAAATATTTTATGGATGATAGTTTGTTAGAATAAGAGAAAATTATTACATTTAACTTATAACAATACATATTGATCCACAATCATAGTCACTTTAAAATATGAAGCGTTAAGTGTAAAGTACTTTTGACAAGTTTTACCATGACAATGCGTAATAATAAAAATTTCAAAAGCTGTGATTTTATGGAATCACAAGTTCAAGAGTGTTGTTATTCATCTTTATTCATTACCCTACCCTATTTTTAAAGAGATAAATATCACCTTTAAGTGTAGGCGTACTTCCAATGAAGCCATGTGCATAACAAAATGCTGATTATTCTCACAATTAGTTTTAAAGAATAAACTTCAATACATACCAAAGCGTGAGAAACCAGTTTCTTTAATTGACATGGTGCCAAGAGTTTTTGAATGATGAATAAATAAGATGGGTTGATGGCTGATCGAAACCAGGATTCAATGGAATCCACGTATTTATGATTCTCCAACTAATGCAAGTCTTCCACAGTTTGATAGTCATTCTCCTGTAATCACAAAAAATCGGGTGAAGGATAAAAGATAAATCCCTCAAGTTTAGGCTCAAATATTTGATTTTTAGATTCACAAGAAAGGTTGAGATAGATTCTAGGTCTTTGATTTTCAACAAAATTTTCAGAACAAGTTCCAATGAAAGATTGATCCTTAGGTGGTCTTTGAATTAAATCTTCCCACGGTCTATAAATGTACCAACATTTAATTTTTCAATCTGGAGAGTTCGTGAACTTCGAGACGCAGCACTGGAAATGCCAGAGAGAGTCCCTGGTAACCTGCAAAACAAATTCTAGTCTATCTTGCGATTAATCTCGAAAATAAATGTAATCCTGCACTAGTGCGAGAAACACCAATCCAAAAAAATTAAAATCATGTGGGAAATTAAAAGCAATCAATGCAAAAGGAAATTCTAATTGCAAGTAAACAACAGGGAAATCAGAACTAGAAATCAAACAGTGCCGACACAATAACGAAAACACTGTAAATGTTGGAATAAATTCAAAAGCACTTCAAACTATTATGCTTGCACTAATTCTACCTATACTAATTCTTCTTGCACTAATTATGTGTAAGAACAATCCAAAAGTTAAAGGAAACCATAATATTAATGAAGAATTTATCAATTCAAACATCTAGTTTTCGTATTTATAAATATCAGCTCAGCAAATGTAAAAATCATAGCTTTAAATATAGATTAATAGATCTGGATTAATTTACAGAATTAGAGTTAGAGCTCATAATGGCAGAGCCAATCTTATGGATTCACACAATCTGGAGGGCGTAATCATTTTTTAAAATATTTCAGGTGCAAGTATAATTAATAATGCAGTAGATGAAATAGAAACAAATTGCAGCAACTCAATTTAACGTTAAAACTAAATTCACACAACAAACAAAAAAGAATTGAAATGCTATTTAAAAGATGAGAGTGGTGTCAAGCTGTTTTGGCGGCCAACCCATCCAACTCGCACCCTCTTTGAGTGCCTGGTTCACATAGAAATAGAAATCATTAGATGCAATAAATGAATAGACAAAGCATGAATAAAAATTACTTCAATTAATTAAAAAAACAATGTTTTACATAATGCAGACATCGGCTAATCCCAACAAGCAGGAGAAGCATTCCACATTGAAATCTACGTGCTGCTACATTGGAAAAACCTCTCCTCCCTTCTGCACTATGCTTGCCTATGCGTGTTTTTTCCCTCTGCTTAATTGATTGAAAAAATTGAGTAGTCAGGCTTGGAGCCATAACTCTTCTTTTATAATTTTTTTTACATTCCAAACTTGGCATAAAACAAGCCAATCCTTTGCAAACATCATGGGGATTAAATCCCAACTAATTATCATTAATATAATATCAGTACAACTATTTTCCTATTGAAATAATGGAGATTTACCACGAATTTCCCAAATCTGGCCATTTTTTAGAATTCTGGAAAAGTTGGTATTTTTAACAAACTTCCTCCAAAGCCCTCTTCGTATCTCCTTAACCATTACGAATTTTGGAAAACGACCCAAGGCTTACTTAATTTCCTATGCTGAGAGAAAAATCCATGTTTCATAATTATGAGATTCACTATGATCGATGCGGAAATCGAGGTGTAAATAGACAGTCTGGAAATGCTACAAATTCGGGGCTGTAGCATTAATTATTCTCTAAATATAAATCTCTATGACCTGGGTGTGTCTTGGCTTATGTGGAAGTTTCCAAATGAAATTTTGATCATAAACCTCTTTCAGGTTCTCCCAGAAATGTGTCAATGTATCAAAGCCCCAAATTAGTGGAGGCACGCTATAAAACTTTCACTGGTGTAGGCACACTAACTGCACTGGTGCAGGCACGCTGTAAGAACTGAATTGGTGCAGGACTCTGTTGCACAGTGCATGAAAGTAATTATAGATTCAAAACATGATCAAATCAACTTTAACCTGCAACATACAAACCTTTATTAAACTTCCATTAATGGTATTTTAATCTCGTTAAAACAAAAGAAGTAACGAATACTCGCAACAATAATAATTTAATCAAACAGTAGCATGAGAGATTTTGAGTGAAAAATGAGACAAAACTAAGGCCCAACAAGCAGTGTCACAAGGGAGTGCATTCTTATTGAGGGAGTGTTCCAAGGAGTCTATGTACCCCTTCTTCTTGCAGATTTTTAGGAGGAGATCCTTATGGGGGAACTTATACATGGACCTCACTTTCAGCCTACTCACCATGCATGGTAAGAGATACATTTATGTACTTGTTGGTTACTCTATTGAGTATTCGTATTTTCTCACCATATGTAAACAATGAATTTCTCCCCAAGAGAGCAAGATTATTCATGGGTTTCATGGTCACTTTAGGGCCAAATTTTGTAAGGTTGATAACCCATTTCCACATGACTTTGGGCAAGTGTATTTTTATTTTGTTGATGTACAACTGGTATACAGTGCTTCTTGTTATCTTATAGTAGATGAGCAAACATATACAGCCGGTAGCTCATTGGAGAACAACTTGCCACATGATGTTCTAAATCAGCAGTTGGAAAGACTGTGCTATATCCACCAAGGAGACCATGTGTATCATCCTCACTTGCACATAACCTTCAACAAATTTCTGATTTGGATGACATATGGTAGTAATGTGCCTTTCAATTTGAATGGAATGGTTTGGGCCAGCATGATCCATATTTTTGGATAGGGGATATTTGAAGATCCAATCTTTCTATTGCCATTTGAGGGAAACTTGTTTGCAGCCCATGATCAACCTGCACTCTACACTTATCATGAGTGGAGAGGAAGACAACATGGGGTAGGCTATCCTGTCTACCATGTTTAGATTTTCAGCCCACCTATTCTACATGAGCCCAAGGTGGAAGAGATCCTTCATGAGTTGCCATCCGGGAGGGTTACTCATTTTGTTTGGTTGATAACTTGGGGAGGGGAGATTCAAATGGGGATGATGAATCCCAATCTATATCAGCCCTCATTCCTCAAGAAGACCTTCAAACATCCCATTGTTGCCTCCATGGATGTTTCACTGTCACATCATGTCAGCTATTTGGAATGTTCACCAGAGAGCAGCGTATACACTTGGGAGGGGCAGCTTGGAGATGTGTTGATGGAATAACACCTTGATCCTTGGGAAGTATTATCATATGAGGATGCTACCGAGGGGGAAGAGAAGGTTCTTCAGTCCTATATTTGTAGTTTCTTGAGGACAAGAAACATTTGAGAGGGGAGGACTGTAATATTCCAAAATTTGCACACAGCAATTTGGAATATTATATTTTGCTGCTTTCACCTAGGAGAGGAATAAATGGGTAAGGAGGCCCATGAACAATAAAAATATGAATAATTTCCATCTTAATAAGGAATTGGATCACCTTAGGAACTCGATTTTACACTTTCAAGTGTGAACAAGGGAAAATAGATGTGGACATGGTTAAGTTTGACTAAGTCAACATGCATTCTTGAGGAGGGAGAGATCACCCAAGTAAACTAGCTCAATGTGAACAAGGATCAGCCTAGACACACATAAGAGAACTGGATTGCAGACCCCTTATTGTGAAAAGAGGCATTGCAGGTGGATTAGTCCTAGTTGACCAAGTCAACAACGCTGCTACAAGTAGGAGGGAAGCCAACAAGGACAACACAGTTTTGGAGGAATCTTCACTAGGAAGTCACCTCAACAATGTGTGGGGTCCGGGGTGAGGAGGCTCACCAAAGATAAAGAGGGCATAACATCAAGGAGATCATTGAGTATTCAGATATCTTTGGTCTTTTGACTACTTGCATGCTTCATTTTTTTAGCTGTGGTTGTAGCACTGCTTAGTGCAAAGAATTCCCGTGCAGGAATTCCATCCTATTCTTTGGATCAACTTGCTTTAGGGGTCTCAAGGGAAGGGTTTGAGATTAAATTCCATCATTTGGCTTAGGGAAAATCAGCCAGCAACATCTACAGCACAATCATATTTAGAAACTGCGTCTTTTCTGCAGGGGCATTTGTTGCTGGGGTAAACCTTGCTATTTTTTCCTAGTGTTTGAGGAGGAGGTGTTTATTTCCCTTCGAGAATTCTAATAAAGAGGGCCTATGGCCATTTTTTGTATTATTAAACTATTTTATGTTATATTCAGCCATTTTTAATACAGATTTGCGGTAAAATGCATTATTTTCTACAGTGTTGCTTTTTGTACATGTATATTGCCAGAAACCCTTGCCGGGTGTCTTGTTTCTGCTGTAAAAGAGGTTAAACCTCCATTTCTTTGCTACATGGTTAATATAAAATTTTGATCAGTATTATTTCATTATTTTCTATAGAAACCCTCATGGTAATTACGCTCTCATAGTCTTCAGAAATTCTGTAGCTGGAAGTCATGGGATTGGGGTGTTTTTGAGCTATCTCTAGCTGGGGAGATATGTTTAACTTAGCTAGAATGATTTGTTTAAGATAAAATTTGGTATGGGAGATGTATAATGTATACAAAATGGGATCAAGGTACCATTTCCCAAATTTATTGCGTTATTTTCTGAAAATGATGTTTTTATGGTCCATAATGCTGCATTTCCTCACTTCGGGAGAGAATAGTGAGGCATATCTCTGTTGCTAATCATGCACTTGTTGGTTAAATGTTCCTTGTACATATTATGATCTGATTTAAATTGTTATGTCCATGATTTTTTGAAGCTACAACTTTGTAATATCTAAAGATATTTTATTTGTTGGAGAAAATCCCTATTTTGGGATATTACATCTTATTACCCCCAAGGTAATGGCCAAGTTGAAGTAGTCAATAAAATTATTAAAACCATGCTTCAACAGATGGTGGGTAAGCAAAAAACCAATTGGGACCTTATGCTCTTCCCTACTTTGTGGGCCTATCGAACTTCTGTTAAAACCGCCACCAAGTTTACTCCTTTCCACCTTGATTTTGAAGAGGAGGCAGTCTTACCGATCAAGTGTGAAATCCATTCCCTTCATCTAGCCTTCGAACTTGTCCCTGACACCCAACCTTTATAACAATGACTTATCATACTTGAGCACGCTTCTGAAGACCGTCGTGTTGCATTACAAACCATTGAGGTGGCTAAGAAATGCACCAAAGCTCAATATGACTGAAAAGTCCACCCTCATACTTTTCACGAAGGCAATCTTGTTCTGGTGTATGACCAAGCCCATGATGTACTTATTCATGGGAAGTTTGACTCATTATGGCTAGGACCTTACATCATTAGTAAGGATTTAGGTCAGGGGGCATATATATTAGAGGACTTCGAAGGCCATCCCCTTCCCAATCCTCGCAATGCAATCTATCTGAAGAGATATTACCCTTAGCATTTCCTTCTGGGAAGGCATGTTTTATTTTCTTTAGGTAGCCAGCTCATGCTTTTTGTGATTTGATACTTCACCAAGACACATTTTTTCCATGAAGCGTCACTTCACTACTCCCCAAAATCGAAAATTATTCACTTGTAACGCTCGTACTTGGAGGCACCACTTTGCCCCCATACTTGCCTATGCTCGTGTTGATTTTCATCATGAGTAACCACCATGTACTCATGTTTTTTATGGTCCCCATTGGACCTTTTTTGTGTGGCAGCACCATCGAGTCACCCTTGTTTACAGCATTCAAGTTGAGTCATCATTGCATTCATGGAGTCTATCCCGAGTCCCTTTGTAACCCGATATAGTCCTCCATCCTTCATTGCTTGGTCCCTCTCTCGTGTCGGACATTATGGCCTTCAGTCCCACTTTCCGCTATCCCTCATGATATTCTGTCAGTCACTACCTGGTCATCCATGCCCTTTATTCTCTAACAAGGGAATTTGTCTGCTCGCTACTCAGTACTCCCCATTTCATCATCATCCTTGGTGTCAGTCTGTCAGTCGCTCTACTATTTTCTCTCATGACTTAGTTGAGGATCCCTTATTGCCTCACCTATGGCGAACCTCTTTCTATCGACATCAACTCATTCATTCCAGAACATAGGTCTAGAGGGGAGTGTACCTTGGTTCTAGCTTCCACTCTTGATCAGTGCCTCGGATCAGGCAAAGGGACTCCTTATTACCCTTTGACTTGATTTTTTCTCAGCTCCAGCTTCTTTCAGCATGATTGAGATCCGTATACTTGATTGTCTAGTGATGCAGCAGCTGATATCAGTGATTCCTGGGTGTGTGTGAGATGTCTCAGCCCTCATGAGGGGGTGGCCCTACAGGTAGCCCCCCACATGCCCGGATGATCTCTTCCTTTCAGCCTTTGATGCGGCTCCATAGATTTGATGATGTTGGCCTCAGCCAATTGTAGTGCCTTTTTGATTGCATGTATCAGTCATATTTTCATAGCTCTTTCCTGTATACAGGGGAATCTGGGTTGTATTTATATCTCATGTACTCAGATATTATTGTACAAGCCTTGGCTGTTATCCAAGGCATAATATGTATGTGGGATTCATTATAATGTTGTTTATCTGGCTCATGTTTATGCCAGCATACTATATTGTTCAGTCCCTTGTTTACTGGACACCTTATTATTTGTACTTTGTCTCGGCGGGCATAGGTATGACTTCCCCGTCACCTATAGCACAGGTACTCACTCATAAAAGAGACTTGTCGCACCTGTAAGTCTCACCTCCTTAGGGTCTAGTTCTTTCAGCACTTTTTTCTACCTTATACTTCTCTCTCTTTGACTTCCCCTTTGGTGTCTAGTGATTGAGTTCTTACAATGTACTTCGGTCATATGATTAGCTCCTAATGCTCACATGCTGGGGGCAATCTGTTATACCATTTTTTGGTCATCTAACCTATTATCATTTGATGGACTCAAGTACACCATGTAAGACCAATTTTACCCTAAGTAAAATTTATTTCACTATGAAAATAACTTAGTAAACCACCTTTATTAAGTTGTTTATGGTCTAAACAAGAAACCCCATGAGGAAATATTAAATAAATCTACATTTTTTTGATTTTCCTCAAGGAATAATTAGTTAAATAACAATTTAATTAATATTCCTGGTTATATTTAACCCAAAACAAGGAAATTAATTAGATAAATCATTATTTATCGTATTATTTTCTAAGAATAATTATTTAAACCTTATTTAAATAATATTATTTGTTAAATATGACTAAATCACCCTTAAATAATTATATAAATCATTATTTTTTGATTATTACTCAACCACATCCTTAAAATGATAAATAAATCATTTATTTATTTATTATTTACAAATAAAGGGATTTGACCCAAGTCAAATTCCTTTTCCCTCCAACAAATATAATAAAATATTCCATAAAAGTTGGATCTTGATTTGGTTAATAACATTTTAATTATGCACCAATATCTAGACTAACTCAATATTTTGTTATAAATAGAAGGGTTTTCCCATTCATTTACCACCTTTTGTTGCCTAAAGTTCACTTTGGATCTATACTTTTGGTCTGACTATTGATCCACCATCATAGTCATATTTTTCTACAATTTTTGTCTGGGTTTTTTACACCATCAAGAAAGAGGAATTTTAGATCTGAAGTGCTGAGGACTTACAATAACCCATCCCATTGAGGAGAACTGGTAACACCCTTCTATGTTTTCCTCCCAGGTGCCATTAATACAAAATTCATTCAACATATTCTTGTCTTGTGTATTGGAAGCATGGAGTAAATCTTGTTTTTTCTACTGCTTAATGTCTTCTAAAGCATAGATCTAGATTTTTGCAACATTTATCTTGATCACCTAACTGCAGATCTGAGGATATTGGAAGCCATATTTGTTGTTAGGGATGTTTTTTATGCACAGCTAAAGTGGTATTTTTTCGTATGCTTGGAATTCAGATTCATACTAACAAATGATAGTTGTCTTTAAGTGATACTTTGTTTAGATTTATAAGGTCAATGCAGAGTCTAATCTCACTTGTTTTCTTTCTTACAGGCACAATATTGGAAACCCATTCAGAGTATCTAATTGTTGGCATCATACATATTCTTGATCTCATTCTCAACCAAGGGCATTAGGACAAGATTTATCCTGCGCAGTTTCTATTTGAAAGGTTTCTGGTCCTCCCTGACTGGAATCTTATGTTGTATAATACTAGTATCATAAGATCTTAGATCCTCATATTTCCAAGCAAACGCATCAATGAATTCCTTAAAAAAAGAAATTCATTTTTGTTTTGTAGTTAGTGGAAGTGTATTTGATAGTTTTATCATCTTGGGGTATTGTTCAATGCCCAAATTTCATTCTTCAATGTTTACCTATGTATGTTCTATCTTCAGTTTTTTGGCCACATCATTGAAGTCAAATAGTTCCTCTAAAGGGACAAGTCCTCTAGGCAGGATGCTGTCTTTGAATTGGAGTACTTCAAATTCCTCTTTTACCAAGTCTTTATGTATCTATTTTCTATGTAAATTTTCATTTTCTGAAATATTAATATCAAAATCATGAGGTGGTTCATCCATACTCATATGTTCTTCAATGGGACAATCTTCTTCATAATCTAGGTCTAAGCTGGAATTTTCAAACTCACCTTTAGACTGTAGGAAATTTTCAATCTTTTTGTCATTACCAAAGACTTTCCAATATCTCATGTTATCAGGGACTGTTGTGTGGTGCTTGATTTGCATTATGTATTTCTTGCTGGGATGAGGTAATTGACAAGTGCTTGCTGAAAATGCTAAACCATTGGAAAGGATATTTTGATTTCTTGGGACTATAGCAAGGCCGTATTCTTGAAATTTTTTCAGGAGGTCAAGGTTAGTGTTCCTATATGCTCTCAACCTAGAATTTTTGGTTGAGTATTCTCCCTTAATTTGTCTAATAACCAGTTCAGAGTCCCCATGAAGAAAAAATATTTTGGATCCTTATATTTTCAGCAATTTTAAACCTAAAAGGAGTGACTCATATTCTGCTATGTTTTTGGTGCAATGAAAGCTTAGTTCGTAAGAATGACCCTCTAAATTATTATTTACAGTATTATAGACCCACACCCCTACTCCTGAACCTGATTTGCCACAAAAGCCATCAAAACTCATGTTCCAAAGAGACTCAGCTTCAACCTTGTGTTGTACAACTTTCATTTGGTCTTCTTGTTCTTTACCATGGTCCTTTTCTTCTTCAGCTACTGGTGCATCATTTTCTTCTTCATTGTAAAGAATGAACGAGTCAAGGTCAGAATAGATAGAGTAAAATGGGTAGTTATATGGTTTCTCTTGACCTCTCACCATGTATTTAATTAAAGTTTCCTTATATAGTCTTCTTTATTGGCCAAACATTGGTATGGTAGCATAAGTCATATCCATTTCGAGGGTCCCTTGTAGCTTGGCTCCACATGAGCGTGATAAAATCATTCAATACTTAGGAGGGATGTCATCCAATACTATATCCATTACTAGACACTTTGTTGGGATTCGAGCTAAAGTAATATAGATATCTTTGATGAGACCTAGGCATTTGACTTTGCTCGAGTCAAATGAGTACAAATATTTGTAGGTCTAGTTATCTCAAGGCTAGGTTTCTCCATAACTGACTTTGGGATGAGATTATGTGATGCACCTGAATCTAACATGGCATTATGGAGGATTTTATCATGAAAATTCAGACTGATATAAAATGGGGGTACACCTCCCTCTTGGGATTTACCATCCACCTCTAGCCCAAAAAAAACTTTAGGTTTATCATCATTTATATTGACAACGTCAGTAATTTCTCCTATGTTCAGCACCTTTAATACTGTTGGGAAAAATACTGAGAGGGGGGGGGGGGGGTGAATCAGTATTTAGGGCATACTCAAAACTTTTTACTTTTTCATGCTCTAAAACCCATACGCTACTTTCTTGTCACAGACTCGCGTATATACGCGGATACCCTTCATAAAACTCGCGTATACACAGAGATCTAATTATGCCATTAATTCTTCACTTATATAATTCCATCATTTATTCATCAGATGTTCAATAAATAGTAAACATGTGCAGTAAGAACAGAATAAATCATCACACATAAGAAACACACATGAACACCAAGATTTTAGGTGGAAACCCAAGTCGGGAGAAAACCACCGCTGCCGTTGTCTCAGCCTTCAATATTTTATTATAGATAAAACATCTTACAACAATGTGCTGGTGCAGACTCATACTAGCACGCAGGCACCCACCTGCGCTCGTTTACCAGTCTCTCCTGGAAGGGAGCTACGACCCCCTGCTCTCGTTTACCAGCCTCACCTGGAAGGGAGCTAAAACCCCCTGACTGAAGGCTACAACCGGGAGCTAAAACCCCCTGACTGAAGGCTACAACCCTCAACACCTCTATGGACCACGTTTCATCAATTTTCACAAACTTCAGAAAACCCTAGTTTATCATACGCGCTTTCCTTTCACTGATCCTGCGTATATATGCGCCTTCATGCATATAAACCCGCGTATACCTTTGCACATATTTCAGAAAACCCTAACTGGACATACGCGCTTTTCCTTCATCAAATCCGCGTATACACGTGCTTTTACTGAAATGAACCAGCATATACTTCTTCAGACATTTCAGTGCAATTCTTCAGAACAGATGCATAGCTCAGATATTACCCTTTACTTCAGAAACATGTTCGCCTAATCTCAGATCAGAACATTCCATAAACAGATCTAGAAGATACAAATACATTTCAGATCTAGATTCACTTCTTCATCATTTTCTTCATAGGTGCATCACAGATTCAGATCATCAAACTGTTACCCTTTCCATACAGATATACTTCATAATGAAGTACTCATTCAAACCCAGACTCTTGCACACACATTGCACAATGATTTTCTTCTCCTTATATAGGTTTACCCTTTTTCAATACCATGAGCCAAAACCACATTATTTCCAATGGTATTCCTAGACGGGATCAAATAGATAATCCAGTGCTCAATACAATGGGTCAATACCATGGTAAAGCCCCTTGGTATCATATTTTTAGAGCGCAAAAGGGCATACGCGACTTTTAGCGTTCGTTTCCGCGTGTATACGCAACTTAGCCTCATAAAAGCTGCGTATATTCTAACCCTGAATGTATACGCGGGTTCCCTTCACAAAAGTAGAGTATATACACGGGTTTCCTTCACAAAAGTAGCGTATACATTGTGACATATTATATTTATCATTTTTCTGGCACTTACTGGAATTCTTTTCTCTGCCACATCTGAACTGATCTGAAGATACATCATTCTTACATCTTTAGCACATAGGTTGCTTATCATAGGCAACTCATCGAGTAGATTTCCATCAAGGACAACTTCATCAAGTAGGTTGCCATCATCTTCATCAAGTGGGTTGCCATCAAGGACAACACTTCTGCATCATATTTCCAACAATCTCCCCCTTTGGACTTGATGGCAACCACGATGGTGTTTGATCACCACAACAGATATATACATTAATCATAATGATATTCTCCCCTTATTCAAACGCCATGTCACTCTCCCCCTTTGACATCAAGGGCAAAGGGCGGACCAAAACCAACACAAGGTTTTTATCCTCATGTAGAAGGAAGCGTTCTGTAGATCTGATGTACACTGAAGTGACCAAGCTCCCCCTGAGCTCATGCTGAATCTTCAAACATATTTTTCAATGAAGTACATGACTCTATGACCTTCCTATCACCAAAGACTCATACTTACATCAAAGATCCAACCAAGTGGATTTACATATGACACTCAAGTACCCAACCAAGTGGGTTTACACATTTTGACTCAGCTACCCAACCAAGTGGGTTTACATATTTTGACTCAACTACCCAAAAAAGTGGGTTTACAAAATGAACAAGTCCTTACATGACTGAATATTACAATTTTACATCATAGGTCTCAACATGACCTTTTCATCAAATTACAAATATGACTTTTCATGACCAGTATCAAAAAGACCTCAAGAAAGAGATCACATTTCATAATCATCATAATGCCAAAAATGCATTATATTCAGCAAGGCCAATGCTCCCCCTGAAACTTTGCATCCAATGCATCCTTTCTAAATGACCAAAACTCCTCCTTAGCTTGTGCAACCTGAACACCTTCAACCACAAGTCATCAACAAAAAACTCTGCATGATCTGTCCATATCTCTGAATCACAAGACTTCCATCTCATCCAACAGATACTCTTCATCAAGTAACAATCCGGGCTCATCCATGATCTTCAACATAAGAAACCAAGTATCATATCATCATTATTTAGATCTGAGAAAATAAGTTGATACAAATTCAATAATACAGTTATTAACAGTCAGACTGATGCTCCCCCTGAACCTCTGCTCCAGATCTTCAGCTATCATATAAATTCTCTTATCATCAATGCATATGCGACTGTGTCTACTGGAACTCGCGTGTATACGCGGCTTTAGTTCATCGAACCCGCGTATGGAAAGTGAAGTATAGAAATTTTCACATTCCTCCATCTCCCCCTGAATTTGTCCTTCCTGTAACTGTCTTCTTTACATCAAATGCTCTGTCAGAGATAAACATAACCAGAATAATCAAAACAACCATGAGAATCATTAACCATTTCTCCCCCTGTGACGATACATTACTAATCCATATAATGTATCTCACATCACTTCTGCAGTCATTCAGAGAAGTAAGCTTTAGAAGCGGATGACTGCAGTAGGGTCATCATTCCCTACGTTTCTGACTGGTCCTCCTTCTTTCTCCAGCTTTGCTTGAAACTTCTTATTGTGGGCTGGAAATTGTCCAATTTCTCAGATCTATTCATCCTGCATTCTTTTTCCACATGTCCATATCTGTTACAGGCATAACATCTTGCATGACCAGAAAAGTAAGCATAAGAATCATAATGTGTTTCTCTGTTCTTCCTTCTATTGCAATCAGCTGCTTTGTGACCATACTTGTGGCATGAGAAACAATATCCCTTGAAGCAACCAGAGTACCTTTCTGAATAGAATATGTTTGATTGTGACTGAAATGATTTTCTTCTGCAATTTGCTGCAACATGCCCATGGTAATGACATTTAAAGAATTCAACATTATTGAATGATTTTCTTTGAGAATTCATGATTGTAGGTTGACCTTTAGTTTCTTTCAACACTTCAGGTTTTGCTTTTACATCCTTTGAATCTTTAGCACTTCCTTGTGAACTAGATTCTCCTTTAACAGTTTCATGAAAACCAAGACCAAGTTTAATAGCAGGAGATCTTTGATTACTAAGAATATTGTTCAGAATCTTAGTACTATCTTGAAACCTCAAGAGTTTATCCTTTTCTTCTAATTTACTTGTGAAAATGTTTACCTCAACCTCCAATTTTTGGCATTGCTTCTTCATACTTTCTTCACCCCTTTTTCTTTCTTCAACTTGATCATTCAATTTTAAAATTTCTTCCTTCAAGAAATTTTCTTGTTCTTCACATGTTTGCAGCAGTTCTTCATTCTTCTTATTTGATTTTTCCAGATCTTCTTTGAGGGAGATGATTTCTGCTTCAAGAGCTTCCTTTTCAAATGATTTTAAAGGTTCCTCATTCTTCTTACTTGATGCTTCAAGATCTGCTTGCAGAGAGATGATTCTAGCTTCAAGTCCTTCATTCTTCTTGTTTGATTTTTCGAGATCTGCATTTAGATCGTCGATTTCTGCTTCTAGTCTTTTAATTCGATTGGATGAATAAGCATGGAACCTTTGATACTTGTCCACCTGTCCATTCAGAATTTCTATTTGTTCTTTCATTTGAGAGATCATCTCTTTGTGGATAGATTCTTGCTTATTCGATGAACTTTGTAGTTCTTCAACTTTAATCTTGAGAGCTTCTTCTAGATCCATAACTTTACTTTCACTATCTTCACTATTGCAATCACAAGAAAGTGAATCACAAGAACAATTATCAATACCTGTTATATCTTCTTCATGTTCTGCTGCACATGTTTTCTGAGATATTTCCTTTTTAGTGGCCTTCTTCTTTTGCTTCTTTTCCATGAGCACTTTCATATCTTGGTCAGAATCTTCTTCATCTTCACTTGACGTATCATCTTCATTTACATAATAACTCTTTCCCTTTGCAGATTGTTTCTCTTTATCACGATTTTCTCTATAAGGACATTTAGCAGCATAATGACCAACTCTTACACAACCAAAACATTTGAAGGGGAGCTTACCTTTGAATCTTCCAGTTCCAAGTTGGAGTTTTCTCACAAAATTTGCTTCTTCTTCTTCTGATATGTAATTTTCTTCCTTGAAATCTTTCTTTTCTTTTCCTTTTGCATATGTCTTAAAAGTAGCTTCTTTGATTTGAGAGGGACCTCCTTGTCTCATTTCATAAGCAGTTAGAATACCATGTAGTTGAACAATAGTAAGAGTTTGCAGATCTTGCCTTTCTTCAATAGCTGCTACTTTTGAATCAAATTTTGAAGTCAAAGATCTTAAGACTTTTTCAACCAGAGTAGTATCAGTTATAGTTTCACCCAAACTTCTCATACGATTCACAATATCATCCAGACATAAAAAGAAACTGGCAATACTCTCATCACTATGCATCTTCAAATTTTCATATTCAATTCTGAGGGTTTGGAGTTTTGCACTTTTTACCTTTGTATCTCCTTCATAGCTCAGAATGATTTTGTCCCATATTTCTTTCGCTGAATTTAGCTGCATCACTTTAGCAAATTCTGGTTCAGACATGCTTCCTAACAAGACATTGACTACTTTGGCATTGATTTCATACTTCTTCCTTTCTACTGCATTAGTAGGAATACTTGCTGGATATTGATAACCTTCTTCCACGATTGCCCATACTTCTGCACCAAGACTCTGCAGATGTGATTTTGTTTGTATCTTCCAGAATAACATATTATCTCCATTAAATAGAGGTGGCCTTATAGAAATTACTCCTTCATGACTTCCCATTGCAACAGATCTCCTTTAAGCGATCAAGCTTCTGCAGAAGGACCTGCTCCGATACCAATTGTTGGGAAAAATACTGAGAGGGGGGGGGGGGGGGGTTGAATCAATATTTAGGGCATACTCAAAATTTTTTACTTTTTCATGCTCTAAAACCCATACGCTACTTTCCTGTCATAGACTCGTGTATACACAGAGATCTAATTATGCCATTAATTCTTCACTTATATAATTCCATCATTTATTCATCAGATGTTCAATAAACAGTAAACATGTGCAGTAAGAACAAAATAAATCATCACACATAAGCAACACACATGAACACCAGGATTTTAGGTGGAAACCCAAGTCGGGAGAAAACCACCGCTGCCATTGTCTCAGCCTTCAATATTTTATAATAGAGAAAACATCTTACAACAATGTGCTGGTGCAGACTCATACCAGCACGCAGGCACCCACCTACGCTCGTTTACCAGTCTCTCCTGGAAGGGAGCTACGACCCCTTGCTCTCGTTTACCAGCCTCACCTGAAAGGGAGCTACAACCCCCTGACTGAAGGCTACAACCCTCAGCACCTCTATGGACCACGTTTCATCACTTTTCACAAACTTCAGCAAACCCTAGTTTATCATACGCACTTTCCTTTCACTGATCCTACATATATACGCGCCTTCATGCATATAAACCCGCGTATACCTCTGCACATATTTCAGAAAACCCTAACTGGACATACGCGCTTTTCCTTCATCAGATCCGCGTATACACGCGCTTTTACTGAAACGAACCAGCGTATACTTCTTCAGACATTTTAGTGCAATTCTTCAGAACAGATGCATAGCTCAGATATTACCCTTTACTTCAGAAACATGTTCACCTCATCTCAGATCAGAACATTCCATAAACAGATCTAGAAGATACAAATACATTTCAGATCTAGATTCACTTCTTCATCATTTTATTCATAGGTGCATCACAGATTCAGATCATCAAACTGTTACCCTTTCCATACAGATATACTTCATAATGAAGTACTCATTCAAACCCAGACTCTTGCACACACATTGCACAATGATTTTCTTCTCCTTATATAGGTTTACCCTTTTTCAATACCATGAGCCAAAACCACATTATTTCCAATGGTATTCCTAGACGGGATCAAATAGATAATCCAGTGCTCAATACAATGGGTCAATACCATGGTAAAGCCCCTTGGTATCATATTTTTAGAGCGCAAAAGGGCATACGCGACTTTTAGCGTTCGTTTCCGCGTGTATACGCAACTTAGCCTCATAAAAGCTGCGTATATTCTAACCCTGAATGTATACGCGGGTTCCCTTCACAAAAGTAGAGTATATACACGGGTTTCCTTCACAAAAGTAGCGTATACATTGTGACATATTATATTTATCATTTTTCTGGCACTTACTGGAATTCTTTTCTCTGCCACATCTGAACTGATCTGAAGATACATCATTCTTACATCTTTAGCACATAGGTTGCTTATCATAAGCAACTCATCGAGTAGATTTCCATCAAGGACAACTTCATCAAGTAGGTTTCCATCATCTTCATCAAGTGGGTTGCCATCAAGGACAACACTTCTGCATCATATTGCCAACAAAGACCTGAGATCTGTATACATCCTTATTTACCAATTCAATGAGAGGAATTAAGATTTTTAATTTGGAAATATCACTCTCAATGTTGAATGGTGTCTGTATTTTTAGAATATTTGAACAATCAGTCTTCTCAGGCACTATTTTTGTGGTAATCTCAGCTTGTTGACTTGTGGTGGGGATATCAGCTTGAGCAGTTTTGACAGGGTTGATAGCTAGTTTACTAGTGTTTTTTTCTATATTATCCTTTCTTGAGTTGTTTACAACTTTCTTTGAAATTTCTACTATTTTCTTAGGATCAGTTTCTAGGGCCTTTTTGACAGGGCTTTTAGTATTCTTTCTCTTGGAGTTATCAGATTTCTTCTTACTTCTAATGTTATATTGTCTATGTACCTCCATGATGTAATTCTCAAACTCTTGTTTATTTTCCTCAGACTCTTCATATTCTACTTTAGTTTGAGTCAGAGAAAATAAACCTTGTTCTTCTTCAGTAAGGAAAACATAATCCTCTTCATTAATTACCATTAGATTAATCCAAATTTCTTCTAATTCTTCGACCAGTCCCTCATATTCATCAGCATAATTCTCTTGGAATGGAGGCCTAATTTGTTGGTCAGGGCCTCTTTTTTCTCTCTGTCTTATTTGAGGGGGGTTTCTTCTAAGGTTTTGATTTCTGTTTTGAGGAGCTGGATGATTTTCCCTAGGGGCAGCTCTCTCATTCAGGCTTATTCTCTCCATCATTCTCTCCATAGTTCTAACCAGGTTATCAATGTTAGCATCAGATGTGGAGGCTATTGATTCTTCCCTTATAGTAACTCTCTTCTCAGTTCTCATCCTAGCCCTCTTTACAAGTAGGTTGGCTTCTACACTTACTGCATCCCTCGGCATTTCTTCCAATGTAGCAGGATCTCTCTCTGAATTGACAAGCCATTACTGGATCAAAACCATCTGGGAATTTAACCAGGGCCAAGCCTTGTGGGGGTTTTATGTGAGCAAGAAGTGCCTTATAAACACTATTGAACCTAGTGCAGTAGTCTTGGACACTCTCTCCAGTATTCCTCTTTATGTTTTCATATTCTGACAAGATTTGAAGAGGGTTTTTCTTAACTTCCCATCGATTTATGAATAGCTGGTGAAAAGTATGGAGGTCATGGATACTATTAGGATTCAAGCCTTTAAACCATTTCCTCACTTCTCCTCCCAAAACTTGAGCAGACATCCTCAACTTGAAACTTTCATAATCTATCTCTTGAAGGTCAAAACAATAATTCATTATATCAACATGTTGTTGAGCAGTTGCAGGACCATTTCCATCAAATTGCAGAACTTTGGACTGATAATCCTATGGCATGGGTATCACAGGTGGTGGAAACACCAATGGAGAATATATGGCTGCCATGATCTATGGTGGGGGAACCCAAGGGGGGTTGACAAGAGGAGGGTTTACAAGGGGAGGTTGAGGATTAAATGGAGGAAGGTGGACAATGGGTGTATGAGTGGTGGTTTGGGCACTCTGGTGGGAGATGTTCAAGGAAGTGGTAGGGGTTGTAGATACATCTGGATGGGTTGACTAAGGATGAGCATTCTTGGAAATAATATAGGGAGCTGTTGTAGTTAAAGCAGCTAATTATACATATTGTTGAAGGTAAGCATCATCAACAGCTAAGGTGAGTCCTGCTACCAGATCTTGAAGGGAGTCAAAGTGTTGGAGAAGTTGAAGGTCAACTTGGGTGGATGTGGAGGCTTCCCCAACTGGACTCTGTAGTAGGATAGATGGGTCAAGAACAATGTGGGATGTCCAATTTTGAGATTTGGTCCTGAATAATTTTTGTTCAAAATTTAAATCGAACTGGATGTCCTACAAGGTTACGAGGTTTCCAGGGAGAGAAATTACTCTGTGAAGGGATTTCCCACTAGTTTGACTCTCAGTCCTGGGGGTTTTTCTCAGGATTTTCTCTGGATTGTCAACTACTTTAGGAGGATTTGGGTCAGGATGGGATCTGGTAAAGATTCTTTTAGGAGCCAAAATTTAGACCTGGAGCACAGACAGTCTGGGTACTTGCAACAAAGTTGAAAAACCAATCTTGGAAAATACTTGATCATACAATGTTTTGACTGGGGTTTCTGAGTTCTGATGAAATTTTAAGATTTTCAATAACTCCCCAATATGATCTCCATTATGTTTTGGCCATATAATTCATAATATTGGCAAGAATGAACTATAAAGGACAACATCAAACCAATTTGGAATCCAAGACCTAGCCTTCCTAGACTCAAAGAGGCCTCTCTCTATTTATGATTTAATTTTACTTGAATATTTGAATGTTGATGTTAGACTAGTTATAGTGATGGTGAGAATTAGTTGTTTTGATTGATTGTGTTGGTGGGATGAGCAGGTCTAAAGAAATTAATCCATTAGGATATGGAGACATAAAAGGTTGGTCTGTTGCATCAATTTTTCAAGAGCATCACAGGGCAAGCTAACTGTAGTAATTGGATCTTGAGAGCAATGTGGATTATGAGGTGGAGGAAATAGTAGTGTCCAGTAATGATTAAAGAGAAGTTAATAATTATCTAGCCAGAATTTAGAAGAAAACATTCAGATCGTAAACATAAACAGAATTAAGGTGCTCCATCAGCAAATATTAATCTAAATTTTTTGCTTTACAATAAGATAAATAGATGCATAGCAAGGAAAAAAATGGAACATTTAACACAAATGGAAACACATCACCATTTAACTCATCTCAAGTATCCTTTAGAACGGTCTTTTATTATTGATGCCCAGCTCCAAAAATTACAATGATCCAAAATAGTAGTTCTTACAATGCAGGGTCCAACAAGGTCCAACCCTTGATACTGCCAATGTGTGCAGTATTTAATGAAAAAATACATCGATTTCTCTATATAATTCGAAAATTTTTCATTAATTACAATTAATAAAAAACTAGACAAGTGTGGCCATGCAAGGCCCAGAAAAAATATCTCTGACAAAACACTGCATGTGGAATTAACTTCGGCAGCTCTTCATGAATCCAAAAACTTCGGCAGCTCTACGTGAATCAAAAAGTAAGTTGAAGGTGGCTGAGGTGGTCATGAAGAGGCAACGATGGGTGGCTATGACATCTGGATATACTTTTGGGCCGCCTTTACTGGATCATTAAATATGATGTGGTGCTGGCACGTTTCGTCGATCGATGGTTGTGCTGATGTGTTCACCGTGCCTTTTCTATCTTGATACATGCACAATTTGGCCCACTCCTTCATACCTATAATTATCATCCCTATGATCTATCGATATACTTCATCCACCTCTATGTATTTTTTGAAAGTGGGCTTGGTGAGGAAAACATGCTTCAACTCATGTTGAATAAAGATGTCATTGCTCAAGAGATCCAACACAACTTTCTTAGTCACATTTCATTTGATGTTGGAAAATTTGGTGGTGTCTTTAGTTTTTTCCCTAAGCATGGTCATATAATCTCATTTTTGGACCATCTTGTTATTAATCACATACAGTGAGGGCAACCCCTTTTTACTCAATGGTTCAATTCTGTTTAAGAATCTTCTGATGGCTATGTCCAATTTGTGACACTTCTCCTCCAGTTGTCTCACCAAATTCCTCTTAGTGAGGACCCTTTTCACATCTAATATGGTTGTCATTCTATATTGTATGTCCATCTCTTCAAGCTCATAACTGGTTTTGGAGTTTAGGAATTTTATGATTTTATGGGTTGTAATTGGCATATTACCCAATTCCTAATTTTCTTTTTCAATAGCCACTGTGCACTTTTCAATCAAATATTTTTGTTAAAAGATGATGTGGATGGAGTGCCAAATTTCATCCAATGATTCTATGATACTACCCCAAATTATCACCTTCATTTGGCCTAGAATGTTTCTGGCTGAAAAATCCTTCTCTGCCTTCTCCATCCTCTCAATCTTCTTTTTGGCTATCTCATGGGCAGTTTCAGATCTTTCCTTTTGATCCCTCAAGATGCCTATCTCTGCCTCAAATTTATTTATCTCTTAGGACTACAGGGTCATAATTTCCATGGCCTTGGAAAACTGATCTGTCCCACTAGATGCTTCAGCAGTTGGTGGAACATCTGATGGAATTGATGAAATTGGGATAGCTTCCAGTGGGATGAGTGCCACTCGAGCTACCTCTTCTTTCTCCTTCAATAGCTTCTCCATCTCGGTCTCCATTTTCTTGATTTGGGTAAACTGTTCCATGACTAAATTCATTAGTTCATCCTTCTGTGACTCATCATCCTCAATGCCTTTAGCCAAATGGTCTTCTTTTGCTGACATCTTGAGTTGTTTCCTGAGGGTTACTATGTCGACATTATTTTTCTTCAAAATCTCCTCCACAACTTGAACATTGGTTGGGTCGTACCTAAAATTCACTATCAAACCTTCTAATTATTTGATTCTTGAGTCCTTAGCCATGGCATAAATATCCTCCATCTTGAGGTGTGATTGGGTATTGGATTAAGATAGCTAAAGCTTTGACAAGCTCATGGCTGTACTTGTCAAGGTGGAGGCCACCATCTCTCTGATCTGCTTGTGTAATTCCATTTGGTATATAGTATGGATGTCCTTGGTACTCAACTTGAATGATACCTTCTTATAATCTCCTGCTCCTTGAGGCTATGGGACTAGGGCTTCTAGAAATGCAATCTGCATCCCCCCTTTTTCAGTGTCAAAGGCAGACAGTAGCCTGATTTGTGAACTTGAGGTCTGCTTCCAAAATTGATTGTAGGTGTTAGTCTTTAGCACCTCATCCATCAAATTTATCTCTCTAAATGTGTCAAAAAATAATCTTTCTTAGCTTTCTATGACAGGCTTGGAAGTAGATTTTTGCAGACTGTAATATTCCCAAATGGGAAAAGTAGGAATATAGTGCAAAACCATGGAAATAACAGTGAAAACATTACATGAAAGCGAGAGGCCAATATGGAGACCTTTGATATGTTATAAAAATAGAAAAATATGCATAATAAATGGTCCATAAGATGTACAATAAGAAAGAACAAGCCTCCAATGGACAAAGTCCCCCAAAAGAGGTGCTGCTACTATATATAAAGAGTTGTAAGTCTGCTACAATGTTGTTTAAAATCCACTGCTACAAAAAATGAATATACAACAGATCTAGGGCTCATATATGCCTCAAAAGATAAATCTACTATAGATCTGAGCACTATACAACATGTTTTTAAGAACCCCTTAAGGGTTTTCAGCAAAACACCATGTACAAGATGGGGATCTAGGCCCTACGGCTGAAGATACACTGCAAAATATAGATCTGGAAAGTGTGGCTGATATGATGTGATCAATAGAATAACCTCCTCCAATAGATCCTCTAAATGAAAGGCATATCCATTTCACTAGAAAACCCTTTCTACAAATGGTGTGCCAAACCACCCTACAACTCCTCTGACAGAAATAACGCAGATCTAGAAGTAAACTGTGTTGTAGGGATAAATAGTTGGTCTGATACCAAGATCTAAAAATATGCACAAGGGCCTTCCTTATTGTCCTCCCAATTGAAAGGAAGCCTTCTCCACTGAAAACGAGCAATGAAATGACCCAAAGATGGTCTCCACTACTGCAACCTACAAAACAACTCAACCCTCAACAGGATTTGCGTTGTAAATGAAAGATGAAGCTTGGAATTAAGCCTAATAGTGGAAAATGTAGTACAAGACTCCTCCAAGAGATTCTCAATGGAAGAGGTGGGATTACCGATCAAGAACACCCAGTGCTAAATAATACTCAATCTCAGCTAAACAACAAGAGAAAGATATATGTCTAAACAGACCATATATTTAGAAAATTCATATACCAATATGTAATGAATATGGCTGCCATCCTCTTCCTTAAATGATATATGAGCTTGCAAACCCTAAGCCCCATCCAATAATATCACTACTTCCATCCAAAGCATATCCATCTAAAACTGCGTTGTCTTTCATTGATGACCACTCCTCCATGATAACGTTGTTGATTTGGCCAAAGTTGATCCAGTCAAGGTGTTCCAGCCCCTTTTCACACCTAAGTGTTACACAACATTTTGTCACTGTCCCTGCAATCCCCATATCTCCCATTGGAGGGTCATTTCCGTGATCAATAAGCAGTTTCATGCCTTGCAAAGACCATCATTGTGTCCCTTTACATGAGAGTAACATTCCTTCTATTGACAATTACCTGAGCAGAGACTCAAAAACCCTTGTTTGTGCCTTGGCACGGGTATTCAGTTATGCCCTTGTGCCGAAGAGGAAGATTAACATTGGGCCCTGTGCCAACTGGCGCTCTGTCCCATTTTGCCACCCACGGCAAGCTGTTTATGGAATGTTTTTTAAAAATAGAGGCGGAAATTCCACTCCAACCACCTCGAGGATGAGTCATTGGGAGTGGTTGAACTGATAAACCATGGAATACCTCCTTTAGGTTTATGGTTTCCACCTCTTATGGGAACTCCCTAAAGGATAGGCCTCCCTACCACCTTTGTAGGGATCCTAACCTCCTCCTTTTCCTCTGTAAAAGAAGTTATCTCTCTTAGAACAAGGTAGCTGAACTTGGATAATTAGACATACTATAGCTGAATGACTAGAGAAGATAGAATAAGAAGGAATTATGTTAAGGAATCTTGACTCCATGACTTCTAAGAGATCTTGATTCCATGCTTTCATCCCATCTGAATTCCCTGTCGAGCATCTGAGACGCGCTTCCCTGTAATGTTCCTAATTAGCCCAAGCTAATAGGAACATTTAAGTTTGTCTTAATATTATGTATTGATGAATAAAATGTAAAGGAGGACATGAAAATCTCCTTAAATCAAAGAATAAATACATGCCCAATGTGAAAAGGGATAAATCTGGGCATTTTGTAACAAAATCCACTTGTGTGTGAACAGAAATTGGACCACCTTGGAGAACCAGCGCAGTTTTAGAAGATGGATCTAATGTGAAAGGGGTTAAGTCCATTGAAGTGGTTTAGGGTTTGTGCACACCTTCAAGTTGTAAAGAGGAGGAGAGGGCTCATGTAAAGGTTGTTGAAGTATTTTCAAAATAGAGTTTTCTTGAGCAACTCTAGCTCTCTAGGCTGTTTAGCCTAAGGGAAGAGGATCTCCTATTTAGGAATCCTCCCTCCTTCCTTGAGTATATCTTGGAGGAGAATGTACTGAAATGAGCCACTATCTGGTTTGAGGCCAAGCTCTATTTTCATGAGCAACACTGGCCCATTGAGGGTTTTGCAGCTGCTATATTTTGTAGCAAGTGGTATCCTAGATCTGCAAAGATCTAGTGTTTTGGAGGAGTTATCTCTCAAGGAGGGTGTCTTGTGACCACCCGAAAGAGGATCTATCTCTTATTTGTATTTCAGATCTGTATTGTATAGCATGTACTTCATTTTTATTCATCTACTGCGCAATCCCTCTCAAGAATTGCATTTCTGCACTTGAGGGTTTATTTGTTATTTCAGTTTTGTGTAATAGATGATCTTCAGTGATTGAGGCTTGCCTCTCACTTTGTAAATATTTGATGTAGCTGTTGTTTAAGCTATTTTCAGATATGATCTCTGTTATAATAAATTCATCTTCAGAAATTCTGAGCATTCTACAGTTATGTAGCTTATATGTCAGATCTACACTTATTCTAGCATTATTTTGATGAAATTCCAAGGGGATCTTGTAGAGAAGGCTGAGTAGTTTCCAGATCTGGTATGGATCTGATGTTTCAGCCATAGATCTGTCATAGATCTGAGTTTTCACTTACAGCAGCTGAAACCCCTGAAAAATAACGCCTATATAATCTGCAGTCTTTTTCCTATGTGTTGCAGCAACTCATTGCAGGGTTTTTCTTCATAGAAATGCTTGTTTTTCCATGCCTAAGCTAAATGAATCTTATTCTGATCCTGCATACTGATATTTATACATAAAATTAGTCATTCCCTTCAGAAATTATGTTTCCCAAGCTTCAACACTTTTCTGCATAATTTAGGTCATGGGAAATCAGGGTTTTTCTTGACTAGTCGGGAAGGAGGAACTATTTAACATAGAAAAACGCCTTTTTTTGAGCTTAAATTAGACATGGAATTCCCTATTAACCTAATCTAACATTTCCCAAATCCATTTCCTTTTTTTTCACGCATATTTCTTTATACACCTATTTTAGTGCATAAATTGCTGCTTTTCCCCACCTTTCTGATGTTAAAAGCTGATTAAAGAGTGATATTGTTATTTATATTGGTTTCTGAGCATTTTTATACATATTTCATGATATATAAAGCTATCATATCTTAAAAATGCATTTTTCAGTCATGATTTGCTGAGTAAACCCTTTAGGATCTTACCTCTCGACAAGGATCTATAGACAGAGTCTGAAAAGAGCCAGATAGCCTCTGAATATCATCCTTTCTTGTAAAGGTGACATATCCAATAAATTCCCCTTCATTCAATCTCTGGTTTAGATCAGATTGTTGATTGATAATGTCTTAAAGAGGAATATCTCACTGGTACCAGTTTGTGGGAGATCTGTTTAGTAGATCTAACTTGATTTGTTTTTGAAGATATTGCATATTTCAGTCCCAAATAGAATATTCAAGAGGAACCAAGCTTTTTCAAACATTTTATCTGTCCATGTTTCCTTATATAGCGTTCCTATTGAGCAGCTTGGCAATATTCCTCAAAAATGGACATTACAGTGGTATGATCTCTGGCACAGCCTGTGAGATCAAGCTATCAGTGAATTAAGAGCAGAAGCAGAGATCAGATTTATGGAGAGGATGAGATTACTCTCATCAATTTTCAGATTAGATAAGGGCCTCTCCAAGGAGGTTCAACCAATGGAGGAAAAAGGGTGCAGTGAAACTCCAAGAGGGTTTCAAAGCAGAAGAAGCTATAGTGAAATTCCCAGAGAATTTCAGGAAGATGGAGTACCTAGTACTTATTATGATTTGTGTGAGCATTCAGCCACACAATCTGATTTACAATGTTGTCACATACCCACTTTCTTGCTGAGAGAAAGAGGAGAAGAAGAAGGAATGACAGAAAAGGAGATTCCCCCACTCTTTTTCTAGACCTTGAAGGAAATTCAAGAAAATCTCAAGGAGGTTGAGGGGATAGAGACTTGTACCAGCGCTAGCACAACCTTGAAGGATCAACCTTCATGTTCAATGGAGGAATACTACATATTTGTAGAAGAAGTTCTTGCTTGTACATTTCACCAAGGTATGGTCAAGAGTTCATCTGTTTTCATTTTAGCCCATTGCATGGAGAGATCTACATTCCTATGTTCTGCTGATCTAGAACAAAAAAATTGCACTGCGCTATGCAAGAGCAGTAAGGGAGGAACAAGATCTTCCCTTGGAGATATCAAAGAAGCTACATTTCACAAGCCCTTGAGATGGAGAAGGTGCAAAAGCATGAGGATACCGAAAGAAGATGGGGAAGAGGGCCAATCTCATTCCTATCTATTGCAGAAGGTTGATGCACCTAAAGAGGTGATTGGATTTCACAGTGGAAGCATGGAGGGTTTTCTTCATTCATGTATTCAGTCACCACTAGATGATGTTCATTTCTTGGAGACATTGCACCAAGAATGCCACTTGATCAGCAAGAAGAGGTGAAGGCCTCACATGGTGAGGCATTGCCCATTGATTTCCGAGAAGTGGCGACCTTGGGAGGTCTTGATGCAGCGCTGAGAGTCTTGGGTAGGCTCAAGGAGGAGAGAAGAAGTCTCTCAAGAAGCAGTCTCTCAACATCATCCACACCCACTCTCATTTCAGTTTCTGTGTTGTGGCAGGAAAATCAAGGGAAGGATAGCAGCCTTCCCACATCTACATTTGGCATGGGAGCTATGCATGCACATGACTCTTGGGAAGAGTTATTATAGTCTTCTCTTTTCTCTTTGAGAATGGAAGGAAGCTCATCTATGATCTGCTCCCATTGCATGAGAAAAACATTGTGGTGAGGGTGTTGATTATTTTGATTCATTTCATGTATACATGCATCCCTTAACCACAGATGTGCAGGATGTTGCTCCAAGGGGGAGCATTCTTACTTTGAGGTTGCATGGTCTACTTGAGGCCATGACCAATGTTGATAACTACTCCCTAAGAGGAATTGGGGAGGAATTCTGTTTTGGAGGACATACTTACATTTCCTCATCCATCATACACTTCCTCCAAACTTATGAATAGATTGGGGAAGCTTGCAAGTGGTTGGAAGACCACATTTTTCAGAAGTCTCTGTTGCAGTTGGGGTCCAAACTGCGTTGGTTGCATATGAGGGATCATTTCCCTTCACATTTGTTGCATATGGCAGCCAACATGAACTCTATTCTTACTCCCTATGTTGCTAATATTTCTATTTTTATGAGGAGCATATGTGGGAGAGGAGGATTGATACATTGGATGAATGTATCCCTTGGGAATGCACTCTCCCATATTCAATTGAATTTCAAGAAGAGGAGGGAACTTTTTGTGGCTGCTGCATGGTACATTGTATCATGTTCTACAAAGGGTCATGTATTGAGTTTGTATCATAAAGGGGAGCCTCTCACATGGGAGGAATTAGAGAAAGACATGTTTTTCTTGATCTCCATTCAGCCAACACTTATTTTCCTCTATCATTTCCAAGTTTTGAAGAAGCTTATTTCAGCAAACAAGTGGTGGGATGGCGACTTAATTTTGAGCAACATGGGAAGGGGAGCCTTCCAACATACACCTTGAGAAGCTATTGGTGCAAGGGCTCTAAAAAAGGGCTACATCAGCATTGTCAAAGAGGCATGGGCATTGTAGAGGTGGATCAGCAACATGACTCTTTGGGAGAGTTGAATCATCCCACTCTTTTCTTCTATGGAGGGAGGGAATAGAACCATGCACCTCTCCATTAATTGGAGAAGAATTATTGGTGAAGGACATGATCATGTTATACATGTTTTTATTTCTGATTTCATGCATTCTTACACCATGTTTTTTCAGGCCAAATATTCCAAGGATAAATGATACATCATGTGAGCCTCTTGGCAAATTTTGGGCTCCAAAATTTTCTGATTTGAGCCACTCCCTTGAGAGGAAAAGAGGGATTTTTTCAAAGAGAAGGGTGCTGCCCCAAAGCACCAAACATGCATCACACTTTCAGCTATGATGATGTGTCATGGGTAGAAAGAATGAAGGATGGCATGTGCCTCATGATGGGACGACTCTCCATGTATTGTATGTCTCATATTCCAGAGAGAGCATAGGGCAAACCATGTTTGTTTCATATGGTCTATTTTATCCTTATGGGATGAGCTAATTGCATCTCATGAGAACATTGGAGGAGCAAGACATGGATGGATTGGTGAGCACTTGGCTTATTGAGGAAGCTTATCTTATGTTGGTGTCACCAAGGAGGAAATTTTGCAACACTCACCTTGCAGTTTGCTTGAGGGCAAGCAACAATTTTGAAGGGGAGGACTGTAATGTTCCTAATTAGCCCAAGCTAATAGGAAAATTTCATTTTGTCTTAATATTATGTATTGATGAATAAAATTTAAAGGAGGACATGAAAAACTCCTTAAATAAAAGAATAAATAAATGGCCAATGTGAAAAGGGATAAATATGGGCCTTTTGTAACAAAATCCACTTGTGTGTGAACAGAAATTGGACCACCTTGGAGAACCAGTGCAGTTTTAGAAGAGGGATCCAATGTGAAAGGGGTTAAGTCCATTGAAGTGGTTTAGGGTTTGTGCACACCTTCAAGTTATAAAGAGGATGAGAGGGCTCATGTAAAGGTTGTTGAAGTATTTTCGAAATAGATTTTGCTTGAACAACTCTAGCTCTCTAGGCTGTTTAGCCTAAGGGAAGATGATTTCCTGTTTAGGAATCCTCCCTCCTTCCTTGAGTAGATCTTGGAGGAGAATTTACTGAAATGAGCCACAATCTGGTTTGAGGCCAAGCTCTATTTTCATGAGCAGCGCTGGCCAATTGAGGGTTTTGTAGCTGCTATCTTTTGTAGCAAGTGGTATCCTAGATCTACAAAGATCTAGTGTTTTGGAGGAGTTCTCTCTCAAGGAGGGTGTCTTGTGACCACCCAGAAGAGGATATCTCTCTTATTTGTATTTTAGATCTATATTTTATAGAATTTACTTCATTTTTATTCAGCTACTGCGCAGTCCCTCTCAAGAACTGTGTTTCTGCACTTGAGGGTTTATTTGTTATTTCCGTTTTGTGCAATAGATGATCTTCAGTGATTTAGGCTTGCCTCTCACTTTGTAAATATTTGATGTAGCTATTTTTTAAGCTATTTTTAGATATTATCTCTGTTACAATAAATTCATCTTCAGAAATTCTGAGCATTCTGCAGTTCTGTAGCTTATATGTCAGATCTACACTTATTCCAGCATTATTTTGATGAAATTCCAAGGGGATCTTGTAGAGAAGGCTGAGTAGTTTCCAGATATGGTATAGATCTGATGTTTCAGCCATAGATCTGTCATAGATCTGAGTTTTCACTTACAGCAGCTGAAACCCCTGAAAAATAATGCTGATATAATCTTCAGTGTTTTTCCTATGTGTTGCAGCAACTCATTGCAGGGTTTTTCTTCATAGAAATGCTTGTTTTTCCATGCCTAAGCTAAATTAATCCTATTATAAGCATGAATAATGATATTTATGCATAAAATCAGTCATTCCATTCACAAATTACGCTGCCCAAGCTTCAGCACTTTTCTACATATTTTAGGTCATGGGAAATCAGGGTTTTTCTTGACTAGTAGGGAAGGAGGAACTGTTTAACATAGAAAAACGCTTTTTTTTTAGCTGAAATTCGACATGGAAGTCCCTCATAACCTAATATAACATATACCATAGCCATTTACCTTTTTCTCACGCAAATGTATTTATACACCTATTTTAGTGCATAAATTGCTGCTTTTCCCCACCTTTTTGATGTTAAAAGCTGAGTAGAGAGTGATGATGTTATTTATATTGTTTTCTAAGAATTTTCATACATATTCATGATATCGGAAGCCATCATATCTGAAAAATTCATTTTTCAGTCATGATTTGCTGAGTAAACCCTTTGGGATCTTACCTCTCGACAAGGATCTATAGACAGAGTCTAAAAAGGGCCAAATAGCCTCTGGATATAATCCTTTCTTGTAGAGGGGACATATACAGTAAATTCCCCTTCATTCAATCTCTGGTTTAGATCAGATTGTTGATTGATAATGTCTTAAAGAGGAATATCTCACTGGTACCAGTTTGTGGGAGATTTGTTTAGCAGATCTAACTTGATTTGTTTTTGAAGATATTGAATATTTGAGTCCTACACAGCATATTAAAGAGGAACCAAGATTTTTACTAAATTTTATTTGTCCATATTTCCTTATACAACGTTCCTATTGAGTAGCTTGGCAATATTCCTGAAAAAGGGACATTACATTCGCCTTAACCCCACTGGAGGAGACTACGATGTCAAAGCATTGGTTGTAACTCTTCATTCTTCTCATTTATATACATGAATACTGTTTGGTTCCACTATTTTGTTATGATGTTTGTTTAATGCAATATGTTTAGTTCTCTTTGACTAACTAATAGTTATGAATGAAATGTTGTTATCTTGTATGCTATTCTTGTTTCTTGTTCTATGTGCAGGTATCCAAGCGTAATGGAGGAAGGATTGTGACTTGCCGAGGCAGGATCAAGAGGCCACCACTACGACAACAACAACGACAACGTTGGATTCCAGGTAGGTCGATCTACCGTGTCCCTTGTTCATTCAATAATTAGGAAGCAACACTTTAGCGTGTCCCTTTGTTTCTAGACCCACTCTAGGGCTAGAGGGATCGTCTCTCTCCGCAGAGGGGATTTACCTTCTTAACACTAAGGGTGCTCAATTAAGCTACCAAGATCTATCCTTTTCACATTGGCATTGATTTATTCATTATTAAGGAGAATTATGGACCTCCATTGTCCTCTTATTCATAAAACAAAGCAGCAAAACAAAATTTGATATTCCAATTAGCTCATGGCTAATTAGCAATATTATAGTCCTCCCTTCCCAAATGTTGCTTGTCCTCAAGAAACTAAAAAGGTGAGTGTTGCAACTCTTCTCCTCCACCATTGGTGACACTATCATATGATAAGCTTCCATCATAAGATAAGTGTCTCCCAATCCATCCCTCCATGAAATGCTCCTCCAAAGTTCTTATGAGATGCAAATGATTCATCCCACAAGGAGACAATAGATCCAATGAAAAAAACATGGTTTGTCCAATGTTCCCCCTAAAACATGTAGCATAATGAACATGGAGAATATTTCTCCCATATGGCACATACATTCCTCCCATCGTCCCTCCAATATTTCCCATAAAAAGAATAAGTACATCATCAATGTATGGGATCAAAACCAAGTACATACAAACATAAATATGCAAAAATGGAGGTGGGTCATAGTCCCACATGTGCAAACAACACAATATATCTCTTTACTGCATCAAATAATGATGTGGTAAATGGTTTCCACACCAATTACTTGCTGCCCAAGTCTTCTCACAATGGCTTAAAGTGTGAGATATGTTTGGTCCTTTTGGAGTGCACCCACAATGGTACAACATCTCCCTATATCCTCCAAGGGAGTGGCCATGTTCAGGATTGTTTATGGCCCAAGTTTGGCCATGAAATTTATATGGAATAATGCTCCTCCTTGGGGCCATGGCCTGCATATACATGGTAAAGGAATTCAAATAATAATCAAGTGAAACATCATGCCCATAAACATGTTCCTTACCAAAATTTCTTCTCATATAAATGGAGTGGTCCATAGACTAATATCCTCTCATCCCAAAAGAGGAAAGAGGTGCCTGTGATAACTCCTCCATAGAGTTATGTATCTCTTCCAACTCCACATGGTCCATGCATCTTTTCAAATTCTGACATATCTCCTCTCCAAAGCCTTCCCGAGTGTACCCCTCCATGATGGAGTGATATGCTCTCATAAAATAAGTATGTCTAAAGAAAAAATCTTCATGAGTTGCTTGTAGTAACTTCTCCTTGAGCTTGGAAGCTCTAGATAAGATGATCCTACCATGATAGTAGATGACCTCATCTTTGACTTAATATCAAGTATCATACAGTAAAAAGATCCTTGGAATAATCCACCAACAACTAGGATTTCCAAAAGGGATCTATCCTCCATAGTGACAACAGTGATGATCTGTCATAGAAAGCATCTGTCATGTATTTTTCATCCTCTTTGAAATATCCCATGCCAAATTAACATATTGGAAGGCTGCTATCTTCCCTTTGCTACTCCTTTCTCAACACAATATCTAAGATGAGAGTGGGTAATGATGATGTTGGGAGAATCTGTCCCTCCTCCTTGAGTCTACCCAAGACTCTCAGCATTGTACCATGGCATCCCAATGCTTTGATTCCTCCTGGATCTATGAATGGTGCATGATGATTTGAGACATGCCTCATCATCTCCTGATCTGGTGGCCTCCCAAGTGGAATGCCTCCATGCAAAGAGACATCAATATCAAGAGGTGATTGCATATATGAGTGGACTGCTTTGTCCTTGCTCACACTGCATAAATCTGTCTGCCTCTTTTGTGCATCAAACTTCTGAAATATATAGGGGCATGTGCTCCTAATCATATGATGCTGGTCATCCTCCCTACCTTTTCCTTTCATCTGCAAGGTCTCACAATTTATCAATAATGGCACATGCTATGCATGGATTGTGCCTTGATCTCCACACATGAGATCCTCTGGAATTTCTTGCAATGATACAAGAAATCCTCTCATCAGAGCAATTGCTCCATATATCTCTCCATTAGGTACTAGATCTACTCCTAATGTGATAGCGTTGTTACCTCTAGCCTTCTCTTCCCCTTCATCATGAATGGAGGTTACCTCATCATCATTAAGAGGATATTTTTTTTTTATCCTCTTTTGAAAAAGAGATCTCCATGTCTTCCTTTTGAGAAGAGAGCTCTTCCTGAAGTGGGGATTTTTCCTCTAGCAAGTTATTCTGCAAGTTCTTAACCACCTCAATAGAATTCTGGATTGGAGTTGGGTTTATGGATCCTTCCAACTCATGAAAAGTTTTTGTTTGCTTAGGTTTGGTTAGCTCAACCATGGATGTATCAAATATTTTCACCAACCTCCTAGTGAACTTTGCATAAGTAGATACATTTACATGATTCAAGAAAGAAGTTTCATAAAACCACCAATCATAAGCCTTACCTTCAAGATGCAGCACTGCTACTCTAAGGGCTTCATATTCTGAAACTTGGTTCTGCTGCAAATAGGTGTCTAGCTCCTCCACCCAAGCCCTTGCTGTACATTTAGGTGACCCATCAAAAGTAGATAGAAAGAATCCACCCAAATCATGCTACTTGCACCACTTGTTTATATTGTGATTGCTAGGTCTTCTATTCTCCTTGATCTTGCAAAAATATTAGAAGTTTAGATGATCTTTGAACCTTTGTGATTGAGATTCATATTCTTAAAGATAATCACCAAGAGTCTCCTCCTTTGGCACATATCCTTCCTCCATCTCTCTTGCTATGAACATAGGCATGGTAGAGAGTGGTAGATATGATTGTGTGGTTGGATGCTCACACCCATAATATGAAAATCTGGATGTTTCTCTATGCACAAGCTCTTTTTGAGAATTTATGCATATCTCCATCCTCATTCCTAGATGTCTTTGTTAATGCCTTGAATAGTTTGGAAAATATGTCTTGAGAACTCCTTCCTTTTAATTCCTCCTGGAAAATGGGTTTTACCCTTGTCTTCTCCTTCATCTGTATAATCATGCTTTCAGTGTCTTCCTCTTTGATACTTCTTCTCTCTATCAATAAGAGGATATCCTTCATCAGATGACATATCGGCTTTTCAAGATGCACAGACTGTGCCAAGATTATGCTCTGATACCACTGTAATATTCCCAAATGTGAAAAGTAGGAATATAGTGAAAAAACATGGAAATAGTAGTGAAACAATTACATGAAAGAAAGAGGAAAATATGGAGACCTTTCATATGTTATAACAGTAGCAAAATATGCATAATAAATGGGCTATAAGATGTACAATAAGAAAGAACAAGCATCCAATGGACACAATCCCTCAAAAGAGGTGTTGCTACTATATATAAAGAGCTGGAAGTCTGCTACAACGCTATTTAAAAGCAACTGCTACAAAAAATTAATATAAAACAGATATAGGGCTGATATGTGCCTCAAAAGATAGATATACTACAGATCTGAGCACTATACAACCTCCTTTGAAGCACCCCTCAAGGGTTTTCAGAAAAACACCATGTATAAGATGGGGATCTAGGCCCTAGGGCTGAAGATCCACTGTAAAATATAGATCTGGAAAGTGTGGCTGATCTGATGTGATCAATAGAATAGCCTCCTCCAATATATCCTCTAAATGAAAGGAAGATCCCTTTCACTAGAAAACCCTTTCTCCAAATGGTGTGCCAAACCACCTTGCAACTCCTCCTACAGAAATAAAGTAGATCTGGAAGTAAACTGCATTGTAGGCATAAATAAATAGTTGACCTGATGCCAAGATCTAAAAATATGCACAAGGTCCTTCCTTACTGTCCTCCCAATGGAAAGGAAGCCTTCTCCACTGAAAATGAGCAATGAAGTGACCCAAAGATGGTCTCCACTCTTGCAACCTGCAAAACAACTCAACCCTCAACAAGATCTATGCTGTAAATGAAAGATGAAGCTTGGCCTTAAGCCTGATAGTGGACAATGTAGTACAAGACTCCTCCAAGAGCTTCTCAATGGAAGAGGTGGGATTCCCGATAAGGAATACCCAGTGCTAAACAACACTCAATCTTAGATAAACAGCAAGAGAAAGATATATGTCTAAACTGACCATATATTCAGAAAATTCAATTACCAATACATTATGAATATGGCTGCCATCCTCTTCCTTAAATAATATATGAGTTTGAAAACCCTAAGCCTCATCCAATAATATCACTACTTCCATGCAAAGCATCTCCATCTAAAACTGCACTATCTTTCATTGATGACCACTCCTCCATGACAGCGTTGTTGATTTGGTCAAAGTTGACCCAGTCAAGGTGTTCCAACCCCTTTTTACACCTAAGGGTGCTCAATTAAGCTGCCAAGATCTATCCTTTTCACATTGGCATTGATTTATTCATTATTAAGGAGAATTATGGACCTCCATTGTCCTCTTATTCATAAAAAAAAGCATCAAAACAAAATTTAATATTCCAACTAGCTCATGGCTAATTGGGAATATTACACAGACCTTGTTGCTGCATTGACATTATGGCTCAGGATGTAGAAAAGGTCGTTGTTTGACCACCTGTTGGAGATGACCTGGGGGTTTCCATGATTTGAATTACTGTCTGTTGCTTTGATTCACCTCCTTGATCGATATCCATGAGAATTATGGCCCTCTTACTATATTTCTGTTTGAATTCTTTACTAGAGGTATCAGTCACCAAAGGTGACTGATCCTCTCTTGGTCTCTTGCTTCCTATCTCTTTCTCTTACTATTTCTCCTTGTATTTTTTTTCTTCTGCACTCTTCCTTTCTTGTTGTGTTGGGGTTTGGATGCCTGCGGTGGAAATCACCTACTCTTCATCCTCTTGTAGGGTTTTGGTCACCCATTCTACTTGATTTTCATACTGCTCAATTGTAGGCTTGTGTGTGTGGACATAGGGTGTGGACCTGTTTTCCACTCTTTTCCTAGAGATAATCCCTGCAGGGTCATAAGACGAAGTGAAACTATGGCTGAAACCCATCCCTTTCAGTATCTTATCTACCCCCTCTCCTGCTACTCAACTTTTACAGATGAAAGGACCAATTTGTGCCTTGATTTTGAATTGGGACTTCTTCTTTGCAGAAACAAAGTGAAGCTCATATGCATGTATCATTTGCCTTGTATACTCCAGTGCAAAGATCCTAATGGAGAGGAACTTTGGAAATTCGTAGCGGGCTAGATCACACCCATAGACTCGGATCTCTATGTAATTTTGGTACAAGTACCAATCTGTTGTCTTTACTTGATCTATCAGTTACATAGTTTTCCTGATTTCTTCATGTATCCTTGTCTCTGCTACATTGCTGACTGTGCTAATGGCTGGGTCCACAAATAGATCCAGAAAATCCTTGTATGTATAATTCTTCTGATCCTTTAATAGCAGAGTGGTCCATAAGATGACAGATTGAGGCTCAAAATCTTCATTTACCTTGGTCATCTGAAATTGAAACCTACTAGAATGGAAGTAAACAAACATATGCACCAATACATTGGTGTATTTGAATACCTCCTCTATATTGGACTTTAAAAATTGGTCATGTATAGCATCAGCTAGGAATTTGGCATAGTTGAACATCACTAAGGGCTTGGAATTTGATGAAAGGATGGACAAAAGGCCTATGATGGCCTCATAAACCCACTGATCTATGTGATACCATAGAAAATATGATAAGACAATTATTATATGTTGGGATATGTTAGGGAAAATAGAAGAAGGATATGGAGGGTTATTTGTAGGCATTTGGGCATCAATGGCCATGAAAAGTTGCAAAGTTTTGGCTCTATTGGCAAAGTCAAGCTTTTGAGAAAATTCCCTAAGGGCTTCATAAGAGAAAGGAACTATTTGTTCAGGAGTGGGGGCCTGCATCATTTTCTGGATGGATTGAGCATTGACGGTGAATAGGATTTCTCCCGTTGGGGTGACTATGGTTCTATGATTTATGTCATAACAAGCTTGGAAATTTCTAATGAGTTCTTGGCAACTATGGGTTTTGGTAAAGATTTAAAAAGGTAATTGGGTCTCCCACTAGCCTCTATCATCAACTTATTCAAGGAATTTATCCTCGATCTAGTAGTAGACATCAAATAAATCGAAGTCTAACTTTGTCTCGTGGATTTTATAGTCTTTGTCTGCTAGGGCTATATGACCTAAGACTACCTGAGGGTAGACCATGGGGTTGAAGGGTTCCTGGTCCTTCTTAGGAGGCATGTTTTTCCTCTGCGGTTTATTTCTATGTGTGCAGTGAAGAATGGGATGAAAGAATAAGGGAGTGGAGAGGGGGAATTTCCATAGATCAGCTCTGGGAGGGGACTGGATAGAAAAAGGGAATGGTACTCAGAATTAAAACTTTTTAAGGAAACTGCAATCCGTGTTGCTGAGAGCTAATATTTCCTTTGAAAAATAGTGGTTGATCGTGATTTTTTTACAATTATCTTCAAATCCAATACCTACAACGCTTTAACAGAATAAGAAAATAAAACTTTGCTTCAGGCTGGAATTCAGGTTTTAAACTGTGATTGGGGGGACCCTTGAGTTGGCGTCGGTCCATTGGATAATGGCGTGGAAATTTATTGTGCAATGACTTTTTGGCGGGAATGAATGTGATTGGACGGAGGGGACAGGTATGTAGGGACATGGCAAGAAGGCACGGGGCAACTACTAGTCCAACGATCGGTAGGGGCGGTGGTTTGTTTTCCAGCGAAAATGCTTTCGTAGGGGGGTCCCAACGGTATATGGTATCAGATGTGGGGGTGTGTGAATGATTGTGGGAGTGCCATGTTGCAGCTTCAGCGGCATCGGATACCACCTGTTTCAGACCCCCACCCACATTGTTAAAGTTCGTAGGGTGATGGGGGGTCGAAAGGTAATGTGGGCCATCGAATGTGCAGTAGTGAGAGAAGATGATGGGGAGTTGCAGGTTAATTAACACAGATGGGATATGCGATATGATGGTGCGGTCGAAAAAAATGAATGGTGGGGATAGTGTAGAACTTAGGATAAAATGAAAATGCAAATTTTTTAGGGGGAAAGGATGAGGGAAAATTAATTTTGTCAGGACTTAAGATAAGAGTTATAACATAAATTCCCTAACTTTATAGGATCATCTTTCTCCAAACTTTAGAGTATAAATACTCTTTTCTTTTGATTTTTCTTCTTCCACAAAACTGCAATTTTTAAGTTGTGCCTCGTGGAATCATTTTCACATTTTCTTCCATTTATCTCCTTCCACAAATCTACCTACCTAAACTACAAGTCTACCATTTTTCCTTCTTTTGTAGGGTGCATTTGGACTTGCAGACCCTGAAACATTTTCCTCTGGAAACCTAACCCCTATCCCTTATTTCTCCTATTGGTTTAGATTCAGCTGTTGAACCAATTTCATTTGTACCTAATCTACTGAATGCCAAGGTTAAACAGTTTGGAAAATCTTCATTTTTTAACCTATCAACAAAAATTCAAAATTGTACAATCATGCTTAAAATATATGATTGAACAAAATTTTCTAAAGAGTAGTGGCATTTTGATTTGCAACACTTTTAGAGCTATTCATTTTTTTGTGGGGTTTCCTTTTCCTTTTTACACCCTCTTTTTCTTCATCTTTTTTCATTTTTTTTTCTATTTTTTTCATTTCTTTATCTATTCTTTGGAAATGCTTTGAATATTGAAATTTATATACAATATGAAAATTTGCAAGGAATAAATATTCAGCCACCTTGTGATACTGTAAATTACAGGACTCTAACAGAAGCTTTTTTAATTAATGAGGCCTCTATTTTCTTCATTTTCCATTATTTTCCTTCAATCTCCTCATCACATGAAACCTATGACCTTTCACCTTCCTTTTCTCCTAATTTAATTTATTTTCATAAATAAATGTGCCAAAAATAGTTTTTGTTTTTTCAAAGCCTTAGCCATTTCTTTTGCCAATTTCCCTTTAGCTATAAACACATCTAATGATTCCCACTAGGATATCATTTCCCAACATTAAGATTGAAATAAGTATACCTTAACCGTGGTCTTATTTTTTCCTTTATTAACTTATATTACATGAACTTTTAGCCTTGGTATGTTACAGAACCATCCCCCTTGGAAAATGCCATCCTCGGTGTTAAACCACACCTATACCTCAACAAAACCACTGAAAAGAAAACATACTTCACATGGAGCTTTATAACTTAGCTCGATGGAGTATTTACAATCAATAGCCTGCTCAAATAAAAAACCATCATGACAACATGACAATATAACAATCACTAGTACATTTGGTCAAAATTTTGATACTTTAGTTTCGACACTTTTGTCGTATTGTCAGAAATTTCCCTAAATTTTATCAATTTTTCAAATCCTGCCAACAACCGTCGCTATACCGACATTTAGGGACATCGTCGCTTTTGCGACGTTTATGAATGTCGTCGGAAATGTGACGTTCTAAACTATTCGTTGGTATTACGACATTTCTGGGACACAAAGTCGGAAATGCAACGTTTCTAAAATATGCATCGGTATTGTGACGCTTTGGAGAAAATGTCGGAAATGCGACGTTTTTCTCCAAAATGTCACAGTACCGATGCATATTTTAGAAACGTTGCATTTCCGATGTTTCTAAAATATGTGTCGGTAGCCAAACCTTACCATACATTTTGACATATGCCATCGGATTTGATAATATAAGTGTCATACCAATATATCCAAAGTTTAATTGGAATGTGCCTCCAATAAATCACATATTCAGACTTTGCAATAGCTAACACCACCATTGTAATGTTTTTCCACCGTATGGTATACTTTGGAATATGATTTGACACCATAATTAAACCTTGGAACTTTGGGTTAATATATATAATGTGTGGAATTATATAATAAGGTTTAGATTTTATATATATATATATATATATATATATATATATATATATATATATATATATATATATATATATATATATATATATATTTACCCATGTGAGGTTTGGAGAAAATATCGTTAATGCATTAATATTTCATTCAAACATTTTTGTATATGGTTTTAAATTATTTAATGTAAAAATATATACAAAAAATTATGTATCTAAAAATACTCCATATTGTTTAAACTATAATTCAAACACATACATGTAATTAGCTCATATTTTAATTTAAAATGCAAATTATATTAATATAATTTCACATTTAAATATATTTTTTCTCATTAATATATAAATATAAATTTATTTTTACATATAATGTTATAATATAGTTTCAAAATAAACATCACATTAATAATTTCACATTCAAATATATTTTTTAAATAGAGTTTTAACTTACTCTTTTTCTTTTTCTTTTCTTTTCTTTCTTTCTTTCTTTCTTTCTTTCTTTCTTTCTTTCTTTCTTTTTTTTTTTTTTTTTTTTTTTTTTTTTTTTTTTTTTTTTTTTTTTTTTTTTTTTTTTTTTTCTGAATTTAAGATAATCTATTAATAATACAAAAGTTTACATCTCATCCTAAGTCACCATAGAGTTTTCTCAGGTAATGGCAGTTTTACATAGCAGAGCTGGGTTCAAAAAAAACACCAGACTTGCGAGCAGAACATGAACGGATAAAAACTGAGAGATGCTGCCCACATAGGGGAAACCGACTCCGAAACAGGAACATAGTAGCAAACAAAACTAAGAAGTGTCACCCTCATAGGGAAAAGCGGCTGTTATACAAGTTAAAAATAAAAAATCACAAAAACATATAGCTTGTAGTCATGAAAATCAACAAAAAGTGCCCAGCCATGAGCTGGGGAAGAGAGAAACAGCAAGAGCTAACCATGTTCGTTGTCATGAGAGACAGGGGGTGGTTCCTCAACCACATGACAGCCATATGCACAAGGGTCATACTCCTCCATCTCTTTAGCTTCATTGCAACTAGTTCTGCCTCGCTTGGAGTCGTTGGGGTCTGGTCCAGGATCTTCACTGCAACTGGGAGCCTTGCGCTTCAGGTCAACACTTTGGGTAGTGCGTTGCTAGTCAGTAGCACCCACATCCAACCCAGTGTCAGTGTACTTAGCAGCAGAACCAGGGGGTTCCTCCATGAGTTCAATTGTTATGGTAGCAATGATGGTGGGCTGGGTTAGAGTGCCGGGGAGGCACAGATGGGTGGTGTGACAATTCTAGGTGGTTATGGTAATGGGAGGAACAGGGAGGTGGGGAGAACCCAAATTGGAAGGAGAAAGCCCGCGCCCGTGGCCTCTTCCACTTCTTTTCTCAGGATAGTGCCCAAAGATATAATCTGAGGAAGGGGATGATGAATTGGAGATGGAGGTGGAAGTGGAAGGCCGACGCGAGCTTGCCCACGGTTGCTGCCTCTTCGGCAGTGCATGCGTTGTCTGAGACGCGACATGATGCTATGAGTGGAGCAATGGTCATGAACAACAGTAAGGTGAATAGGAACCAAGGGAGCGGTAGAGTGCAAGGGTAAGTGAGCATACAGGGCAATGGAATCGTCGTTGGGTGGGTGGAACCTCCAATTACAGAACGATCTCTACGAGAAATGGAGACTCGGAGCCAAATTGAGACAACAGGCAATGGCACATCTCCTCCCACAGCTGGTTCGAGTGCTCGGCTCTGCCGCAGCAGTGGAGCAAGTTGAACGCAGAGGAGGCGGAGCAAGGATAAAGCTTTGAGAGCAAGACATGGTTGATAATAACACTATGTTACCTTGGCGCTTGCGCTGCATTAATGCAGTGTGAAGGCCGATGTCCTGCGATTTTAATGCTGAGCTCGCGCAAGTGGGGGTGGCGGTGTGGTTGAACCACGCACCAAACCCAAACCCACTCCATGTACCCTTACCTTGGATCACCCGCATCTGGGGAGTTTTAACTTACTTTTATATATAAATATAAAATAGAATAAAATTTTTGAAAAATAAATATCTAAAATTATTATAGAATTCACACTGCATTTCAAATATATTAACAATTATATTTTAAATATATATATTTTTATGTAGTTTTGAAATAATTTATTAGATTGGTGAATAAAATTAATTACATTAGAATTTTGTCTAATTTCTTTTTTGGTAAATTAATTTCATGAGGTTCACATGAAATCTCAAGTCAAATTTAAACCAGCTAAACAAAAACTCTAATAATTTCATGAAAATCATCTAAAAAATGATTGAAATATCAAACTTGACAGTAGACCAATATGGGTTAAGTTAGTTTTATGAGGATCATGTTGGAAGTTATGTTGTTAATTTTCAAAATCAAACTAGTCGTTATCCTAACGACTAGTTTAGCCAATTCTAAAAAAAATAAAAAATAAAAATAAAAAAGATAATATATATATATATATATATAATCACAATTAATTAAATAATTAATTAATTACTTAATTAAATAAAACTAGCCGTTATTATTCGATTTTAATTTTCAAAGTCAAACTAGTCGTTATCCTAACAACTAGTTTAGCCATAAAATATTCCAAGCTATTAGATCTAGATCTTGGTTAATAATATTTTATTATGCACCATTATCAAGGATAACTCAATATTTTGTTATAAATAAGATCAAGGTTTTCCCTTCATTATTTACCTTTGATTCTTTTATCATGGTCGAACTTTGATCACTTTTATTTTATTTTTTCTTATTGAGCTCCCATTGAGATCAGCACGTCTTGGGTTTTCTACACCATTGAGAAAGATAATTGCTAAATATAATTATTATTTTCTTTATAGGATAATTTGCATCAATGGAAGAAAACATTAGAGGTGGAAAAAAAATTCAAAAGGGTGAAAGGGGTGATGGTAGAGTTTATTGCCCTTGCAAAAAATGTTGTATGAGAAATAATGTTAGAGTTTTAATAGAAAAAACAACAATGCACTGTAGGAAATATGGGCACATTGATGGTGGATCGAATGACTATCATCCTGTGGTAATTAATTATCTATCTTCATTATCTATCCTCATTTTGATTATATCGTAAAATTTTATATTATTTTAATATTTTTTATATACGCGCTAATGTTTAATGATTGTTTTTAATTTTCATAAAGGCACAGTTGCCCCTCAACTTTTTGTAGATGATCAACCAACTTCCACAGCTAAATAGTAGTAGATTAGATGATGTTGCACCAGTACAAGAAAATACTGCAGCAAATATTAGTATTGGAAATGATGTTGTGCAAGGTGAAGAACATGAAGCGAATAATGAAGATAATTTTAATGATCCCATGGAGGTAGATCATGATGAAAATAATGAGACAGTTCACATTAATGATGGGACAAATCAAATGCTCCAAGACTTGTATGGTGAGTCAGATGATGATGGTGGAGATAGTGACGGTATTTATGATGTACCTCTCATTGAAACGTCAAGTGAACGACTTTTTGAACACTCAAATGCAACTCTTCTCTCTGCTACACTATTGCTGGTGAACTTAAAGGTTATGAATGTTGGGGCCCTTGTTTTGAAAAACCTGTTTTGAATATTTTGAATTTGGAATAACAGACAGATTTTGGGGTTGCGGAACAAGGGCACATGGCAGCCGCAACCAAGTCGCAACTACACCAAACAACGGAGCTGCCGATGTTGCGAGGGAACAGGCACATAGCTGAGGAAAGCAGATGCATGAGGATATACAGCAGAAGACAGAAAGAGGAACACACAGATAACAAGAGAGAACCTAGAAGTAGCTGAAGAAGAACAAAAAGAGGAACTAACAGTTGCGGAAGCGGGTGAATAAATAGCAGTCACCCGGCTGAAAGAAGGAGGATTACGACAGAAGGAATACATAGAAGCTCAAGGAGATCATGCATGATACCTCCATAGTTCCTAGGTTTCTCTATTCTCATTTCTGTTCTGCAAAGCATCTATACTCGACTTGTAAGCTCTCATTGCAGAAGCTATGTAACTGTGGGGTTGGTAGGAGAGATTAATATAATTGCAGGTTGCTATCTCATTATGTGATTCACATGCATGCATGACGATTGGGATGATTTAAATTTTTATTTGCTTAATATTTGTATGCTTTCTACATGTTCTTGTGTATATGATTCTGGCTATGCAATCGATACATTGTCAATCATGAGTTGCGGATCCATCCCTTGCTATTTATCTATTCCCCTTATGCATGTGGTTGCGGCACACCTCGGGTGAGACTCTCTGCTCCCTAGAGCAGCGTGATAATGCTGGTGTGGTCCTAGAATACAGCGGATTCCTTTGCTGGCCACAACTCTTGAACCTGGGTCTTGCCTGCGAGACCTGATTCCTCGCCAACAAATGGTTCCGTTGCCGGGACCTGCATGTTATGAGGGGAACTAGATCATGGTATCGAGGGTTTTTGAAGGGGAGATACGACGATGGTGGGATAATCATCTCGACCAATTTATTTCTCATCAAGCAGATTTGACCAAGCAAAAGGAGGCGGCGATCAAGGAACTTGTCCTTTTCTCAGATTCAGCCAGTGATACGTACGAAATCTTCTGGGGAAAATTCCCCAACGATATATACAATTGGTTGTGGAGGTTACATACGAAGGTGCCAAGAGATGGCTCATAGAAGATAAACCACAGGTGGATACACGGGGATCTGGTGGCTCTGCATCGGTTGAACACGGAGTTGACTCGCGCAGTGGATTTTTGGGTAGAAACCTCTTTGGACGGGTATACTGTGGATTTTGCTGCCGAGTGCTACCAATCCTTCTCGAAGGCTGAAGCTACCTTCCGCTCTAGGCTAAGAGGGAGGCTGCTCAAAGAGATTCCGCTGTGGATTAAGGCCCTGATGGTGAATGAAGGGTTGATGGAATTCCAAAAGGCGAGTATGGAAGCGTAAACCTTCGGTGATGGGGGAAGGGATGAAGGGACAGATGCTACGTAGAATGTGAAGTGGGGAGTGGGGAATGGATGTTTAGGCCGCACGGAAGTTGAGGGAGCGACATGCACATCGGCGGGCGCAGATCGCCGATAGGTGGCGAAAAAGGGTTATGCGGGATTTAAAATGATGGGAAGTTGAAAGGAAGAACCAGAAGGAGGCACCTCAGAGGATAGGAATTATGGATGCGGATACCCAGGAAAGAGAAGGGACCGCTGTGGGAGTACGGCGGGTGCATGGGAGCGCCGCTAAGCGAGAAAGGGAGACGGTGATTGATGAAGATGATGTAGGCATGTAGCCCGAAGAGAGTTCCGATGGCGACTGGTACGTCGCGATGCAGTAGTTTTTTCAAGAGCGGACGACATTCATTTCTCCAGGCAGCCCTGCTTCCAACACTCTGCATAGCAAGGATCCCTACCTTCCCCTATAATTTATCAACCTTTAAGTAATATTTTCGTTAAGTTACAAGCATTGAGTCAATTTCATAGTAGTTCTGTATCGTCAGTGACATCCGTTAACAACAATGTCACTAGTAGTGTTGCATTCCCGAGTGGAATAGTTACGCAACCAGGACCAGGCGGATTTATCCTTGTAAACTCTCTGCAAGTAAATATGACTGGGTCTTTCACCCGATATCCAGAGTTCCCTGGCCAGGGAAATGAAGATGTAGAGAAACACTAGTATCTGTGCGAAGCCATATGGTGGGCTTGGCAGACGCCAGACGCCGGGAAGTTAATAGAGTTTCAAACCACGCTCAGAGAGAGGGCTCTACGATGGTTCATCAAATGGTCTGATGCTCATCTGAATCTGGCCATAGACGATGTTAAGCGGGATTTTTTCTAGGAATTCAAGCTTCCCCAGACAGACAAGCAGGGCTTGTTCGAGCTCTAGGAAATTAAGCAGAAGGAAGGAGAGACCGCGTGGGAGTTGATGCGGCGATTCAAGGACGCGATCAGGAAACTCAGCTACCCAATTGATCCAAACCATCAGAGGGACTGGTTCATCAAGTCTCTGCTTCCCTTGATGCAAACCCCCCTCACTCAGCAGAAAATTGATAACCTGCAGGACGCTTTGGAGCAGGCCATGAAGATAGAAGCCATGGCGGGCTACCCTTAGGAATATTGGGGGGGGGGGGGCAGCCCCGCAGGATCCTTCTTTGGTAGGATTGCAACACCAAATCGCCAGCTTGACTGAAAAGCTCAAGGAGCTACAGCCGGTGAGAACAGCTAGGTCGAACGTTTGGTGCACTCATTGCCTGGTCGAGGGTCACGTCGCAACCGAGTGTCCCCGGTTGCATGGTGCAGGGGTGGGATCCTCAGTCGCGGAAATCCATGGGGGTCCACCTATGGGGGGTGGCATGGCGATGAACCCGCAGGGGATATACTAGCCGCATCAGCCATATGCGGGGTTCCCACCTCAACCGAACGCAACCGCCGCAGAATACTGCGAGATTTGCAGGACAATGGGACATCCACCTCGGATGTGCCAAATCCTATAGAAGTACTCCACAGTCCCAAACAATGTATATTGTGAGTTTTTTGTTTCCACGACTCATAACACTGAGCAGTGCAGGGCGCTCGACGCACTTGCAGATCAATTGGACCGTCCCTCCTACAGGGTGAACGAGGCCCCCAGGGGAAGAGGCGGCGACATGCGTGGAGGCCGCACAGGAGGACGCGGTTCGGTGAAATGTTACAACTGTGACCAGGAGGGTCACGTAGCTCAGGAATTTCCCCTTCCCCGATGGCCCTGGTGTTCCCAATGCCGTGTGAATTCCCATGCAACAGAGGACTGTCCAGAACTCATCAAGAAGTGGAAAGAACGGACAGGGCAGCGGGGCACGAATGTGGTAAACACCGAGCCCCGTGGGACTACGCCTCAGGATAGGCCGAGCATAGCTATTGTGAAGAGAGGAGGCAAGAAAATTGGGGAGGACGCTCGCGGACAGGAGCCGGCACGAGTGGTCAGGCCAGCCTCCCCAAACCAGTTAATCCGACCCGAGGCGCAGCGGAAGTATTTCCAGGAGGCGTCGGAGGCCTTTGCTCAGTTGAGAGAAGTGGGAGGCTTGGAGGGGCCCCTGATGACAGAGCCTGGGGCGCAGAGCGCCACAGGAAATCAGATTGAAGAATGGCTCTGGCTATTCCTCAAGATTGTTGACAACGCTGCGCTACGACAGCGGCTAAATCTTACGTTGGAAGGAGCGCTGTAGGGGAGTACAGAACTTGGGGAACCGGTGAACGCAACCCCCCAATCGGTGCAGCACGTCAAACGGAACAAGCGCCGCAAGGGAAAAGAGTTCCAGCTTAACACGCAGGTTGCGGGTTTCCAAATTAGAGACACCATGTTGGACCTAGGGTCCGACGTCAACATCCTGCCAAGAAAAACGTGGGAGGCTCTTGGAAAGCCATGGCTCACCTATTCACCCATCCAACTCAGGATGGTGAACCAGTACTGCATTCTGCCAATCGATCGACTTGAAGGCGTCGAGGTCGACATTGCGGGGGTGAAGACTTACACCGATTTTGAGGTTATTGATATTATGGGAGACAAGGATCCTTACCCTGCCTTGTTAGGCATCGATTGGGCTTTCGAGAATTACGCTATCATCGACCTCAAAAAGGAGCTGATGATGTTTGAAGATGGGGAGGTTCGGGTCACTTAGCCTCTTGACCCATATCAAGGCCCGAGGTATACCGAGACGGTGGATAACAGGGAGGATGCTCAGATGATGGACCACCTTTATCAGATGACTACAGGAAAGCGGGAATATTATATTAACCCGATCGCGACCGGATCTGTCAGTTGGCGGAGTGTCCAGAGCTCAGAGTTGGGCTCAGAACTCGCGTGGGAATATTGGCAGTAGGGGGGGTATGAGACTACCACGCGGAGATGTGCTGCCATTGCCCGAGTCCGGTGGGTTGGGCCAGAGATCTGAGGATATCCCACCCTGTCAAACATGCAAGCTATTAATACCTTTATTGCCAGAGTGGAAGACATGGTCCCAGAAGGAAGTTGGGTACCACTTTTGGACGTGGCGTTGCAATCCACATCGGCACAGTGGTGGAAAAATCATCGCAACTCTCTGTTGCGGTGGAATTGTGTGGCGGAAGCTTTGTGTGCACGCTTTAAAGACAACGAAGGACCTTGCAGCATGCATAAGTACCACGGGACCTCCGATCCCAAAGCCCACCTGAAGACCTGCGAGGAGCAGTGGCGCAGTATCGGGTACCCTCAGGAGCTGTGGGCTCATCGGTTTGTCCACTCTTTAGACACCATTCCCCATGCATGGTACCTAGAAGAAGAACAGAAAAGGGGGACCGGTTCCTGGCAGGAAGTTGCAAGCAAGTTTGTTCGGTGCTTTTCTTTTGAAGGAGAAACAGAGTTGGAGTCCCGGGCACTACAAGCTATCAAGAAGGTACTGTTTCTATGCGACCTAGAGCCCGATGGGGCCACGCTTGCATCATGGCCTGAGGCCAGGCGCGAACTGGCTTGCCAACGGATTGACGGCGACCCAGACAATGACAGTCTAGAGGACCTCAGGCACCTGTATTTTGAAGAGAAGGAAGGTGAGCAGAACATAAATGAAGAACCAACCACCGAAGGCATCCATTTAAAGCTGCTGAAGACCAAAACGATGAACATCGGTACGAAGGAGAAGCCTAAGTTGGCTACCGTGGGCGATTACTGGGACGAAGAGATGAAAAAGGAAATTTTCAGCCTCCTCCAAGAATACGAAGACTTGTTCCCCTCGTCGGTGGAAGATCTGAAGGGCATCAAGGGTGACCTCAGTGAACTACGCATTGTGCTAAAACTGGATGCCAGGCCCATAAAGCATCGACCCTATCGGCTGAACCCACGAGTCAAAGAAAAGGTCAAGATGGAGATTGACAAGATGCTGGCTGCAGGTCTCATCTTTCCAGTGGAAGAAGTAGAGTGGGTGAGTCCTATCGTTATTCAGAATAAGAAGGACAAGGCGGAGATACATGTCTGTGTCGATTACAGGAGCTTGAACAACGCCTACATCCACGATCGGGTTACCATCAGGTGCGCATTGCGGAATAGGATAAGGTGAAGACGACATTCACCACTGAATGGGGATCGTTTGCATACCACGTAATGCCATTTGGCTTGAAAAATGCTCCGGCCGTGTTTTCCCAGATTGTCATCGCTGCTTTCTGGGAGTACATCCACAAGTTCCTGGAAGTCTACATGGATGACTAGAATATCTACAGTTTATTAAAGAAACATGCCACCCTGTTGCGTATTATGTTTGATCGGTGCCACCAGTTGCAAATTTCCTTGAACTTAAAGAAATGTATTTTTTCCGTACCTTTCGGCACGTTGTTGGGACACGTGGTATGCAAGCAAGGGGTCTGCGTCGACCCCGCTAAGGTCGCAGTGATAGTCCACATGGAAGCCCCTGAAACGGTGAAGCAGTTGCGCGCACTACTTGGGCACACAGGATATTACAGGTGGTTTATCCGCAATTATGCAAAGATCACTGCCCCGTTAGAGAAGCTACTGCGGAAGTCCGAAGTCTTCCAGTGGACGGAGGAGTTTCAGCTGGCCCTTGACACTCTAAAGGAAAAGCTTGCGACGACACCTATTCTTGTTCACCCCGACTGGGATAAGCAGTTCCATGTGCATATCGATGCGTCCAGTATTGCACTTGGGGCTGTATTGGTGCAATCCGGGGAGATGATAGTTGACCACCCTTCTACTTCGCCAGTCGCAAGTTGTCTAATGTGGAGAAGAACCACACCATGATCGAACGAGAGGCACTGGCAATGGTTTATTCACTCCAGAAATTCTTCCACTATCTCCTGGGCGGCAAATTCAAGTTCTTCACGGACCACTCTGCCCTAAAATACTTGGTGAACAAGCCTATTTTGGAAGGACGGATCTGTCGCGGGCTTCTACTTTTCCAGGAATTCACGTTTGAAGTGATTTTCAAGCCTGGGAGGTTGAATGTAGGGCCCGATCATTTATCCAGGTTGGAGATAGGAGAGAATGATGGCTCGTTAGACGATCAGCTGCCAGACGCTGACCTCTTCCGAGTCGAGGCGGTCCCGGATTACTTGGCCAACATTGCCACTTATCTGACCACGGGGCAGTGCCCTCAGCACTACACCCCGCTCCATAAACGCCACTTGGTCATCCGCGCTGTCGAATACCAATTGATTGGTGGGCAGCTATACAAACTGGGCCTCGATGAGATTCTGCGCTGGTGCATACTTGACCACGAACGCGACGCTGTGATGTGGGAATGCCACAGCAGTGTTGCGGGAGGGCATGTTGGGGCCAAACCCACCGCGAGGAAGGTACTCCAAGTTGGCCTCTGGTGGCCGACTGTCCATGCAGACTGCAAGACATTTGTTAAGCGATGCGATGTTTGTCAGCGAACGGGGAGGCCTTCTCACAGAGACGAGCTCTCGTTACACCCAGTGCATGTGTTGCAGCCATTCGAGAAATGGGTCGTCGACTTTGTAGGTCCCATAGCCCCGATTGCTAGACACTCCAAGGCCCGATACATCATTACCGCAATCGATTACCTCACCTACTGGGCAGAGGCGGTGGCGGTATGAGACTGCACGGCGGATACAGCGACACGGTTTATCTTTGAGAATATCATCAGCAGGTTTGGATGCCCTCGAAGTTTAACCAGCGATCAAGGTACGCACTTCATTAATGACACGGTCAGGTCGCTGTTGGACACATTTCTGATTCAGCATCACAAAATCAGCTCGTACCATCCACAGGCCAATGGTACTATTGAAGCGTTTAATAAAATTCTGGAGAAAGGATTAACCAAGATCTCTAACGCCCAGCAGGATGACTGGGATGAACGGCTACCAGCTGCACTCTGGGCCTACCGGACTACGGTGAAGCGCTTGACCAATCAAACGCCCTTCCAGCTGGTGTATGGCCGAGAAGCGGTGATTCCCATCGAGTTCACGGTACCAAGTCTTTTAATTTCCACGTCTCTCTAGTTCTCGGAAGAAGAGTCGCTTCAGGAACGCCTCCATGAACTACGGGAACTGGATGAGGCCCGGTTTCTGGCCGAATTTCACCAGAACGTACAGAAGGATAGGAAAAAAGTGTGGCATGACTGCCACATCAAGAACAAAACATTCCAGGTTGGCGGTAAGGTCCTCCTCTATGATAACCGATTTCAGAAGTTTCCAGGAAAGCTTCAGATGCATTGGATGGGACCTTACTTCGTCATTGAAATTCGAGATTCAGGAGCTGTTCGGTTGGCTCAACTGGACGGTACTGTTTTACCTAGGTGGGTGAATGGCACACGCCTGAAACCCTACCAGGAGTAAGTACCTCTCCTTTTCCATCAATAACTCTCGCACCCGAGAGCACCCGTAGACTAGCATAGTTGAATAACTCTCCCGCAACCGGGATGAGCCTAGGTAGTCTTTTCTTTTCTACATAATTTGTCAATAACCACTCTATTGCGGGGACCACACCGCAACCGACTGTGGTCGGGGAGGGGCGTGTCCGACGTGTCATCCCTGTAGGATCCATAAACATGTTAGTGTCATTCCAGGTCATTTCAGTCAGTACTTGTGTCAGTTTGTAGGATTGTCTAGATTGGAATCATAAATTACCATAATTGGAAGTAACCTTTCCATAATCATTTTTCCATCATCCGCAGTTACCTCAGCCATCGCGTCCGCCCATTTCCCCATGCCACCGTTAGCAACTTTCAAAATATCCATTGGCACGCGATTGATCGCATGATTATCGCAGAAAATAATGCCAGCAGGAATTAACTCGTTAGGGGGTCTCATCAACTCCACTCGTGCCAGGTGCTGACATAACTTGCATGGGAACCAAAAGCATGAGAATTCTGGACCAGTTTGAATTAGCAATTACGGCAGCACCAGCGCAGTTGGAGTCTCAGGACGCATAGCACTAAGAGAGAAGATCAAGGAAAATTCTATAGGTCTATCAGCGCCGGGCCAACATGCCGAAGGCCGCCCCAGTCGTCACTGAACTAGAGCTCGACAGTAGGATTCACAAGATCGAGTCCCTTGTCGGGAGATATGATAATGCAGCCTTGTTTGATTCCAACCTTTCAGACGCTACCGAATTCCCGGCCCTCCATTGGCAGGGGTACAGGGAGCACTATTACACCCCAGCCGGCAACCCCGCAAGCCGAATGTTACCAGAGTTCAGGGGCCTTTAGCAATCGTCCTTGATCAACATAAGAAATCTTCCGGTCTTTGGAACCACTAGACCGGCTCTGCAGTGCACGCGCTTCCTCCTTAGCCGTATTCAGAATGGGTCCTTGTGGCTGAACAAAGAAATCCCCATTCATGCTGAGGATATTCATCTCCTCACAGGGCTTTCGTAGAATGGCGCTGACATCTCGACTGCCTACCATAACTCCTCCAAGCGTGCACGAAAGTCAGGAGATGCGGACCTCTATGTCAGATATGGCACCCGCCGAGGGGGGGAAAGGATCCAAGATCGACCTCATTAACAAGCCCAAGATTAGATTCACCTGTTACCTCATTGCCAGCAAGACAATGAGGCACTACACTAAGGGCGAATGCACTCTGGATACCATCTCCATTACGGAGCACTGTGTCCAGGGCACCCGGTTGAATTGGTGTTATTTCTTGTTAAACAAACTGTTCGATGTGTGCGAAGAGAACTATAAGCGTGCTACTAGTTTTATTTATGGCTATTTGATCATTTCTTTTGCCATGTGGAAATGGCACACTCCACTCATCTGGCTCCCAGCAGAGATTCCTGAGGGCCAACCCCTCGCGATGAAGTTCACTCCGTGGAAGGTGTCGGCCGACCCCAGCACTAAACAGGTGAATGCAGAGGCATTTTGGTCCTGGTACGGGCTAATGATAGACGTGGTGGCCAACCAGCAACGGGTGCCCAGGAACCTGTTGGATGAATATAGCGAGCAAGTGTGGTTCAGGGTAAGTCACAAGCATACTTACCTCCGTCCCACTTGCGTGTCGGAGGACACATTCCGCATGACGCCATTGAAGTTCCAGCTGGAGGATGCCACCTTCCACCGCGAAGTCTGTTCATGGCCAGGAGTCACGAAGCACATCCGTGACGGGATCCCCAGGTACAACTTCAAGCAGATGTTTCCATCGCACCAGCCTGCCGAGACGGATGCGGCAGCAGCGCCACAGGAACTCCCCAAACCGCTCGTCCCCATCGTCCAGCACTTCAACACTCAGGTACGAAATTTCAATGTGGTGGCCCAAGTTATTTCTAGCGGTGCTGCTCTGTTTCCTTTATTTTCCGAGTTTCAGCTCACTCGCTCCACTTCGCACCCCCGTACCACTCCGCTCACCTCCCCCATCCCCACTATCTTTTTTACCTATGCTAGTCCAATCACGACCCCGATGGGGGAGAAAAGCAAGCCTACGAATCAACCAGACGCCCCTCAAGCTAAGAGGGCTCGCACCGCTGAGGCAAATCTGATGGTGGACCTCACTGCTGATGATCCACCATCGCCCCCAAGCACAGGGGTGCTGATTCAAGAAGAACCCCTTATTGACCCATCTGAATTCATCAATATTCACTTACCACATCCCTCCACCACACCGTCCACTGCTCCATCTATCGTTCCTCTGCCTGCCACTTCATCTGCCCCGTCTAATTCATCGGCTACTCTGTCAGACCCCATCATTTGGGAAATTCTGGGTGGGGACCGCAGGACTGAGGTCGACTCTAGTACTGTCGTAGTCATACCCTAGGTCGACCCAGCGGTCAATCCCCACCTTTCTCTTACTAATATATTTACACAGCAGACACACATCGTGACCAAATCTTCAGAGGCTCACCCTGAGCCAACGGTCCCTCCACAACCGAGCCACATTGATCAGCAAGAACGGCTGGTTCTAAATATGGCTAACTCTGCAAACCTAGATACCACGCCACCATCCCCTCACAAGCATTCGAATCGATCAGTTGCCAGTGGGCAACCCTTGCAGGAAAGAATGCCGGAGCAGGGCGCTTCCGGGACCGCCAACTTAGAGACCTGGGGTATAGCTCAACTGTACTTATTTATTCAAAGGGTGGCCCTGCAAGCTGAAAAGCTTCATTCAGAGCTGCAACAGCGGTGTGAGGAGCAGCACCAACAGATTATGGCGCTTACTGAACAACGCGACCAACTTACAACAGTGCAGGGATACCTGCAAGATCAGATAGCCATGGTCACTCTGGAGTTTTCAGACCTATGGCCCTCTGTAAAGGCTCATTATGCCCCATTGCCTGCCGATATTGCGGAGAGCAGTGTCGTCGTCCAGGCTTACCACATCCAGTTTGCACTCACTGGTCTACACAGGGAGAATCAGGAGCTTCAAGCAGTGTTGGCTTCACGGCCAGAGCTACCTGACCCTGAGATTGTATATTCCACACAGGTTGTAGCTAAGCAGGATCAGACCGCTCAAATGCAGGCCACCCTTAACTCTACAGTGCATGAGGCTTACAACCTCCTGAAAAGTCTACAGGAGTGCTCACTAACCCTTACAGTCAAAACACAGCCCATTTCCGTGCAGCTGCAACAAATTTCAAGGGAAATTTAGCAGACCGCAGACCCCGAGCAGTTGGATCACTTATATGCCCAGGCGGACAAGCTCGAGGCCCAGATTCAGCAAACCGAGGCCAACTCAGCGATGGCCAAGAAGGTAATTCGGGAACTTCGTCCACCCATTCAATCCAGTGCCAAATCAATACAACAGCTAGCTGCCGAGGCCGCGATCCAGCTTAACACGATGTTTAGGGCTACCCTGGCGCACATAGAGGAGGCCGCTGCCACCAGGATCGCTGAAGAAATGGATTCACTAATGCAGGGGTGGCAGCAAGCTGTGTCGGCCTTCACTAAGCTTAGAGCTACATCGTTTCGCCGAGTCCCGGAGTTGGGGCCCTTGTTTGAGCAACCGCCTGGAGGTGCACAACGAGAACAGGAACAAGTTGAAGGTGCACAATAGGAATGAGCGCAAGATGAAGGCACAAAGGGCGAACAAGGCACGGGATCAAGCAGGGAAATGGAGGTAGAGATGGTCATTTGTGATTGACTCGGGGACTAGTCAAGAAAATGTGGTCGGGGCCTGTTGGGGCCTTTGTTTTGAAAAACCTGTTTTGAATATTTTGAATTTGGAATAACGGACAGATTTTGGGGTTTCGGAACGAGGGCACATGGCAGCCACAACCAAGTTGCAACTACACCAAATAGTGGAGCTACCGATGTTGTGAGAGAACAGGCACATAGCTGAGGAAAGCAGATGCATGAGGATATACAGCAGAAGACAGAAAGCGAAACACACAGATAACAAGAGAGAACCTGGAAGTAGCTGAAGAAGAACAAAAAGAGGAACTAACAATTGCGGAGGCGGGTGAATAAATAGTAGTCACCCAGCTGAAAGAAGGAGGATTACGACAGAAGGAATACAGGGCGGCTAAAGGAGATCATGCATGATACCTCCATAGTTCCTAGGTTTCTCTATTCTCATTTCTGTTCTGCAAAGCATATATACTCGACTTGTAAGCTCTCATTGCAGAAGCTACGTAACTGTGGGGTTGGCAGGAGAGATTAATATAATTGCAGGTTGTTGTCTCATTATGTGATTCACATGCATGCATGACGATTGGGATGATTTTTCCACCACCATGCCGATGTGGATTGCAACGCCACGTCCAAAAGTGGTACCCGACTTCCTTCTGGGACCATGTCTTCCACTCTGGAAATAAAGGTATTGATAGCTTGCATGTTTGACAGGGTGGGATATCCTCGGATCTCTGCCCCAACCCACCGGACTCGGGCAATGGCAGCACATCTCCGCGCGGTAGTCTAACAAATGTATAACACAGATCCTAAGGTATGCATTATGTATATATGATCACATATATGTAAATGTTGATTATTTTCCCTTTTTTAGTTCTAATAAATGTGTAAAATAATAATTCAATACTTATATATATATATATATATATATATATATATATATATATATATATATATATATATATATGATTTATAATATTTACATTAACTTGTTTTTGTTTATGTTGTAGATTGTTGGGTGAATATTTGTTACCATTTCCAAATACTTTACCTCGAACATATCGAGATCTACGTGCTATTATGAAAGACTTTGGAATGGAATATAACACTATAGATACATGTCCTAAAGATGATATTATATATTACGGAGAACATGCGTCGAAAACAGAATGTCCGAAATGTGGTACCAGTAGATATTGAACAGATCAACTAACAAAAAAGGTGCCTCAAAAGGTTCTTTGTCATATTCCCATAATTCCACATTTGCGGCGAATGTTCATATGTAAGAGAATAACACAGTTTATGGATTACCATTCAAAGAATAGAAGTGGAGATGGTGTTCTTCGAATGCCTGTAGATGGTTCTGCATTTAGGGAAATTGAGGAAAAATATGTAGATTTTAAAAATGAACCTCGTAATGTTAGGCTTTCATTGACAGCTGATGGTGTTAATCCATTCGGAGCACTTAGATCTACTTACTCAGTGTGGCCTATTTTCGTTATCAACAATAACATTCCTCCTTGGATGTCAATAAAGAGGGAGCACATAATGTTGACTATGATTATTCTAGGTATTTGATACATTATTTTTTCGAATGTAACATTTTAATTTCTCTTGTTGTTTGCATAATATAGTTTATTTATTTACTTACTTATATATACATATATCATGGTAGTAATTATTATGTACCGTAATTTTGAACAATTAGGTAAGTACCAAGTCAAAGATATGAATGTATATATTGAGCCTCTTATCGATGAGCTAGTAAATTTATGGCATGGCATCACTATGTATGACATCACTAAAATAATCAAGCAGAAGAGATTTCAATGTCGTGGAATGCTTGTATGGACAATTCATGATGCCCCAGGACTAACACATGTTTGTGGTATGTAATATTTCATTGCACTTTAATATAATACATAATTATCTAAATTATATATACCATATTGTATGTTTTAAAAATGATCTCATAGTATAATTGTTATTGATCCATCTATTGCAGGTCTTCAAACAAAGGGTAGATTTGCATTTCCATTTTGTGGCCCTAAGATGAAGTATCATCATTCACCATACTTAGGAAAGACAATGTTTGATGAGTTTAGGCACTTCCTCTCTAGGAACCATAAGTATCGTACTACTGAAAAACATCTTTTCAACGATAAAGAAGAAACTGGATTAAAACCACGAAGAATGACACCTCGGTTGTGGAAGTTGGAATATAACAGAATTAATAATCGTCAAGCAACTGGTACATAATTTGTCTATATATATATATATATATATATATATTGTTTGTGTAATGTTTGGAATTTTTGTTTTAACTAATGAGCTTATTTTATTGTATTTTATAATTATTTTTCTGATTTATTTTATTCTTTGATATCAAGGTCGTCGTCGCAGTGAAGGTACTAATATTGCACTTCCACCTGGAATGAAATGTTGTCCTTCTCAATTCGCGAGGTTGCCCTACTATGAGGACCTAAAAATAGCTCATTTGTTTGATATAATGCATATCGGGAAGAATGTGACAGAAATGTTATGGCGAATCCTAGATAGTGCACATGATAGAGATAAAATTGAGAAAATTTGTGCTGACATTGAGAAATTGAATCATGCAATGAAAAGTGTGATCGACAGATCAAATAACAATGGAGGTCAAAATTATAATAATATTCCATGGTTATTAACATAACAACAAAGAAATGATGTAAAAGGGGTCGTTAGAAGAATTAAATTTCCAACAGGTTTTTCTTCAAACATAAATAATATCTTAACGAATAAAGGTGACTTCAGTGGGGTGAAAACACATGATTGGTATACCTTTGTTAAGGTAATTTTTTTTGTATATGGTTTTGTATGTTATTGCTTGAATACAACTTTTAAATTTTTCTTTTTTCTATTTAATTTGAAAACCAATAATGATTCATTTTTTATTGTTATAGTATGTTCTACCTGTATCTCTCCCAAACGACTTCGACAACAATGTCAAACAAGTTATATATGGTCTTAGTAAATACATGAGGTAAGTAGTTTTGATTTATACGCAAAATCTCGCTACAATTTCTTTTTGTACTTAATGGCATGATGTGTTAATTTAATTGTAATTAAATATATATTATGTTTCATTGAAATAACCTTGCGTAATGATTTTCAGATGGTTGTCATTGAAAGAAATCCATCAAGATGAAATAAATTATTGGAAGAGAGAAATTCCTCGGCTAATGTGTGAAATGAAAAAGTATCTACCTCCAACATTTTTCAATGCACAAGAACACTACTTGATACACCAATTTGAGGAGATTGAAATGTGTGGACCAGTACACACAAGGTCAATGTGGATGGTGGAGAGGCACCTGAAATCCTTGAAGGCTTTGGTTAGACAAAGAGCATGACCTGAGGGTTCTATGGTGGAGGGATATGTGGTATATGAATCCATGGTGTATATTAGTCATTATCTTCCTATATTAGCTGCACCAGCTATGAATGCGGTGGATTGCATTTGGGATGTGAACTCCATCAAAAAATTTGAAGTGGAGCACCTGTTGGGAAAAGGTAGAATGAAGAAAGTGAGAGGTAAAAGATTTATTATGTATAATACATATAATGTTTCATTTTTTTGCATCATGTATATGATCATATTCATTTAGGTCTTATTATTTCATCATTTATTAATTAATATAATTTACCATGGTTATAAGTTATATTTAATATTGGTGAATTATTGTTTTTTTATTCAAGTGCTCAAGATTATCAGGCACTACTTTTATGCATTGCAAAGGCTCTTGTGTGGATGAGTGAATGGATTGAAACATGTAAAGCACGTAACGACGATAAGTTATCATGGCAACTACTGTCTAAATTGGTTAGAGAAGCGTATCGTAGTGGAGATGGAGATGTTACGGACAGGGAAAATGATTTAGCATATGGTTTGAAAGATAGAAAGGTAAGAAATTAATTCACCTATTTTATTCATTAATTATTTTATATTATATTTATAATGTGACAAAAAGTTTGATTTTTCATATAATTTTCAAGCTGTGTAGATTATATGATTAATTATTAATTGAGAATGCATCTTTTTCATGTTTGGCATATTGTAGTTGAAACACCACAAGGCTATGTGGTGAAATGGTCGTAAATTTCACATTAAACAGTTGGATGATAATAGGAAAACTTCTTATAGTGAGATAACTGCAGTATTCCAGGTCACTAATGTTTCCTCCAGGAGTGACAGACATCCTCGAGAATCTAAAAATAGATATTATGGGTTTTTAGATGATATAGTTGAGTGTGACTTTAATTCCTTAAAAATAGTTTTGTTCGACGTCCAATGGTATAGGCTACGAATGAATGTACGTGATGATGATAGAACTTTTATTCAACATGAAAATGGATTTCCAATGGTTAAAACATCACAGTTTGAAGCAGGAAAACATCACTATGTTTTTCCAAGCCAATGCGAACAAGTCTTTTACTCAGAGGTTCCAGGTGAGTATGGATGGTCATTTGCTATTAGATATGATCCAAGAGAAAGGCCAGTAGAGTATACTGTAGAGGAATAAGATGATATTGATCAAGAAGAAGATGATGCAGTGGTAGATGAGTAGGAAGATGCATTGAAAGACAAAGAAGATATATTAGAAGATGAACCGGGCATAGGAGACGAGGCAACAATTATTGATGATGATGTCGATGAGGATATTATTGAAAATGACATAATTGATGATGATGATGACATGGTTGATCATTTCAAAACCGTTTCTAAATCAGATGTTGGTATAGATGTCGATCAGTTGGATGAAGATCAAGAAGATACAGAAGAAGAATATTGATACAAATGTTATGTTCGAGTATGAGCTGGTATGTTATAAATTTCTATTTTAATATGTAGGAATTATTGTCTTTAAATAATTGACTAATTATGTGGGTTTATTGCATGTTGTTTATTATTTCAAACCAATAAATAATGGCCTTACTATTGTACAGGCTAAACTGAAATTATGTATTTATACAAACACATATTGAAAATTTTGTTTACAACCTTAATTAATTTTTGGATTGTTCGTATTCTATTTCATAGATTGGGTATTGGGAAAATGAGAGTGATGTGAGGGGGATGGGAGGGGCCATATGAGCTTCCACCTTCACTTGCATTATCGTAAATGTCATCATTGTTGTCTGATTATTGCAACTCCAAAATTGTTGAAATTGTTAGAAAACATTACAAGATCAATTCTTTTAGGAATTTTCCAACGAGGCCATAATAATTTTGTCTGAATGACCATTTTCTTGCAGCTATGTCATTTTTTTTTAGGGAACCCACCCAAACGTGTCTGGATCAGGTCGTTTTGTTTGAGGGCGCCCACCCAAACCCGTTCGTGTCGGGTCGTTTCGTTTGAGGGCAGCCATATCAACTCTGCTAAGTTATGACCGCATGGGTGCCTTGTGCACGTTCATGCAGCCCGTTTTATATTTCGTTTGAGGGTGCCCACCCAAACCCGTTCGGGTTGGGTCGTTTTGGTTGAGGGCGCCTGCCCAAACGCGTTCGATTCGGGTCATTTCGGTTGATCAGGGCGTGCGCCCAAATGCGTTTGGGTCGGCTCGTTTCAGTTGAGGGTGGCCCTATCAAATTTGCTAAGTTGTGACCGCATTGGTGTCTTGTGCATGTTCATGCAACCCATTTTCCATTTGCTTCCATGTGCCTTCGTTCAGTCGGGCATGTTGTGTGATCAGCATGCTTGCCCAAACGTGTTCAGGTTGGGTCGGGTCGTTTCGTTTGAGGGCAGCCGTATCAAATTTGCTAAGTTGTGACCGCACGAGTGCCTTTTACACGTTCATGTGGCCCGTTTGTTGTTTACTCACTTGTGCCTTCGTTTGGTCAGGCACACCATGTCATTTCATTTGAGGGTGCCCGCCCAAACCCGTTCGGGTCAGGTCGTTTCGTTTGAGGGTGGCCATATCAAATTTGCTAAGTTGTGACCACATGGGTGCCTTGTGAATGTTAGTGTAGCCCGTTTGTCATTTAATTTGAGGGTTCCACCCAAACCCGTTCAGTTACGGTTGAGGGCGTCTGCCCAAACACGTTCAGGTCAAGTCGTTTCAGTTGAGGGCGCTCGCCCAAACGCATTTGGGTCGGGTCGTTTCAGTTGAGGGTGGGCGTATAAAATTTGCTAAGTTGTGACCGCATTGGTGCCTTGTGCAAATTCGTGCAGCCTGTTTTTCATTTTCTTTCTTGTGCCTTTGTTCGGTCGGGCACGCCGTGTGATCAGGGCACCTGCCCAAACACGTTCGGGTCGGGTCGGGTCGTTTCGTTTGAGGGCGGCCGTATCAAATTTGCTAAGTTGTGACCACACAAGTGCCTTGTGCATGTTTGTGCAACCCATTTTTCATTTTTTCTCTTGTGCCTTTGATGTTCGGTCGGGTGCACCGTGTCATTTCGTTTGAGGGTGCCCGCCCAAACTCGTTTGGGTCACGTTGTTTCGTTTGATGGCGGCCATATCAAATTTGCTAAGTTGTGACCGCATGGGCACCTTGTGCATGTTTGTGCAGCCTAATTTCCATTTTGTTTGAGGGCACCCGCCCAAACCCATTCAGGCCAGGTCATTTCGGTTGAGGGCACCTGCCCAAACGCGTTCGGGTCAGGTCGTTTCGGTTGAGGGCGCTCGCCCAAACGCTTTTTGGTCAGGGCATTTCGATTGAGGGTGGTCGTATCAAATTTGCTAAGTTGTGACCACATTGGTGCCTTGTGCATGTTCGTGCAGCCCATTTTTCATTTTCTCTCTTGTGCCTTCATTCAGTCGAGTGCGCCGTGTGACCAGGGCGCCTGCCCAAACGCGTTCGGGTCGGGTCGGGTCATTTCGTTTGAGGGCGGCCATTTCAAATTTGCTAAGTTGTGACTACATGAGTGGCTTGTGCACGTTCTTGTGGCCTGTTTGTCATTTTCTTGCTTGTGCCTTCGTTCAGTCAGGCACACCGTGTTGTTTCATTTGAGGGCGCCCTCCCAAACCCGTTCGAGTAGGGTCGTTTTCTTTGAGGGCAGTCATATCAAATTTGCTAAGTTGTGACTGTTAGGTCTCTGTAACAAGCAAGATTGGTAAAGTCCGATCACAGAGTTAACATCATTTCAACCAACTTTGGGATTCTAGGATCTAGCCCTCCTGAATCTGGAGAGGGATCTCTCCAATATGTACAAAGATGGATATTGTATTTGAAATTTAGGGTGATGGTATTAGGCTAGTTATGAAGACCAAGGGTTTTGTTTGGTTTTCTCAGATGGTTGAACATAGTTGCTGTCTGAGACGGAAAGATCTATATGCAAATAGGTTCAAAGGTGAGAAGTTGCAAGTGAACAAAATAAACTTTGATTTTAAAGAAAGGTGATGGCAAGTTTTCGATCCATTGGGCTATGGAGTCATAAGAGAATTTAATTGAAACAACCAGGTTCAAGAGTAATCTATGGGGCAAGTCATCTAGGCCTAAGGATCTCTTTGAAGTTTGATTTATGGAATGAGGTGATACAAAAAGAAAGGGAATTTGACAGATGCAGAACAAAGAGCAGCCCAGGATCTGGTAAGTACTTTGAAACTAGCCAGCCTTTGACCAGGCACTTAAGAAAGACATAGAAGCAAACTAGGATCTGGTAAGTACTTTGAAACTATCCATCCTTTGATACACTTCTAATAGAACACAGATTAAAAACAGAGGGAAACTTGAAGGCAACCTTTGGAGCAGAGACTAGCGGGCAGGGCTCACCTTTCTCCTCATCTTAGTTCTCCTTTACTCAGTTACTTCCAAGACAATCCCCAAGATAACACAGAATGGCCCAAGATCTGATAAGTACTTTGAAACTAGTCAGCTTTTGACACATCCTAAGGGAAACAGACAAATAGTTGAGCAAACAAGAAAGGGACTCGGGGCTAACCTTTGATTTCCTCAATTCATTCCTTACACAACATATATGAAAGTAACATTTAAAAATAACATTCAGCAGTGACGAAAAGATGAGGGAACGCCAACATCTCTGTGCTTAGACTGAATTAAATCATTTCTAAATAACACAATTAGAAGAAAACATTGGGATAAATATTTTTCAGCCAGAGAAGGTCACTGATATACAGCAAACTCTAACACTGTTTAAACTGTTCTTTACAGTGGAAAATGAAATAAATTGAAAACAGAAATAAAATGACAAGTTACAGTGAGAATAACATCACCATCAGCATAGACCAGGATCCCATAAATCAGCTTGTATTGATTGCTTCAAACCGGTTACAATCTTCAAATCCAATGTTTTAATTCACCTCTCTTCACAACCTAATCTATCTGTTACAAGCAGAGCTCCAAGGGCCCATGAAACCACTATTTACAGTCAAGAGTTTTCCACTTAGAAACAGCTACAGCGCTTCAGCAATTACATTGACAACCAACTAATCCAACCCCTCACTCATCTTCTTCTGGAGTATTTATAGAAGGATGAGGAGGTGAGATCTGATAAAAAGATCTCAAACACAATCAATGCAGAATTAATGTCTTCCTGACCCCGTGAGGTTCGATGAAGAAATTCCACAGGTGTTACATTGCATTAATGCGTTTATACTTAAGAAGTAAGCTCGAGGAGAGCTTTGTTGACCTTTGAGGCTCTGCATACTATTAGGGCTATTCTGCAAATATTCTGGAATAAAATCTGGTGCAGAAATAACTTCTTGGTTGTTCCGAGGCATAGTATCTGATCTTGTTCAATAAATTCGGCCTCTGACTGATCGTTCTGAGGCAATAGGTGGCACTGTGGTGGTTGAGGAATCAATTCGCCTCAAAGTATGGTGGTGGAGGCGATCTGTCTGATGAACACTTTTAGGTTTTGCTTTCATCCGTGTTCTGAGCCGGGATTAGGCTTTTGATAACCGTCTTAGCCGTAATCCCCGCCAATTTATTCACAAAACTTCTGCCCTGGTTCATTCTGTCTTCAAAACCTGATACTCTTTCTCTGCTCTGATGTCGATGGCATTCTTCAAGCTTTACAGGGGTGTGTGGCAACCAAAGCTCATGAAACTTTGTAGATATCATTGTTCTTCTTCGTATGATCGATTCTCTGGATAAATCGGAAGGACTGGAGTCGTCACCCTCATCCTTTAGATTTCATAAAATACGAAGAAAAAACCTTAAAAACCTGCAAAATACAAGAAAATGAGGAAATCCTGCGTTATATGGATAGACTGCATCGGAAGTCGTGCGGGAAAATGGAGAGATCGGGACCGTTGATCGTATCGCGATCAACGGTTGGGAGCAAATTGAACAGTCAACGGGGAAAAGGTGGACTGTACAACGAAATGAGGAAAATAAATGAGAGCCGTCGATCTGCGGAGATCGACGGTGGGGATCGGCTCTTGAATGCGCCGGGGAAGACTTAACGGGCGGGCGAGTTCGTTAAAGGGTGAGCGGAAACGGCGATCAGGGACTGTCGGATGGGAGGGCCCAGATCCGACGGTGGGGATGAATCCCGCTGCGGGGCCATAGGACGAGGCTTAACGCGCGGGAGATGGGCATGGCACGGCGGTTTTCGGGGTGAGGTGGAGAACACGTGTCGGCCAGCGGGTAGAATCGCTGGCCGACGGGAGAAAACCGTTTAACGCGGAAAGCGGTGCGGGCACAAAACCGGTGGAAATGGAAAACAGCGTGGCGAAAGGGGGGGGTCCACCAGATGAGGGGTACACTCCGCACCGTTGATTCGTGGGACAGATCGACGGCGGAGTTTTAATATGATTTTCTTTGGTGGAAAAATAAAATAAACCCGATTTTGCATTTTACAAAGGTTTTCAATGTTTTCGGGTGATAAATTATTTCTGAGGGTTAAGCGCCTGGCGGTCTTAGCACACGGTTCTGGCGGGGGGACACATGGATGGAAAGAAAGCAGGGGCTTAGCCTGAGGGGCTAAAGCCTAACGCATAGAAACGCATGTTTTTCTATGGTTTTTTGAATGATTTTTGCAAGAGGAGAAAGGTTCCGATAGGTTAAAAAGTGGGTTTTAACCTTAGGAAATGAGATTAATGGAGGAATAAGGAATATAAAAGGGTTTGTTGGGGTTTTTATGGATGAAAGGAGACTTGAAGAAATGAGGAAAAGATGGAAGAAGGGGAGAGAAAAAGGAGGAGGATGCAGCAATATTCAATTAGGATTTTCATGGAATCATCAGAGGCAGAGAGGAGGAAAGGTATGTAGAACCAAATCAGTAGTTTAGACTCTTACCAACAGACTTCAAGTACCAACAAGTTTCAGGATTGAATTTGTTTCTTGAAGGCTGCAAAGAATATTTAGCCACCAACTCCATGGAGAATTCTGAAAATATAGGTGGCTAACAAAGGCTCCACTTGGGGATGGTGCCTTCTTGAAGGTATCAAGAATTCAGACTTGATTTCTCTGGGATGTTGACTGGTGTCTGACCCATCACATGCTCTCGCTTTCCTTTTGGACAAAAATCATGTCAGTTATGAAAGAGAGATGAATCTCGTCAATACATCTTCTACCTACCCCAATCCTACTGATCTAGCATTTTTTCTTCATCAGAGTGCACTTGGATTGGCAAACTCTTAACACAACATTTTATTCTTTTTTGAAAGCAGTAAAACTAATCTACTTCTACCCCTTATTTCTCCCTGAACTCAGATTAAACAGTTGAGCTCAGATGTTTCTCTACCTATCCTACTGTTTGTTGGGATTAAACAGTCCAACAAACTTTTATTCTCTAAATTCTACAACAGAAATTTTAAAAATAGCCAAGTCAAGATTGAGCGGTTTGACTTGCTATGATCTATGGCATAAAGACAAGCTGCACACAGATTATTATTTGCAGAGAAATTTAAATCAAAACAGAAGGCTTAAGATCTGAAAATTTTCTCATTATGGCCTTCTCTCATGTTCACAGCTCTGCTTTTTCTTTTCAGTGGGTTGTCTTTGCTTCTCTTCTGGTTCAAGTTTTGAGCGAATTAGAACCAGGTCTTTTCTCTTTGACTCAGCAATTGGAGTAGTTTTGAATCAGTTTTTGGAAACTTTGGTTCAGATTTTGAGTTTGTTTGAACCTTCATTTCTACCCTAATCTATCTACTGATAAGCCAAGATTGAACAGTTTGGCAAATGAAATTTACTACCCTATCAGCAGAAAATTGAAAGCTAATTAGTCAAGTTTAAACAGTTTGACCAATTAGAAGTAAAACAAGGAGTAGGGTATTTAAGCCCTCACATTACTTTCGCATTCATTTCTTCTTTAATGGGTCATTAGAGCCATTACTTTTCTTTCTTTTTGTTTTTGTATGCTTTTTGATTTTTCATAACTCTAAATGCAATGGTGGATGAAGTATTTACAATGGAAAAGGTAAAAAGGTTTCAAAACTTAGAATAGCTTAAGAAAGGTAATGTTTAAGCATCCCGCCTGTTGACAGACCTCAAATACTTTGTTCTATCTGCCTTGTAAGAAGAATGCATTGTTCCCAAAGAATCGAATGAATGGTAAGGGCCAAGCCATAGATTGTCAAATTTACTCTTGCTTTCCTTGTCTTCTCTCTTTGAGTCCCACTTTAAGACTTTGTCCCCAATCTTGAAATTGCTGGCCTTTGTTCTTCTGTCAAAAAGCTTCTTAATGCTGTCCTGTTTCTGCAATGTTTTGTTGTACACTTCCTCTCTGATTTGCTGAAGATGAATGGTCCGATTTATTCTTCTGATCATGTCATTATCTTCAGTCTGCAATTCTTGGATAAACTTCATAACTGGTACACCAAGGCTATTAGGAAAGATTGCATCTGTACCATACACAAGCTGAAAAGGTGACATACCAATAGATTTCTTCAAAGTCAACCTGTCAGCCCAAAGTGCATGAACCAGCTTTGTGTGCCAAGACTTCTTGTTGCCTTCCAACAGTTTCTTTATTATGTTCACTAAGCTTTTGTTGGAAGACTCCGCAAGTCCATTACCTTGAGGGTAATAGGCTGTGGAGTGTCCCAAGGCTATCTGGTATTTGTGACAGAATTCTATCATTCGCTTTGACCCAAACGCTGCAGCATTATCTGTAATGATTTTGGTAGGACAGCCAAATCTGGAAAGGATATTGGTTTCTATGAATTTTATGATGACTGAATCATTGGCTTGCCTACAAGGAATGGCTTCTATCCACTTAGTGAAATAGTCTGTGGCAGTAAGGATCCATCTATGCCGGGCAGAAGATGAGGGATGGATTTCACCTATGAAGTCAAGTCCCCACTGTTGAAAAGGAGCTTCAACAGTGATTGGATGCAGAGGAAGGGCAGAATGGCTTCGCCGAACACCGGGGACACAAGAGGTTGTAAGTTTGTGCACATCAAAGAAAAAAGATTAAATCCAATAGAAACCAGCCCTCAAAATTTTGTTGGCTGTTGTCTTCCAGTATAAATGACCCCCACACTCTCCTTCATGGAACTCGTGCTCAACCTTCTCTGCATAAAACTCAGGAAAACATTTAAGCAATAGACCAATTGCCATTTTCCAATAAAGATACGATTAATAATGCGGTTAGGCGTTCTTTTAACTTTAGGAATCTTCCCTTTGTTTTGGATAAACCAGGAGGAGTGTTTAAATTAAGCAAAACATAAACAATATTAGTGTACCAAGGATAATTCGCAAAATAATCTTCAACAATGGGGGTTGAGAATTCTTCTCGGTCATCCAAAGAATTAATCATATTAATATCAAGAACCTCACAATTTGATTCAGCCATTAGCCTAGCTAGACCCTGACCTTTGATAAGCTTAAAGGGGTTTTATCTCTAAATCATATTCAAGGATAACAGCAATCCACTTACCTCTCTTACCATCTCGGTCCTTTGTTAGAATATCTTTAACAACTGAATTTGGGACAAAGGCAATAATGTGTGAGTGAAGGATGTATACTCTGAATTCTTTTAAAGCCTTTACCAAAGCAAAAGCTTGCTTCGCCATGATGTTATACTTCACAGGGGAATCCCTTAATGCCTTGCTAAAGAATGCAATAGGCTGCTCTTGTCCTTGTGGATTTTTCTGTAAAAGGATAGCAGCTATGGTATGTTCTGATGCAAAGGAGAAGATATAAAAGTCTTTTGAAAATCGTGACTCTATAGAACCCAGAGCTGGTAACGCTTTGCTTCCACCAAACAAAGGATGTCTTTGCTTCTGAGGTCCATTTTACCCCTTTCTCCTTCTTTAGCATGTTTGTGATATTCCTAAGGAGCTCAGCCAAGTTGGGAATGAACCTTCTCAAAAAGTTTATCTTTCCAATGAAAGACTGCAACTCTTTGATATTTCGAGGATGAGAGATTTGCAATATGGCCTCAATCCTCATGGGATCAATCTTTATACCCTCTTCTGAAATAATGTGTCCAAGAAGTTTACCTTCTTGGAGACCAAATAAAGTCTTCTTAGGGTTCAAAGATATTCCAAACCTTCTGCACTTCTTGAAAACTTTCCTCAAATGTTCTAAATGTTCTTCATCTATTTTTGAAAACACAGTTACATCATCAAGATAGATAATGATGAAGAAGCCCAATTCTTCCTAGAATGCTATGTCCATGGCTCTCTGAAAGGTTGCTCCAGCATTCATTAAACCAAAAGGCATTTTCACATACATGAAAGTGCCCCATGGTGTAGTAAAAGTTGTCTTTAATTGATCATTAGGGTGGACTAGGACTTGATTATACCCTGAATAGCCATCCAGCAAAGAAATTCTTTTAGACCCTACTCACCCTTGCAAAATATGATCCATCTTGGGTAAGGGTAGTTGTCTTTCAAATGAAGCTCGCTTAAATTCTCGAAGTCTATACAAGCCTCGATTTTCCACTTCACCAACTCACACCAGATTAGACACCAGATTAGATACCCACTCGGAATATCTAATAGGGACAATAATACCAGGATCGTGCGTCTTCATGATTTCCTTCTTAACCAATGGCAACTGGACAGGGTTGATTCTGCGCAGTTTTTGTTTGAATGGTTTTTGTTTTTCTTTAAGAGGGATTTTGTGCTGTATTATTTCAGTGTCATAGGATTTAAGATCTTCACAACTCCACGCAAAAACATCAGAAAATTCTTTAAACAGCTCTAAGTATTTGAGTTTAATGTGAGCTGGTAGAGTTTTAGACAGTTTGATCAATCTCGGTTTTTCTTCACTGCCTATATTACATTCCTCCACTTCAGTTTCTACAGGTTCCAGTTTTGGTTTGTTGGCCACATCATCAAAATCAAATAGTTCTTCTAGAGGGGCCAAACCCTTGGGCAGACTATCATCTTTAGAGTGCAGAGTTTCCATTTCTTCCGTCTCAGATTTTGCACTTAGTTCTATTTGGTGTGTAGATGCGATAGTCTGAAGGTTTATATCTACCAGCTGCGGAGATGGTTCTTCTTCGCCAAGAAAACTTTCTTCACTGCAGTCTGTATCATAGTCTGAATCTGAAGTATGGGGTTCAAACTCATTTCTGAATTGCATGAAGTCTTCTATTTGTTTATCTCCATCAAATACCTGCCAATATTTCGTTATCTCGGGGATAGCCGAACCGACTCTTTTATCCGAGAGGTGTCATCATACGCATTGGGCCTTGTTCTAGCAACAGTTGGAATTGTGGGCCGCAATGTTTCTTTTTCTTGGGACAAAAGATAAGGTGTACTCCTCAAATGTTCTCAAAAGATCAATGACATCATTCCTGTCGGCCCTAAGTCTGGGGTGATTTGCATTGTACTCCCCATTGACTTGCCTAATGATTAATTCAGAATCCCCATAAACATCGATTCTCTTGGCACCTAATTTTTTCAAAAGATGCAAGCCTAAGAGAAGGGATTCATATTCCGCTATGTTGTTGGAACACCGAAAGTTTAATTCGCATGAGATACATTTCCGTATGATTGTTTTCGTTGTTAGTGATCCAGACACCTGCACCAGCGTTTGTTTTGGTGCATGACCCATCAAAATACATAGTCCAGAGAGGCAGATTTTCCATTTGATGAATGGACGTTGTATCATTTGATTTCTCAAGTTCTTTGTTGGGTTGAGGACTGTCTTTCTGACTGTCAAGTTTTGAGCTCAAAGGATTGATAACTTGGAGTTCCAGGTCTGTGTTAAGTTTGCTAGGATCTTCAGACACAATAGACCATTTCGGCATTTGAACGTTGTGTTCCCCCTCTTTTATTTCAACCATCGATTCTATTGAGACAATTTGTTCTGTGAGTGCTTCATCATTGAACATTATAAAAGAATCAAGGCTTGTGTTTATAGCATAGAGAGGGGAATTTTGGGGCCGATCCTGACTTGTTACCGTGTACTGCATGTGGGATTCCCTATAAAGCTTCCTAGTCTGATTGAAAACAGGGATAGTTGCATAGGTCATGTCCATTTTCATGGTTCCCTGTAACTTAGCCCCCCAAGATCTTGACAAAAGCATTCCATACTTTGGGGGGACATCAGCCACAACAACATCCATGACTAAAGATTTGGCTGGAATTTGGGCTAAATTAACACAGAGGTCTTTAATCAATCCAAGACACTTAACTCACAGAGTCAAAAGAGACAGATCTTATAAGGTCTCAGAATTTCAAGACCCAGGCTCTCCATTACAGCTTTCGGCATTAAGTTATGGGAAGCACCTGAGTCATGCATAGCATTATGCAGAATTTTGTCATGAATGTTTAAGCTTACATAAAAGGGAGGGACAAGACCCTCTTGGAACTTTCCTTCAATCTTTGGACCAAAAATAAGCTCTGGTTGGTCATCATTAAGATTGAGAGTATCTTCATTATCTTCTAAGTTTAACGCCTTCAAAATTTTAGACCTATATACATGCTGGGCAACTAACTCAGTCAAAGGGACAGAGATTTTAATCTTTGAGATTTCTTGTTCTAGGCTGAAAAGGTTTTGATTCTTCAAAGTATTGACTTCAACCCTGTTTGCTGCCACTTTATCAGCAATAACAGCTTGCTGATTTGGTTTATCTACAGTTAAAATAGTTGTTTTCGTAGGAGTACTAACCGATGTGCTAGTACTACTATCGTTGGCACTCTGTTTTTCGATATTTTGAGTGTCTTTCTCTTTACCATTACCAGAATCGACCGCCACCGTTTTGTCCTTTGGTTTGATTGTTTTAGACTTGGTTGTAGTGTTGTTTTGAGAAGGTTTGTCGGAGGTTTTATTGTTGGGGGTTTGTTGATTAGATTTACTTCTGAGTTCATATTCCCTTAAAGGTTCTATGACAGCATTCTCCATGTTTTGATAGCTGTTCTCAGCATCATTTCTTCTGTCGTCATAAGGTGTATAAAGACCTTGTTTATTATCATAATGAACCTCAAAGTCATCATCATCTACCCCAAACAAGTTTATATCATCTTCCTCTGTTATTTGGTCTGTTTGTTCAACCTCACTTAAAAAGTTCTGATGAAAGGGAGGAATGACCTGCTGATCATCTTCCCTGGGTCTGTTTGGAGGCTGATTTCTTCTAAGATTCTGATTCGGGTTTTGGTTTCTGTTTTGAGGAGCGTTTTGATTTAGACTTGCTTGTGCTCTCTCTAGAATGCTCATTTTCTTCATCATTTCTTCCATCATTCTTTCCATCTTTGAGCTCGAAGTAGAAGGGGTGGATTCCTCTCTAAAAGATACTCTCTTTTTAGCTTTCATCCTTGCTCTTTTCTCCATGAGGTTCACCTCCACAGAAAGAGCACCTCTTTGCATATCTTCAAGGGTTGCAAAGACTCTTTCTCTGAGTGAATATGTCATGTCTGGATCAAACCCTTCCGGAAATTTGTTTAAGGCTGATCCCTGAGGAGGTTTCAGTTCAGGGGAAAGTGCATTATACACACTGTTGAATCTGGTACAATAAGCTTGTACACTTTCCCCAGGGTTCCTATGGAGATTTTTATAGTCGGCAAGGACTTGGAGAGGGTTCTTCCTTACTTCCCATTTGTTTAAGAAGGTTTGATGGAAGGCTTGGAGATCGTTAATACTATGGGGGGTTAAACCTTTAAACCATTTTCTCACTTCTCCCCCCAAACTTTGAGCAAACAATCTGATTTTGACAGATTCATTATCAATTTCATTTCTGTCAAAGTAGTCATTCATCTTGTCCACGTGTTGAGATGTTGTTGTGGTATTATTAGCATCATATAATGGAATTTTGGACTGATAGTCCTGTGGAAGATTGACTAATGGTACAGGAAGGACTAAGGGAGCATACCATGCTGCCATGATATGTGGTAGGGGTGGATTTACAAGAGGATGTGTGGGTTGAAGTGGAGTGGTTTGAACAGTGGGTGAAATATGAACAGAAGAGGATGGAACAACAGTAGATCTCTGAGCTGATCTCGAATGAGAGACACCTAGATTATGTAAGAAATGTAAATCAGGAGGTGTTGATTCTCTATTCCCAAGAGCCTCACCTGTTTCGGGAGATGAAAGGGTAGGCTCAGAATCTAACTGATCTAAATCACCAAATGACCTAGTTCTGAATGGGTTTAATAAGTCAATTTGTGATTCATGAAGAGCTGAAAGGTTTTCAGGGACTGAATTAGCTCTTAGGGGTGGTCTGAAAATAGTTGAAGATTGTATCCTAGGAGACTTCCTAAGAATTATTTCTGGGTTATCAACTATTTCAGGAGGATCTGGGTCAGGATGGGCTCTAGTGTGAATCTTTTTAGGAGCCACAATGTTTATGTGATTAGACCCAATCTAAACAAGAAAAGTTCAACCAGATATGACAATATTTAGACGGTTAACTAACCTGTTTTCTCAATTCGAATCCTGCAGTCCTTTAACTGAATTTGAATGATTTTATAATGATAAGGGTTCTTTCCAGTGGAGTCTTACGGTCTGTTCAGGATGGTGGAGTTGCCAGGTGGAAGGCTCAAAGTATTTTCCAAGGAGTACACTGTCCACCACAGTGTTTATGAAACATTTCTTTTCAGAGATATCTCGAAACACAACAAACTCTAACCAGAGATTGACTGGGAGGGCATTCACCAGATATGTCACCCCTAAAAGAGGATGACATCCAGAGGCTTCCTGGCCCTTTCCAGACTTTGTCTAAGAGTATAGGGTAAAACACATGAAAGACGTATACAAGATATCAAAACTAGTGTTTTACTACCAATCTGAAATGTTTTTGGTATTTTCTGAATTGTTTATATTTGTGGTTTAAAAGAATGTCCTAACTTTGCCTCAAAACTTAGCTACGGTTATGAAACAAAGACAGTCTATCCTTATGGCTAAGCTAGCTGATTTTCCAAGGTTAGATAAAAACTTAAAAGAATCCTAGGATGACCTAGTTTGTCACTGATTCAATTGATCTTCATCTTAATTACCATTTTCTTGGTAGTGCTTGGAAAGGCTGCTTTTTACTCTCAAGATGTTGTATGAAGATTCTGGGTAAGGAGTTCCCCAGCGGAGTCGCCAGAAATGTTAGTTCCTGGTGGCTCAGCTGCAAAATAGAACAATTGTCATGGAACCAGAGATTTTGAATTAAAAGTGTCCCCAGTGGAGTCGCCAGAAATGTTAGGTCTCTGTAGCAAGCAAGATTGGCAAAGTCTGATCACAGAGTTAACATCATTTCAACCAACTTTGGGATTCTAGGATCTAGCCCTCCTGAATCCGGAGAGGGATCTCTCCAATATGTACAAAGATGGATATTGTCTTTGAAGTTTAGGGTGATGATATTAGGCTAGTTATGAAAGCCAAGGGTTTTGTTTGGTTTTCTCAGATGGTTGAACATAGTTGTTGTCTGAGACAGAAAGATCTATATGCAAATAGGTTCAAAGGTGAGAAGTTGCAAGTGAACAAAATAAGGTTTGATTCTAAAGAAAGATGATGGTAAGTTTTCAATCCATTGGGCTATGGAGTCATAAGAGAATTTAATTGAAACAACCAGGTTCAAGAGTAATCTATGGGGCAAGTCATCTAGGCCTAAGGATCTCTTTGAAGTTTGATTTATGGAATGGGGTGATACAAAAAGAAAGGGAATTTAACAGATGCAGAACAAAGAGCAGCCCAGGATCTGGTAAGTACTTTGAAACTAGCCAGCCTTTGACCAGGCACTTAAGAAAGACATAGAAGCAAACTAGGATCTGGTAAGTACTTTGAAACTATCCAGCCTTTGATACACTTCTAATAGAACACAGATTAAAAACAAAGGGAAACTTGAAGGCAACCTTTGGAGCAGAAACTAGCGGGCAGGGCTCACCTTTCTCCTCATCTTAGTTCTCCTTTACTTAGTTACTTTCCAAGACAATCACTAAGATAACACAGAATGGCCCAAGATCTGATAAGTACTTTGAAACTATTCAGCTTTTGACACACCCTAAGGGAAACAGACAAATAGTTGAGCAAACAAGAAAGGGACTCAGGGCTAACCTTTGATTTCCTCAATTCATTCCTTACACAACATATATGAAAGTAACATTTAAAAATAACATTCAGCAGTGACGAAAAGATGAGGGAATGCCAGCATCTCTGTGCTTAGACTGAATTAAATCATTTCTAAATAACACAATTAGAAGAAAACATTGGGATAAAGATTTTTCAGCCAGAGAAGGTCACTGATATGCAGCAAACTCTAACACTGTTTAAACTATTCTTTATAGTGGAAAATGGAAACAAATTGAAAACAGAAATAAAATGAAAAGTTACAGTGAGAATAACATCACCATCGGCATAGACCAGGATCCCATAAATCAGCTTGTATTGATTGCTTCAAACCGGTTACAATCTTCAAATCCAATGTTTTAATTCACCTCTCTTCACAACCTAATCTATCTGATACAAGCAGAGCTCCAAGGACCGATGAAACCACTATTGAGTTACGCTCAAGATTTTTCCAATGTAAACAAATACAAGGCTTTCAAGAATTACATCGACAACCAACTAATCCAACTCATCACTCATCTTTTCCGGAGTGTTCAAAAAAGGATGAGGAGGTGAGATCTCGATAAAAAGATCTCAAATACAATCAATGCGTAATTAAATGTCTTCCCGACCCCGTGAGGCGATGAAATTTTACAGGTGTTACATCGCATTAATGTCGAGAGAGATTTTGTTGACCTTTTGAGGCTCTCGCATACTATTAGGCTATTCTCGCAACACTCCGGAATAAAATCGTGTAGAAATAACTTCTCTTGGTTGTTCCGAGGCATAGTATCCGATCTTGTTCAATAAATTCGGCCTCCGACCGATCGTTCGAGGCAATAGGTGGCATCGGTGGCCGAGGAATCAATTCGCCTCAAAGTATGGCGGTGGAGGCGATCTGTCTGACGAACACTTTTAGGTTTTGCTTTAATCCGTGTTCTGAGCCGGGGATTAGGCTTTTGATAACCGTCTTAGCCGTAATCCTCGCCAATTTATTCATAAAACTGCTGCCCTGGTTCCTTCTGTCTTCAAAACCTGATACTCTTTCTCTGCTCTAATATCGATGGCATTCTTCGAGCTTTACAGGGATATGCGGCAACCAAAGCTCATGAAACTTTGTTGATATCATTGTTCTTCTCCGTATGATCGATTCCCTGGATAAATCGGAAGGATTGGAGTCGTCACCCCCATCCTTTAGATTTCATAGAATACGAAGAAAAAACCTAAAAAACCTGCAAAATACAAGAAAAATGAGGAAATCCTGCGTTATATGGATAGACTGCATCGGAAGTCGTGCGGGAAAATGGAGAGATCGTAACCATTGATCGTATCGCGATCAACGGTTGGGAGCAAATTGAACAGTCAACGGGAAAAGGTGGACTGTACAACGGAATCGGGAGAACAAATGAGAGCCGTCGATCCGCGGAGATCGACGGTGGAGATCGGCTCTTGAATGCGCCGGGGAAGATTTAACGGGCGGGCGAGTTCGTTAAAGGGTGAGCGGGAAAGGAAATCAGGGACCGTCGGATGGGAGGGCCCAGATCTGACGGTGTGGATGAATCCCGCTGCGGGGCCATAGGACGAGGTTTAACATGCGGGGAATAGACACGGCATGGTGGTTTTTTGGGGTGAGGTGGAGAACACGTGTCGGCCAGCGGGTGGGATCGCTGGCCGATGGTATAAAACCGCTCCCGGACGAAAGGTGGTGCGGGCAAAAAACCGGTGGAAATGGAAAACAGCGCGGCGAAGGGGGGGGGTCCACCAGGTGAGGGGTGCACTCCGCACCGTTGATCCGTGGGACAGATCGACGGCGGAGTTTTAATATGATTTTCTTTGGTGGAAAAATAAAATAAACCCGACTTTGCATTTTACAAAGGGTTTTCAATGTTTTCGGGTAATAAATTATTTCTGAGGGTTAAGCGCCTGGCGGTTTTAGCACGCGGTTCCGCCGTTGGGGCATATGGAGGAAAAATGAAAAGGGGCTTAGCCTGAGGGGCTAAAACCCAACGCATAGAAACGCATGTTTTTCTATGGTTTTTAACTGTTTTTTGCGAAAGGAGAAAGGTTCCGATAGGTCAAAAAGTGGGTTTTTAACCTTAGGAAATGAGGTTAATGGAGGAATAAGGAATATAAAAGGGTTTGATGGGGTTTTTATGGATGAAAGGAGAGTTGAAGACACGAAGGAAAAGTGGAAGAAGGGGAGAGGAAAAGGAGGAAGATGCAGCAATATTTGATTAGGATTTTCATGGAACATCAGAGGCAGAGAGGATGAAGAGTATGTAGAACCAATCAGTAGTTTGTGATCTGACCAACAGTCTTCAAGCACCAACAAGTTTTCAGGATTGAATTTGTTTCTTGAAGGCTGCAAAGAATATTTAGCCGTTAACCGATATGGACTTGAAATATAGGCTACCGTTGACCACATGGGTTCCGTGCATGTTCGTGTGGCCTTTTTTCCATTTCATTTGAGTGGCACCCGCCCAAACCCATTCAAGTCAGTCCTTTCACAGGCACCCAAACACGTTCAGTCGGGCCGTTTCAACAGGGCACCCACCCAAACGCGTTTAGGCCGAGTTGTTTCGGTTGAGGGTGGTCAAATCAAATTTTCGTGTTGCAGTCAGTGATGGGTGCCTGGTGCATGCCCGTGCGGCCCGTTTTTGTCGTTTGCTCCCTTGTGCCTTCGTTCGGTCGAGTGCGTCGTGTGAGGGCGCCCACCCAAACGCATTCGAGTCGGGTCAGGTCGTTTCTTCTGAGGGTGGCAATATCAAATTTGCTAAGTTGTGACCGCACGAGTGCCTTGTGCACGTTTTTGTGACCTGTTTGTTGTTTTCTCGCTTGTGCCTTTGTTTGGTCGGGCACGCCGTGTCATTTCGTTTGAGGGCACCCGCCCAAACCCATTATATGACGAAATTTGCATGTTTTTTTTTTTCCTGCATGAAGGATGCACTTGGTTTTTATGACCAAGTTGGGCAGACTTCACCCTTCCACGAAATTATTCACTTCTATCACATTCGCAATGTTGAATTCCTCTTATACTACTCCTAGAACTCTGACTCTGCTCTACAGCTAGAATGATTTAATGGAATAAAAACTTATCACTATGACATGTTGTACTTCATAAGAGACTACTAAGAAGCTAAAGTATGGTAAATCCACCTTCACCTGTCATTTGAACATAGAGCAGAGTTATCTTAATCGTCAATTTTATGGATAAGAGACATTTGAGCCCTTTTTAACCCTTGGGGATGATTAATTAAATATTTATGAATCTTAATATTTATAAATTAATATTTATCAATCTTAATATTTATAAATTATTTAATTTTCTATTTGTCACTTCAAAATTTTATTATGAAAACCATTTTAAATTCATTTTTTTTCTTTTATTGTTTGTTCATTTAATCTTTTAAAAAGTTTGTTTGTTCTGTAGAGTCCGTTTGTGCTTCAAACCTCCGACCACAACCACTTGGTTGCTTTGACACCATTGATCTTGTAACATCTGATCCTACGGTGTAGAGAGGCCGATGGATAATAAGGGTTTCTTCCCAACCATCTCTTTTGGCATTTAACGCTATTCCACTCAGTTGGATGTCGAGGGTTCTGGAGATGGTACTAGAGGGTTGCTTCTGCGGTTAGTTTCACAAGCTCAATCATGGCCTTCCCTGTTTCTGAAACTCATTACCACGAAGCCCATGTCACATTTTGCCTAAATTTTGCTATCTTTTGATGAGGGTTTACAAGACAAGGTCCCCTTCAGTTTTCTAGTATCTCAATTCCTCCTTCCACAAGAGTACTTCTACGACGACTTCAACAATCTACAGTAACTCAGCATGGTAGGAACAAGCAATCCACTCAGATGTCTCTTATTACCGATCATTCTTTTCTAGCCACTGTGTTTTCTTTTTATTTTGATTAGATGGGTAACTCTGGGTGGTCACATACTCTTTGCAGGGTTTGGGGAATTTGCAGACTTCGGGTGGCCACAAGCAAGTTTAAAGGATGGGGATGAAGTCAGCTTTCCCAGGATGCACGATGGCATTCCCTGGAAAACAAAATACTCATAAAATTATTATAGAGCTCGATTCCGGCGTAATCGTCGTGAGTGTAGATCCCCCACGGACAGAGGCGATCCCTACTAGCCCAGACGGGGTCTAGAAACAATCGTTCATGCTATAGTGCAAGTTCCTAATTGCAAATAAACCAACCAGCGATGAAGGCTTAACTGGAATCCAACGTTATTGCTTGTAGAAGAGGTAGCGCTCCCATTCCTTAGCCTTGGCAGATCACGATCCCCACGATCTCCATGATGGACACCTGCACATGCGAGAAAAAAAACAAACGCAAGTGTAAAATCCAGTAGATGCGACTATATGTCAGTCAGAAAGGATATAACTCATCATCATAAATAACAACAAGAGTGGAACCATAACCAATAGTCGTTTATTATTAATCAATCAAAGGAAAATTGCAACCAAATTCTGACGCTAAATTCTCCTTCGGAGGGTCGCTAGCAAAACACGTCTCGAAAAGCCTGTCAAGGATGGGACAAACCTCTCTCTTCGGATCTTGACAATAGTCTCCTTGCTTGAGTTTGGCCTTAAGGGAATAATCAAGGCTCTTGCAGCATAAGGCTCTTGGAAATTTGGGAACTTGAAGACTAGCTTGCAATGGAGATGGGCAAGATTTTATAGATGGAGGAAGGGGAGTTGGGATCCCTATAATTATGGGATTGGCCCTATCGTCAAGGAAGCTTCCATGAGAGATGGCAAACCACTTCCTCTCTATGGAAGTCCGTAGCCAAACCTCCCAACTCAAGATAGATATCAGTCCAGGAATTTGTTAGGACGAAACTTCGGCCACTTATTTTTAAAAAACACCTCTTAATATGGTTGGCGCGGGTGCGACTTTATGACAGAGCGCCAATTGGCACGCCCTCTTTGGAGGATTTTCCCCCTTGGCGCGAGGGCTTAACTGTGGAACCGCGCCAATGGAAAAAGAGCTATTTTTAGGGTTTTTTGCAGGGAGATGTCTTCAGGGCAATGAAAGATCATCTTCAGAGGGATGCAATGAAAGTATTTTCAAGTTTTGTCTCTACTCACAGGTCACGGAATGAGCCCTCCAATGTGCAGGATGGGGAATGGTAGGGACGGTGACAAATTGTTGTGTAACAGATGCCCCCTAAAGCATGAGGCCCGAGAGAGAGAGAGAGGGGTGAAATGATTTACGAGAACATGCTGACTGAAAACACTGCCATCAGAAAACCTGCGGAGTGAAGTACAAATGATGTCTCAGATACATGATATATATGCGTGGTATGGGCGCATCCATCCATAACAGAGTATACAATAATCGAGATCCAAGGCATGGACATAGCCATCCAGAGAGGATCGATAAATAGACTCAGGTATGGTCGCAGCCATCCAATCAGTGATTCATGTAATAATAGTCCACAAAATCGCAGCCTGGATTCCAATAGACAAAATCCAGGGTCTTGCACTCCATCTCGACCCAAACAAAGTACAAGTTCAAGCATGCAAATATGTGAGCTGAAGTCGAACATGCAAGAACATCGTCTGATTACCAGCCAATGAATAAAGCAGTTAACAGACGCGAGAGGAACCACCAATAATGACAATGGACCTTAAGGTACTATAGGTACAATCTACGGCATGTGAATCAATGAGCTGGCATCGAACACCCGTAGAATCACTCGATCGGAGGCCAATGATGAAAACCTCACGTCGAATGCAACGAACCTGCCATTGAGACATGCAGGCTCCAAGGTACCATAAGGGAATCTCTAGATCAGCTTCCTGGATAATGAGTTGAAGTCGACAGGAAGTGACCTTGATCGAAGGTTGGCCATAATGTTTTCCACATCATCGACGTGAGACAGAGGAACATAATGTTTTGGTTAATCATGATCAGATGAGAATCAGAGGGAGGTTGATATTTGCAGAGGTCAACTTCTCTTGAACATATGAATGTCACGACAGTGGACTTGGCAGTATTTGACATCATAAGATTAGAGGTCATAGTGACGAGGCAAAGAGCAGATGAGAGGTCAAAAGGGATTACCTAAACCCACGGAGGCAAGTGAAAAATGAGATGAGATTTCCCCAACCCGACATGAATGCAGACACGTGCCATGTTCAAGAGCGACATACTACCGACATGACAATGATCCTGGTTCCAATTTTCCCCACCATTTCGGTGAGTACCTCTTTATTTTTACACAAGCTTGAAGAGGATACCATATGCTTGTCATATAAGTCCATCCTTCGGACGAACCCATCCTAGTACATTTAACGAGCCCTAGGAAGGAGAAACTCGGACATCTTCATTACGACTGAATCCAATGTCATCAGGGTTTAATGAGTCTGACAAAGGGAGAACTCGGCGTCTTTTCATGTTTAGAGAGTTTGAAAAGATAGTGGAAAAGTGAACTCCATAGGTCCCTTTTCGTAAATAGTTCCTCAGATTCGAAAAGGTAGAAAATGATACCTGAGAAAACCTCCTAGTTGCGATAGGCTAGGGTGTTCCTTTTTCGTAAATAATCTATCCCAGCCCAAAAAAGGGGTAAACGTATACTGGGTAGATGTCATTTCGCGGCCACTTTAATGAGATCGAAATGACAAGGGACTCCGCAATATTTTCATGTTTAGAGAGTCAGAAAAGAGCTGAAAGTTGACTCCTCCTGGAGGAACGAGTGGTATAAAGGGTAGCAACTGGTTCCGATAATGGTGGAACTGCTTTGAACAAATAAAGTTTGAGAGGTTGGCTAACAATACCACTCATCACAGCGGTTCCTCAGGAATGGGTAAAACAACCAAGTGAAGTCATATGATCGGCCAAGCAGATAGTGACGATGGAGTGAGAAAACCAAGGCTCATCTGGTAGAAACAGGCTAATAAAATGGTAATCACAAGAGGTAAAGGGAAAGGTTTATTTTTTACAAAAGCTTGAAATCAGGAAACTCTGCTTGAAGTTGGTTTCATTTTTACACAAGCTTGAAACAAAGATAAAATATGCTTGAAACCGGTTTCATTTTTACACAAGCTTGAAACGAAAAAAAACTATGCTTGACAAAGTGAGCATGCCCCCAGCATGGTGACTCAATTCGAGGTACATGCCCCCCAAGATTCAATCCATATGAAAGGCATATGGAGTGAAGGTTCAAGTTACAAGATCTAAGAAATACTCGACTGGTATTTTACGAGATCTAAACAAAGACTCGAATTGAACAAGAACGTGTTTCATTATTTTAACGAGGTTGACACATTAAAATAACTATCCTCATGACACCTTGTTTCATGGTTTAAGGAGCTTGACACAAGACAAGGAACTCTGCTTCGCAGCTTGTTTCATTTTTTAAGGAGCTTGACACAAGAAAACGAACTGTGCTCCAACCAGCTTGTTCCATTTTTTAAGGAGCTTGACACAAGGAAACAAACTATGCTCCGACAACCTAGTTTCATTTTTTAGGGAGCTTGACACAAGGAAACGAACTGTGCTATGACAACCTAGTTTCATTTTTTAGGGAGCTTGACACAAGACAAGGAACCATGCTCCAACAACCTGATTATAATGAACAAGAAGTCATCACTTCCAATATTTCCACTCCTAATGGAAGGAAAACATCCTGGAAGTCAAGACCCAATGCCCCCAGCACCTGATGCACAACGACACTGTTGCTAAGTACAGGCACGGGGTATGTAGCCACATAGTTGACCTGCGGTGGGGCAGATAGAACGGGTGGATAAAAACTAGGAAGGGGTGATGGTGAGCCAGCTGGCACTTCAGGACCAAAGAACGAAATTTGATCGATGGTCATGATCCGTCCTTCATGTGGAAAACAGACCACACAAAAAAGGGACGAGACAAGCACTCCCATGGCATAGGTATAATCGTGCCCCAAGAGAATATTGAAATCCAAGGGGCCTGGAACAACCATCACGTCCATATGGATGGTTTTACCTCCCAAAGTAACAGGTAACCTTGGAAGGATCCCTAACGGTTGACTCGTTCTTCTGTTAAATGCCAACAGATTCTGCGTAACAGGCGCAAGTGGTGGTGATCTGAAAGCTTGCCAGGTAGTTGAGGATAGAACACTAACAGACGTGCCTTCATCTATAATGGTTCTGGGTACGACCAGACCAAAAGCCTGTACTGTGATCTCGAAAGGCACATAAGACGGAAGGGGATATCCTGCGAATTGATTCCAATCAAAGGAAGCGACCAAACTACTCAGAGGGGCTACCATCGAACTGCGAAGGTCTTCCCCTAATGTTATGGAAGAATAAGGAGCATCCTCCATGACCTCCATCTCGAAGGTGGGAGGGGTATCCTCCGGGGCCTCCATCACGGGAGGTGAAGGAGCTTCTTCTTGAAGTACGGGGACAGGAGAATCTTTCTCCAAGTCTGAGGAATCTAAAGAAAAAAGAAGAACATGAGGGGTGTGAGATCCACTCTCAATGGAAAAGACCTGGTGCACCGCAGACGGGGCCAGTTCAACCGATCCCACGACCAATGGTTGGTCAGGGACGGATTCCTGAATTTGAATTTTCGAGGGAGTGGGATCGACCAAGGATGACTCTTGACCAATCGTCGAATCAACTAGTGGAGGAATCAAAGAAAGCTGATTATAACCAGCTGGAAGGCATGGTATAGAAACAACTGAGTTGTCCAAGACTCTTTTGGCTTCATCCATATATGGACAAAGGTGAATGGAATGGTGCCGTTCACACAACTTACAGGGATTGGTAATCTTACCCTGCTTCTTAGGAGTTTTACCAACACTAGCTGAAGACGTGCCCCCAACCTGACTCACGGAAGCCAAAGGCAACGGTGGATGAACGTTGGACCATACTTCGAGTACCTTGGGAATTCCAGGGAAATCTCGAAGAAGATGATCTCCTGTGCACAACATGCAAGGGAACTTGACTTTTCACGGAGGGTTGGAAGGTTTATCAAGAGGAGACTTCTTAGGCGCAATAGCCACAGAGTTAGCCTCTCCTTTATCAGACTTCTTCTTCTTTGTCTTCTTCTTCTTCTTCTTAGCCACCTGGTTACTCAAATCTAGACTTTTGCCAGGCGAAGTAGAAGAGGAGGATGCAGAAACAGGCGAAGAAGGGGAGAGGTCCACCTTGGAATCGACATGATGTTGTTCAGGTGGAGGAACTCATTGAACAATAGTCGAGACATTCGGGACTACAGAGGTTGAAAACAACCAAAAAGGCAACCCAACAGTTAACCCAGGAAGGGACAATGTTGCCATATAAGGAGTGCCAACATTTCCAAAAGGAGGAAAAGGACCAGGATTGCCATCGGAGGGGATTCCTTGGTTGGTGAACTCCGAAAAAGTTGCCATCAACAACTCAAAAGCCGCACATGGGCTAAAAACCAAGGCACACAATCAGACGACCAACAAGAAAAATCTAAAAGGGCATGTGATCGTGGGTGATTTATTTTTTACCACATTGAAACTTTAGAAAATTCACTGTTTCATGTTTTAAGAGTTGAGAAACGGTTGAAAAGGTGACTATATCTCTTTCATATTTGACACAAGCATGAAAGGACAAGCGCTTGGTGATCCTTTCAAATTTAAAGAGTCAGAAAAGATCAAATGACTACTCAGGAAAACTAGACAAAGGGTGTACCAAATAACCATGAACTGCAATATACACCTTGGTTTCAAAATGAAAGAGAAATCAACCAAGGACTTAATGTACGTGCAGGAAATCTCCCTGAATGTTGTGTCTGGTGTATCACGGGTATAGGGCGGCAGACTCGGCTTCCTATGGATAAAGGATTGAAACCTAGTGGGGTCTCCCTTTATATACACGACGGTATGGGGAGAACAAGTCCATACTAGTGCTGTCTAAAGCCAAGAGGCGAATGACAACTACTAGGTTTTAAGACGCCGGAACACGTCTCTAGCCTAGACCTCTAAATCTGTTTCGTTAGATTTCAACGCTGCCTTAGTGTAAATTGAGTAAATTTTAATGTTTATCTTCAATTACGTTTCGATTTCAAGGCCCTACCGCATGTCATATGACAATATCCTATATGCATCCATATGAGAAAAGAAAAATTTTCAATTCGATGAATGTTATCTAGTTAAGAGAATATTTTCAAACAATGATGCAACAAACAACAACACTGTAAACGAAATTTTTCCAAACTAGATGACTTTCACTATCCAAAAGTATTCAAACATTCAACGATGCGAATAATGCAATATAATCTATGCAAAATACTCTTTTTTGAAAACTATGCAATTGTAATCTATGCACAATTTCCTTTTTCTTTTCAAATTATAAGAATGCACTCAATGCATTTTTCGATGAAATGAGAATCTACTTAATGCATGCTTTTAATGAAAGAGAATGCACTCAAAGCGATTTCTAGTTTTCAATCATTAAACAATGTGATCTAAGTTCAATGATAAATCTCAAAATACTTTTCAATGCAATGTGATCTAATGCATTTTAACAAAAAGAACACTTTGAGACAAAAACTAAATAAACACAAATCTTCTTAATGAAGGATGAATGCAAAAGAGATGTAAACAAACACTAAGAATGCAATCGTTGTTTCAAACACTTTGTCACGAAATCCCTCAAAAGGCGACAAGACATATGAGGTCAAACACAAAGAGGACTTCCAAAGCATGAGATCAAAACAAGGCATTCATTCCCTTTTACATCAAGCAATCATAGCAAGAAGACATCCCAAACAATGAGCAATGTAATTTATGCTCATACAAGGAAAAGACCGGAAGGGAAAGACACACTGGTGAAGGATTTAGGGAAAAAATCTCAATTTTCACACACCCTGAAATTGGCTCGACTTGTACATTGACAACTAGAGCCAACTGGCACAACTTTCACATTGACAACTAGCGCCAATGGCCAATTGGCGCGGGTTGCTAACTGACAACAAGCGCCAACGCCTGAAAATGAAAAAACAAAGAATTTCTCCCAACCAAGACCAGACTCACCACTTCTAGCAGAATCTCCAAGACTCAAATGAACCATGTAATCTAGGCTCAAAGTGAGGCAAAGCTAAATACACAGATCAAGCTCATAAAGGTCAAAACAGAGCAAACCCCAGCAGTCCCCAGCACTGGCGCGACTGTCAGGCTGAAACTAGCGCCATATCAAGATTGGCGCGGGTAATACATGGAGTCACCAATTTTTTGTGGAGGTAAATCCCCTCTGCGGACAGAGGCGATCTCTACTAGCCCAGACCGGGTCTAGCAACAATCGTTCACACTATAGTACAAGTTCCTAATTGCAATAAACCGACCAACGATGAAGGCTTACCTGGAATCCAACGCTATTTCTTGTAGAAGAGGTGGCGCTCCCATTCCTTAGCTCTGGTAGATCACGATCCCCATGATCTCCGCGGTAGGACACCTGAACATGCGAGAAACAAAACAAACATAAGCGTAAAATCCATTAGATGCAACTATATGTCAGTCATAAAGGACATAACTCATCATCATAAATAACAACAAGAGTGGAACCATAACCAATAGTCGTTCATTAATAATCAATCAAAGGAAAATTACAACCATAGTTCTGACACTGAACTTTCCTTCGTCGGGTCGCCAGCAGAACACGTCTCGAAAAGCCTGTCAAGGATGGGACAAACCTCTCTCTTCGGATCTTGACGATAGTTCCCTTGCTTGAAATTGGCCTTAAGGGAATTATGGATGCTCTTGCAGCATAAGGCTCTTGGAAATTTGGGAACTTGAAGACTAGCTTGCAATGGAGATGGGCAAGCTTTTATAGATGGAGGAAGGGGATTTGGGATCCCTATAATCATGGGATTGACCCTATCCTCAAGGAAGCTTCCATGAGAGGTGGCAAACCACTTCCTCTCTATGGAAATCCGTAGCCAAACCTCCCAACTCAAGATAGATATCAGTCCAGGAATTTGTTAGGACGAAACTTCTGCCATTTATTTTTAAAAAACACCTCTTAATATGGTTGGCGCGGGTGTGGCTCTATGACAGAACGCCAATTGGCGCGCCCTCTTTGGAGGATTTTCCCCCTTGGCGCGAGGGTTGAACTGTGGAACCGCGCCAATGGAAAAAGAGTTATTTTTAGGGTTTTTTGCAGGGAGATGTCTTCAGGGAAATGAAATCTCATCTTCAGAGGGATGCAATGAAAGTATTTTCAAATTTTGTCTCTGTTCATAGGTCATGGAATGAGCCCTCCAATGTGCGGGATGGGGAATGGGAGAGACGGTGACAAATTGTTGTGTAACAGTAATGCCTTCCAGCGATAGTTTATAATACTTCAGGGTTAAAGGGTTTTTAGTGCCGCAGATGAACTGGGCTCGTTTAAATGATATTGCCACTTTTCATTTTAGTCTGCAATCAAGGAAAGTCTTTCTTCCTACATGATATTGCCAGCTCTTTCGAGTAGTAAATTTTATTAACTATTGTTCATACGATGTTCTTTGATTTTTATTTTGCATTACTGTTGATGAGGATTTCAGGTATATATATAAATAAGAATGGAGCTCCACCAGCATGCGAGTAATATCAGTTCTCTGCCATAGTATTAAGGGTTAGGATGAAATATGGAATCTTCCTATGAATTTATGGAAATGCATTATTCCTTGCTCCTAGAAATTTTACTACAGTCTAGAGAAAACCTTGTGCCCTAACATTCTATATCTTTAAAACCAATTCGGATCAAAGACTGATATCTCCAGGTTTCTCAAAGTGTGATCAAACTCTTCAAGGGAGTTAGTGAGGAAGAAGAAATACTAAACTTGAAAATTCCCTAATTGAGTGCTGCCCCTGCTTCATACCTGTAACAACCACTGCAATACCTTCCTTCCTTGTATACGATTTTCAATAACTTATTCCATTTTTTATCTCTATCCCCCAATTTTGATGGTAGCCCCACAGCTGCACAGACGAATTTATAATCCAATTTATGTTTTGATAATAAACACAGATTCCCATTGATCTCAATATTTTTGGTTTTTTGGGTGGCTCTGTATATATATCATAAGCAGGAGCAGGAGACGAAAATGAAGATAGTGGGCAGCAGCATATGGATATGAATCATCTTCTTGTGGGTGTTTTTCCTCTCCCATTTTCATTCTTTAGCAGTAGCGGTGGTTAGCCAAGAGGAACAGTACCCATGGCCAAAACCAATTTCCACTGTTTGGGGAGATGTAGTTTTGATTCCCCTCTCTTTGAATTTCAAAATCGTTTATGAAAATCATAGATACCTCCAAAGCTCCATTTCTCGCTACAATCGCATAATATGCTCAGAGCATTGGTTCCCAATTCTCCCCTTGACCTCATATAACACAATCATTTCTTCTACCATTTATTCTTTGGAGGAATTGGATGTTTTCGTGAGGGACCGGAAAGAGGATCTTCAGCATGGCATGGATGAATCATACACCTTGACCGTTCCAACGGGCTGAGTCTCCAATCTTTCGGCTGAGACGCCATGGGGAGCCATTCGAGGCTTGGAGACATTCTCGCAGCTCGTCCACTAGTACAATGCCACTTCTATTTTCCCTCTTGTCTTCCAATGCTAGGTGAATATCATTGACTATCCTCTATACCCTCATCAGATTCTTGTCCTGGACACAGCTAGGAACTTCTATCCCCTCAGGGACATTCTGCGGACCATAAGGGCCATGAGCTATAACAAGCTTAATGTATTCCACTGGCACCTAACCGATTCACAGTCCTTCCTCTTCAAATTAAATTCAGAGCCCTCTCTTGCTATTAATGGATCTTACTCACCAGAAATGCGATATTCTAATAAGTATATCAAGTGAATTGTCAAATTTGGGTGAAACCATGGCGTCCATGTTATTCCAGAAATTGACACTCCAGGTACATAACCTTAACATTACATTTTCACTATGTCCATCTAAAACTAGATTTGAAAATGCACATGGAATGTAGAGGTAGGTCTTGCATATCAATATCCAGATTTGAAATGAAGCTAGATGTTGCTGAAGTATATAGGCTAGAAATTGAATCTGCACTAGTTCTAGATCAATTTTTCATAAGACAATTTTAAAGTTCTTCATTTATATTCTGTGTTATCTGGGTTTTTTTGCCATAGCATATAATTTCCAACATATGTTGATATTTATACCAATGTGAAGGCAACAATAAAGAAGTGGTATCTCTGATTTGTTGCAGCCCTACCCTCTATTTCCTTCCATTTCGTGCTTGAAAGTACAGGTTATAAAAATCATCTTCTTATCTAATTCATAGTTTCAATCAACATTCATGGATTAGGCTATAAAGCATGTGATTCTCCTCAACTTCATTAGATAACACACAGAAACCCAGTCTATTTTATTCCATCTTTGCCTTGACTGTACAATAAAACAGATAACATCTCATCCTGTTTTCTAATTGAGAATTTTAATATGGAATTTGTACATAAGGTAGTAAAGCATTGAATTATCCTCATCTCCATTTGATGGTACACAGAGCCTTGATTCACGATCTATTTTCTTCCATCTTCCTCCCTGACAGTAAATCAGGGAAAATCACATCCTCTTGGCTAATTGAGAATTTCAATCTGACATTTGTACATAAGACTGTAAAGCATGTGATTCTCTTAAACTTCATTACATAGCATACACAGGCCTCTTTCATGGTTTATTTAGTTATTTTCTTTTATCCTCTTGTTTGAAAACAACCTTTATGCACCCCTGAGAAATCTTGTTGGAACATTCAAGTGACAGGTTCCTGCCTGGTTTCAGGCAGGAAACCTATCACCTCATATCTACTTCCTGTGATAATAATTTTTAAAGATTCACCCCCGTTTGACTGCAAAACAAGCTCGCTGATTTGATAAATCTTTGAAGGATTTTTTTGTTACTTTGTGTTTGTCACTTTAATTGTTTATTGAATTAAAAAATTCAAGTGCTACATAAATTTTCAACCCAGGGAAGTTTGTTTATTTAAAAGGCAATCACACACTGTATATGCTCAATCTCAAAAGAAATGAAATGTTGTGGTAAAAATTACACTAATCACACCTTGCTTCAACAAAATGAAGTCTACTTGAGTTACATCAAAGAAAATCTTTCTATTGTAGACAATCATCAAAATAATCCTGGATTACATTAAAAAGACAAAAATCTAGGAAAGGAAACCAATCTGCAAAAGGAAAGACCAATTATGCTATAACAGAGAACAGGACCCTATTCCCCAAGTAGGAATCTTCAGCACCTGTTTCTGATTAGCACACTTTCACGAACTAATTCTGTGAACAAAATCAACAATTGAAATAATCCAAAATTACCTAGGAATGAATTGTATGAAAATGGTGCAACAATTAATGGAAACAGAGTTTCAGCAATAAATCACAGAATTCCAATACTGCATAAATGATTTCAGCAAACAGAGTTTAACAAGGCATGATTGAAAAAGAGCAGTTAAAAAAATATGGAAATAAATGGGTGAATCTTGTGAAGAAGGCAGGCCCTTTCCTTCTCACAAGATTCCCCAGAAGAAGGAATTAAAATGAAATTCTCAGAACAAACTTTTATTCATCTGTCGAAAGAAACATATTACAAAGGATTCACGTTCCTTCTCTATTCAAAATAAACCTCCCATAGTCTCTAATTGTTTTTCTAATGCTGATGTCTCCTCTTTTTAAAGAGGAGACATCTATTACAATTGATTACATTATAGAAATCCTATTTTTAATCCAATCTGATCTTATATACTGAAATAGGGCCTTTATGTTATTCCATAGAAAAATGTTGTTACAATGGTTACGATGGTATTGGCTTCAAAGTGTAGTTGTTACGGCCCATGTAACAGCTTCCTTACTTTTCTTTTATTGTTGCCGTCATGCCTGAAATATTGCTTTAGAATTGCAAATCACGGGCTGTTTCAGCAACGCGGTCTTTAGACAGCCATGATATATTATCTGCAGTCTTCAAACTATCTCAGCAAATATATATCTTCGATTAATGATTAAATATGAATGTAATGTAAAATTATATGTAAAAAAAGTTAAACATATAGTAAAGAGAATAATGCTATATACCTTTGGAAGAATGGATGAAAGTGATAATATAAGCTTTAAATATGGACTGGAAAAGAGTGGAATGATAGCAAAATGTATGGTCAAAATGGTACATTATGGGGTCCTAACATCCCCTCCAACTAAAAGGGTTGCATGTCCTCAGGCAACTTTAGTCTGAGTCAAAGTCGGGATACTGGCTTTTGGCATGCAAATTACTTAGGCAGTAGTTATGGAAGGTGATGTCTCTTAAATCTCTGAATCCTTGCACATTCTTCAATATTTTCCAAGCTGCTGCTTCATCCTTATTAGCCAACCTATGATGAGCATGATATTATTCTGCTGGCATCCATAAAATAGGAAAATGAAAGTGGTACCCTATCCATTTTTCGACACATTGTTGAACACATCTGATGTAATTGGGTACTCTACAGAATGCAGTTTCAAGATTAGTGGGACTAAAAGGATTTTACTCCTGCTTCTCCTTAGAGGATTGTTGCCAAAACATATTGTTTGCTCTTAAAGCAGCAGTTTCTTTGGCCCTGATAAAGTATTGACTGTCCTGAAGTACTAAAGCCTGTAATTTCCGTATATGTTCAGTCATCCCTGGCTTCTGCAAAAATTGATGATACTCTGCCACAAAGATGGCAGGGTTCTATGGTTCTGGCCTTATCCATAGAAGATGATTGTCTTCATTATGCCTAGTTGCAAGAAAAGTAGTCTGCCATGTAATCTGATTAGCAAGGAAGGAGGAAAATGCCCTGATCTGAATGTCACCAACAAGAGGGTTGAGATTAGCCCTTCTGTTTTCAGGGATGGCTTCATTGTGAAGGTACCACTCACATAACAAGTGTTGATTACTGGTGGAGGCTTCTGCAAATGTTTTCACAAACTGTTCGGATGTAACCACCTCATGGGGTCTTCCATCTTTGACTGCTTTCAACTGAAAATAAATAAGGCGTTCTGAGAGAAATAAAGAGTAATTTAGAGATGGTTTCCTAGTAGCCAATAATTTTTGTACCAGTTCAAACATTAGGAGTAGTTTTCCTTTTAGCTCTTTATTCTCCTTCTTGTACACTCTAGATTGTTGGAGTGTTTGCTCCAAGATCTCCCAGTTAGAATATATATGATTCTGCCAAACCAATTTGTGTTGCTGCAAGGTTTTATCTTGCGAAATGGCATATTCTTTCCTCCATTTATTCATTATTTTCTACTCATTCCATGGTTCAGTTTGTGTTCCAGCATTGCAAGTGGTAGGCTGAGGTATAGTCTGAGTAGCAAGATCAGTCACAGTAGGGCAGGATAATTGTAAATAAACTTCTTTTTCTAAAAAATTTGAAGGCCCTACTGGTTCTTGTGTAATAGTAGGGCATTCCTCTTTGACTGCAGAAGATGTAGATGCTCCTGGCATTGGAACTTGAACTATCTTATATCCTACTTGCTGATATATGTTTCCACATTGACTGCACATATATTCTTTATATAGATCATTTTCTGTATGTTTGTCTGCCATGGATGCTGTATGGGCCAGGGTATAAAAATTGAGCTCTTTGTCATAGGCTTCCCTTGCCATTACCAATTCTCGCTTATAAGCTTCTAATTTTGATTTTAAAAACTCATTTTCTTGTAAGAGGGAAGCCATGGTGACTGGGCCTTGTGTATCAGTTGCATTCTCCGGAATTGATTGTTGTATTTCAGCTGTAGCTGGTTCCTTTGTGGCATCTACTGAATAAGTAGCATCTTGGGTGTCTAATTATTGTACATTGGTAGCTAGTTCTTGTGTTTCAACTGCTGACTAAGTAGCTGGTTCTTGTGGGACAGCTACTGACTGAGTAGCTGGTTCTTGTGTGACAACTACTTGTTCTATAGAAAATGATGTCACATTACCCTGGGCATCTAGTTCTTGTGTTTCAGTGCCACAGGGTGAGACAGGTAATAATTCCAGGGTTTGGAAGGGTGGTGATGAGTGAAATTTTAACAAAATGGTTGCGGGATCAGGGGTAGTAGGAATGGTTGCTGCTTCAGTAGATGTCCTCATTCGTCTCCTAGGTAAGAAGGCAGAAAAAGAAGTAGTTTGATTTTTCCTTTTATGAGAGGGTTTTTCCCTAGGAGAAGGGCTATTAGAGGAGATATATGCTTTAGTTGTGGCCCTTGTTTGTCTTTTTGATAGGGAGGTGGTTGTGATTCGCCTTTTCCTTTTACGAATAGAGGAGGATGGTGGTGTATCAGCCTGAGAGTCATCACTGGGAATATGGACGGTAGGATCATATGATTATGCTAAGTGGTGAGATGGAATTGAAGAAAGGTTAATTGGATTAGTTGGTTCTGTGGATGGAATTGGTGGAAGCTCAGGGACATTCTCTGGTTGCTGCTTGTGGGACATTTCAGGAATTTCTTGAGGATTTTCAGCAGCTTCTTGAGGAATTTTAGCAGCTTTCTCAGGTTCTAGGGGTGGGTTGTTTAGAGGAAGGTTTTTTTGAGCAAAAACCCTATGAATCAGTAGCTGAAGAAGGTGGTGATGGGTGAGGGAAAGGAGTGGGAATTTTACCTGTCTACAATAATATGACATATTTCTAATGCATCCAAGTAAATAGTAAGGAATGTTCACTAGTCTACCATGTCGTAAATGACTCATTAAGACAAAATCATGCTCATAGACTACCTAGTAGCGGCCTTCACATGTAAGGTAATGTTTGACGAATTCAACAAATTTCGGCAATGGAGGCGAAAATGAGTGAAGTCCAACACCCCGGCCTTTAAGCTTGACATGTTCTCTTGGTAGAAGAAAATCCTATTGTGCATTCAGAATGATATGCTTTCTACTAAACCATCGAGTACCAGTGACTGGAAGACCTGAAACCTATGCTATTTCACCCTTTGAGACTGGAATTCAGACTCCCTGGATAGTAGAATGATCTTCTTGAAGATTTTGTGCAAATTCAAGGACCTGTTGTGGATCAAAATCTTGAAGTCTCTGAAAATATCCTACCCATCCTGCCTGCTGAAAAATATGATACACCTCTGGGAATAATTCAAGCAGAGCTATCGAGCTGGGCTCATGTCGAATAGCAGGTCCTCCCATAGTTAACCAGCTTTGGTAAAATGCAGAGTCAAAGAGCGAAGTCACTAGACTTCGAACAGAGTAAACTTTGCGAATGAGAACATGGAGTAATGGGGAAGAGGCAAAGTAATGGGTAGGAAAAATGACAGTAATTGGCATGTTGTGAAATGATGGCATATAATTTCTATATTCCCCCCAACTACGGCTAAAATGATGTCTTTAAGTGTGTGGAGATTTTGGTCATAATAAACAAAATCTTCTCTTTAAACCATAGTTTAATTGTACCTACATATAAAATTTACATACCTCATGTTTACCTTTGGTTTGTAGTTCGAAAAATATAGTGCTTGTTTATAATGGCTCAATAGTCATGGAAGAACTTTAGAAGCTTTTTGAAAAATGAGGGAGATTATATTAGAGATCTACTTTATCATAGGAGAAGACAGTGAAAGGACAGGATTAACACAAGGAATAAGAGAAGTGAAAATGAAAGAACTGAAGAAGATGATTTCATGACAGAAAATGTTACATAGTCATGTTTTTGGAGAAAGAAATGGTGTTTCAGCAATGGGAAAAATGCGTGAAATGCTGCGGAAAAGTGGTGTTTCAGCAATGGAAAAATAGGGAAAGTGTTGCTAAGGAGTGATGTTTTAGCAGTGGGAAAATGGGGAAAATATTTGCTGAGGAATGGTATTTCAACAATATGAAAAATAGGGAAGATATTTGCTGAAGAATGGTGTTTCAGCAATGGGAAAAATAGGGAAAGTGATATGAAAAGGGAAAATGGAATGAAGGGAATGGATGATGAAATGTTACTAGAAGATGGAGAAATGAGTTGAAGTGAGGGAAGTAATGCTTCTCAAAATGAAGCTTGGATCTTCTTGTGGTGAAATTTTCCTTCCTTGTTAAGTTTTCCTTAATCAAGAATCTAAAAAATAATCAATTATAACATGCCAGTCCTTGACAGGGATTATTATTTTAAGAAATCTAATTCTAATACTAAAAAATACAATGTAGAAAACAATCAAATGCAGTGAGGAGCAGAAGGCTCCCCTAGAAAGAGATAATGTGCATCTGCCATGCAAGTGGCCTTAAAATCTTCTTTGGAAATAGGGTGCTGGTACAGATGAAGCCGATGACCATTTACTAATAGTGGTGTTTTAGAGTCATCAATTGTTAAGAGCCTTATTGTTCCATTGGGAAAAACAACATCTACTTCATAGGGTCCCAGCCATCTTGTACGTAGCTTCCCTTGAAAGTTTTCAAACTAAGAATCATACAATAAAGCCCAATTACCTAAATTTTGGAACTACTTATGCTTGATGATTTTATCATGCCACTTTGTTCTTTATTGTTGGATCATAGTTGTCTGATGAATGGCATCTAATATTTTTTCATCCAGTTCATGAAGCTGCTCCAACCTAGCTGTCTGTGTATCAGTCAAATCAAGGTTAACAGCTAAAGTAGTCCTTAAGGTTTTAATTTCAAATTCCACATGAAAAACAACACTTTTACCATAAACCAATTAATAGGGAGAAAAATCTGTAGTATTTCTCTAGGTATTTCTATAATCCCATAGTGCTTCAGGGAGCCTTTGAGACCAATCCTTCCAGTTATTCTTCATTGTTTTGGTTAGAATGACTTCTATTACTTTGTTTGTACTCTCCACTTGCCCATTGGCTTGGGGGTGGTATGGTTTAGTCATTCTATGATGAATGTGATATCTCTGAAGGGTGGCTTTGAAACCATGAGAAGTGAAAGGATGTTCTCCATCTGTAACTAGCTCTCTAGGGACTCCAAATCTAACAAAGATTTCTTCAAATAGGAAAGCTAGGACAACTTCTTCATTAGCTCTAAGGAGTGCTTTGGCCTCCACCCATTTAGTCATATAATCTGTGCAGAATAATATATAAACTCTTTGATTGGATGGAGGATTAATGGGTCCTATAAAATCTAAGGCCCATCTTTCAAATGGTTCAAGTATTACCTGGGGGTTTAATGGAATTTCATCTCTATGATTAGGTTGACCCATTCTCTGACAGCTATCACAAGCCTGAACATATTTATTTGCATCCTTAAAGAGTGAGGGCCAATAATAACCCATCCTAAGAATTTTATGTGTCATTCTCTTATGAGCAAAATGCCCTCTGCAAGGGCCATCATGACAAGCTTTTAGTATATCATACACCTCATCCTCTCTAAGGCATCTCCTGATTTCATGATCAAGTCATGTATAGAAAAGACACCCACTTATCCAGCTATACCGAGCACTTTGTTGAATGATTTTTCTTTTCTCTTTATGTGATAGGTGTGATGGTAACTTCCCTGCAATCAAATAATTGGCAATGTCTGCATACCATGGTGAATGAGCAGATACTGCAAATAAATACTCATCAGGAAAGGAATCATCTACTGGAATATTATCATCATTTTTTAATCGAGAAAGGAAATCAGCAACAACATTTTCTTTACCTAGTCGATCTACAATTGTAATATCAAACTCTTGTAATAAAAATAACCATTTGGTGACTCGAGCATTTGTGACAGAATTTTTCATTAAATACTTGATAGCCTAGTGGTCAGTATGGACAAAAGTAGAGTAACCAATAATGTAATGTCAAAATTTATTAATAGCATAAATTACTGCTAAAAATTCCTTTTCGGTAACTGTATAATTAAGCTCAGCAGGAGTCATATTCTTACTGATAAAGTAGATAGCATAAGGAATATGGTTTTCCTCTTGTCCTAAGACAGCTCCAATTGCAGTATTTGAAGCATTAGATATATGAAAGGGAAGTGCCCAATTAGGTCCTCTCAAAATTGGAGCTGTGGATAACTAATGCTTGCGTTCTACAAAGGCCTCCTAGGAAAGATTACTCCACTTAAATTCAACATTTTTCATAAGTAACACAAACAAAGGAGAAGCTATTTTAGAAAAGTTTTTAATAAATCTCCTATAATAGCCTGCATGTCCTAAAAAAATTCTCACATCTGTTTGTGTTTTAGGAATAGGAAGGCTCTGAATGACTTGTATTTTGGATGGATCTACCTGAATTCCTTGAGATGAAATAAAATGTCCAACCACTACTCCTTCACTCATCATCATATGAAATTTTTCGGTGCTTAGGGAGAGGTGAGCTTATATACATCGTTTAAGTACTTTCTCAAGATTCTGTAATGCATCTTCGAAAGACACACCATAAGGGGTAAAGTCATCCATAAATATTTCCATAGATTCATTAAGCATATCAGAGAAGATTCCTATAACTGCTCTTTGAAAGGTTGCTGGTGCATTACATATTCCAAATGGGAGAACTCTATAGGAAAAATTTCCCCAAGGGCTAGTAAAAGTGGACTTATCTTGGTCTTGGGGTGCAATTCTGATTTGGTTATACCCACTGAACCCATCTAAAAAGGAGAAGAATTTCTTTCCTGACAAACTATCCAACACCCGATCAATGAAAGGTAAAGGAAAGTGATCCTTTTGAGTGGCTTTATTTAAGGCTCTACAATCTACACACACTCTCCATTTCCCATTTTTCTTAGGAACTATTACCAATGGGGAAACCCATTCACTGTCAAAGATAGGATATATAAACCCTGCATTAAGCAATTTTTGAAGTTCCTCTTTGAAAATTTCTCTTAAATTAGGATTCATTCATCGTTGGGGTTGACAGACTCGTCGACAACCTTCCTTGATATAAATCCGGTGAGTACATAATTCAGGAGAGATTCCCTTCATATTTTTATAGTCCCATGCGAATGCTTCTTTATTTTCAAGAAGTAACTTCATTAATTGCTGTGTTTCAACAACTCTCAAGTTGGGGTTTATATTTAGTGTTTTGCCAGGTTCAATTTCTACTATTATGATTTTAGAAGAGATGGTGGTTGATGTTTGAGGAAGATATTTAGGTTTAAGCTTTTCCTGGGTATCTTATTTCAAAAGTGCAGCCAGTTGATTATGTGTTTCTGGAATCACAGAGGAGGGTTCACAAATAAAATTATTAATTTCCTCATCCTCAGTGGTATCTTTAAGGCTTAAAGCTTGTCCGATAGTCAAAATAGGTTGAATAGCATGATCATCGTAGTCCATCCATACAGAATTATCATTATTAATCATGGGTGTAGCATGAGGGTAAAGAGTAAGCTGTTTAGTTTCATATCCATTAGAAATTTTTATTGAACCAGATCTGCAACTGATAAAGGCATCAGCTGTAACTAACCAGGGCCTTCCCAGAATTAAAGGATGTCCCCCAAAATTTTTTTTAGTCTGTAACACCACAAAATCAGCCGGGTAATTCTAGCACTCAACTGAGATGACTAGGTCTTTAATAAATCCCTCTGGCTTGATTGTAGAACGGTCAGCTAACTCTAGAATGGTTGGTGTATCTCTGATTACGTTCTTTAGTTGTAACAGTTGTGAAGTTTCAAGAGTCATAATGTTTATAGCAGCAACTAAATCTACCAGAACTTGAGGGATTATTGTTTTATCAATTTGGACTGTCATAGTAGGATGGTCGGGGTCACCATATTTAACTGGAGGAGATTTACCAGACATTAATGCAAATAGATCACCCATAACATGGACTGTAAGGGGATCTTTAGCTTTTCTACTGGGTTTCTTAACAAAAATATCTCTCATCATTCTAGCATAAATTGGTACATCTCTTAGTGTCTGTAAAAGTGGAATTTTAACATACAGATTCTGCAATTCCCCTAAAATATTAAATGCAGGTGGCTTAGGTGTTCTAGTTAAAACTAAACACTTAGGGAATGGTGGCTCTGCTATTTCAGCACCCTTATTAGAGGGTGGTTGTACCTCTTTATCTGAATCACATTTTTCAGTTTCTTCTTTATTAGAATCAGAAGAGGTAACATCATTGATAATGGGTTCAACTATTTTCCCAGATCGTAAATGAATGTCATTACATTGTGCAGGGAAAACAGGAAGTATAGGCTGGTTTTGAATATCAATCACTTGCCTAGCTTTATTATTGGGGTTAGGATTTGGTTGTATAGGTAGTTGGGGTCTCATCATTTGATTATTTGGTGTAGCACCTGATGGTAGAGGAAGTGGCTGCTGAAATTGAGGAAATTGATTTGGAAACGGGAGTTGTTGACCCCTCCAATTCGAATTCCACTGGTTAAAGTAAGATTGTTGTTGTGGAGGCCAAGGAGTCCACATTGCAGGATCTACAAAGGGAGGGTTTGTTTGTTGCATGGGTGGGTAATTCATTTGATTGAAGGGTGGGTATTGCATTTGGTTAAAGGGAGGGTAATTTTCTTGACTAAAAGAAGGATAATTTTTCCAACGATTACAAGATGTAAATGGCATATTAGAGTTCATACCTTGTCCTCATGGTTGCCATTGTCTTCTCTGTGTCAGTAGATAGACTGCTTCAGCTTCTTCTTCGGTTGCTTGCAATGCTGCTTTTATTCCTGGTAAAGAAGCGAATTGTTGTGTTCCATGATCTTTCTCACAATGGGTGCAAATTGGCACCTTGTCCAATGGGAATTCCCTTATTGGATGTTTATCTCTGCATTTGGGGCAAAAGACGGCCAAAGCTACTTTTTCTTTGGCTTGTTTCTTCTTAACCTGCAAGGTGTCAATCTGTGAAGCAAAAGAACTTAACATTTTCATTTTAAATTCTTCAAGTAAATTACCTATTTCGACTCTTGTTGCTCCTCCACTGGCTGATTTTTGAACTCTTGAATATGTGGTATCTCTGTTGTTTGACCTGTTTCTTGTAGCTCCTCTTGAACATATTTTACAAAGGTTAACAATTTCATCATATGATTCTTTAGATATATCCCCTTTACCAAGCATATTTAGCATATCTAAACAATCATCCCTCACCCTTTTCAGTAATATTGTTTTAAGAATATCCTTACTTACATCAGGATGATTGGATCTCTGCAGGTTGTATTGTAGTCTTTCCACAAAGTCCTCCAAATTCTCGTCCTCCTTTTGTACCATCTTAAATAGTTCCTCTCTTTTTTCTCTTGTCCGGCAGTAGTCTTGATATTTAAGAATAAAATTCTATTTCATATGTTCCCATGTTGTGATTACATGGCCTCCAAGACTCATGAACCACCTTAGTGCATTTCCTTTTAGTGTTGCTGGAAATAGCTTCAACGCCTGGGCATTAGTAACATAATCATAAATTATACATAATATATCGAATTCAAAAATAAATTCATCAGCATCTTCAGAAGATAAACCATGGAAGTTAGGTAAGGCTAAAAGTGTGATATTCTTCATGGGAGTTGCTCCTCTAGGGAGATCGCCAATAGGAAATCCCAAGGTAGAGAGAGAATTCTCATCTTTTCCCTTTCCTTCAGGATCTACTTGTCCTCCACCGAAGAATCCTTCATTTTTCCCTTCCATCGTTTGATCTCCTACTATACTTGCTCGATCCTCAATGTTTTCTAGTGGCTCTTCAATGTTTTCTGCTGGCTTTTCAATGTTTCCTGCTGATTCCTCAACATTTTATGCTGGCTCTTCAACGCTTTCTAATGGCTCTTCAACGCTTTCTACTAGCTCTTCAACACTTGATTCTGGATCCTCAACATTCTCAGGGCTCACAACTTCTTCTGTTTCATAATTCGATTGAGGGGAGTGTTGAGGCTTTGGCCTTCGAGAGCTTAGTCTTTGAGAAGATTCAGCTTTTGATACGATCTCGTCAATAAAGGTCTTTATTCCTCCCATTCCTTTGCCCTTGCCACCTATAGGGTTATTTTTCTTATGGGTTCCGCGTCCTCTCATACATCTGAAAGAAAAACATGACTACTTTTGAAATCTATAATTGCCTTCCCTGGCAATGGCGCCAAAATTTTGGTCACTTTAATTGTTTATTGAATTAAACAATTCAAGTGCTACAGAAATTGTCAACCCAGGGAAGTCTGTTTATTTCAAAGGCAATCACACACTGTATATGCTCAATATCAAAATAAATGAAATGTTGTAGCAAAAATTACACTATTGACACCTTGCTTCAACAAACTGAACTCTACTTGAGTTACAACAAATACAATCTTTCTATTGTAGACAATCATCAAAAGCATCCTGGATTACATTAAAAAGACAACAATCTAGGAAAGGAAACCAATTTGCAAAAGGAAAGAACAATTATGCTATAACAAAAAATAGGACCCTATTCCCCAAGTAGGAATCTTCAACACCTGTTTCTGATTACCACACTTTCACGAACTCATTCTATGAACAAAATCAACAATTGAAATAATCCATAATTACCTAGGAATGAATTGTATGAAAATGGTGCAAAAATTAATGGAAAGAGAGTTTCAGAAATAAATCACAGAATTTCAATACTGCATAAATGATTTCAGCAAACAGAGTTTAACAAGGCATGAATGAAAAAGAACAGTTAACAAACTACGGAAATAAATGGGTGAATCTTGTGAAGAAGGCGATCCCTTTCCTTCTCACAAGATTTCCTAGAATAAGGAATTAAAATGAAATGCTCAGAACAAAATTTTATTCATCTGTCGAAAGAAACATATTACAAAGGATTCACGTTCCTTCTCTGTTCAAAATAAACCTCCCGTAGTCTCTAATTGTTTCTCTAATTCTGATGTCTCCTCTTTTTAAAGAGGAGACATCTATTACAATTGATTACATTATATAAATCCTATTTTTAATCCAATCTGATCTTCTATACTGAAATAGGACCTTTCTGTTCTTCCATAGAAAAATGTTGTTACAATGGTTACGATGGTATTGGCTTCAAAGTGCATTTGTTATGGCCCGTGTAACAACTTCCTTACTTGTCTTTTCTTGTATCCGTCATGCCTGAAATATTGCTTCAGAATCGCAAATCACGGGCTATTTCAGCAACGGGATTTGCATACCATGTTGACTGTTTCAACAACGTGGTCTTCAGAAATCCATGATAGATTATCTGCAATCTTCAAACTATCTCAGCAACTATATATCTTCGATTAATGATTAAATATGAAAGTAATGTAAAATTATATGTAAAACAAGTTAAACATATAGTAAAGAGAAGAATATTATATACCTTTGGAAGAATGGATGAAAGTGATAATATAAACTTTAAATATGGATTGGAAAAGAGTGGAATGATAGCAAAATGTATGGTAAAAATGGTACATTATGGGGTCCTAACACTTTGTCTAGGTGATCATTAGACTTGTTACTTTGTTCAGGTGATAATTGATTTATAATACTTTAATTTTATTTTCTGGTTCATTCTTTAGATTCTTTGGAGGAGATCATTGAAATCACTATTCTATTTTGGTGATTTTTGAATTAATGTTTTCATAGAATTTTACTTCATTTCCAGATTTTAATTTCTTGGTTTTCTACTACTTTTATCATTTCCACTTTGTTTCCAAAAACATATCTCGGGATAAATAATTTTCTTCAATCCCCCTTTCTTAATTCCCTCGATATGTTTCCAATGGAAAACCATGCTTTTATTATTGAAATCACTGTTAGGTGAATTTTGAAGTAATAATTTCGTAGAATTTTAATTTATTTCTAAGTTCTTTAAATTTTCTATAATTATTTTCACTATGTTTAAAGCCCTAAGGAGGCCTCATCCTTAAAAGGATGAGGAAAAGAAGCGAAGTAGAGGTGAAAAGAAAGATGATTCGTTGAGTTAGGGGTGACTGTCAAGGATTTAGGACCCATGTCTAGCTATTGGGAGAATTGGAGTCAAAAATATATTGATTTGATAACTTCGCTCTTCAAGGAGTCCTAGAGGCAGCTTCGGTAGCCCTATTGAGACAACTACAGGAAAAATACACGGCTACTCTAGAACTTTATACTTTATTTGGAAATAATTAATGGAATTTTAAGGATGCAATATGCAAAATAACCCCTCGGAACATTCATTCATTATCCTATCCTTGAATAACACATGAAAAATTTCAAATAACTTCAATGCTCTACCAAAATTTCATTAATTAAGGCCCATTACAAACCATAAGACAAGATTCCATGCATTATACATTCACTAGATTAGAAATATAGCATTAAAAATCACTTACAAGATAATGAAGTATATATCCATCCACATAAATGCAGCAAGAAGCTCAAGAGAGATAGCAGAATTTTCAAAATTCAAGCTTCTCAATATGGGGAGGCAATACATTAATCCTGGTTTTAGATGGGTTTGTTCAATGTGTCAATCATTGCATCAACCAATTGCACTATTACATGAAATTGTTGCCAATACAATCTAACACATTGAAAATCGAAGGCTGACAATGCCAATGAGTTTTCAATTGCACTAGCATAGGTTTTTCATAGCCGTTTCACCAGAAAAAATTCCTTTAATATTTGCTAGACTTTCTGCATAAACAACTTCTATTGCATCCAATTCATTATCAACTCTGTTGGGAATAGTATCACCATCTTTCATTTGGACATCGTCATATGTATCCATTGCAACAGGTGTTTGAGCCAAAGCATTGTTTCCATTATTAGAAATATCACCCGAAATAGTTGAAGATTGTCTGGCATCTGCACTTCTAGTGCCCTGTTGTTTGGGCTCAGGAAGTTGGTTTCTAAAATTTATCAGGAAAGCCTAAGAAAATCAACATACTCCTAAAATATACAACATTGGAAGAAGCTACAACTTTAGTGCGTGGAATGTTTCCTTTCTTGGGTATCCAGCTAGGGCTATCTTGCCATACACTTAGGCTCTGGAGAAGTTTGCACCGCACATCCAGCAGCTTAGCATGGAGAGTAATGGGAAGGGAGTTTCTATTGATGGCGTGCCCCTAAATTTTGAGGCTGGTGAAATAGATTTTGGAGAACCTGGTACAAATGGCCAGCACATATTTTACCAGTTAATTCATCAGGGTCGTGTAATTCCTTCTGATTTTATTGCCATCATCAAGGGCCAACAACCCATTTATTTACAAGGAGAAGTTGTGAGTAACCACGATGAGCTCATGTCTAACTTTTTTGCATAGACGGATGCTCTTTCTTGTGGGAAGACTCCTGAAGATTTTAGGAATGAGAAATTTTATGATCATCTTATTGCACATAAGACATTCTCTGGGAATCGACCATCACTAAGCATCTTACTACCATCATTGATAGCATATAATGTAGGCCAGTTGTTAGCAGTGTATGAACACATGATTGTAGTTGAGGGTTTCATTTGGGGCATTAATTCCTTTGACCAATGGGGCATGGAGCTTGGCAATTCATTGACATCTCATGTACGAGCATAGTTGAACTTGCCTCACACTAAAGGGAAGCTAGTTGAGGGATTTAACCCTAGCACCACAATGTTGATAAAATGATACTTGAAGGTAATCAGATACTAAAATATATTGTTCCCTTTTCAATTCTGGAGATAATGTGCATTCTAAGGGGTTATATTAAATTTATAGTTACAACTGTTCTTTTCAGAACTTTCCATTGAAATACATTCATATCATACCAACAAACCACCTGATCTAATCAATGATCATTTACAAGAAAATGCTCCAATTACTGTGGACTTTAATCTCCACTCAAAATCATAGTACATAATTTTCTATTTGTTGAGCACCAGTCAGTACTTTTATTTTGAATGGAAGTCCTTATTTTGTATTTGAATGATAGAGCTTCACTTATGTAGAAAGGTTTCTGTTAAAGTGGAGGCACTTTTGATGATCAGGAATCGATATTGTTTTGTTATAAATTGGGAACCTAGTGTTTGTTATAAACCGGGAACCATTGAAAGGATTTTAGTTGCGAGGGGGTAACCCTGTGATTTTGGAAGCAAGAGGGGGTGTCTAGGCTCATACTTACACCTAATCCTTGGGCATAATTATGGTCCTCTTCTTTGTTACTTTTTATTCTAGAATAAAGGATTAAAATTGTTGGGCGACCAATAGTTTCTAAAAGGACTGAAATTGTTGATTGTGTCAGTGAGAGTTCTACAAAGACACCTGAATCAAATCATGTTTGTTTCTTTGTGCATTCTTGTACGGATATTTACATAGATTTTTCAGTTTAATTGATGAAAAATGAGGTTTAAGTATCTAGATTTTCAGAACCAGTCAATATTGTAACTTGTTAGAGTTTTTTGGGGAAATAAACTGTACTCACAGTTTTGAAACTTATAATCAATTGAATTGGGCATTTGTATGTTATAGTCTGGTTTTGCATTAGCAAAAAATTTTAAATTCAGGTGAAGGGACTAAAATTTGATTCTTCATTTCCCGTATATATTTCACCATATAAATATATATATAGAATTTCCTTCTGACTATACTCGATGGTCTATTATATTGATGTATTGTGCCTTATTACTTCAATTAAATATATGTTTTTTTAACCCTTAGTCCAAGGGTTTGTAATTGGTACTTGTAGATATCTCAATGGTTTTAAATGTACTCTATTTTAGCCCATGGTGAATTTAAATAATTTCTAATTTTTATTACTAGAAGATTATGCGGCCCTCTATCATACATTATAGTTTAATTTTTAATGTAAATAATCACTTTGATATAGTTTTATTCTCCTTTCCGGTTGTTTCACTTCTTAATGGCATTAAAATGACGTTTATTTAGTGATTTCAGTTTTTTGTCTAGCATTTAGAATTATTCTACAAAATTTCCCATTGGGTCCTTATACCCACTAGTATTTCTTATAATTATTACCAGTGTTGGGTCTTATACCCACTTGTATTTCTTATAATTATTACCAGTGTTGGGTCTTTATACCCACTCATATTTCTTATAGTTATTAACATCGTTGGTCTTCCTATGGGACTTTGGGACTTTCTACTCCCTCTTCTGAAACACATAAGTATAAATAGATTTACAAAAACATGAATTGTTCCAATAATGAACTTATATTTATTAAGTTTGAACTAACATGTTTCAATATTCACCTTATATTCTTAAGCAGAATTAATTATCATGTAACAGTGTGATAAAGAAATTCTTTTTTTTTAATATTTCCTTTCCATTAGAATATCGATGCTTTAGTCGGTTGTATATACGTCGGAATTGCGACGGTGTAAACATAGGAAGAGAGTCTCTATATCCTTCAGAAGAGCGATGCAAAAGACGTCGAAAGTGCGACGCCTTAAACGTTGGAAGAGCTAACGTCGGACTTGTGATGGTATTAACGTAGGAAGAGAGTTTCTATATAACGTCGGAAGAGCAATTCTAAAGCCGTCGAAAGAGCGACGCTTTAAAAATCAGACGAGCGACATTTAATGACGTTTAATTATTTTTAATTTGTGTCGGAAGAGCAAAGTTTAGGCTCCATGGGAAGAGCGACGGTTAATTTTCGTCGGAGAAGCGACATTTTTTTCTGTTGGTAGAGCGACGCTTTTTTCCATCGGTAGAGCAACCTTTTGTTTTCGTCAGAAGAGCGAAGTTGTGTTTTCGTCGGAAGAGTGATGGTTTGGATAACGTTGGAAGAGCGACGACATTTTGGAAACTACAAGTCTACCATTTTTCCTTCTTTTGTAGGGTGCATTTGGACTTGCAGACACTGAAACATTTTCCTCTAGAAATTCTAACCTAACCCCTATCCCTTATTTCTCCTATTGGTTCAGATTAATTTGTTGAGCCAATTTCATTTCTACCTAAGCTATTGATATGCCAAGGTTAAACAGTTTGGAAAATCCTCATTTTCTAACCTATCAACAAAAATTCAAAATTGTACAATCATGCTTAAACTATATGATTGAACAAACTTTTCTAAAGAGTAGTGGCATTTTGATTTGCAACACTTTCAGAGCTATTCATTTTTTTGTGGGGTTTTCTTTTCCTTTTCACACCCTCTTTTCCTTCATCTTTTTTCATTTTTTTTAAAAAAAAAATTTCATTTGTTTCTCTATTCTTTGGAAATGCTTTGAATATTGAAATTTATATACAATGTGAAAATTTGCAAAGAATACATATTTAGCCACCTTGTGATATTGTAAATTACAGGACTCTAACAAAATCTTTTTTTATTAATGAGGCCTCTATTTTCTTCATTTTCCATTATTTTCATTCAATCTCCTCATCACATGCAACCTATGACCTTTCACCTTCCTTTTCTCCTAATTTAATTTATTTTCATAAATAAATGTGCCAAAAATAGTTTTTGTTTTTTCAAAGCCTTAGCCATTTCTTTTTCCAATTTCCCTTTGGCGATAAACACATCTAATGATTCCCACTAGGATATCGTTTCCCAACATTAAGATTGGAATAAGTTTACCTTAACCGTGGTCTTATTTTTTGCTTTATTAACTTATATTACATTAACTTTTATCCTCGGTATGTTACAGAACCATTCCCCTTGGGGAACACCGTCCTCAGTGTTAAACCACACCTATACCTCAACAAAACCACTGAAAAGAAAACATACTTCCCATGGAGCTTTATAACTTAGCTCAATGGAGTATTTACAATCAATAGCCTGCTCAAAGAAAAAACCATCATGAAAACATGACAATATAACAACCACTAGTACATTTGGTCAAAATTACGACACTTTAGTTCCGACACTTTTGTAGTATTGTTGGAAATTTCCTCAAATTTTATCGATTTTTAAAATCCTGCCAACAAGTGTCGCTATACAGATGTTTAGGGACATCGTCGCTTTTGCGATGTTTATGAATGTCGTCGGAAATGCAACGTTCTAAACTATTCGTCGGAAATGCGACGTTTTTGGGACACAACGTCGGAAATGCGATGTTTCTAAAATATGCGTCAGTATTGCGACGATTTGGAGAAAATGTCAGAAATGCGACGCTTTGCTCCAAACCATCGCAATACCGACACATATTTTAGAAACATCGCATTTCCGACGTTTCTAAAATATGCGTCGGTAGCCAAACCTTACCATACGTTTTGACATATGCCATCGGATTTGATAATATAAGTGCCATACCATTATATCCAAAGTTTAATTGGAATGTGCCTCCAATAAATCACATATTCGGACTTTGCAATAGCTAACACCACCATTGTAATGTTTTTCCACCGTATGGTATACTTTGGAATATGATTTTCCACCATAATTAAACCTTGCAACTTTGTGTTAATATAGATAATGTGTGGAATTATATAATAACGTTTGGATTAAATACAAATATATATATATATATATATATATATATATATATATATATAGCAACGGTTTGGAGCAAATGTCGTTAATGCATTAATTTTTCATTCAAACATTTTTGTATATGGTTTTAAATTATTTCTATGTAAAAATATATAAAACAAATTATGTATCTAAAAATAATCCATATTTTTTAAACTATAATTCAAACACATACATATAATTAGCTCAAATTTTAATTTAAAATGCAAATTATATTAATATAATTTCACATTTAAATATATTTTTTCTCATTAATATATAAATATAAATTTATTTTTACACATAATGTTATAATATAGTTTCAAAATAAACATCACATTAATAATTTCACATTCAAATATATTTTTTAAATAGAGTTTTGACTTACTTTTATATATAAATATAAAATAGAATAAAAATTCTGAAAAATAAATATCTAAAATTATTATAGAATTCACACTGCATTTCAAATATATTAACAATTATATTTTAAATATATATATATATTTTTATATAGTTTTGAAATAAGTTATTAGATTGGTGAATAAAATTAATTACATTAGACTTTTGTCTAATTTCTTTTTTGGTAAATTAATTTCATGAGGTTCACATGAAATCTCAAGTCAAATTTAAACAAGCTAAACAAAAACTCTAATAATTTCATGAAAATCATCTAAAAAATTATTGAAATATCAAACTTGACAGGAGACAAATATTGGTTAAGTTATTTGTATGAGGATCATGTTGGAAGTTATGTTGTTAATTTTCAAAATCAAACTTGCCGTTATCTTAACGACTAGTTTAGCCAATACTATATATATATATATATATATTATCACAATTAATTAAATAATTAATTAATTACTTAATTAAATAAATCTAGCCATTATTATTCGATTTTAATTTTCAAAGTCAAACTAGCCATTATCCTAACGGCTAGTTTAGCCATAAAATATTCCAAGCTATTAGATCTAGATCTTGGTTAATAATATTTTATTATGCACCATTATCAAGGATAACTAAATATTTTGTTATAAGTAAGATTAGGGTTTTCCATTCATTATTTACCTTTTATCCTTTTATCATGGTCGAACTTTGATCACTTTTATTTTCTTTTTGCTTATTGAGCTCCCATTGAGTTCAACACGTCTTGGTTTTTCTACACCATTGAGAGAGATAATTGCTAAATATAATTATTATTTTATTTATAGGATAATTTGCATCAATGGAAGAAAACATTAGAGGTGGAAAAAAAATTCAAAAGGGTGAAAGGGGTGATGGTAGATTTTATTGCCCTTGCAAAAAATGTTGTGTAAGAAATAATGTTAGAGTTGTAATAGCAACAACAACAATGCATTATAGGAAATATGGGCACATTGATGGTGGATTGAATGATTATCGTCCCGTGGTAATTAATTATCTATCTTCATTTTGATTATATCGTAAAATTTTATATTATTTTAATATTTTTTATATATGCACTAATGTTTAATGATTGTTTATAATTTTCATAAAGGCATAGTTTCCCCCCAACTTTTTGTAGATGATCAACCAACTTCCACAGCTAAATAGTAGTAGATTAGATGATGTTGCACTAGTACAAGAGAATATTGCAGCAAATATTAGTATTGGAAATGATGTTGTACAAGGTGAAGAACATGAAGCGAATGATCAAGATAATTTTAATGATCCCATGGAGGTAGATCATGATGACAATAATGAGACAGTTCACATTAATGATGGGACAAATCAAATGCTCCAAGACTTGTATGGTGAGTCACTTGATGATGGTGGAGATAGTGATGGTGGAGATAGCTCCATATACATGTTATCCTATTGTCATGCCTGTAATACCGATGATGTAATTATCTCCCATACGAACACATAGATTCTATATTGTTCACTTGTACTTTCTTTTTGAGAGCATCTATGATCAGGAGATCATGTGTTATGCTCAAAAATGAAAGTGCTTGAAACAGGTCTAAACCTAAGCGACTGGAAAGGTCTCGTCGTTGCGATTCCGGTACCGTGAATGGTTTGAAAATTTGATGTCGTATGAGGAAGATATCACATTCTATCTGTTTTCCCAAAAAACAAAAATTTGGTGACTGGTTGCTTAGTCAGCATGCAGGTACATTCAACAGGAATATTCCTAGAATATTCCATTTTTCTCTCTAGCCAATAGGAATGCACCACATGGCTCAATCTAGGTCGTTGATTGTTGATGGTACAAAGATTTTTTTGGGCCGTTGGATGGTTTTGATAAGTCGTTGGATGAGTGACATGTGGCAAGCCCATAGGCCGTCACGTGTCTTGAGGAGGGTTGGTTAAAAATTTTATGGAGTTGAGGGGGGTCAACCCTGTGACCTCCTGCCCACAGAAAATATCTTCTAGCAACTCACCTACATAATTTTTCTTACCATGTAACATATGACATTTCATTTTATTGTTTATATGTTTCGGAGTTGGGGGTTTAGGAGGCTAGCCCCCCCCTCCATGTGCCCAAGCGCTAGAAATATGGGCTTAAGCCCCTCTCTATGATGGTTCTACAAACTTACCGGCTTCCACAATTTCGTGTTCACATGGTATAAACCATAGCAACCAATGTTTAATATAACCCGCAGCATAAAACTTAACCCCAACGATCGGTGGAAGTGATCGCAAGTCATGGTTTGCGTAACTGTAGTGTGAAATATTGTAATCCATAACCTTTGGTGGTGGGTAAGCGAGTTCACATGCCAAGCTTTAACCTTTAAGGTTGCGGTGACAATTGAAGGGGCGGTTACTCCGACGAAAAATTATTAATGCAGTCACATGGTGGAGTAATATGGCATGTTATGCCACAGTCTGCGGAACTGCAAAGTTCGAGTTCCACTTCACCATCGCGGGGTTGCTCCAACAGTTAACGACGAAGTATTTATGACTTGTTCAAATGTTTTTAATTAATGGTTATGCAAAATAGTTTTTGGAACTATAAACTCCCAGTTCCCACCTCTTATATGCGGAGTTGAGAAACGTTATATGCGGAGTTAACAGCGGGGTATGTGACCACCCCACCCAACTGTTGTATGTTTATCCAAATGGTAAATCTAGCATAGAATATAGCACGCCGCTAATTTTTAGGGTTTTTCTTAAATTTAACTGAAGTTAAGTGCATGTCTCCACATTTAATGGAGCTTTTATAGCTGACATTGGGAAAAATGAATTGGAAGGTCAATTATACGACTAATTTTTAGTGAAACAAGAGTCTACCTAGACTAATTTGAGCATTTTGGAGCCATTGGTGCAGAGAAAACAACCATTAGAGGCTTGTAAAAATATGTAATTTACAATTTTGAGCATAATGACAAAGACGGACATGCCATTGGGAGTTGTACTAGCAGATGTAGCCTAGGAGGGGTGAACTGCTTCATCATGCCTACTGTGTAAACTTATGTGTGAATGTTTTTCTCTGTTATGCACTTTTTTCAGAGTTTTTAAGGCTTATTTACATGCTTAAAGTTCACTAATTCATCTATATTTCATGGTTAAAACTCTCATTCCTTAAGCAAACATATGGAGATAAATTGTACATGTTTATATTACTGAAAGGACACTTAGCACAGTAGAACTAATACACTCCTTTCATATCAAGTTGGTATCAGAGCTAGAGTTTTATCTTTAGTTTTCTATGTGCAAAGATTTTTTAACTGCTTGCAAGGGTTTTCATGCTTACTAGGCTCAAGCTTAAGAGAGGAGAAGGAAAATTGGTGGAAGAAAGAGGTTCTCAAATTGAGCCACAACAATGGAGGGCAATATTTCCACATTATCCACCACCTAGATCACCTCCAAAAGAAGTAGAAGCAGCATCAAGCATGCCTCTAGGAGAAGGAGAAATCCATGAAGAGATGGATCCCAAAGAGGAAAAAAGAGTGTACAGAAAAAAATTTCTTGACTTAACTGAAATGGTGAGAGTCCTTTATCAAGAAAGGAATGATAAACTAGAAGAGGAAAGGTCCAAACTTCACAAGGAAATCCAGGGATCATTAGGAGGCCACAATGATGAAGATAAATCAAAGAAGGGAAATGGAGGAAATGGAGACAGTGGAAAGTCACCCTCATCACCCTCATCTTCATCCTCATCATCCTCTACTTCATCTTCAATACATCATCCATACAAGTCAAAGAAAACTGCTAAAATTCCTTTTCGAAAACTTGATGTTAAGTTTGACTTGCCAATGTTTAATGGTGAAGTTAATTCAAAAAAGCTAGATAATTGGATTAGGAAATTGGAGTTCTATTTTAGAATCCAAAATTTTCATGATGATGATACCAAAATCCAACTAGATTCATTGAGAATGGAAGGTGCAACACTTGTTTTGTGGGAAGCCAAGACAAAGGAGGAGATCAACAATTATGGTAATATTATTTTATCATGGACTGATTGCATTTCTGCAATAAAAAAACAGTTTTGTCCATTAGCACACATGCAAAAATCCATAATGGATTGGAAAAATTTTAAACAATTGAAAGGAAAAAATGTACAAGTGTATACTCAAGAATTTAGGAGAAGAGCTCTTTTATTAGGAGTATATTTGCCTAGCCAAAACACTTTGCTCAGGTATATAGGAGGCTTACATACCTACCTAAGACATAATATCCTGATGTTTAACCCTACAAGCCTAGATGAAGTATGTGTTCAAGCCACACATCTAGAGGCAAGAGGAAAACAAAACTTAGATGAGAATGGTGAAAATGAGTTTAAAGGTAATTGGAAGAAAAAGAGAAATGAAAATGCCAGAAAAGAGAAGGGAAAATTGTTTTGCAAACACTGTTCTAAAACTAGTGATGATGAAGATCATTGTTGGAAACTTCATCCAGAGTTGAAACTAGAAATTTTTAAGGCCAAAGACAAAGCTGAGGAGAAAGGAAAAATTTTTGCAATAGTTGAACAAGAGCTAGGGTCAGATTCAGGAGATGAAACAAAAATCATAGCTATGGGACTAAATAATATGAAGGGGAGAGAGAAAGAAGTTAAACCTAGTTCTAGTATATCTAATTGTTACATAGAATCTCCAAATGAAGAAAAGAGAATCAAACTATTTCACGTGAGGTTCATTTCCAAACATACCAAGGTTGACACATTGTTTGACAGTGGCTCACAAGCAAATTTAATCTTTGAAGACTTGGTCAAGAAACTTAATCTTGAGACCATTTCACATCCGAAACCATATCCACTTGGTTGGATTTGTAAGGATGCAAATTTACAGGTTTCAAAGAAGTGCATGTTGCGCTTTGCAATAACTGCACATTTCATTGATACAAATGAATTAGATGTTGTTCCGCTTGATATAAAAAGTATGGTGTTGGGCAGTCCTTACTTGTATGATAGGAAATAAATATTTGATTTCCATGAGAACAAATACCATTTATTTAAAGATGGCAAGGAGTACATTATGAGAGCTCATCACAAAAAACAAGACACTTATTTAGTTAATGCAGGGAAAATGAAGAGGCTCGTCAATGCAAGCCAAAACTTGACATTAATGATGATTAAACAAAAAGAAGTTTTACATAATCCTTTTCAAAAAAATGTTGGTGTATATAATGAGTTGTTTCAGTTTGAAAGTAGGTTGTCTTTGAAAGAAGATGACAAGCAGTTGCAGCAATTGACATTAGTGTTGAACAGTGCTGAAAACCAAGTGTCAGTGCAAGAAGTTGAAAAGGTAAAAGAGAGGGAAAAGCAACTTGACAAAGAATGCACATGATTTAGAATTTTTCCTTGCTAGTTTCCAAGAGGCATGGTACAATGGCGAAGAAAATTGGTCAGGAATCGACACAAGTTCAAGGCAAATTCAGTAAAAAATCGCCATAAGGACAAAATGCAAGGTGAGAGTAATTCCAAGTTTCCTTTGATTAGAGACTAATGAAGAAAAAAAATGTTTACTACAAATTTAGGTTTTTCTTCTGCAAGTTCAGAAAATTTGCAGCACGACAATGTCAAAAACTACAATGGTTGGTCAACGGAATCAAGGAAAAAATTGTCGTTTCATGAAAAGCTCCAATTAATGAAATTAGGGAAATTTTAGTGGATAAAGATCGGAAGAGTGGGGACACAGTCTCCTCATCTTCATGTTCAGTAGTCCAGAGAGATTTTTGGGTCCAAAAGCTTCCTAGTGGGGAGGTGTGATCAGAAGATCATGTGTTATGCTAAAAAATGGAAGTGCTCGAAATAGGTCTGAACCTGAGTGACTGGAAAGGGCTCATCGTTGCAATTCCAGTGCTGTGAATGGTTCAAAAAACCAATGTCATATGAGGAATATATTTCGTTCTATCCATTTTCCCAAACAAAAAAAAATTGATGATTGGATGCCCAATCATCATGTAGGTACAGTCAGCAGGCATATTCCCAAAATATTCCATTTTTCTCCCAAGCCAATAGGAATGCACCACGTGGCTCAATCTCCATTTATTTTTGATGGTACATAGGTTTGTTCTGGCTGTTGGATGGTTTTTATAAGCTATTGGATGAGTGACATGTGGCAAGACCGTAGGCTGCCACGTGTCCTCAGGAGGGTTGGTTAAAATTTTTATGGAGCCGGGGGGGTCGACCCCGAGACCTCCTGCCCGCAGCAAAGACCTTCTACCTACTCGCTTACATAATGTTTATTACCATGTAACGTATCCTGTTTCATTTTATTGTTTATATGTTTCGGAGTTGGGAGTTTGAGAGGCCATCCCTGAAGGGCCAGCCCCCCCTGCTCCATGCGCCCAAGTGATAGAACTATGGGCTTAAGCCCCTCTCTATGATGGTTCTAAAAACTTAATGGCTCCCACAATTTCATGTTCACATGGTATAAACTGCAGCAACCAATGTTTAATATAACCTGTAGCATAGAACGTAACCCCAATGGTCGGTGGAAGTGATCACAAGTCATGGTTTGCGTAGCTTTAGTGTGACAGTTTATAACCCATAACCTCCGGCAGTGGGTAAGCAAGTTCACATGCCAAGCGTTAACGTTTAAGGTTGCGGTGATGGTTGAAGGGGTGGTTACTCTGGCGGAAAGTTATTAACGCAGTCACATGGCGGACCAATATGGCATGTTATGCCATGGTTTGTAGAACTACAAAGTCCGAGTTCTGCTCCACCATTGTGGGGTTTCTCCAACAGTTAACCACAAATTCTTTCCTACTTGTTCACCTGGTTTTAATTAATGGTTATGAAAATAGTTTTGGGAACCGTAAACTCCGAGTTCCCACCTCTTATATGCGGAGTTGAAAAACGTTATATGCAGATTTAACGGTGGGGTATGTGACCAACCCACCCAACTGTTATATGTTTATCGTAATGGTCAACCCGACGGAGAGTATAATGTGCCCCTAATTTTTTGGGTTTTTCTTAAATTTAACTGAATTTAAGTGCTTGTCTCCACATTTCGTGGAGCTTTTCTAGCTGACACTAGGAAAAATGCATTGGCAGGTCAATTTTCGACCAATTTTTGGTGAAGCAAGAGTCTACCTAGACTAATTTGAGCATTCTTGAGCCATTGGTGCAGATAAAAAAACTATTAGAGGCCTGTAAACATATTTAACTTACAATTTTGATCATAATGACAAAAAGGGACATGCCATTGGGAGCTAGACCAGCAGAAGTAGCCCAGGAGGGGTGAACTACTTCATCATGCCTACTATGTAAAACTTATGTGTGAATGTTTTTTTTTGTTGTGCATTGATGTTCAGTGTTTTTAAGGCTTATTTACATGCTTAAATTTCACTAATTCATCTATATTTCATGGTTAAAGCTCTCATTCCTTAAGAAAACATATGGAGACAAATTGTACATGTTTATATTACTAAAAGGACACTTAGCACAGTAGAAGTAATACACTCATTTTAGATCAATCTAAAACCCTATTCTCCTTTCCCTTGATGTATCTAATCTTGAAGTCAAACTCACTAAGTGTGGCCAACCATATAGCTTTCCTGAAATTCAAATTCGGTTGGTCAAAGAAATATCTCAATCGACTGTGATCACTCAACAATACAAACCTCCTGCTAGGAATATAGTGCCTCCACATCTTCAATGCCAAATAATAGTTGTCAACTCAAGATCATGAGTCATGTCTTTTTGGTCATGCTCATTCAATTTCCTAGACTCATAACATATCACTTGTCCCTCCTGCACAAGGACTCCACCAAGGCCTCCTTTACAAGCCTCTGTACACACCGCAAATTATTTATCCATATCTACAATCTTAGGAACTAAAGCATTGGTCAACAACTTCTTTAACTGCTTAAAACTAGTTGCACATTATTTTTTCCATTAAAACTCCTTACCTTTCCTCTACAAGGATGTAATAGGATATGCAATGTGTGAGAAGTTCCTGATGAACCTCCTTTAGTAACTTAATAATCCATAAATTATACGACTTCCTCCACATTCTGATCCAGGTGGATATTGGTGGCCACATGCCTATTCCACTTGGGGCCCCACCATTGTTTCTTTTAGTTCTTCAGTTTCCTTAATTGTAACATATTTTACTATTTTTAGTAGTTTTTCGAGTCCTAAATTTCTGGAGCCTTTTTGAGGCACTAAACGACGTTCTTTGGGAAATATTGCTCCACGCGAATGTGAGGAAAAGACCTGAAATTCGCTATCATTAGTTGTATTCCTCGGATATATATTTCTAATGAGTTATCATGTGCATCAAACGGAGATTGTATGCTAAATTTACGACCTCGGGAAATTGATGTACCAATTACCCCAATGGGGCCCATATTTTGGTGTTTCATCTCCTAGGGTTAGGTTTTTGGCTATTCATGGTTTTCCATTGTTTCTCAATAATAAATAGGCCTTCGTGCCTCATTGTAACATAGTTCAGAGGCATGTAGTCGCCACCTCTCTTCTCAGAGATAAGCTACCAGTGCCCTAGCTATTTTATTTCCATTTTTTTTGTAAGCATATTTCAGTTATGTTATATTAATGAAATGAAGTCTTATTTCTACTGCATTTCTACATTTATGTGTATTTCTATATTTGATTGCATTCCTGCATAAGTCCGGATAAGTGGTATTAGAGTGTTCTTCTCTTTATCGATCCCTCTTTGCATGGCCCCAACAAGGTTGGGGTATAATGAGCTAGGGATTGATCTCGTTGAACCTTTGCAAGATTATCCTTGCAAACCCCGACGACTGCCCATGGGGGAAGAAAAGAAAGATGAGGGAGTAGGAGATCCTATAAAAATATTTCTCGAGGAGGCCCTCGAGAAATAAAGGAGCGCAATGATGGATAACTTTTCCCAGATCTATAATATTCCCAATCAGTCACGAGTTAATTGGAATATTCATTTTTTTTTTATTACTTTGTTTAAATAATAAAAGATAAAAGGAGGTCCATAATACTCCTTATAATGAATAAATTAATGCCAAATGTGAAAAGGCTAAATCTTGGTTGTTAAATCAAGAACCCTCAGGTGTGAAAGGGGCCAGAACATTTTGACTAGGTCAACCTTGACTAAATCTATAGCATTGTCATGGAGGAGTGGCCATCAATGAGGCACAACACAGTTTTAGATGGAGATGCCTTGTGTGAAAGAATTGATCTCATTGGAAGTGGTTTAGGGTTTGAAAGCACTTTTCTTATAAAATGAAGGGGATGGCAGCATTATAAGGTTGTTGATGTATATGATAATTTTCTAAATATATGGTTTGTTTAGACATATATCTTTCTCTTGTTGTTTAGCCGAGGTTGAATTTTGTTTAGCATTGGGTGTTCCTGGTCGGGAATCCCACCTCTTCCCATTGAGTAGCTCTTGGGAGAGTTTTTATTTCATTGTCCACTATCTGGCTTAGGGCCAAGCTTCTTCTTTCAACTACAACACAAATCCTGTTGAGGGTTTGGTTGATTTTACAAGCTGCAGCAATTGGAGATTAGATCTTTTAGATTTAGTCCATTTCAGTGCTTATTTTCAATGGAGTAGGTTTATACTTCATTGGGAGGAAAATATTGAAGACATTGAGTTTCATTTGTTGAGATTCAACAAGATGATGAGCTTAGTGAAAAGAGTCGCCTTCACTAAGTGGGCCCGTAGGCCATTTTTGGAGCAAAGTCTATTTTTAGACATGTCGATCATATTCTATGAGTTGCAGGATGCTATTTTGTGGATGGTTGGTCAAGTTGGAAAAATAGATGGAATTCTATTTTTAGACATATTGGGCAGAATCTATTTTTAGATTGCCAGTCTAAAAATAGATATGTAGAATATTATTAGCTCTTAATAATATTTGGACTCTAAACATTATCTTATTCTCTTGGAGCACTTTAGTTAAGTGCACAGATGTGGCACAGTAGTTGAAAGAAGGAATTACGCTATTCCTAAGGGTTTACTGGAGCTAATGCATGAGGAATTTAGTTATAACTCATGTGACAGAGTTTGGTGGAGTTAGAGAAGTAGTTGGTAGAGTTGTATTCAGTTTAACTCAGTTAGACTCAATTGAGCTAGTTGTATCTAGTCTAACTGATTGATACACTAGTGAGAGTGGTGTGAATTAATAAGTTAATTAATTCACTAAATAATAACTCATTAATCAACTGAAGAATACATCAGTTAACTACACTACATGGCAGTTTCAGTGGAGACCAGCAGAGAGATAGGTGAAAGAGCAAGTGTGACTATCAGTTGTGACTATAGTGATGCATTGATTGCATCCAACACTCAGTGGAGATGCCAATGAGGATTGCGTAGTGAAAGCTTGGTGGATTTGAGTTCATTCAGATCTATTCTTCAACAGGGATTGTGAAGTAGAGGCAGGCTAGCAGGTGGCAAAGATTGGTGCATGGATTTGCAAGATTGGGCCTGATTAGTGTGTAGCGATTATATTGTACTAAGAGCTTGACATGTTCAACTGTGTATGAGGATTGTTACATGATCTATATGACATATATTATATATAGATAGTTGTGGTTTTTAGCTTCAGGCTTTCCCTTTAAATCACTGTGTTAATGTGTGTGAATTTTTATTGTTTCATGTGTGCATTACAATTGATTTAATTTCCGCATGTGATGATCAATGGTGGAATAGATTCTGTATTGTGCATGAAGTTAAAATAGTGTGTGATCAGGAGAATATTGGATATATAACATATAAGTTATATAATTTCTACATGGTATCAGAGCAATTTATCATTGGAGAAGATTGCAATTATTGAAGCAGTTGAGTTTTGTGCTAGTGGAATTTGAATTTGCTGCAGTGTTTTCTTGGTGTCGAAGTTGAGCATTCATTGAAATGTCTTTCAATGGATTGCGATTGGAGTATGCCCTTGAGGGTAGCTCAAATTATATTGCATGGAAGGACAGGATGGAGTCATTGTTGGATGATAATGGGTTGAAGGAGTTCATAGATAGTGATATTCCAAAGCCTGGTTCTAGCGATGCTGCCGCACTTGACCCATGGAAAAAGAAGACAGAAAAGTGTCGAAGGATTCTGTTGGAAGGTGTGAAGGACCACATTTTGTCTAGCATTCATGGTAAATCTACTGCATTCTTAATGTGGAAATCTTTTACAGACTTTTTCCAAAGCAGAAGCGACCATAGGAAGTTGGCGCTTAAAGACAAGCTCATAAAAATAAAAATGGAGAAAGGCGACAGTATACCAAAATACCTCACGAAGTTTTTCCACTGCAAGGATGAGCTGGGAAGTGTGGTGGTTACTGTAGATGAAGAGGACTTGGTGAGCTTGGCTCTCCTTAGGCTTCCTAAGAGTTGGCATAGCTACGAGGACTCTGTTAATGGCCGGGAGAAACTGCCAGGATGGGAGCGACTTTGGTTGGATCTTGTGCAGGAGGAGATAAGGCAGGGTACCAAGGATGGATCTTCATTGAATAATGAAGATCAAGAAAATTGTGCTTTGGCTACCAAATCAAGGAAAGGGAAGGGAAAGAAAAATCCTTCTCAATCTAGTGCGAAAGGTAAGAAGCAGGACTTGTCCAAGGTGAAGTGCTTTCACTGTCACCAACACGGACATTACACTACTAATTGTCCACAGAAGAAGAAAAATAAGCAGGCTTCTAGATCTAAAGTTGGAGAGGCCTTGGCCTTTTAGTTTGAGCTGTATTTTTCACCGATCGCATGCTTGGTTTCAAGTGTGATTGGATAAGTGTGGTTTCTTTACAGTAGTGCATCTTTCCATATGACCGGAGACAAAGATTTGTTTAGTGATATGGATGAAGAGGATCTTGGAGTGCACATCGAGATGGGCGATGATGGTAGATACAGTGCGACTGGTATCGGGACCATTTCCTTTGATAGGGAGTCTAGTAAACCTTTCATATTGAAGGATGTCATGCATGTTCCAGGATTGAAGAAGAATCTGATCTCGGTGGCAATGGTGGAAGACAAGGGTTATGATGTTGTTTTTAGTGAGGGAAAGGCTTTCTTGCACAGTAAGACAACTGGTGAAACCCGGAGGATACAGGTTTGAGTTAAGAACCTTTATCAATTGAAGGTAGATGGCTGCGCAGCAATGGCAAGCAAAGAAGAAGCAGTGATGAGCAAGGATGAAGGCGAATTGTGGCACAGGAGATTAGGCGATCTTCACCATGGCGGTTTGAAAATTTTGCAGCAGATTTCTACCGAGCTTCCCAAGGTTACACTTGTGCAGTCAGATCATTGCAAGGGATGTACTTTGGGAAAATTTGTGAAGACTACTTTTCATGAGAAGGATAGTCACGCCATGACGATCCTTGAGAGAATTCACACAGATGTGTGTGGACCTTTCTCAATAGCTTCAACAGCAAAGCACAGGTATTATGTGATATTTGTTGATGACTTTTCTCATAAGTGCTAGATCTTCTTCATGTAGAAGAAGAGCGAGAGATACTCAAATTTCTGTGAGTTCAACGCACTGGTTGAGAAAGAGTCAGGGAAGCAGGTGAAAGCTCTAAGGAGCAATAATGGTGGTGAATTCATCTCTGGTGAATTCAAAGACTTTTGCAGTGCAGAAGGAATTTGAAGAGAACTCATAGCGCCTCATAACCCATAGCAGAATGGGGTCGTGGAGAGAAAGAACAGAACGATCATGGTTGCTGCAGGGGCGATGCTGCATGATCAGGTCCTTTCCATACACTTGTGGGCTGAAGCATGCAACACTGCAGTTTATGTGCAAAACCGTTGTCCTCATAGAGTACTTGGCATGAGTACACCCGAAGAGGCATTTTCTGGTAAGAAGCCTGATATTTCTCATTTGAAGATTTGCTCACTCCGTTTACATATCTTATGTGACGAAGGGGATAAGGAAGCTGGATCCGACCGCAGAGGTTGGGATATTTTTTGGGTACACAGAAACACCCCACAATTATCGTGTGTATTTTCCAGGTAGTCAGAAGACTGTTGTGCGATGGGATATCAAATTTCATGAGGAGAAAGCCATGAAGTTGTCGCTTGAGAGGGAGCTACACTTGCATGCGGATGAGAAGCTAATTGTTCCTAAATATGGGCCTCTGGATGTGGATTAGCCAAAAGAGGAGGTTCATGGAGTGGAAGAAACCACTCATGTAGCGCTAAACATCAGAGGGCAGAAGCGCACTAGAGAAGCTGAGCGACTGAATCTTGATGCAACGCAGAATGTAGGAGCACCTACATCACTGCGCAGAAAAATACAGTCACCTGACCGATTTACTGGATACATGGCTCTGATGAGCAAGTGTATCGTGACAGAACCATCCTCTTTCGAGGAAGCTGTGGAGGATCCCACATGGGTAGATTCCATGGTGGAAGAGTATGATTCGATTGTCAGAAAAAATGCATGGGAGATTGTCCCAAGGCCGGAAGGGAAATCAGTGGTAGGTTCGAGATGGATCTAAAAAGTGAAGCAAGCTGCTGACAGGATCATCGAGAAGTATAAGGCAATATCTTTTTCCTGGGGCTTCTCATAGATCGAGGGGATTAACTATGAAGAAACCTTTGCACCTGTCGCAAGGTATTGTTCCATACAGACCATCCTTGCTCTCTCAGCGTAGATGGGTTGGCACATGCATCAGATGGATGTGAATACTGCGTTCCTCAATGGATTCATTGAGGAGGAGGTGTACATAGATTATCCTGAAGGATTTGAAATCTTCAGCAGCGAGTCGCATGTGTGCAGGCTCAAAAGAGCGTTGTATGGGCTGAAACAAGCACCTCGTGCTTGGTACACACGGATAGACAGTTATTTCACCAGACTTGGTTTCACAAAGAGTGAGGCGGATCTGAACCTATACCAGATTGTGGTGGAGGGTAAGTTGTTGATCATTGTGCTTTATGTAGATGATTTGATACTAACAAGTGATGAACTGTTGATACACTCATGCAAGGCAGATCTTGCAAAGGAGTTTGAGATGAAGGATTTGGGCTTCCTTCATTATTTCCTGGGATTGGAAATTTGGTAGCGGAAGGGTGGACTATTTGTGTCTCAAGGCAAGTATGCTCAGGAGATACTGGAGAAGTTCAACATGCAAAGCTGCAAGCCTATTGACACTCCTCTTCCTGGTGATTGGAGGAAAGAGGATGCTACATCAGCAGAGGTAGTGGATGCCACTGTTTATCGCAATTTGGTTGGTTCGCTCATGTATTTGGTCAATACACGACTAGAAATATGCTATGCTGTTAACCAACTTTCACAAGCGATGGTTACGCCTACCAAGCTCTTTTGCAAGGCAAGCAAGCATGTCCTGAGGTATCTCAGGGGCACATCGGGATATGGATTGTGGTGCAGATAGTTGGATGAGTTGAAGCTACATGGCTTCACGGATCTAGAATGGGTAGGGAGCCCAACGGACAGAAAGAGAACATCTGGAGGGTACAACAGGAAATAGAGATCCATGGCACTTAGTTCAGTAGAGGCCGAGTGCATGGCAGCAAGTTTGGCTGCATGCGATGCTATATGGATGAGGAAGATCCTGGTCAGGTTGTTCGGTTCACACTTAGATCCTACTGTGATATATTGTGATAATCAGAGTTGCATTAAACTCTCGATTAATCTAGTATTTCATGATAGATCTAAAAATATTGACATCCGGTACCATCATATCAGAGATTGTGTGCAACGGAAGATCATGTTACTTTATTACATTCCTACAGAGGATCAGGATGCAGATATTCTGACGAAGGTGCTCACCAGGAGAAAATTCGAATACCATAGAGACAGGATCAGGGTGGCAGATAATCCCTATCTTGTTGAGAGGGAGTGTTGAGATTCAACAAGATGATGAGCTTAGTGAAAAGAGTCGCCTTCACTAAGTGGGCCCGCAGGCTATTTTTGGCGCAAAGTCTATTTTTAGACTATGTCTATTTTTAGACATGTAAATCATATTCTATGAGTTGCAGGATGCTATTTGTGGATGGTTGGTCAAGTTGGAAAAACATATGGAATTCTATTTTTAGACATATTGGGCGGAATCTATCTTTAGATTGCCAGTCTAAAAATAGACATGTCGAATATTATTAGCTCTTAATAATATTTGGACTCCAAACATTATCTTATTCTCTTTGAGCACCTTGTTGGACCCCACCGTAAGCTTCACCCGCTCTGATATGGGCCATACACCATCACCAAGGTTGTAGGGGACAATGCCTTCAAGCTCAGTATTCCACCATTCATTGGTTTACACCTAATGTTTAATGTGGACCACCTTCAACCCTACTTTGCACCTCTAATAGACATCTTCGACATTGCAGAACAACTCACGCCATCAGAGTAAAACCCAGACTGCATGAAACAAGCCACCATGGATCATATCATGGACACAAAAATAAATAATACTTGCTAGCAGAAGATCCAATTGTATCGGGTTGTCAAATCTGGTCAACTCCTGTACCAAGGAAAGTGGCTCACCAGGGACCAAGTTCAGCAGAAGTTTCCTCATCTCATGGAGGAACTCAACGCAATGGGGACGATTTCTTCCTAAGGGGGGAGGAATTATCTAGGTGGATATTGGTGGCCAACCGCCTATTCCACTTGGGGCCCCACCATTTTTTCTTTTAGTTTTTCAATTTCTTTAACTGTAGCACAATTTACTATTTTTAGCAGTTTTTGTGTCCTAAACTTCCGGAGACATTTTGAGGCCCTAAACGACGCTTTTTGGAAAATATTTCTTCGGGAAAATGTGAATTGAATGCTTAAACTTATTTTTCAAAAGTTTTATTCCTTGGATAGATCCTTCTAATGATATATCATATGTGTCAAACAAACATCATATGCCAAAGTTACGACACCGAGAAATTGATGTACTAATTTACCCCAACGATGCCCATAGTTTGGTGTTTCATCTCCAAGGGTTAGGTTTTTATATTTTAGGGTTTTCCATTGTTTCTCAATAATAAATAGGCCTTCAAGACTCATTTTAACACATTCCAGAGGCATGTAGGCACCAAATGTCTTCTCAGAGATAAGATACCAACACCCTAGCTAGCTTATTTCCATTATGTTTGTAATGATATTTCATTTATATGATATTAATGAAATGAAGTCTTATTTCTAATGCATGTCTACGTTTATGTGTATTTATGTATTTTATTTCATTCCTGAATAAGCACGGATCACATTCATAGGAGCTACCCACTCCATGATGGTTCTCATGTTTTCTAGATCTACTACTATGCCTTCCTTGGAAAAAACGTGTCCCAAGTAGTGTACCTCTGTCTGGAAGAATCTTCACTTTATAAGCTTAGCATATAACTGATGCTCTCGTAGCATTCTCAACACTGCTACTAAATTCTCATCATGCTCTTCCTCATTCTTAGAATACACCAAGATGTCATCAATGAATACAATAACAAAGTTGTTCAGATAAGGACACAACACACTATTCATCAAAAACATAAATGTAGCTGGGGCATTAGTCAAACTGAATGGAAGTAACACAAACTCATAATTCTCATACCTAGTCCTGAAGGTTGTCTTGTAGATTTCCTCTTATTTAATGTGCCCCTGATCATGTCCTAATCTCAATTTAATCTTAGAGAACATTGTTTCTCCCTTCAACTGATCAAACAAATAATCAATCCCCGAAAATGGATACCTGTTCTTGATTGTCACTTTGTTTAGATTCTTGTAAGCAATGCATAACATGGAATTACCATCCTTATTATTTACAAACAACATTGGTGCACCCCAAGGTGATACACTAGGCCTAATGTACCCCTTGTAAAGCATTTCCTTCAGCTACAACTTCAACTCTACTAACTCTAGTGTGCTCATCCTGTAAGGTTCCTTTGATGTTGGTGCTAGCCCTGGTACTAACTGAATAGAAAAGTTCACTTCCCTTAGAGGAGGTAACTCTGGAATCTCTATTTGAAACACATCCTGAAATTGCTGCAATACAGGATAACATTGCAATATTTATTTATCCTCCACATCCTTACCCTTATCACTAGAAACATGCACTGAAAACATCACACATCCTTTTCTGTAATTGCGCTTAGCCTGCATAGCGGTGACCATCCTCACCGATGCAGGCTTCTTCTTTCCCTGCAAAATTATTTTTTCTCCATTATCATCCAGGCACTCAATGGCCTTGTCATAACAGTCTACTTTGGTCCTGTGAAGATACATCCTGTCCATACCCGAAATCAAGTTACATGATCCCAATGGAAGTACATTCAAATGTGTTTTTGTAGGCATACCATTTAAATCAAATGCACAAGCTCTTATCCAATGGTGAGGTCTATTCTTCATACCTGTAGCCAATTGCACCAACTAAGATTTTGCATGCACTTCTTTTCTAAAGCCACAATTATCTACCAGGTTAGGATTAACATAACTATAATTCGATCCAGGATGAATAAAAATAGAAATATCTTGATCACAAAGCTTGTCATCCATCTCAATGATATATTCCTGGTGATCTTCCTGCATGTTTTCCAAAGTTGCATAAATATGAGGAATGTTATGACCAACATCCCCAACTATCTGTGCCTCCTGTGCACTATATATTTTGGGTCTACCACCCTGATTTTGTGGACAATCCATCTTGTGATGATCCTTGTTACATATGCAAAACTACAATGGTGCTCTACCATCACCTCTCATCCGTTGCTCTCAAGGTTGCGATCCATGCCCCTTCTCAATTGTACTAAACTTATTGTAAGGAACCACATTTTATTTCTCACCTTCATCGTGAGGTATTGCCCACTTTGGTGGCCATATTCCTTTAACCCTCTCATTTCCTTTCAATTCATGCTTAGGCTCAACTTTTCACTTTGACTTCTCATAAATATTCTTCAATTTTTAAATGGATTATTCTAGCGATATAGGCTCATCAAAATCTATTTGGTCTTTGTATGCTACTATAAGTCCACTGATGAATATTTGAACCTTGGCCTTCTCCTCCTTAAGGTAAGGCACATATCTCAAAATATCCAACAACCTACTAGAATACTCATCATTTTTCATGGAACCCATTTAAAACTCATAAAACTCCTTAGCTCTGGCTTCATAGTATTGTTACACAGCATTTTGTCACTATCCCTGCAATCCCCATCTTGCCTATTGGAGGGTAATTTTCGTGATCAGTAAGCAGTGTCATGACTTGCAAACACCATCATTGCATCTATTTACATGAGATTTTTTGATCATCTTAGCCCCTTGCTAATTTTTGAAAAACAAACAGGGGAGTCAAGCTGTCTTTAAGTTTTAAAGCAATTGTTTCCTTCTGAAAAGTCATCATCCTTGAAGCCTTTCATGTTCCCTACTCTATAATCCTTTCCCTCTGCTGTTCTGGAGCAAATGAGCCTCACTGATTGCTAAAACGTTGTGCTCCAAGGGCCTTGATTTACCCCTTGTACCTCTGCAAAACTCCTTATCGCACCTCTTTTTCCCTCTTTCCAAAGTCCCCTTTCCATCTCAAAACTCCCCTTTTCTCCCTTATCGTTTCCCTTCCTAACCCTTAAAATCCATTAAAAATGGGCCGAGAAACCCACCTTTGAAAATATATCAGGCCTTAGCCCCTTTCAGCCTAGCCCCTCTGCTCCTTTTCCTCCACATGATCGAAAGCCAGAAGCGGGCGCTGGCCCTATAAGCACTTACCAAAGATACATGTTGGGCGCGTTTGTAACCGTCGATCTATACCGATCAAATGGCATTCGCAATGCTTCATCGCGCTCAGACCCCACTCAATTCATGGCTCTGATAATCTGTCCACCATCCGATTAGCGTGCAGATCAATGGTCAGAAACTCACCTGCTTCAGTGGCTTCACAGTGCGCTCCTCCAAAACCGGGTGGTATGTATCGCACCGCCTTTTGGCGGTGGGTGATAATTCTCGTTTGGCTAGTGATTCTGGGATAATGTTTGCACGTGTCCCAGTGTACGGCTCCAAAACCGCCGTTCATCGTGCATTATTGTTCGATCAAAGTCACGGTGCGATATTCACGATAGCCATCCTATCTGAAGGTCCTCATCCAACGGTTGTCATACTCCGAAGCTGCACGAGGGTTAATACATGTCAACAGTGCCCCTAGCCCACCGTCTCATTGCCCTCCAATGCGTTTTCAACCGTCGATCTTGTTTTGAGATCGAATTGTCTAGATCTTCTGCTTACCCTGCCATTGACTCGGTCCTCCTCCACGTCATCATTTCACATGTTTATCGCATCTTCCCCTCCGCCATTTGTAAATTACATTCACATGTTATATTTTAATGTTTCACATTATAACTTTGGCTAGCCCATCCACCATTGTTCCACTGCATTCTTCATCGTCACCTCTCATCCTTCCGCTATCTCATCATGCTGCGTTGCTACATAGTCATCCCCACCGCGCCTCCATCTCCACGCATGGTTTTTCTTAACAAGTTTGCGGGTTTTTGCAGGGTTTCAGTGACGAAAGATTGTTGTGATTTACAGTCTCGATTTCAGTAGCAGAGGACACATCAAAGGAACATTTTTCAGAGCAGAATTATGAAGAAATTCCCTGGAGGCCAAATCGATAAGACTTCAATTAAAGAAGCAGGGTTCAAATCTATCAAACCCTGCAGGGACATTCAAGGCGCCGATTTCACAGATGAAAACATTAATGGAGCAGTAGAAAAATATCAGCAAATGATCAAGGAATTCAACGTTCAGCATTGAATGATGTTCAGCCATAGTCCAGGACTTAGAAGGCAGAGGATACCATTCACAGATAAAATACATCGAGGCTTTCCTTTCAGCACTATTTTCTTTCAAGAAAGGACGGAATGTTTATATGATTTTACTCCTTTACCATGTTCCTGAAGAGATCTTTATCCAGTGCATTTATTTCATAACGCCGGCCTCAAAATACATGCAGCACTTCAGAACCATTCAGCAGTATGGGTGTGCATGTCTCCGCCATTTTGTTTTAATGATACAATTAAACGTTCCTAACCCACTTTCTTTATGAGTCTTCTTTTTTTCCTATAAAAACCTCAACGAACAGATTATGAAGGGTTCCAGATTTTATCAGAAAACTATGCAGTGAAAGGCTTTTTGTATACATTTTGTAAAATTCTTGTATGAAGGCTCAGAGCCCATAAGGTCTCAGTGAGGAGGAGTTCCATCTGTTAAAGAGGATTCTGGTCTTTGGTATTTCACAGTCTGTAACTCTCGTTTATGTGTTATTTAATATATAATTTCATTTCATCCATCTTTCCTGTATCATGTTTTGGAATGCGAGTGGCTCACTGATTTTGGTATGGATTCATCCTATTTGATGCCCATGCTCGGATCAGTCAAGTGCTTTAAATATGGCTCATGCATGATATTCTGTTCCATTATTCAGCTAAACCGTATTTCGGCTATATTAGTTTCTTTGGGAGGGTGCTTTTAAAACGCTATTATCATGTATGGATTCTTAGATTGGTAATCCCATGCATTGTGGTATTGTATATCTGGGTATCAGCTAAATGTTAACTAATATCTCCTCTACATTTCATTCACTACATACACCTTTTGATAACTTATGTCTGTGAAGTATTTCTGAATCGGCCCGCTTTGCAGTAAGTTGTCTCTGAATTGTCTGTTGCTTTTATATTAGATTTATGCACTTTGCCTCTGCAGTATCCCTTCCTCTGTGTCATTTTCTGAGGGTCTTGGTCCCATTCTAGTTTATTTCCCTGTTTATAGGAGATAGCATGTGAGCTGAAGCTTAAAACTTCATACATTATATTATACGCTCCTTGCTATGCTAAGATGTCCTAGGCACTGGTCTATCACAACTCTAGGCTGTCTCTAGGAGTGACAACATCTTTCTGGCGTCGTTGCCGGGGAACGAAGTTAAGAAAATTTTAATCCCTGGGCCTCGACAAAACCCTATTCACTCTCTAAGTAGGTGAGCACAGAGAGTTGATAGTTGTAGATCCCTCACCTTGGCGACTCCACATTCATTCATCAGAAAAATTTACTTGCAGTCCCGACTCCGCTAAGGAAGAGACAAATGGCTTTGATTTGGTAAATCACTGTGGTGGACAGTAAGATCTTAAATCATCCACCTGGTGACTCCACATTTCCCAAATGATTAAAGGACTCCACTGGTGATCAGTATACCACTGATTATCTTAGTTTCACGAGACTCTACTGGGAGACCATGTCGCAGTACATCACCAACCACGCTGAAGACCAAGCCACTTCTCCATTAGAAGACCCTGAACAGTTTGCAGAAATGCATCCAAGTTTCATGGCTAAGCTTTGAGATGAAATGTCACATGACTTGGAAAAACTGAAAATAGAGCACCTTCCACAGGTTATTATTTTCAGCTCAAGTTTCAATCCCATGCTTAAGAAAATCTTGCTAGAATCGATGGTTGAAAGATATGAAGCTGAGATCGAACTCTTGAACTCACAAGAACAATCATATCAGTTCAGAGACCCCTGCGCCTTTTTGGAAGGTCTCCCTCCTCCTAAAAAAGAAGAGATTCCACTACCTTTCGAAATAGAAGAAGAAGGCGATCAGGCTTTTAAGAGCCACTCTGAAGATGCAGTGGGAGAAAAAATAATCAAAGCTGCCCAGTATAAAGACAGCCTACCAGTCATGGAAGGCCTGAAAGGAAAAAGGGTACATCATGTGTTCATTGATCCTGTGGCAGAATATATGGAGGACCGGATTAGCTCAAATTCTCCAGCAGCAATGCACGATGAGTCCTCCGGTTCAGAAAATGAAGGAGACACTCTACCCCAAGAGAGTCTTCTTCTCAATCCAATGGAAGAAGAAGGGATCTTGGTTGAAGCTTGCCTACCAAATATTTATAACCAGGTATCTTTTCATGATCCTTATGCTCATTTCCTGCAAACATTTGAAGAAGGATCAAAGGTCTTTTTAAGCAGCATGTTGAGAACAGAAAGAAATTTTTTTGAAGCTGCTGATGATGAACAGAAAGAGTGGGAGAAGCCTTGCCTACCCAACCTGCTCAAGGAGCTAGGAAGAACAGACCAGTCATGGGATCACTTGATGGACTGGTTGCATTGGAAGACAATGTTTGTAAGCTAAACTTGTAAAGAGTCCAGTTAAAGTAGGGTAGGTAGGAAAAGCTCAATAAAGCTCAGTCTGTGAGCATGTAGTTAGTTGTTTTAATCTATGCAAAGTCCAACAAGCCAGACATTCTAATCCTGGCTTGGCTATCGTTCGATTTCTGTTTCAGAATGTAGAGAAGAAATTTGCTAGATAGCTTAATCCTAGCAGATGTAGTTTAGGTAGAGAAAATGTGAGACCAATAGTTTAATCTGGTCTCATGGAGTAATAAGGATAGAAGTTGAAATTCTGAAGAACAGATTCTGCATATAAGATGATCAGGTGGTCTGCAAAGTTCTCGACATGCCCAAGGATGAACGTGCCATCCGCAGGTGGAGCCAATGTTGATCATCTTAACCCCTTGCTAATTTTTGAAAAACAAACAGGGGGGTCAAGCTGTCTTTAAGTTTTCAAGCAATGGTTTCCTTCTGAAAAGTCATCATCCTTGAAGCCTTTCATGTTCCCTACTCTTTAATCCCTTTCCCTCTGCTGTTCTGGAGCAAATGAGCCTCACTTATTGCTAAAAATCTGTGCTCCAAGGGCCTTGATTTACCCCTTGTACCTCTGCAGAACTCCTTATCGCACCTCTTTTTCCCTCTTTCCAAAGTCTCCTTTCCATCTCAAAACTCCCCTTTTCTCCCTTATCGTTTCCCTTCCTAACCCTTAAAATCCATTAAAAATGGGCCGAGAAACCCACCTTTGAAAATATATTAGGCCTTAGCCCCTTTCGGCCTAGCCCCTCTGCTCCTTTTCCTCCACATGACCGAAAGCCAGAACCGGGCATTGGCCCTATAAGCGCTTACCACAGATATATGTTGGGTGCGTTTGTAACCGTTGATCTATACCGATCGAACGGAATTCGCAGTGCTTCATCGCGCCTGGACCCCACTCAGTTCACAGCTCTGATAATCTATCCACCGTCCGATTAGCTTGCAGATCAACAGTCAGAAGCTCACCCGCTTCAGTGGCTTCACAACGCGCTCCTCCAAAACCGGGTGGTATGTATCGCATCGCCTTTCGGCGGTGGGCGGTAATTCTCGTTTGGCCAGTGATTCCATACAATGTTTGCCACACATCCCAGCATACAGCTCCAAAACCACCGTTCATTGCGCATTATTTTCAATCAAAGTCACGGTGCAATATTCACGATAGCCATCCGATCTGAAGGTCCTCATCCAATGATTGTCATACTCCGAAGTTGCACGAGGGTTAGTACATGTCAACAACGCCCTTGGCCCACTGTCTCATTGCCCTCCAATGCATTTTCAACCGTCCATATTGTTTTGAGATCGAATGGTCTAGATCATCCGCTTACCCTGCCATTGACTCGGTCCTCCTCCACGTCATCATCTCACGTGTTTATCACATCTTCCCCTCCGCCATTTATACATTACATTCACATGATATATTTTAATGTTTCGCATTATAACTTTGGCCAACCCGTCCGCCATTGTTCCACTTCATTCTTCATCGTCACCTCTCATCCTTCCGCCATCTCATCATGCCGCGTTGCTACATAGTCATCCCCACCGCGCCTCCATCTCCACGCATGGTTTTTCTTAACAAGTTTGCGGATTTTTGCAGGGTTTCAGCGACGAAAGATTGTTGTGATTTATAGTCTCGATTTCAGTAGTAGCGGACACGTCAAAGGACCATTTTCCAGAGCAGAATTATGAAGAAATTCCCTGGAGGCCAAATCGACAAGACTTCAATTAAAGAAGCAGGGTTCAAATCTGTCAAACCCTACAGGGACATTCAAGGCGCCGATTTCACAGATGAAAACATTAATGGAGCAGCAAAAAAATATCAGCAAATGATCGAGGAATTCAACGTTTAGCATTGAATGATGTTCAGCCATATTCCAGGACTTAGAAAGCAGAGGATACCATTCACAGATAAAATACCTCAAGGCTTTCCTTTCAACACTATTTTCTTTCAGGAAAGGACAGAATGTTTATATGATTTTACTCCTTTACCGTGTTCCTAAAGAGATCTTCATCCATTCCATTTATTTCAGAATGCCAGCCTCAAAATACATGCAACACTTCAGAACCATTCAGCAGTATGGGCGTGCACGTCTCCGCCATTTTATTTTAATGATACAATTAAACGTTCCTCACCCAATTTCTTTATGAGTATTCTTTGTTTCCTATAAAAACCTCAACGAACAGATTATGAAGGGTTCTAGATTTTATCAGAAAACTATGTAGTGAAAGGATTTTTGTATACATTTTGTAAAATTCTTGTATGAAGGCTCAGAGCCCATAGGGTCTCAGTGAGGAGGAGTTCCATCTGTTAAAGAGGATTCTGGTATTTGGTATTTCACAGTCTGTAACTCTCGTTTATGTGTTATTTAATATATCATTTCAATTCATCCATCTTTCCTGTATCATGTTTTGGAATGCAAGTGGCTCATTGATTTTGGTATGGATTCATCCTAGTTTATGCCCATGCTCGGATCAGTCAAGTGATTTAAATATGGATCATGCATGATATTCTATTCCATTATTCAACTAAACCGTATTTCTGCTATGTTAGTTTCTTTGGGAGGGTGCTTTTAAAATGCTATTATCATGTATGGATTCTTAGATTGGTAAGCCCATGCATGGTGGTATTGTATATCTGGGTATCAGCTAAATGTTAACTAATATCTCCTCTACATTTCATTCACTACATACACCTTCTGATAACTTATGTTTGTGAAGTATTTCTGAATCAGCCCGCTTTGCAGTAAGCTGTCTCTGAATTGTCTGTTGCTTTTATATTAGATTTATGCACTTTGCCTCTGCAGTATCCCTTCCTCTGTGTCATTTTCTGAGGGTCTTGGTCCCATTCTAGTTTATTTCCCTGTTTACAGCAAATAGCATGTGAGCTGAAGCTGACAACTTCATACATTATATTATACGCTCCTTGCTATGCTAAGATGTCCTATGCACTGGTCTATCACAACTCTAGGCTGTCTCTAGGTGTGACAACAAGAGTAATATTCCTTCTATTAACAATTCCATGAGAAGAGACTCAAAAAACCTTATTTTTGCCTTGGCACAGGTAGTCAGTTATGCCCTCATGCCGAAGAGGAAGATTAACACTAGGTCTCGCGCCAGCTGGTGCTTTGTCCCAGTTTGCCACCCATGCCAAGCTATTTATGGAATGTCTTTTAAAAATAGATGCAGAGATTCCACTCCAACCACCTCGAGGATGAGTCATTGGGAGTGGTTGAACTGAAAAACCACGGACTCCCTCCTTTAGTTTATGGTTTCCACCTCTTATGGGAACTCCCTAAAGGATAGGCATCCCTCCCACCTTTGTAGGGATCCTAACCTCCTCCTTTTCCTCTGTAAAAAGAAGCTATCTCTCTTTGCACAAACTAGCTGAACAGTTGAAGAGCTAAACTTGGAGAATTGAACATACCATAGCAGAGCTACTAGAGAGATAGAATAATAAGGAATTAAGTTGAGAGAGCTTGGGTCCATGCCTTCATCTTTTCTGAATTCCCTGACGAGCATCTAAGACATGCTACGACTGAACCCTGCTGGAGGAGACTCTGACATCAAAGCATTGGTTGTAACTATTCCTTCTATCAATACATATACGTGACTATTATTTGGTTCCAATTTTGTATTATGTTAGATGTTTAATGTAATATTCTTAGCCCTCTTTGGCTGGCTAGTAGTTATGAGTGAAACCATTATGTCGTATGTTGTTCTTTTTTGTTGTTCTATGTGCAGGTATCCGAGCATAACTGCGGAAGGATTGTTACTTGCTAAGGCAGGAGTGAGAGGCCACTACCACTATAGCAATGATGACAACATTGGACTCTAGGTAGGTCGATCTACCGTGTACTCTTTTCATTCAATAATTAGGAATCAACACTCTAGCATGTCTCTTTGTTTCTAGACACACTCTAGGGCTAGAGGGATTGTCTCTGTCCATAGAGAGGATTTACCTGCATAAAAAATTGGTGACTCCACTAGGGATCAGTGCGATTTTATCGTTTCATCTTGTTGGTTTAGTTTCAATCATTGATTTTCTTATCTGCTTTTCCTGGTTAGCTTGCTTAATTTTACATCCTCTGTTCAGCTCCGAAGTGTCAAGATTGACCTCTGCTCATTAGGTTTTGGTTTTTCCTCTTTTTCCCATAGTTATCTGGCTTGGTGCATTTTTCCTCTGAATAGTCACGCAGATTGGTGCAGGTTGCTCTGTTTGCAGTCGAAACAACCCTTGTATGGTGTGGATTATAGCCTTACAGTTGCACCGATTCCTGTAGGATTTGGTTTGACCTCCTTAATGAGTTTTTTGGGCAATTGTGCTTGCTTTTGGGTTGTTTTTTATGTGTAATTATACCTTTGGGACTATTTTGACTCCCTTCGATTTGATTTTCTCAGTCATTTTTCCATCTTCTTATCAGTGTGAATTGAAGCCTTAGGGTTTCTAAGGGTTTGGTACACTGAGCCTTCTGTGTGGGAATCAAGTTGTTTTGATTGTTGCCAGTCTCAATTCTAGATCGATTGCACTTAGTTTTCTTGATCTTTTTGAGTGATTTCTTTGGTTGCAGAGTCATTTTTTTTCTCGATTTATTCTTCTCCTTTTTTCTCCAAGCATAGATTACATTTCTTATTTTGGGTCATTTTGAAAAATTTCTCTTGGTTTGGAAGATTGTGACATTAGTTTGAGTGCTTTCTTGTGTTTGTTTTGCATTTTATTGAGTGATTCAATTTCGATTCCAACACAACACTTACGCTAGTGTTTGTTTTCTTTTTTTCATGTAATTAGTGCATCATGTCCTTCTTTTCATTAAAAAAAAAAAACATATTTTTAATTCTTTCTTTGCACCGAAAGTGAAATTTTCTTTTGCATAACTAGTGATTGATTGTCTAGGAAAGAGTTTCATTTTCATTTGATTATGTTAGATGCATTAGTGTATTTCTTCACATACTTTCATTATTTTCTTTTGTTTTAAAGATCTCTATCCTTCTCGTAACTAGAAGTCATTGAATCAGAAATGTTGTTCATTTGCATATAGCTTACATTTAGGAATTTTGAGATCTAAATTCGATAGGGCCTTGAAACTGAAACATAATCCAAGATCAACTTTAAAATTCATTTAATTAACCTAAGTAAGCATTGAAACCTAATGAAACATTTTAGTGTTCTAGGCTAGAGACGTCTTCCAGCGTCTTAAAATCTAGTAGTTGTCGTTCGCCATCTGGCTGCAGATAGCACTAGTACGTACTTGTACTCCCCATAGCATCAAGTATATAAAGGGAGACCCCTATAGGTTGCAATCCTTTTATCCATAGGAAGCGCAGTCAGCTGCCTTGTAACCATGATACACCGAACACAACATTCGGGGAGACTACCTGCACGTACATCAAGTCCTTGGTCATTTCTGTTTCATTTGATCACCAAGGTGTATATGGTAGTTCACCAGAACCTGGTACACTCTCTTGCTTAGATTACCTGAGTAGTCATTTTGGTATTTTCGTGACTCTCTAAAACTGAAAATATCATCGAGCGCTTTTCCTTTCACGCTTGTTTCAACCTGAAAGTGATAGAGTCACCTTTTTCCTGTTTCCCGACTCTTAAAATATGAAATGATAGAGTTTTGTTTCAATGTCTTAAAAAATTAACTTCCCACGAAATATTCCTAGTTAAATTTATCTTCCTTAGCATTTTGTTTTAAGGTTGTTTCCAATAGCAACATTTCTGAAGTTCACTAACCAAGGAATCCCCTCTGAATGGAATCCTAGTCCTTTTCTTGCTTTTGGGAATGTTGGTGGTCCTTATATGGAAAAATTGTCTCTTCCTCGGCTAACCGTTGGTTTTCCTATGTGGTTATTCTCCACCTCTGTGGTCTTGATTATTCCACCCTTTGTACACCATCTCCTCCATCTAAACAACATTATGTTGATTCTAAGGTGGACCTCTCCCCTTCTTCTTCTATTTCTTCGTCCTCCTCTTCTACTTCGCCTAGTGAAAGTCTAGATTCTAGTAACCAGGTAGCTAATAAGAAGAAGAATAAGACGAAGAAGAAGAAGTCATATAAGAGAGAGGCCAACTTTGTGGCTATTTCCCCTGAGAAACCTTCCCTTGATAAACCATCTAACCTTCCACGGAAAGTCAAATCCCCTTGCATGTTGTGCGAAGGTGACCACTTTCTTCGAGACTGCCCTCGAATTCCCAAGGTACTTGAAGTATGGTCCGACGGTCGTCCATCATTGTCTTTGGCTTTTAGAAGTCATATTGGTGGCACGTATTCGACTAGCAATGATAAGACTCATAAGAAATAGGGTAAGATTAAGAATCCCTGTAAGTTGTGTGAAGGGAATGATCTCATTCACCTTTTTCCGTACATGGATGAAGCCAAGAGAGTGTTGGAAAACCCTATTGTTTCTGCACCCTGCCTTCCGACTGGTTACCAGAAGATTTCTTTGATTCCTCCACTAGTTGATCAACCGATTGATCATGATTCATCTTTGGTCGATCCTGCTCCCTCAGAAGTTCAAATTCATAAATCCATTCCTGACCAACCATTGGTCGTGGAATCAGTCAATCTGATCTTGCCTATGGTTCATGAGGTATTTTCTGTTGAGAGTGGATCTCATCACCCTCACGTTCTTCTTGTTTCTTCAGATTCCTCGGACTTGGATAAATATTCTCCCATCCCTATAGTTCAAGAAGCTGCTCCTCCTACTCCCATGATGGAGGTCCGGGAGGATGATCCTCCATCTTGCTCCCATAACACCAGAGGATGACCATCTCAGTTCAATGGTACCCCCTCCAAGTAGTTTGGTCACTTCCTTCGATTGGAGTCAATTTGTGGGATACCACATTCCTTCTTATGTGCCTTTTAAGATCACGGTATAGGCCTTCGATATGGTCATACCTAGCATAATTATAGATGAAGGCGTGTATGTTAGTGTTCTGTCTTCCACTACCTGGAAAGCTTCTGGTTCTACACTGCTTATGCCTGTTACACAGAATTTTTTGGCATTTAATAAAAGAACTAGTCAACCATTAGGGATCCTTCCAAAGTTGCCTGTTACTTTGGGAGGGAAAACTGTCTATATAGACGTGATGGTTGTTCCAGGCCCCTTGGATTTTAATCTACTCTTGGGGCACGACTATGCTTATGCCATGGGTGCCCTTGTCTCTTCCCTCTTTCGTGCGATATTTTTTCCACACAATGGTCGGATCGTGACCATCGATCAACTTTCATTCTTTGGTCTTGACATGAAATTTGGTCCACCATCGTCCCTTATGGGTCTTTATCCATCGGTTGTATCCTCCCCGCCATAGGTTAGTTATGTGGCTACCTGTCCCATGCCGACATTCAGTGATAGTACCATTGTGCATTATGTGCTGGGGGAATTGGGTCCCAATTTCTGAGATGTTCTTCTCCCATCAGATGCGAACCTCTTGGAAGCCATGGCCTCTTATTCATTATGGTAAAAGCTCATCGAAGCATAGTTCATTTTCTTGTGTCAAACTCCTTAAAAAATGAAACAAGCTCTCTTGAGGATAGTTCATCTTCTATGTCAACCTCGTTAAAAAATGAATTAGCTCATGAGGATAGTTCTTTTAATGTGTCAACCTCATTAAAAAAATGAAACACGTTCCTATTCAATTCGAGTATTTTATACGATCTCATAAAATCCCAGTTGAGTCTTTCTCTTGATATCGTAATTTGAACCTTCACTCCATCTACCTTTCATATGGACTGAAGCTTGGGGGGAATGTACCTTGAATTGAGTCACCATGCTGGGGGCATGCCCATTTTTCCCTGTTTTTCAAGCATATTTTTTTTTTGTTTCAAGCTTGTGTAAAAATGAAACCGATTTTCAAGAATAGTTTGTTTCCGTTTAAATCTTGTGTAAAAATGAAACTAACCTTGAGCAGAGTTTCCTGATTTCAAGCTTGTATAAAAATGAAACCATTCTTATTTTACCTCTTGTGATGGTCATTTTATCTGCCTGTTTTGCCAGATGAACCTTGGTTTTCTCATTCCATCGTCCTCGTCTGCTAGGCCGATCATATGCCCTCACTTGATTTTTTTACCTATTCCTGAGGAACCGTTGCAATGAGTGGTCTTGTTAGCCATCTTCTTGACCTTTACTTGGTCTGAGTAGCTCCACCATCATCGGAACCAGTTGCAACCCGTAATACCACTCGTTCCTCCAAGTGGAGTCATCTTGCATCCCTTTTCTGACTCTCTAAAATTGAAAAGATTGTCGAGACTCTTGTCATTTTGAACTCATTAAATGGTTGCGAATCGATATCTACCCAGTATATGTTTACCCCTTTTTCAGGCTGGGATGGATTATTTACGAAAAAGGAATACCTTAGCCTATCACGACTAAGAGGTTCTTTTAGATATTGTTTTCTACCTTTTCGGATCTGAGAGACTATTTATGAAAAGGGACATGATGGAGTTTTATTTTATGCCTTATTTTCAAACTCTTTAAACATGAAAAGATGTCGAGTTCTCCCTTTGTCAGACTCGTTAAACCCTGATGAAATCAGATTTCGTCACCATGACATTACTCGAGTTCCTCCTTCCTAGGGCTCCTAAAATGTACTAGGATGGATTTGTCTGAAGGAAAAACTTACAACACAAGCATATGTTATCCCCTTCAAGCCTGTTTTAAAAAAATAATTGGGGTACTCGCCAGAAATGGTGGGGGAAAATAGGAACCAAGTTTTAGTTATGTTGGCAGTATGTCACTCTTGAACATGGCACTTGTCTGCATTCTTGTCGGGTTTGGGAAATCTCATTTTGTCATTTTTTCCTCCATGGGTTTGGGTAATCTCTTTTGACCTCTCATCTGATATTTTCCACGTCATCATGACCTCAGATCCTTTGATGTCAAATACTGCCAAATCTAGTGTCGTGCTATTGATATGTTCAAGAGAAGTTTGCCTCTGCAGTTTTCAACCTCCTTTTGATTCTGTGTTGGTCCTGATTCACTATTATCATGTTCCTCTGTCTCATGTCGATGATGTGGGAAACATTATAGCCCACCTTCACTCACATCACTTCCAATCGACTTCAGCTTATTATCCAGGAATTTGATCTAGAGACTCCCTTCTGGTACCTTGAATCATGCATGCCTCAATGGTAGGTTATTCTCATTCAACGCAAGTTCCACATCATTGGCCTTCGATCGAGTGATTTGGTGGATGTTCGATGCTAGATCACTGTTCACATTCCATGGATTGTACCGGTTATACCTTGAGAGCCATTGTCATTATTGGTGGTTTCTCTTGTGCCTCTTAACATCTTTCATCATTGGCTGGTAATCAGGTAATTTTCTTGCATGTTCAACTTTAGCTCATATATTCGCATGTTTGAATGTGTACTTGTTCAGGTCAAGATGGAGTGCAAGACCCTGGGTTTTTTTTGATAAAATCCAGGCTGCGGATTTTGGTGGATTATCATGACTTATTTGCATGACTCTTTTGATTGGATGGCTGCTACCATGCCTGAGCCTATTTGTTTATCCTTACTGCTAGATGGTTGTGTCCATACCTCAGATCTCAGATTTATATACTCTATTATGGATGGCTTTTCCCATACCACATGTTCACGTATCAGAGATATTAGTTGTATTCATAATTTCAGGTTTTCCGACAATGTTGTTTGGTTTGAACGTGTTCTCATAAAGAATTTTTCCCCTCCCTCTCTCTCATACCTCATGCTTTAGAGGGCATATGTTACATAGCATTTTTTCACTGTCACTGCAATCTCCATATCGCCCATTTGAGGGTCATTTCCGTGATCAATAAGTAGTGTCATGCCTTACAAAGACCATCATTGTATCCCTTTACATGAGAGCAATATTCCTTCTGTTGACAATTCCCTGAGCAGAGACTCAAAAACCCTTCTTTTTTCCTTGGCGTGGGTATTCAGTTATTCCCTCGAACTGAAGAGGAATATTAACAATGGGCCCTGTGCTAGCTAGCACTCTGTCCCAATTTTCCACCTGCGCCAAGCTGTTTATGGAATGTTTTTTAAAAATAGAGGCAAAGATTCCACTCCAACCACCTTGAGGATGAGTCATTAGGAGTGGTTGAACTAAAAAACCACAGACTCCCTCCTTTATTTTATGGTTTCCACCTCTTATGGGAACTCCCTAAAGGATAGGCCCCCCTCCCACCTTTTTAGGGATCCTAACCTCCTCCTTTTCCTCTATAAAAAGAAGCTATAGTTGAACAGCTGAATAGCTGAACTTGGAGAATTGAACATACCATAGCAGAGCTACTGGAGAGATAGAATAAGAAGGAATTACGTTGAGAGAGCTTGAGTCGATGTCTTTTGAGAGAGCTTGATTCCAAGCCTTCATCCCATTTGAATTCCCTAATGAGCATCTGAGACATGCTCCGACTGAACCTCGCTGGAGGAGACTGCGATGTCAAAGCATTGGTTGTAACTCTTCCTTCTATCAATACATATGTGTGACTATTGTTTGGTTCCCATTTTGTATTATGTTAAATGTTTAATGCAATATGCTTATCCCTCTTTGACTGGCTAGTAGTTATGATTGAAACCATTATGTCATATGTTGTTCTTGTTTGTTGTTCTATGTGTAGGTATCCGAGCGTAACTGTGGAAGGATTGTGACTTGCCAAGGTAGGAGCAAGAGGCCACTACTACTATAGCAACGACGACAGCATTGGAATCCAGATAGGTCGATCTACTGTGTCCTCTTTTCATTCAATAATTAGGAATCAACACTCTCGTGTGTCTCTTTGTTTCTAGACCCACTCTAGGGCTAGAGGTATCATCTTTGTTCGTAGAGAGGATTTACCTGCATTAAAAGTACCTCTCTAATAGGTACTTCTTCTTGAAGAGCCTCTCAAACTCATCCCAAATCAAGTCATCCTCTCGAATACCTTTAACATTATTCACATTCTCCCACTAGACATATAATTTCCCTTCAACACTGAACGTGGCTATCTTTGCTTTCATGTTCTCTGTATAACTATGGAATTTGAATAATTTCTTCATCCCAAGAAACCATGCCTCAAAATCTTCTAACCTCTTCATCTCCGCATAAAATGTAGGTGGCTTTACTTTCTTGAATTCCTTATAAAATTACTCACCTATCCTATAAGGATGATGACAGTGATGACTGTGATGATCTCTCCTGGAAGAGAAACTAGAATGATGCCCATACATACCAGATCTCTTGTGAGGCATGTCCAATGGTCTTCCACCTCTAACTGTGCCCCCTTTATCCAACTTGTGTCCAGACCAAGACCTGCTACCATAAGCTCCATTAGTCCTTTCTTCATGCTCTTGAATGATCCTCATCTATCCCTATTTCTTCAACTCTGATGATCTCTAAAGAATTGTTGCCTTAACCTCTATCTGCTTTTCCTGAGCTCTTGCAAGTCTTTCCTAAGCCTCAACCAACCTGTCGTTATCTGCCTTATAATTTTTGATCTCTATCATCAAGATCCTTAATGTATCTACTTGTAATATTCCCAATTAGTCGTGAGCTAATTGGAATATTCAATTTTGTTTTATTTCTTTGCTTAAAGAATAAGAGGGAAAATGAGGTCCATATTTCTCCTTAATGATGAATAAATCAATACCAAATGTGAAAGAGACAAATCTTGGCAACTTAATTGAAGCACCCTTGGTGTGAAAGGGGTTGGATCACTTTGAATAGGTCAACCTTGACCAAATCTACAGTGTTTTCATGGAGGAGTGGCCATCGATGAGGGACAACGCAGTTTTAGATGGAGATTCTTTGTGTGAAAAGAGTGCTATCATTGTATGTGGTTTAGGGTTTGTAAGCTCTTGAATTATAAAATGAAGAGGATGGAAACATTATAAGGTTGTTGATGTATATGATATTTTCTGAATATATGGTCTATTTAGACATATATCTTTCTCTTTCTATTTAGCTAAGATTGAATGTTGTTTAGCATTGGGTGCTCCTAATCGGGAATCCCACCTTTTCCCATTGAGTAGCTCTTGGGATATTTTGTATTACATTGTCCACTATCTGGCTTAGGTCCAAGCTTCTTCTTTCAACTACAATGCAGATCTTGTTGAGGGTTTGGTTTTTTTTGCAAGCTCCAGTAAGTGGAGACTAGATCCCTACATCTAGGCCATTTCAGTGGAAGAGGTTTCCACTTCATTGGGAGGACAATATTGGAGGGAATTGAGCTATTTTTTAGAGCTTGGCATGATACAAGCCTTATTTTTATCCCTACAATGCATTTTACTTCCAGATCTGTGTTATTTCTGTAGGAGGAGTTGTAGGGTGGTTCAGCACACCATTTGGAGAGCTAATTTTCTTTTGATGGGGATCTGCCATTCACTTTGAAGATCTATTAGAGGAGGCTATTATATTTCTCATATTAGATCAACCACACTTTCCATATCTATATTTTTCAGTATATCTGCAGTCTTATATCTCAGATCTACATCTTGTACTTGGTGTTTTGCTAAAAACCCCAAGTGGGTTCTATAGAGGAGCTTGTATAGTGCATGGATTTGATATAGCTATAAATTTTGGAGCACATATCAGCTCTAGATCTGATGTATAATCTACTATTGTTGCAGAGCCAAAAAAATAATGTTGTAAGCGTTTTCCAACTTTTATATATGGTTGTAGCACCTCTTATTGAGGGATTTTCTTCATTGGAGACTTCTTTTCTTGTTATGCATCTTATGGGCCATCTTTTACATATATTTTGCTACTATAATAACATGTGAAAGGTCTCCATATTGGTCTTCTAATTTATAAATGATGATCTGCATTATTATTCCAACATTCTGCAGTATATTCATGCTTTTCCCATTTGGGAATATTACAGTGGTATCAGAGCATAATTTTGGCACAGCCTGTGCATATTGAAAAGCCAATATGTCATCTGAAGAAAAAGAGTCTCTTGCTGATAGAGAGAGGAGTTATCAAAGAAGAAAACACCGAAAGTGTGATGATACAAAATAAAAAGAAAACAAGGGTAGAACCCCATTATCAGGAGGAATGAAAGGGAAGGAGTTCTCAAGACTTCTTTTCCAAAATATTCAGTGCATTAACAAAGACATCATAGAAATGAGGATGGAGAGATGTATAAATTCTCCAAAGGAGCTTGTACATGAAGAAAGCTCCAAATTTTCACATTATGGGTGTAAGCATTCAGCTACACCATCAGATCTACAACGTTGTACCATGCCTACATTCTTGGCAAGAGAAGAAGTAGAAGGAGAAACACCAAATGAGGAGACTCTTGGTGACTATCTCCAAGAATATGAATCTCAGTCTAGAAGATTCAATGAGCATATAAGCTTCCAAGGGTTTTTTCAAATCAAATAATATAGAAGACCCAACAACTACAATAGAAGAAGAGGGTGCATGCAACACACTTTGGGTAGATTCTTTCTAACTACTTTTGATGAGTCACCCAAGAGCACAGCCAAGGCTTGGGTAAAGAAGCTAGACACATATTTCCAGCCACATCAAGTTTCAGAAGAGGAAGCCATTAGAGTAGTAGAGTTACATCTTTAAGGTAAGGCTTATGCCTGGTGGTTATTTGAATCTTCTTCCTTGAGAAATGTAAATATATATACTTATGCAAAGTTCACTAGGAGGTTAGTGAAAAGATTTGATTTAAAACCATTTGAAACTTCCTTAGGAAAGCAAACCAAACCCAAGAATTTAGAACCTTTGAATGAGTTGGAAGAATCCATGAAACCAACTCCATTTTAGAACATTGTTGAGGGGGTTAAAGATCTGCAACATGCTTTGCCAAGGGAAAAGGCCCCACTTCATCAAGAACTTTCTTCTCAAGAGGAAGACATGAGGATTCCTTTCTCAAAGGGAGATCAAGATAAAGGATCTTTTAATGATGAGGTATTCTCCATTGATGAAGAGAAGGAAGAGGAAGAGCTAGAAATAACCTCCAATGGTGTAACAACAGGAGGATATCTGCTTCTATTTGGATGGAAATGAAGCAATTTCTTCAACTAGAAGAGCTCTTGCATCTTTGCAAGAAGTCCCAAAGGATATTACATATGAAGATCATGAGAAATGTATCTATGTTCATAGGCAATGAGATAAAACAATGGAGGAAGTGTGTTCCAACATTGAATGAATATTGGGGACACACACTATGATAGATCATTCCTTTGTGATCAAGACTCTTGACACCAAGAAAATGTTGGGTGTACATGGGTTGACTACATTTGAAGAAGACACCTTAGACTATGAGATCTTGCAAGAGGTAGGAGAAGATGAGAAGGAGGGCCAACATCAAGTGATTGGGAAAATACACAACCATCCTTTGCAGGACGTTTATGCACAGAAGCAGGAGGATAATTTGCATAGTGAAAGAAGGGACAAATCATTCCATTCACATATACAGCCTACTCTAAGCCTTGATGTTTCATTACATGGAGGCATTCCACTAGGGAGACCGCTTGATTGGGGAATGAACAAAGAGTTCTCTCAACATGGTGCATCATTGATATATTTGTCTCATGAAGGTGTTAGGTTCCCGTGATTTGGCCAATTGGTGAGCCAAATGACGATGTAACATCAAACCAAGTTTTGGAGCCCGAGGACCTAGCCTTCCTGGACTCAGAGAGGGCTCTCTCTATTATATATAAAAGATATCGGTGTGTTTGCTTATGGTGTTCTGATATTAAGCTAGTTATGAAGTGAGTTTTTTGATTTTTGGTTTTTTACGTTTGTGAGGGATAAAACTGATCAAAGATATAAAATGGGTAACAAGAAGTCAGATCAACTGGGCTATGGGGTCAAAAAGGTCAAGGAAGCTATCAGATGATGATATAAGGCTGTTGTAGGGCCGATTTGATTCAAGGTAGAAAGGATCTTTGGGCAAAATGGAGTAAATGGACATCCAGTTTGTGAATAAAAAGGACTTTCAAGCATCACTGGTTCGATAGATAACATAAACATGGTAAAGAAAACCCTTAATCATGAAAAATGTAACTATAAACTAATCAACACATCGAAACAAACATTCAAGCCATGCATAGAAGTATAAGACCCTCTAACTTTGGGAAATGGCTATTAGACTTTGGGGAAAACACATAAGACGGACTAACAACTCAAAAACTATGCCGGAACGCCTAAACACAGTCTTTAAGTTATTGGGCACTTTGACAAACAAGGTTTCATAGTTTTAGGCAAAGGGCTAGATCGGGACTAGGCCTCCTTGGTTCAACAAGATGATAATCTAATCAGTCAAAGAGATAGTTTCATGGACAGAACTATGGACAGTCATAGGTAAGCAGGGCACACCATACATCCTACTCAACATGCATAGAACTTATGAATAAAACTAGCAACAATATCCTTAAGATACTAAAGAGCAGTTAAGAATTCTTTAGTGCAACTAAGGAAGAAGAAAACATACAAGCTATGAAGATTCAGGAATTTTGAGGTGCCTCCATGGGCATATCTCAAACTTAATCTCTACTGATCTATAGCAGCAAGAAGCATGTATCATGAATGAAAACTAGAAGACAACAACAAAGCAAGAAACACTATACCATTCTACCATGTCATGGAATCCATCAACAATCCTTCAGCATTCATCAAAAGCATCTAAGAGGCAGTCCAAAATCATAACACAAGTATGTTCTTCAAAGCTCATATGACCAATATATTGATTCTTCTCTCAAGTTCAGCCTTGTTTTACAATGAAGCCCTTGGAATAAATAGGCTCAAGTGAGGAAAACCTCATGGTGCAACTAGCTATCCCATTGGCCTAATCAAAATATCTAAACTTTTCCTTGAGGCTTTGCAAAGCCCAAGGCACAAAAATATCTCATAAAATATCTAAAAATTGCTACAAAAGGGAATTTAATTGACTTTGAAACATTTTCCAAGTGCAAAAATAGCTAAACGCACATTTGGAAAAAGCAGATTTTTGAGGTTCAAAAATTACAAAAATACTTCAAATTTATATCAGAAAAAGGTCCCCTGAATTGCCGGAAACATTTGGCAGCCTTCCTGATGTCGAAACGAAGCTCATGATAGCTCGTTGGAAAGATCTAAGTGTCTACTTTCCGGCGCAACTAAAATCACTCCAATCTGATGCCTAGAAGTCTTCCAAATCTGTACCTGTGTAAAAAAAGCCAGAAATTTGCAGACTGCTGATATGCCGGGCAGAATGTGCAAAAAGTGAGCATTTTTCGCCATTTTTAGGGGGCGAATGATCTCCAAATTCTCTGAAGATCGCTGAGGATGGGATCATGAAATTATGGCATCAACTGGTGTCATCCTCCTCCCTTGAAAAATCCTCAAAATGAAATGGCGAATTTATGAGTTTTCGACCAAAAACTCAAAAAATGTCAAAAAACAAAAAGTTGTCGAAATGGGCCCAAAATTGGTGCGCATGACCCTAAGGGGTCCTTGGCAACATGTTCCAAAACTGAAGCCAAAATATCAAGTGCTGATGTTCCTTTCTTCTCTTTCCGTACCGGGTGCTTCTTGAAACTGTTGTTTATCACTACTGAGTTACTGATGTTCAGCACTCTGCCTTTGAAATAGCGCCTCCATCTTTCAATATTCCTTAGAAGGCAGTTTCATGGGCTTCTCACAACAATAAGAACTTACATTCTCACTGTTTTACCTTTATAAAACACAGAAAATCTTTGATCTTTTAAACAAAATGGTCAACCCTTCCAGAATTCTGCCCTTCACACATAAAATTTGGCCAAGCTATAGCTTTCATCCTAGGTTGAGCGGCTAGAATTTTCTTGGGGCAAGAAAAAGGCCACCCCTCTTTCAGCAAATTGTAACACAGCCCTAAGACCCTTTTCATATAACACATCTTGAAATGCAAAGACTGTGCCTCAAGGAATTCTTCAATCTGTTTTCAAACACAAACTACTGTGACTGTCTTCTCTGATTTGTTTCAAATAAAAATGATACCGGGTCATCAAATCTCTTCTTTTAGTAGACTTTGTTTTTGTTCAAAATCTTGCCTTCCAACCTTTGCCATCAATCGGCAATATCCATGATGAAAACCACATTCAACGAGGATAAAAGAGAACAGTTAAAGGATTTCTTATGGAAAGACACAATACTTCTACAGTGTTGAAGCACTAGGGCTAGGGCCAAATCTAATATTTTTGAGGAAAAGAAGACCAAACACCGTCCTCTTAGCTTCAAGATGGCCTTTCTTCCTATTTAGTAGTTGGTAGGCCACTCCATAAGTGGATTCAAAACTCACAAATACAGCAAATCACAAAGTGCATACATTCAATAAAGACCACTATAAATAGGACAAGGTGGCAGCTCTTGCAATGTTTTTATGTGGTCACAAAATGCTTAGCCTTCATCTCCAATAAACTCCTTAACAATCAAAACATTGTTGTCTTTACACCCTACTGCTCTTTATATCAGTTTGACAATACCCTGAGATGCGAATGGTAACTTGACTTACTGCCTATGCTTTATGGAATGGAAAGTTAAAACATTGTTTTATCCCTTTAACAGACTAGAAGAAGCTCCCTTGAAAAAATGCTCATATGATGACTGTGTTGAAAATGACCTACTGTTTTCATTTCTCAAACCCTGTGTTTTCGCTTTTGAAACAGTGCCTTCCTCCTCTCAAGACTGTTTGAGGGCTGTCTATAAAGTCTTTTGACATCAACAAAAGTGGACCACCATTTAGTTGTGCTCACTGCTGGACAAATGTAGCTTATTGCAAACCCAATTTTTTTTTTTAAACAAGCACAACAACCCTCCTCCTTTTTAGAAGTTTTGGGTCTCTTGCTATGTCGATGTTTGTCACCATGTCCAACCATTTTGCCAAAACAATCTCAACTTCCAGAGCTTGAAAATCAATGATAATATTTGCTTGAATGGTTAAGCAGCTCTTGGAAAGAGTTTTTTAAGGTTTTTGGTGAGTTTCTTGACCATTTCTACAGGAGTGCCATGTGCTGCTACAGGCGCGTCGCGCATCAGTTCATCCCTTTGGAAATTTTTGGCCTAAACGCGTCGCGCAGATTTCTAAACGTGTTGCGCAACTTTGCAGCCCATTTTGAAGGCCTTCCTGGTGTCGGAATTGGTCACGAGATGGCTCGTTGGAAATATGTGGAAGTCTAATTTCCAGAACAACTTGAATTTTTCCATTTGGAGTCCATTTGATTGTTCCAAAATTGATTTTCCCAACACTGGTCAAAACTGGTGAATCCTAGTGCAGAAAAGCATCGAGCTGTTTGTAGGCCATTTTTGAATGCCTTCCCGGTGTCAGAATTGGGCGCGAGATGGCTCATTGGAAAGATAGGGAAGTATAATTTCCAAATATGCTTGATTTGTTTCATTTGGTGTCCATTTGGGTGTTCAAAAACTGACTGTCCCATCACTGGTCAAAAATGGTGAATGCTGGTGCAGAAAAACATAGCGTTGATTGCAGGCTACTTTTGGATGCCTTCCTGTTGTCAGAATTTGGCCTGAGATGGCTCGTCGGAAAGCCATGGAAGTATAATTTCCATAAAAACTTGAATTTTTTCATTTGGAGTCAATTTGGTTGTTCAAAATCTGACTGTCCCATCACTGGTCAAAATGATGAATCCTGGTGCAGAAATTCTCCCGTGACATCTGAATTTTTCACATTTCTCACAAACCATGATACCTGTGTAGAAACTAAAGGAGGTTTTTATTCTTGAACATATGAGGGAAAAAAATTCTCTCAATTTCGTAAATTTCATCTCCATTTTGTCAGAAACACATTTTGAACCGAACTGCCCGGGCGCTCCTTAACCTCTGTCTTTGTATGGCTTTGTCATAATGAATGGAATACTCCTCAAAATGATGTGGTAATCTATAGTTTGTGAGGTAGGAAGTTCTTTGAACCATGCTTAAAAAATTTCCATTTTGTCCTTCCAAACTCGGCTGTCTATGGAGGTGGCCATAAATACTCTGTTATGCTTGATTTGTGTATAATGGGAGATTATTACAAAATATTGTTTCAGCCTTTACAAATGGTCCTTCAGACCTATCATGAAGCTTTCCTCATTATCTGCTGATGAAGGTCATGGTTGATTTTCTGTTTGTCATTTTGGATACCTTAAAACAATGGTGGGCCCTCTACTTATTTTGGAAGGAGGCCTATGCTTGACAACTGCCATACCAACTGTACTTTTTGAAGAAGGTCTTCAACACCATACTACTCCATTTATTTTGAAATAGGGACCTTGTATATTTTTGAAGAAGTTTATAAAAATACCAATCACTGCAGCCTTCAAAAAACCCTAAGTATCCATTGTTGCTGTAGTAAAGAGGCTCCTTTAAACCAAAATTTGCCTTACTGCTGTTTATCAATGGAGGTGATCTACAATTTTTGAAGTTATTTAAAACACCTTGACCCTCTACTTTTAAATGAAGGAGGTCCTATTGATCCTATTCCTCAGCATCTGCTCTTTACTGGAGGAGGTTATCAGCATTTTCCCAACCACATTTACTAACCTTTTTGGACTGTGTTTGCAGGGGTACATTGAATTTTCTCTCTGAATAGTGTTTTTATCTGAGGCTCAAGGCAACATAAGAAGCAGATGTCTTTTTATGTACTGTGATGATGTCCTTGGGAAAACTTATGCATCATTACCTCTGAAGGAAAAACTGGAACACTGTAGATCAACCTTATATCAGTTATCTGTATTTGTGTGGCTTTGAAGGATGATATCAGCTTTTTAGGGCAACTTTTGACCTTTGAAACATGCACTCCTGCTTTGTTATCATTGCAGCTCTCCACCTGCTGATGGCAAATTCTTCAGCACGAGAATTATTTGGACTTGTCTCCTTGCTTTTGTCTGGAAACTGTTTGTCATTCAATTTTCCCTTAGAGGGAAAAATCTGCCTTTTGATGTTCTGCATTGTAAGAGGAAAATTTCTCTGAGCTTTATGAGGATTATAGGTGTCCTTTCAACTGATGCTTTTCTTTGATTTGGAGGTGGAACTCAGTCATAATCACCTGGGCTACATTATCATCTTTGACACATTTTTATAGGGAAAAATACCTTTCTTTTGATAGTGGCATGCTCACATTGCCTTTACCAGGTTTCAGGACTTGAAACACATGTCATGATCTGTCTTGCACCTTCATGTCTCTGCATACCTATTTGCAATGTCTTTCTGCTAAAGAAGAAACTTAACTGCCACTTTTGGTCATACCAGCTTATGATGAGTAATCTGAAGGTCATCCCCTTATGAGTAGGAAATTCAGTACCTTTGAAACATAATTATCATCATTGGCCTGTGTAATGACCTGTTCTTTAATTATCAGCAACATTGTTTTGTTTGGGCCCAGACTGCTATAATGGAAAGAAAACTTGAAAAGGGACCAACTTAACTTCTGTCTCAATCTACTGAAGATTGTTTGGTGAGCATGCTTGACTAGGGTTTCTCTTATACATTATGGCAGGCAAACAAACTTTGAAAAACACTACAGCTTTTACCTCAGCCTTCAGTCATCACTTTACTTCAGAAAATCTGAGCGACTGTCTCACTGTTCATTAAACAAACCTGTGCTTACAGTCAGTTTGCATTTCTTCAAGTCAATATTGGCCATCGCCCTCTGCTTATGGATGAAGGAGGTGTCTTAACCCTCTGCTTATAGATGAAGGAGGTTCTTGGCCATGACAAATTACAAGTCTATTTGACAGTGTTGTCTTTCTTTTACTGTGTTATCATGCTGAATGAAGCTGTAAGAGTTTGATGAGTAACTCCTGGCCCTGCAGA